>OZ001657.1:7114917-7725371 GCA_963924145.1 Pyrausta purpuralis | reverse complement strand
TGTCTACATATCCCCAGAGACTCATTTGCCCTATTGTTTTAGGTCTGTCTGTCGGTATGTTTCACTGCCCCAGAGTAATGTTTTCATAGACAAATTAGTTTCACTTCAGATAAAGTTACTGTTTTGTATAATGAACTGAATTGGTAGAGCGATAGATATGACTATACCGATATAAAAAAGGAGGTAATCAATTCAATGTGTATGTTTATGATATCGTTAGAATTTTATAATACTTAGTTGAGTATGTTGATCTATTAGGGCTTCCAAACACGTGCAAAATTTCGTAAGTATATGTATATTTGTCCACGGATTTCTCGAAAACGAGAAGTCATAGCGAGAGGATTCTTTTTTGTTCAATCAGGTATGTATTTACTTAGGATACAGTGTATGTTTCATCAAAATCGGTTCAGTGGTTTTTTAAAACATTTAAATCATGAAATAAATAAATAATTTAAAATTACAGACTTGCCCTGTCTTGCCTTTGAGCTTTTTAGTCAGTTTTTTAAGGCCGTTAAGTTTTTAATGTACAAAAAGTATTATTTTGACAGTAGAACTCTCGATAGTGCTGCCATTGATACACGTTAGGCTAGTGCGTCTTCATGACGTGGAGTGACTCAATTGATTTCGAAAAAAAAACATAGGTGAGGCAAGGAAACAACAATTACTTTTTCTTAAGCCTACCTACCCTACCTACTACGTATGACACTTGTTCCAAATCGTACGATGCGACCGCTGGTAGGCGTCTTACTATTATGGCATACATTTTTTCGCTTTTTGGGTACCATAGAGAAATGCGACGTATATAATGACGTAGTAGTATTGTTACTACTTACACCCTCGACGTTTCGACGGTGTTGCAACCGTCGTGGTCACGAGGAGACTGACCCGCAGTTATTAGTTATAATGCAACGCGAAAGTTTAAAAATATACCATAGAGAAATGAAAAATAAAGCTATTCAAATCCAGAAAAATACGATAAACACATCAACATTCGTCAAAAAATACTATTATTTATTTATCACACTTTTTTTGTCTGCAGTTACATTCAGACCTGCCAGGACCTCCCCCGGCCTATGAGACTGTTGTGGACATAGATGGTCCTTCGCATCACAAGGAATCAGTTGATTTACAGGTAAGTCTATCAACAAGAGTCTGCCTCGTTAGTGTAGCGGTTAGTACGCTGGTCACAACCCAAGAGGTCCCGGGTTCGAAGCCCGGGTCAGGTCGAAATTTGTTTCTGAGTTTCTCTTGGTCCTGCGCCTGATCTCTCACCGGTCATGTCGGATCTGCCATCTCACCGAATTAATGAGAAATTATCTCTGTTGAGAGGATCCACCATTATCGAAAATCGATAGGATAATATATTATCAACAATAATTAAGATAATCAAGATCATTAACACGCCTAACTTAAAGCGGTTTTAGAAAACAATTTGTAAACATGTAGCTTTCTTGTGTTCACACACGAATGTTTAAGGCTGCGTTTTTACTGGAGATTTGTGTGATTGTGACAACCTTTTTTTAAATGTTACAGTACCTAAATCGATACAACGGAGCTAAACTGTAATTACTGGAGCCAATATATTAACTTATTTCACTTTTGAAGAAAATATTTTATTTCTTCCAGGAAATGCTAAGAGAGCCTTGTCCAGGGTGCAAGCCATCACGAAACGACGAGCTACCTTCGTACGAGGCCGCCGTGCTGTTGCGTGACACCAAGTTATAATAATCGCTGTGAGCATGTTAAAGAGCTATTGTATTGTAAATGACAGAACACATTGTAGCATCTATTTTATAACGGCATAAGCCGGCTACTAACCATGTTATCAAATAGTCAATATAATAATAATAACAACTTTTAGATTAATGTTGTCTAAAGGGTCTCTGCGTGTTGGCTTCGGCCACATGTACGCCTTCCAAAGGTCCGGCACCCCATGGTACCGAGTATGGAAAAGACAACATAATAATAATAATATGTAATATGAAAACTACATGCAGGGGAAAAACTACAAGATCATATTTGGTCAGCGGCACCACGTTTGATTAAAAATACCTATACAAATCAATTGCCTTTTAAGATGTTCCTATCCGCTTCAATTCTAAGGGCAGACAATGTTATATGTGTACCTACCTATGGCTTTCACGTATACGCGGTGCAGTCAAATGTGTTGACAACTTGACATCGGCCGATTTGGCACGGATAGGTGCGTGCTAACCTTGAGATGGATATCAATAGTTTTACTTCATCATCATCATTATCAGCCAAAGGACGTGCACTGCTGAACATAGGCCTCCCCTACAGTTTTCCATAGCGACAGATCACAAGAGGTCCGCACGAGTTTGATCCTGCGGTCTTTACAAGCTAGTCTGTCGGTGGACGTCCTACGCTGCGTCTTTGGTAGAAGTAGAAAGGTAGAAGGGAAGAAATTTTATGGCTAAACGGCCCTCAGTTAGTTTATCATCATAGTTTTAGTTAACTAACTAATATTTTTCATTGTGTTAATTAAATAATTGTTTTTTTTAACTTGCAATGACGTTTTCACAGTGTTTAATACTAATGGATATATAACATATAAGACGTCGCATTTTTATACAAATATTTATTTGTGCGCGCTAACGCTGTTGTTAATTGGTTCAAAGCACGATAAGACACTTTTATGATAAAAAAACAGTGATGATAAACGCGCCGGCCATGCAATCTCATCTAATCTTATCTGGAAGACTAAGTCAAAATCTGAAGAGAATAAATGCTTTTTACAATAAGTTTACTAATGCATTTATTGAGTAAACAAACCTTGGTTAATGCTACTACTGTATTTGTTTATTCAAAGATCTATAAATAGCTGAAAACTATCGCAACTTTCTTCCGTGTTCTGTTTCACAAAAAACTAAAACTTTCTTCAATAAAAAGTAGCAGAGCAAGATACAATATCAGAAGGCCGTGTTATTGAAATAACTCGATCACCAAATTAAGTAAATAACAGTCTTGAAAGTAATTGCAAGGGCACTTACAAATTGCATACATATTTAATAAAGTTTTAACAAATCCGTCGAAAAGAAACACAGATTTTAATGAAACGGCTAAGAACACTAGGGATAAAATTATCTATGAAACAAAAATCGGTTCATTCGTTTGGGAGCTACGATACCACCGACAGATACAGACATCCCTCTTCGTGCGAAAAGGGTTTCTAGATTGTTTAAATCACCAAAAAATCGATTTATTTTATTTTATAGGTGTGTGTGATAGAGATAGAAGCAGAAATAGAAACCTGACGATTTCTGTGTAGCATGCGGCATATAGGCTATGATGATTAAAAAAAAACAATTCTTCGCGGTACCGTGAGTGATCTGCGCTCAAATGAGGTTGAGTCAGATTAGACTCCAAATACATTATTTACGATGACAATAGCTGACGTACATTCTTAACCAAACAATGTCGAGGCACGACGAGATGAGCGCTCCAGCTTAAGTCCTATCCTTTCGTTCAGGAAACTCGACCATTCATCATAAGTGTCATGTTGAAGTAAATCGAGTGAAGGAGTGTGTGCCCTGCATACATCACCTCGGCAGGGTACTCAGGGCTCATGAAATGTAAAGCTTAGGGCACATCAATGGAAAAAAAAAACAGATTTTTAGATGGTTTAGAATGTTTTTAACACTCACAGTGTCATATCTTATATGTTCCACTGTTGCATAAACAGACGGGTAGATGGCGCTAAACGTCACGCGTAATGACGTATCCATAAGAGACCACAAATTTCGCAAAGTCGGACCGACAGCACGGTAGCTCAATTGGTAGAGCGTTTGGCCCGGTTATCCAGAAAGTTGCTCGTTCGAGTCCCGCCCGTGCGCAAATTTTTGGTTTCTTATTTCATCTTTATGGAGATTTTTGGATTGTATATTTTGTGATGTGTGTAGGTGTCACGTCACACAGTATATGTGTGAGTTCACTTCACCATCAGTACTTCTTTAGCACCAACCGTAACTGATACAAGAAAAAAGCTATGTATACGTATTTCCGTTAGCAATATTTGATCGCAATCAATAAAAAAACAAATACTTTCAATTTATCTTTTAATACTTTATGTAAAGTTGTTAAAGAAAACGGTTTGGAATATATATATTTTTCATTATGAATTTTATACGCAAATAAAGCAAATGAAAGTTGTCTATTTGCCGTCTGCTAATTCAAAAGACGGGCAAATTGTCACATAAATTATTAATTACTTTTATTTTATACAAAACGTCACTATTAGGACTACGCCTTATGGCGCGTGACTCCCATGCGAATTGCTACGCTGGAATTCTGCACTCTGATATCTTAAGGAAAGTGTGATAATAATTAATCAGTTATTATTAATATTGGAGGAGATTCCAAATGGAAAGCAGTCATTAATGTATTATCAATATCCTATCTATGCTATACGTTCATTTCTTTTCTAATAATCACCTTGTTACAGATTATCATTTTTGTGAAAATATTTTTATCTTTTTTATCATTCTTCTTAAGCCCAACTTCTTTATCAATAGTAATAGTAGTTTCGTAGTAATGGCATTTTCGTAACCAGCGGTTGAATATTAATCTACGATTGTGTGTTTTGAAGAAAAACTACCTTAATGTCGGAATAGCTATTGATATCTTTTCTTCAAAACACACAATCGTAAATATTTAATCGCGCGCGCTGGAAACGACATTTTACCATTACGAGGGTCAAACTGAAAGTTCTTAGAACTGGCCACTTATAAACAATATAATAAAAAAAAAATTCTAAAATTTGAAAATAGAACTCTTTGCCAATATTACTGAGTATATATTTCATTCATTTGTCATTTGTTTTTCGATTTGGCGGCAAATTGAAAATTGTCTGTGTCACGTCAACATGAATTTAACACGAGAAAATTTTCGTGCAATGATTTTTTATGACTTTCGATGTCATTTAAGTCAACAAGAAAGTTATGATAGACTACGATTGGCCTTTCACGATGAAGCCCCATCTCGTGCGACTGTTTACAACTGGTTTAATGAGTTTAAACGTGGTCGCACTAATCTCACTGATGATGTACGTGAGGGACGGCCTTCTACGGCGACGACTGAAAATAACATCTGTGTTGTGCGGCGTATGATAGAGACTGACAAAAGAGTGACCTATCAGCAGATTCGGACAAGCTTAGGCATCGGTATGAGTCAAGTGCACAAAATCCTCCACGAACATTTAGCGGTCAGGAAGCTTTGCGCCCGGTGGATACCTCATAATTTGACTAAGGCTCAAAAACTCCATCGTGTGGATTGGTGCCGTAAAATGATTGAAAGATTTAACGGAGGTGACTTAAATGCTGTGTTCGACATACTAACAGGTGACGAAAGCTGGATTTACTGTTATGATCCTGAAACCAAAAGACAATCTGCTCAGTGGGTGTTTTCTTTCGAGGAGTTGCCAACTAAAGTGAAGAGAGATCGAAGTGCGGGAAAAAAAATGGTGGCCTCGTTCTTTGGAAGGATAGGTCATTTCGCAACAATTGTGTTAGAGGATCAAAAAACAGTTTCTGCAGAATGGTACACTACCAATTGTTTGCCACTTGTCTTGGAAAAAGTTCGAGAGAAACGACCTCGCAGTAGGATCCTCCTTCACCACGACAACGCCTCGTCGCACACCGCCAAGCGAACGATCGACTATTTGGCGACATCAAACGTTGAATTACTGGGTCACCCGCCGTATAGCCCCGACCTCGCGCCTTGTGATTTTTATTTATTTCCAAAAATTAAAGAAAAACTTAAAGGAAAGCGGTTTATGAATGCTGAAGAAGCGGTGGCTGCGTATCGCGATGCCATTGAAGAGACCCCTAAGGACGAGTGGGCAAAGTGCTTTTCCCAGTGGTTCCATCGCATGCAGCGGTGTATTGACGTCAATGGACAATATTTTGAAAAGATATAATAAAACTAATAACTGGCTAATGTAATCAGTTTTTGATTTTCTAAGAACTTTCAGTTTGACCCTCGTACTCTCGTTAAGTAAATTGGGCCTTAGAAATAGCCATCAACCTGCGAGTCACCTTCGTACCACATTTGACAAATTAATAAATATAAAGAGAAGTTAATTAATTTTTTACCAATTTAAAAACTCAAATTCATAAAGCAATCCTGCTAAACAAGTTGAGAGAGCCGAATTTTGTCCTCTTCCAAGACAAAGCAGGATCGGATTTCCGGGTTAAGCCGGGACACTTCATCCCGGCAAAGCACAACGGTGGACCCACACGCTATTGAATTTCCATTTTGTTTAACTTTCACCAGATCCCAAAATGGCTGACGCCATATTTTTTGCATAAAAGCTGCGGCTGTAGATATAACGTTTCAATAGGTTTATTCAATATGTGAGGGCTCAAAAAAGTATTTGTGGTTTTAAAAGGATCTAAAACCGCTCTCGGGCTCTATATGTCGTTTTGATTGCGGCGTGAAGTTGAATAAATTTTTCCCCTTGCGGTTCTAAATTTATAAAGCGTTCTTAAACATTACAATTACTTTGAGATCAATCCCAATTACACATATCACTGTATTTTCATCCGTTGAGAGACCTTAACTAAATAGGCTCTGTGTGCCTATGTCAGTTAGCTAAATAATAATGCAAAAGGAAAATATCTGCGTTAGGTTCTATGTGAATAAGGAATTTCGTTTTTCTTTGCTAGTCGAATATTGCAAACAGTCTGGTCATGATTTTTTAACGAAATTAATAATTTTAAAATAAGATAAACACAAAACACACAATGGACATAACTTATTTGCTGACCCGTCTGGTGTGGTGGTCGAGAAATCGTCTACTACGCAGCGGGTTGCAGGTTCGATCCCCGCACAATACAAAGATTTGAGTGCATTAACATGTCTGTTTGTATTGGTCTGGGTGTTTTCTATGTATATCATGTATGTATTTACCATAAAATTATTATCCCTTTGGAATAGAACGACTTAAGCGAGATGTCACTAGCAGCAAACTGTGTGATAAAAAGAGATGGGAGATACGAAGTAGCAGAACCATTTTTGGCAGATGTCAAACAGTTGACCGCCCCGCAGAAGCTCGCTGAAAATTACGTGCATTTGATTTTTTATATTTAAAAGTGAATTGTGTATATTTTGGAGAGATAATTCGTCTGAAACATGGTGAATTGATCGGTGATTGATTGTTATTCATTACAGCGGCTAACCGCAACAAATAAACATTCAACAGGTAAATTAGTCCAAATCGAAGCCTCTTAATATACGACTTATATTTACCAATGCGCTTCAAATTACGTTAAAGTACGCAGTTTTGATTATTCTATTCTACAAACGTTAATTTACGTAAAAAATAAAGACAGAATAACACAGGGAATGTATATCGACGAATACTTTGTATAATGAAATAATATTTAGTTTTACACTAGAGCTGCATGTTCAATATTTTGTGTCGACTGTTTATCATGCAGTAAACTACTATATTTAACTTAGGAACATTGTTATAAATCACCTCATCGAAAGGTTATCTCATTTGAAGCTACAAATGTTACTTACTTAAGTTAGTTACTGACATCTTAAATCGGTTTCGTTTGACAGCTTTTTCTTGTCCTTCTATTCCGATAGGAATATTAATTTTATGGTATTTACAAACAAAAAGTATTTAAGTATTATATCCGTTGTCTGGCACCCATAACACAACCTTTGAGTAGCTGACTTTGGGACTAGATGGCGATGTGTTAAGAAAAAAAACATCGTTGAACACTGAGCTCTTTTTAAACAAATAGTTAATTAATTTTATTCACTGTTATTATTTTAAAAGTTACAAAATTATGTTTACATTAAATGACTAGAAAAAAAAATAATGTCTTATTTGATTCATATGCATATTTGTTCTTTAATTTTAATAAACTTTTTACAATATATTATTAACATGTAAATAGCTTTTAGACAAGCCTTGTAAGATCGTGCCTTTGGAAAGGATCACGAAAAAGATAGAATGTACAGATTACAGAGTTATTTAGAGAAGCTAAACAATAAATAGTCATTTTGTTTAATGTTCATAGTTTTATGACTGTGGTGGTTAATACAATCTTATTCTTTTCGTGTGTCTCTTTTCGACTTTTAATTTTAATAATATTGTCAATTTAGATTAAGTCCTAATGTAGCACTTAGTTTTATTCATAAGTGTTTATTTATGAACAATAAACAGGCGATCACTTTGTTGATAAAAATGTAAATCAACTGTAGTCAGTCAAATGCTTTATTAGAATGAATAACATACAAAACATGTTATCTGTTTTGCTAACATAATATAGGTAGGTTAATAATAAATTACCCAATTGAATGTCAATGACCTAAGTATAGTATAGTTAACAATATTAATTCTTCACTTAACTGAAATTAATTGTTATTAAAGATCTACAATACAAGATTAACAACCTTAGATTAACAATAAAATAAATGTTCGATTGAGCTTATGTGTATAAAATAAAGTACGGACGATTGGTCTTATGACTAGTTTAAGATTTAAATATCAGTTTTCACATGCATGACACTAATTATGAATAAATGCCATATAATTTCAGTGTGTCATTATACAAAAAATAATAAATGAGTCGTAAATACGTCGACAATATTGTGACGTATTCTGACGTAATTAAAAACAAAACTATGTTAAAATTAGAGGATGAACAATCATTCATCAAAGTTAATTCACCTTTTTTATTGGATAGGAGTAGCTACTGCTTATCATCTTTTATGACCTAAATCAGTTTTGTACTAATTTGTATTTTCATTAATTAATGATGAATAAAATAATTGCTGAACATGTTAGTTCCATTGTTGGCCAGATACAAGATTATTTATTTAAGAGTCTGTTGCACCATCGACATATAAAAACTAAAAACGAATAATTCAAATATGGACTGGACTTGAATTATTCGTTTATGAATTTTATGGTTTATTGATTATGGATATTATATTGAAAATAATCTTTTATTACTCTGCCTACATTTAAGTTTGGTCACCACAATACTATTAGTTTAGTTAAAAGTTGATTGTTATTATATTATAAAACCTTATTTTTTGTTGATTATCAAAAACATCGTGTATCTGTTGTTAATTTTTAAATAATACTTTTTTTGCATTTATTACAGAATTCATTGAAAATATTTAAAAAGATCGATGAATACAACCGAATTCTTTTTTTTAAAGAAAATCGATTACTGATTAATCGATTTTTCTTGCTGAAATAACAGTCGATAATTATTCATTTTTTGTTTTCATTTCGTATGAAGTATTGGAAAGATAATGGTAACCAGAATTTATAAGGACATTGTGAAACGGGCCGTATGACAAATAGACGAGTCGTTTATCGGTGATTGGTGGTACTGAAGTGTTCTGCGACTTTTTATTTAAAGTTACTTTTAAAAGCATGTAATATTATAATTTCTTTATTTTCAAGTGATCTTACAGATTTTTTTTCACCATTACGTATTACTACTTCTAATCTATCACTATACTGTATCGAATTATGTAATAAAATCAAATATTGGTACGGATGCATAGTTTTATTGTAGCTATAAACATATTGTACCTCGTTTTGTGTGAATTAGAAAATATTAGTTCACATTAAAAGTTACTTCAACCCTTGTTTAGCTATCAACAATTGGTATAAATTAAACTCGATATTAAACTCCGTTTCCTTTGCTAGTCCAATATACCTATGTATAAACTTTTTTTTTTATAACTTTTTAAATAATATCAGTGAAAACAATAATCAAATATATGATTTTAAAAGATATCGGTATTCAATGATGAATTACGTATATAAGTTGTGAGTTTTGTGTTTATCTTATTTTTAAGTTTATTATTTCGTTAAAATGGAATGTCAAGATTGTTTACAAAATTCGACTAGCAAAGAAAAACGGACTTTACTTATTACTCGCTATTCATTGAAGGTTACTTCAAGTCTTGTTTAACCATAAAATTATTATCCCTTTGGAATAGAACGACAAAAGCGAGATGTCACTAGCAGCAAACTGTGTGATAAAAAGAGATGGGAGATACGAAGTAGCAGAACCATTTTTGGCAGATTTCAAACAGTTTGACCGCCCCGCAGAAGCTCGCTGAAAATTACGTGCATTTAATTTTTTATATTTAAAAGTGAAATTGTGTATATTTTGGAGAAATAATGCGTCTGAAACATGGTGAATTGATCGGTGATTGATTGTTATTCATTACAGCGGCATAACCCCAACAAATAATCATTCAACAGGTAAATTAGTACAAATCGAAGCCTCATAATGCGATCTATATTTACCAATGCGCTTCAAATTTAAAGTACGCAGTTTGATTATTCTATTCTACAAACGTTAATTTAAGTAAAAAATAAAGACAGAATAACACAGGGAACGTATATCGACGAAAATTTTGTATAATGAAATAAAATTTAGTTTTACACTAGAGCTGCATGTTTAATATTTTGTGTCGACTGTTTATCATGCAGTAAACTACTATATTTAACTAAGGAACATTGTTCTAAATCACCTGATCGAAAGGTTATCTCATTTAAAGCTACAAATGTTACTTACTTAAGTTAGTTACTGACATCTTAAATCAGTTTCGTTTGACAGCTTTTACTTGTCCTTCTATTCCGATAGGAATATTAACTTTATGTGTTTACCTATCAATACAGAGTAGAAAACAAACTCGTTTCCCGCTGGCTGTATGTATGTACCTATGCTTAAATCTTTAATACTACGCAACGGATTTTGATGCGGTTTTCATTAATAATAGTGATTCAAAGGGAAGGTTTATATCAATAATACATTGCATCCGTGCGAATCCGGGGCGGGTCGCTAGTATAATATAAGCCAGGATCATCATTTTACCATCACTATAAACAGTTTAACTTTAACAGCTTTTAGCAAATTCTTAAAGAAAGAAGGTGAAACCTATGCCTAGATGTTAAAATCATAAAGTCATTAGATTCACTGAACAATACAATTGTTTACAACAAAAGATATAATGAAAATTACATTTAAAGCAGCATTATAGCATTATTCTAAACCTAATTTTGCGAATCAGTGATTCCTTTCTCGACGAAAGGGAGACGTTTGAAAACATTGTTTTGTAGTTAATTGTACCTAATAATAGTTGATGTGTAAAAAATGATCTTACAAATCAAAGGCATTGAGATTACTTCAGATTCAAGCACGAATTTTAATAATGATACGAGGAAGACTAACTAATAAAATATAGAGTCACCTCGTTTCAAGTGATAATATTAAAAGGGCCGATTCAGCACAATAAATAAATCATTTTTTCGGAACTAAATTCACTTAAATTATTTTTAATCGCCAATTGAACTTAAAAAAGATATCTCCGTAAGTAAGTAAGTAATCCTTAACGTTTATTATTCGTTGGGGTAGCAATAACAGGTCAAGAACCTACCAACCAACTGAATGAAACTGAAACTGAACTGTTTAGAAAAAAGTAAAAACAGCTGAAAAATTATCGCTAAAAGCTCGGGTTCACACGAAAAAAAAAACGTTTTGTGTATAGCAGTGAATTGATGCAGAAATAAAAGTTCCGATTGAGAGCCTGTTTAATATACTAATGCACCCGCTGCAACGCGGCGCTGCGGTCACCACTTCGGATGGGTGCACTATTTGCAATCGAAAAATTTATGGATTTACAAATCGATCAGCTTAACAGTAAAAACAACTCGTGTATCGTAGAATGAAGAATGAAGCTTTTGCACCATCGATAAAACGAATAATAAAAATATGGAACGTCATTTCGTATGAAGTATTAGACAGAAAACGATAACCTGCACTAAAATAACTCTTGACATTTCTAGTATGGGCAAAACGTCAAAAATCTATTCTGTGATTTTGTCACAATTAATTAGTGGGATTGCGGCCTTTGACAGTGGCAAAGACAAGATAATTTTGCTTTAGAATGTTTTTAACACTCACAGTGTCATATTTATATTCATAATGATGAAATAAGAAACCAAAAATTTGCGCACGGGCGGGACTTGAACCAGCAACCTTTTGGCTGACCGGGCCAAACGCTCTTACCAATTGAGCTACCGTGCTGTCAGTCCAACCCTGCGAAATTTGTGGTCTTTTATGAAAACGTCAATTGCGTGACGCTTAGCGCCATCTAGCCGTCTGTTTATGAAACAGATGGCACAAGCTGTTATTCTTTACAGAATAAATTCAACTTGGAAATTGACGACGCTTCGCTATCTAATGCTTTAGAATGTTTTTAACACTCACAGTGTCATATTTATATTCATAAAGATGAAATAAGAAACCAAAAATTTGCGCACGGGCGGGACTTGAACCAGCAACCTTTTGGCTGACCGGGCCAAACGCTCTTACAAATTGAGCTACCGTGCTGTCAGTCCGACCCTGCGAAATTTGTGGTCTCTTATGAAAACGTCAATTGCGTGACGCTTAGCGCCATCTAGCGTTTGGCCCGGTCAGCCAAAAGGTTGCTGGTTCAAGTCCCGCCCGTGCGCAAATTTTTGGTTTCTTATTTCATCTTTATGAATATAAGATAATTTTGTTAAACGTGACATCCCTGCTATATAATGATACATTTATTATACATATATTCTAAAAAAATATTTAAAAAAATAATTAATGTTAATTCAATTTTTATCTGACCCATAGAATTTCACATTTCGGGCAAACAATGAATGGGAACGCGTCAATTACCTATATTATTTTAAATTTTTGGGTATGAGCCCAACTATTTATTAGTGGGCAGTTCATAAGTAAGGCTAATATAATAGATAATTGTGAAGATACAACTGCGGAATGGGAATGACAATCGCTGAGTATTTTCATTTTATTGATGTAGATCCGAGCTCTATGCAAATAGGTCAGAAATACCAACGAAGCATGGATGTTGTAAATCAACACTGATTGATATAAAAAGTTGGAAACGAATCTGTTTTTAAATGAATTCAACAGACCGAGCATCTTTGCACTTTACTTTACTGTCGTTCAATCAGGTCAGGTCAATCCTGTAATATGATGTGAATATATGATATGATAGTATAAGTTCAATAAATAAATAAATATAATAGTAATAGTCCCCCTATCCGATTTCGACGGTGGCCAGTCACAACGACTAACCGCCTGCACGGGACATATTATAGTGCACAAGTGTGTGCGCAAACACAGGTGCGTGCACTCTCTATTCCTCTCACTCTCATAGCCAGATGGGACAGCAATCTGACACGACCGCGGAGAGAGATCAGGCGCAGGACCAACGGTTTTACGTGCTTTTCCGAGGCACGGGGGTAAAACACAGCCAAATTCCAAACTCCGGGCTACCTTAAGAATTTCTAAACAGAAAAACCACGGTATATATTTTTCGCCCGACCCGGGGATCGAGCCCGGGACCTCTGGCACAGCCGTCGCTTTAAAGTGCGACCCTCTTACCGCTGCGCCACCGAGGCAGTATAATATATTCAAGTGTAAACGAGTAAGAGTAAGTATGTACGAGTGTTTCGACTAATAAACTTACTCCAAAGTTAAGGCTATACGTGGAAATGTCTTACTTCAACTAAGTAAAGAGACGTCAAATAAACCTTCAAACACGTGTGATGGTAATAATGTTGTGTTTTATTTAATTAATGTAGTGAAACCGAGCCTTAGTCAATAGCTTTGTTACACTACACTCTGTTTTTTATTAGGTAGACCAAAATGACATTTGGTGAGTTGCCACTTTTTTGGTAATTTAAAAATAGTGTTGTTCCTACACATGGGGACAATTCTCGTGCAATTCGTATGAGAAAAAAGTTCACAGATCGAATTTTTGTCGAAGAAAAAAATGATTTTGATTTCTCTGGGTCACGATTCGATGTATTTAGATTTTGTTCGTGTAATAGTTTTTTAACGTGTAGTTATTTTACTTCATTTTTTTGGGTAAAACGGTTAAACTCCCATTTCCATTTCCACGCGAAAAAAGTTCGATTGCCGCGTAAATCGGCCTCCTATCGTTAAATACAGTAAGTATTCAATTGTTGCTTTTAAATTATTAAATACAAAATAATCAAATATATAGTTTGAATTCACGTTATGCAGCATTATTATTCATTTGTTGCTTTTAAATGATTATATGCAGAATAATCAAATAAATATAGTTGGAATTCATTTTGTGCAGCATTATAAAATAAAAATATAATCCGATTTAAAAACATGTTGTCTACAAATACCACTATAATTTATAATATTGTATTTATAGAAAGTAGTAAAAAGTATAATAAATAGGTTGAAGTCATACAAGAATATTGCTAATACAAGTCAAAGGACTAAAATTTTTTTAATCATTAGATTTTTTATGTATTTCGTTTGTTTAAAGCTATATTCGTTTAAATGAATGTAATCCAAATAAGTAGAATCACATTATTGAAAAATCGAATCACAAATTCAATTATTCGCTTAAAAATGAATTCTTAAACACTATTGCCTTACACTTGCAACATTAATTTGGTCTATCTAATTAATAATCAAAGTATACACTTTGGTATACAGAATTGTTTAGAGCTTTTGGCTTAATTAACGAGTGCGACAGACCTAAGTCGCTCTTTTTGGTAGGTAATGCGAATCAAATGCAAAAAGAAAACGTTTCACACATTTCGCGGAAGCCTTTTTCAACTTTGGTGCATGTTAAAAGTCCGTCAAGACGGATTTTATTGTAAAAGTTTCGCAAACGTCAAAAATATACGACTCGGAGTGAGCCGCGATATCCCGTTAAGTTTTCGGCGTGGTTCACCATGGGTTTACCACGCGACACCTTCTGAATGTTAAATTAGTTTATACGATAGATTGTGGCTTTTGCATCTAAAAAAGACGAACTACCTATACTTTTTACGTTTACACCCAACTCATAATAGAAACAATCGACTACAAAACAGAATAACATTAATTTTTAAAAAAAGACACGCAGGCAATTTTTTATTTATTTTATAAATGCTAGATTTACTGTTATGGCAATGATAAATTATGAAAAAAATAATGAAATGAAAAATAAGTAAGTACCTCTACCAAATAGACGACGGTCAATAATTTAAAACATATTTATAAAGAAACTAGTTTTATAGGATCGTGATATCAAAAAAGTATGCAAATAAATAATAAAAGTGGTTAGTTTTTTGCACGATGTGCAAAATTTTAAAGTAATATGTATTACTAAACCCTACTGACGTTTTGACTACGCTATTATTGTTACTAAATATGTGTCAAACAGCAATGAATTTGATCTACACTGTTCGTTCCGTTTCGATGGTCATAGTAAGTCGAGCAAAAGTAATTGAAGTTCTTTTTTAACGCGACATGAATACGAACTGGGTCCAAGTAGACTCTTTGCATATTGGTGACAGACTGACCTACTGGCAGAGAAAAAATATACTATTCCCGCCCGGATACGTTATTCTTATACTTTTTAACAAGCCAATAATAAAATAGTTGGAAAAGTTATTGAGTAAGCGCTGAAAAGGGTGTGAAGCTTTTGATGTTGTTTGTGTTTTCTCACTAGGAAACTCTTAAATTCTTAAAAATGTTGGACTAGAGTTGAAAAAATTCTAACGTAGGTACTGGAACAAAGGTTTTATATGTAAGTGTTTTATAAGGTTCCGTAGCCTAATGGCCCTTATAGTTTCGTCAAGTCTGAGTGTCTGTCTGTCCGTTCGTATGTCACTTTATTCCATAACTATAAGCATCACACTGTTGAAATTTGGTAGGAAGATGTATCCTGTTAACCGCTTTACGATTCTTATACAAAAACAAGTAGTTATTGAGATATAGCACATTTTCAACAACCGCAAATAAAACTTTGTTCTTCATTCAAACAAAGTTATGTTTGCTGTCAACGAAATATTGTAGTATTTTAGCTAACTGGAAGAAAGTGGATTCCCTAATTCAGTTGAAGTTGGCACAGAACCCTCAGTGCGCGGGTCCGACTCGCACTTGGCCGGTTTGTTTTAATAAAAACTATGCCATCATCATCAGGCTTTAAATATCTTATGTATTTAACGAAGAGAGCGGGTAAAGTAGCCAGAAATGTCACAGTCACAGTGTAAAGAATTTCAGTATTACCATGGTGATGATTCAGTAACACATTTCAGAAGGTATTCCGAAAAAACGAATTTAGTTCTTATGACATTTGAAATAGTGCCTGTTAGGAAGATGCAATAAATTCACGGCAGCTGACTCGGCAAGTTCCTCGGACTCTGACTGTCACGCGGGTTACCTACATGCAATTTTAAAATGGTTACTTCAAAATTGGAATAGCGTTGTGGAAGTATTACTTAGTCGTGACAAGTAGAAAATTTGTTACTGTGTTTTTTTTCTGTTATTAAAATTAAAGTAGCAAGAAAAGATCAAGTACCATATATATAGTTTTGTTTTGGTTAGTTACATCGTACTCAGGGATGATAATGAGCTAAAAAAAAAATGTTTTTAAAATTATATGCAAGATATTTAAAAGTAAACCTTTTCAAAACACTTCAAAAAAACGAAACGGGGAAACCTCACCCTCGCGCGTATATACGAAATACTACGCCGTAGCTAGTTAGCTACGAAGAGGCGACCAGCAGGGTGATTCAGAACGTTCGGTAAGCCATTCGGCTTGGGTTTCGGCTAGATTTTTTAATTCATTTTCAAATCAATGTCGCAGTTTGATCGGATGTCGATACGTCAGTTGGGTAACAAATAAAATAAAAGATCGACATAAAATAGTTGCATCGGATAAATCTTCCTTATTATAATGTTAAAAATATTTGAAAGTTATCGAATCGTAACCGAATCCGGAACCCAATGGTTCTGAATCGGGGGGCTGGTGTTGATAGTCTTAACTCTCTCACAAGTATCGGAATAAGAATGTGATTTTGTGCGTTTTTTCCATTAAAAAAACTAAATATTTTATATATTTTTGGCATCAGTACCGTTTGTACAACCACCCCTAAGTCGCTCATCGCTGACCAAAACAACACCCTGTATTATTAAGGGCCATAAATACAATACCATAAATAACATATTAATAAGGTTCTGGCATCTGTTAACAAACAGTCTACTTACTGCTTAAGAAGTTTACAAGTTCAAACTTAATAGTTTCACCTGTGAGTTTTGTATGTTAACGTTAACAAAGCTTCAGAGTAAAAGTGAAAAGATCTAGGTTAGTGTCTTAGTATGTGCACTGTGCTCTTGTGTGCATCAAGTGCTTTGAGCCACTCGGAAGCGCCTTAAGGGGTTCGAGAGGGCTCACAGCCCTACAAATAGATTATACACACCATCTTACTTGTACGTATAGTTAGCATCGAAAAATTGTCTTTTTTTTAAATTTGTGTGTTAACCCTAAAAATTGACGGGCTACAATTTAAAATCATAGTGCAAATTTTGTAGTTATTATACACGTAGTGTCGTAGGGTGTGCCCTTGTGTGCGTCAAGTCCTTCAAGCCACTCGGAAGCGCCTTGAAGACTTCGAGAACACTGCCATACAAATAGACTGGCTGCACGCCACTACCTTACTACTAGTTTGTACACCAAGCATCAAAAATAAATTAAACACTGAATCAATTATATATAAAATCAAATTTATGGAAATAGATTTTTTGGAAATCTTTTTTTATAAGTCTTTAAAAATACTATGGGAATAATTGTGGATACTATTTTTTTGTAGGTTCATTATTATAATCTAGCTTTTCTTGTGTTTTGGAACTCTTTAATGTGTATTTTTTTTTAAGTCTTTATAAATATTATTGGAATAATTGGGGTCACAATTTTATTGTAGGATCATCATTTAAATATAGCCTTTCTTGTGTTTGAGTGTTTTTATTTTACTAAATCACAACCATACACAAACACATATTATATGTACAATTGGCGTCCAAAATATGTAAGTAGGTAAGTTCCTAAGGTTTTGTTGAAAAATTTTTAAAACTGTTAGCTACACATTCATTAGTTGGACACACATGATGGATTTTGATGATTAATTGACTTTACATCATTGTTCTTGATCTTCTGATCTTGAAAGAGGTAAGTATTTTAGTGGTTTTTGAAATACATCTATCAAATATTATAAACGGGAAAGTTTTTGAGGGAGGATGTATGTTTGTAACTCCTTCACGCTTAAACTAATGAATGGATTTTGATAAAACTTAACGATAATATAGCTTTATTGAAATAGCACATGCGAAACTGCTAGTACTTAATAGTTGTTTATAAAATATTTATTCAAACTTTATTGCACTGTAAGTTGTACAATGAGCGGACTTAATGCTTTATAGCATTCTCTACTAGTCATCTTCTTGACGATGCAGAGTTGAATACCTTCTTGCTTTTAAAGTTTTTTTTTTGTTCCGTTTTTTGCCATTCGGCTACGGAACACTCAAAATCATCGTACACAGACCTATCATTTTACGATTGATTTCAATAAGATCTAGTAATTATGCAAACTATTGTTCCTCATTTAATCCATTATAGTTTATTTTTTTACCTTTTGTTCACTTTTAATTGTGCAATAAAGTTTTTAAATAAATTAAATAAATAGTTTAGTATAATCACAGTAATTTATATCTCCTTATTTACAGTCAATTTTACCAATATCAAATAAGTATAAACGATTATAAAATGCTATTCACGTGACTGACAAATAGATGACGTTATCGAATTAGGCGTTTTGAGTTGTATTCGATGAATATTCCTAATCCGACGTTGATAAAATTGTCTTTTAGTCAGGCGACATAAGGAATTGTCAAAAAATAATAAACCGCCTTAAAAAACACAAAAAGGAGTAAACGTATCGTGTTATTTGAAGTTGGTGCATGATGTTTGTGCCTTGCTGCACTGTGTAGCTGTCGTAAAAGTTAAATGGTTTTTCGAAGGCGATACATTTTTTTCAAATTGTCGAAGAAATAACATACCTGATTAAACTAAAACAACGGACTAATTACTCAAACCTTCTTCTGAATGTAACAAGCAAGTCACTGAAAACAATATAAAAATGAGTTCAGCTGAACCATATAAACATACAAGTCAAACTGAGAACCTCCTTTTTTGAAGTCGTAGTTCATTTCGAAATATCGTTAAATAATCGAAAAAGCAAATCCAATGAAGATTATATCACAGATTTGTTATCTGTAATGTTTTCAAATCGGATTATTGTAATGAGTTGTTAATCCATACAGTGTGATAATTTGATACGGTATTACACGTTTCAGTATTGTTTACGTACAGTAGCCAGTACATCAGGTTACCCACATTTGTTGCAATTTAGCCCTTATTACAACTGCATAAGACACCACAGTGTTTACTTTGACGTGCTGTTGTCCGTAAAAATTACTAATTTGTAAATTATCAATGAATCTTATCTATGCTTACAAACTCAAAATTGAGGTTAGCAATCATACTGTATGTTGTAGTCTTCCTTTTATGTAACATCTTATTAGAAATAAAGTCATATAGGACAAAATAATTAACCCTTTTTTAAGGATAAACAAGAATAAAATGCAAATTAAAGCATGACTTCATTTCTGTTAGCGCTGCTAACTATTACGCCAGCCGTCGCGGGTTCGAATCCCGCTAGGGGCAAATGTAGGTGTGATGAGCACGAACATTTGTACCTAAGTCATGGATGGTTTATACGTATTTAAGTATTTTTGGGAGACACCTCCGTCATAATCGTTGTCTAGTATTCGTAACACAAGGCGGAAAATTCCTTACTTCCACCGAAACCACGACAATTGGTGTGTTTCATTTTTATGCATTTATATTTATTTCGGTGGACTCTCACTTTTTCCTTTATCCCGGCCGTTTGAAACACCACTTTTCTTAGGAGTACACTTAGGCATGTTCCTTCTTCTGTTCCCCTAAAAAATCATGCGACTAGCGCATTGGAGATGTTTTACAAGTCCGGGCTGCAAAACGAATTTAACAGCAGCGAATTTTTTAACTTCCACTCACACACTAATCGAAACAACTGCGATTTGGCGATTCGTCATACAATTTTAAATTGGATACCAATCACATACATTGCTCTGATCCCCAAAGTAAGTAGCTAATGCAATTGTGTTATGGAAATCAGACACAACGGTGGTACCACAATACTCAGACCCCTAATTTAAATTATAGCACGAGTGCGTTAAAATCGGTCACTTGTCATGCCTGAAAGCTGCGAAACACGTTTTCCTTTCATGCCAAGATTCCTGGCGAGTCTCGTATCATCGGATGGAGTCTTGGGTTAGGCTGGCGGGCCACACAAAAAGGCTCTGCGGGCCGCAGGTTGAGTATGGCTGGACTAGCGAGTCGGCAAGAACCTATAGTGATATAAAGTAAGATTACTCCTATAAACATCAAACTAGGCAGAGGCCTAAACCTCAATTATAACGCGGGCTCAGGGCTATAGAGATGAGCTTGCATAAAATGTACCAGTATTTACACTGTACCGTTGACAAATAGTAGTTAGTAAATATGATAATGTTATGTACGCCCGCATGTTGCACTAGGTAGGTGAACGATTTGCACCCGAGCATGCGGTATCAGTTTACTTTGCGATAATACACGTTTATTATCTATCGATTTCAAGTTTATGCATTAAATGTGTCTCTACATTATAAGGTCGTTCACTTGAATTAGAATGGAATTCTTTTCTCCTTGGTGTTTTCAAAGTTATCAGAGAATCAGTAATATGTTTTTTGTACATTTAATTGAACTTAACTTATATTGCCGTTAACTTAAATTAGAATGACATTCTTTTCTCCTTGGTGTTTACAAAGTTATCAGCGAATCAGTAATATGTTTTTAGGGTTCCGTAGCCGAATGGCAAAAAACGGAACCCTTATAGTTTCGTCAAGTCTGTCTGTCTGTCTGTCCGTCCGTATGTCACAGCCATTTTATTCTGTAACTATAATCATCACACTGTTGAAATTTGGTAGGAGTATGTATCCTGTTATCCGCTTTACGATTCTCATACAAAAAATAAAAAAATATGACATTTAAGGGGGGGCTTCCATACATGAAACTAAAACCAATAAAAAAAAGGCAAACCTATACGTGTAGGGTGTTTATAGATAGGTCTTACAAATGACACCGAGGTTTCTAAAACCATTTTCTTTTAAAGTCTAACGTTTCATAGCTAGACTCTTCCAAAGTGGTAAAATGCCCCCCCCCCCCCCATCTAACTTCTAAACTAAGCTAGTGTAAATTTTGAAAAAAATATATAACGTAGACCTTAACAAATTCTTTCAACGAAAATTGGATCGGACGGAATCGAACGAGAAGTTTTTGAGAATAGCACATTTTTAACAACCGCAAACATAACTTTGTACTTCATACAAACACTATGAAAAACAAAGTTATATTAGCTGTCAACAAAATATTGTGGATTTTACTAAGTGAAAGTAAGTGGATTTCCAAATTCAGTTAAAGTTGGCCCGGAACCCTCAGTGGGCGAGTCCGACTCGCACTTGGCCGGTTTTTGTATATTTAATTGTACTTACCTTATATTGCCAGTGTTTGAATAATACCTGCTAATTATTAAACCAAAGCTTTATATGAACTGCTACCATAGACCTTTTACACACTGGGACTTTTAGCAGCGATGCTAAGACGTGTAAGCATCGATGCAGTCGCAAAATGTCAACCTTTTCACACTGCGCAACTTTTAGCATCGATACAGTTGCGATGCAGAAGCTGGAAATTCAAAGTATGTACTGAATTTTGGCGACTGCATCGATACTAACGCGCGACTGCATCGATGCTAAATTAAATCTGTTCATTGAGTGAGTCGCGATTCTGAAGCGCGTTTACAAAATGCGCAACTGCATCGATGCTAAAAGTCGCAGTGTGTAAGGTCATAGAGTAAAGATCTGTATGTCTGGCTGCCTTCTAAAAATAGTTAGTGCCTTTTCATTCCAAAAAAGAACCTGTAAATGCAGTCTAAATTAAACGACTAAAGCGTAGATCCAAGCAGTGAGGTAAAACTATTAATAACGACTCGTATCTTTTCAGAGTAAAACAAACTTAAAGTAAGATTAAAACATACATACCCCTCAATATTTGCGATTTAACAAAGGAATTGAATATTGCACCGTCGCATGAGCTGTTAGATTAAATTATTCCATCCGTAGGCAATGGTGACGGTCACGATATTTTTAGTAATGTTTGTAGACTATGTATAGTTATTAATTTTTTTTGTTATAAATAAATTTTAAAACAGAAAAAGACCTAGTTTCCGACCTAGGATCTTTTAATGTTATGAGAATCAGCAAACTTACACAATCAGTTTTTACGACACCGAGCACGAATCTAACTGGCTGGCTGGCTGATTTTCATAGCCGGAATAATTTATTCAACCCTAACTAACTGATGATGCAGTTTGCGTCAAAAAGAAGAAACATATTCAAAATTGCAGGCGAATGTGACAAATCTACTGGTACCTACTTAAACTGTGGCTATCCGTCATTTCAGGGGAGAGCAGCATTTTTTAGCCATTCCAGCATTCTGCAATCCTGTTAGTTGGGCACTTGGGCCGCGGACCAAGGGCTCTCCACTATTACTGGGAACGTCCAGAACTACGTAACGCACCTATGTATAGGTACAAATGAAAATACGCATGTACACTTACTATTTGAGCGTCGTCATTTTTCCACTTGCTGCCTTCCGTGGTTTAATGTGTTCATCTGAAACAAAATGGTACCTTGGTTTAAAAGTTGCAAATAAAAGGAATATGATAATGTATGGTGTGATTTTGGTTCCGATCACCCATCTCTCGGGTTATTCCTAGTAGCCTCCACCGGCATCTTCCCAATTGGGGGCAAATGGGAATTCGTAAAAAATAATGTCCCAGTTGCCACCTAGTACCTCACTTCGAGGGGGCAACGGGGCAAGGAGAAACGGTGGCAACTTAGATTGTTAGGGTTTCGTAGCCAAATGGCAAAAAACGGAACCCTTATAGTTCAGTCAAGTCTATCTGTCTGTCTGTCTGTCTGTCCGTCCGTATGCAACTTTATTCTGTAACTATAAGCATCACACTGATGAAATTTGGTACGAAGACGTATCCTGTTAGCCGCTTTACGATTCTTATACACAAAATAAAAAATAATGATGTTTATGGGGGTCTCCCATATATCAAACTATAACCGAAACTTTAGAAGTAAGTGGATTCCCTAATTCAGTTAAAGTTGGCACGGAACCCTCAGTGCGCGACTCCGCCTCGCATATGGCCGGTTTTTTTAAAATTCCCAGTTGCCCCCACCACTGGCCCTCACTGGGGGCAACTGGGAATTTTAAAATAACCTAATCTCTCTCAGTAATACTTCATAGAACCGTCAGGTAAAAAGTTCTGACGGCATTACACACTCAAGGGGATATTTTCTAATGGAACTCCCTGCAAATATTGCGCTGTTCGATACGTGTAATGGATGTCATTCCTAAAGCTTCAAAACCTGACAGTGAAAATGTTTCCCTTCTCACTACGTTCAAAAGGAAATATAAAATTACATTCTGTTAACAGGTGATATATAAATGCACTTTATGATGATAGAAATTGAGTCTACAATTGAAAAAGGGAAATGACCATTTTACAAAGTCGTCAATATAAGGGAAAACAGGAATATCGCGCCCCAAATGGACTACTATTGTGATGTTCGTTAACTGAAATTATGTTATAAAGCCTGATAGATGGCAAAAATATTCCCCTCAAAACAATTTATAGGAAATGTTTTTCCGTGAGGACTTATACAGGGCAAATTTAAAAGTAACATATTAAAATTATTGATTTGTAAGATGCAGTCTTTACAAAGAGCTTAACTTATCGCATAAATATAATTATTTTTCAGAATTTTTTATGGTATTCATATTTCATTCTGA
This sequence comes from Pyrausta purpuralis, assembly GCA_963924145.1. Lineage (NCBI taxonomy): Eukaryota > Metazoa > Arthropoda > Insecta > Lepidoptera > Crambidae > Pyrausta > Pyrausta purpuralis. Next base: position 7,701,491 of record OZ001657.1, on the reverse strand, counting down.
TAGGTTTTGAAGTTCGACAAATATAAAAATATGAGTAATAATTTTGATATTTTATTAACAAGCTTTTATTGAAGTGTGTATGTTTAAAACCTATTACACAATATAAATTTTATAAAAGCTTGTCGCCAGATGGTCCTTTAACTGACTGTGTCATATTAAGAAATATAATGTCTCTTAGGGCTGATTTTTCAATAGTCGGATAAGAAATATTCGTCGAACAAAATACAATATGGCTAATTTGAATATGTCACCTCATTGTCAGCAATCATAGGTACCTATCATTTTTGAAATCTGTTGCTTTATAATTTATCAGTCTGATAAGTTTTATCTGGCCATTGAACAATCGGCCCTTAGGAATATAAATATAAATTTTAATTAAAATTAAAATGGTATATTTATTTACAACTAGGTACATACAACTAGGTTGATTAATTTGATTTAATTTAAACTTACAAACTTAAATAAAAGCTTGTTTTAAACAGTTTTTTTTTTACAGTTAATTATTTTTTTAATTATTATTCGTGTTCTACTTAGCAAGCCCTTTTATAATTATGATCCATGCATTATGCGATGCGGAAAAAAAACTAAAATATATTCCGCCATCTTGGATAATCCACCCTATTGCTACGTGTAAGCTCTATCAGGCTAGCAAGGTGAAATCAGCAAAATTGCAAAAAAAATATACCTGAATTTGTAGCTAAATAGTTGCTAATTAGTTGCCAAAAAGATGATTTTTTTGCTCAAGCCGATCACGAGAAAACGCGAATAATGCTACCTTGATATAAAGGTAGCAAGGTAACGCCATAAATTACTTACTTTTCCTTTGACCATAACAGAAAAATTAGTTACTAATTTGTTGCTATAAGTGCGATACGACGAAACATGCAAAATCATTTTTTTTCATATTTTTTTTGCATTTTTCGTGTTTTTGCTAGCTTGAAACTGGTTTTCTGTCCGAAAAAAAGTGCTCTGAATTTGTTGCTTACCAGGAGTGTACTGAAAAATACGTAAAGAATCAGCAACAAAATGGTCGGAACCGATCGGAAAATTTTCTATTTTTTTTTATTTTTCCAATTCTTGCTATCATCTTGAATCTGGGTTTTCTTCTAATACAGAGTGCACTGAATTTGTTGCTTACCAGGAGTGTACTGAAAAATACGTAAAGAACCAGCAACAAAATGGTCGGAGCCGATCGGTTTTTTTTTATTTTTATTTTTATTTTTCCAATTCTTGCTATCTTGAATCTGGGTTTTCTTCTAATACAGAGTGCTCTGAATTTGTTGCTTACCAGGAGTGTACTGAAAAATACACAAAGAACCAGCAACAAAATGGTCAGAGCCGATGGGAAAATTTTCTATTTTTTTCTTTGATTTTTACAATTCTTGCTATCTTGAATCTTGGTTTTCTTCTAATACAGAGTGCTCTGAATTTGTTGCTTACCAGGAGTGTACTAAAAATACGTAAAGAACCAGCAACAAAATGGTCGGAGCCGATCGGATTTTTTATTATTTTATTTTTTGATTTTTCCAATTCTTGCTATCTTGAATCTGGGTTTTCTTCTAATACAGAGTGCTCTGAATTTGTTGCTTACCAGGAGTGTACTGAAAAAACTCTGTATTAGAAGAAAACCCAGATTCAAGATAGCAAGAATTGGAAAAATCAAAAAAAAAAAAAATAGAAAATTTTCCGATCGGCTCCGACCATTTTGTTGCTGGTTCTTTACGTATTTTTCACTACACTCCTGGTAAGCAACAAATTCAGAGCACTCTTTGTCGGACAGAAAACCAGTTTCAAGCTAGCAAAAACACGAAAAATTAAAAAAAAATGATTTTGCATGTTTCGTCGTATCGCACTTATAGCAACAAATTAGTAACTAATTTTTCTGTTATGGTCAAAGGAAAAGTAAGTAATTTATGGCGTTACCTTGCTACCTTTATATCAAGGTAGCATTATTCGCGTTTTTTCGTGATCGGCTTGAGCAAAAAAATCGTCCTTTTGGCAACTAATTAGCAACTATTTAGCCACAAATTCAGGTATATTTTTTTTGCAATTTTGCTGATTTCACCTTGCTAGCCTGATAGAGCTCTACGTGTATAACGTTTAATATTATTTTTCGTGTTTTTCTTAGCAAGACCTTTTTTTTGATACCCATATCACGGTAATGTAATTTACCGAGCCCATATTGAGGTAGTGCATAAAAATACTAGTCCACCATCTTGGATATTCTCCCATATTGGATGTAGAATGACATCACATAGCTTATCATGCATTGTCGTATAAACTAAGCGTGTTTACAAAATTTCATTAGGCTGAAGGTTACTGGTTCAAAATTAAGTTGCAAGATTCCACCCAGACACACATACATTGCAAGTGAAACAAAAGATTGTAATAATAATAAATAAAAGCTTGTAAAAAGATAAATACTTTTGAGTTAACTTAAAGGCTTGTACATGAATATCGAAGAACGGACTAACGACTTATTCTGGGTGGGTGATAGGAATTTAAAAAGTCCTAATTAACATTTCCATTACTATGCTTTCAGAATATCAAATTCATTTTACGTAACGGGTGTTAAATATTCAAATCAACGAAGTTACGGCACTTAAGATCGTTTATGTTATTGTTTAAATTGTTTTAACGCAGTTTTCCCTGAAGATTTCACTGAAAAGACTTTTTACTGTACTGCTATCCACAATAGTATATCCCAACCATAACCACAGCCGCATTCCAACATTGGTTTTAAAACACCTACAAAAAGTCCCAACTCAACACGATTTGTTAAAAAACCGGCCAAGTGCGAGTCGGACTTGCACACTTAGGGTACCGTACCAACTTTAACTGAATTAGAGATCCCCTTATTTACACTTAGCCAAAATACCACAGTATTTTGTTGACAGCAAATATAACTTGTTTTTCCTAATATTTGTATGAATAACAAAGTTATGTTTGCGGTTATTTAAAATATGCTCTATCTTAAAAACTACTAGTACGATCTCGTTTAAACTAATTTTCGTTGAAAGTCTTTGTCAAGATCTACTCGTACATCATGTATTTTTTTACACTCATTATCATTTTTTACATTAATTTACACTCGCTTAGTTTAAAAGTTAGATGAGGGGGACGCCCATTTTTCCACTTTAGAAGCGTCTATCTCTCAAACGTTCGACTTTTAGAGAAAATGGTTTCAGGAACCTCGACGTCATATCCTAGGTTTAGTATAAAATATTAATATAAAAAAAAAAAAAAACATTTAAACGATTTTAACAATGTTTTAATAATCATCATATTTATCACCAACTATACAAATCATCATAAAAATAATGCCTATAATAAAAACTCAGTGAAAGTAACGTACAATGTACCTTTAAAAAGGGGTTTCAAAATTCTCACCTATCATGCAAAATCACAGATTTCGCGAGAATCTACAAGTAGGTGATGATAAATCAAGGATCGGATAAATAAGGAAACTTCAAATATTATTGTAAGCTTAGTTCCTGAGTCCTGACCTTACCTACTTATAAATATAATCATGGTTGTTCATCACGTAAAATATGTTATTTAAACTTGAAAGCAAACATGATAGAAAAGAAACACTTGTCTTCATGACTTTGTGAAAGTAAAGTTAGCCTGTAACATCCCACTGCTGGGCAAAGGCCTTACCTCTACTATGAGGTAGTTTGGGCCAAACTCCACCACGCGGGCTCAGTGCGGGTTGGTGGAGGCGTGTTTGCAAGGCAAGCGACTACCCTGCTGTCAGATGTTATCAAGCCGCCCATAAGGCCTCTGACTAGGCTTTACGACTAATATCAAGCGATATTAGCCGGGACCAACGGCTTAACGTGGCTTCCGAAGCACGGAGATGCCCGTGATGTACGTCACTTATATGGTCGGAATGGTCACCCATCCAAAAACGACCGCGTCGTAGATTGCTTCACTTCGGTATCACTACCAAAGCGCTGCTACCAGTGCTCTACGAGCACCTTCATGATTTTGAAGCGGATCACAATATCCCGCATTGTAGTTAAAGGTAAAGGTTACAGCACATTTATCAACCCGTGATGGGAACAGCACCGACCAGGCGTCCATCATACGGAAGCACGTTACGTAAAGGAGACGGCAACGCCTCGGCATGGGATCGGCGTCGGATAGCGATCGCTTCGTCTCGGATCGTGTTTTCTACAACTTATGACAGTTTTCTTGTGTATGATAGCCCGTTTGACATGTTGAGCGGATAGTAGGGCACCATTGGGCGACTCGCCGTAAAAGCGTTACAACGCATGCGCCGCTGTGCTAGTCGAAAGTGGGTCCCGAGAAAGGTCGGGAGTTGATCTCGATCCAAGGTAGTACTTTACGAAGTTGATAGATGTGCGTTGAGGTATAGAGTTTCAAACTAAGAACACCCTCAACAAAGAATACCTACTAACGCGTTCAATATTTTTTGTTGCTAGGGTGTTGTTCCCAAAACGGGTGAATATGAACCCACAGAAAAGTTAAATAAAGGTTAACCTTAACATTTATTTAACTTACTTATGCTATAGCCTATAATATTTTAGCCAACCATACCGGTTGACCTTTCAAATGTAATTCGTTTTGGTCGAGTTACTCCCTGATAACTTTTGTTATATTCTATTGAATATGTTGTAACTACTTAATAAGAGTGGAACGGAAATCGTAATAGAATGGCAGGTATTAGATAATATTTAAGAAATAGGCACTATTGTTCTAATAGATTCTCACACTTCAATGCCCAATACATTCAGGTAATTTAATTAGCTGCCAGGTAAAGTCCGTTTTTCTTTGCTTGTCAAATATTGCACACAATCCTGACATTATTTTTAGGGTTACGTAACCGTATGGCAAAATACGGAACTCTTATAGTTTCGTCAAGCCTGTCAGTCTGTACGTCCGTATGTCACAGCCACTTTATTCTGAAACTATTAGCATTACACAGATAAAAATTGGTAGGTAGGTGTAGGAAGAGGATACTCCTCACAGGATTGTTAACTGATTTACGACAAAAAAAAATAATGAAATTTGAGGGGGCCTCCCAAACATGGAAGTAAAACAAAAAAAAAAATGCTCAAGCCTATGTGCGTGAAGTCTATGGAGAGGTCTTTTAAAGTCTTTTAAAGTGACATGGGGGTTCCTAAAAGCATTTTATCTCAAAGGTAAAACATTTGTAAGACAAACGCTCCCAAAGTAGTAAAATGGGCGTCCCTCCCTCTAACTTTTGAACTAAGCTAGAAAAAAAATCGAAAAAGAAAAACACGATGTAGATCTTTGCATGCTATACTTTCAAAAAAAATAGTTTGAACGAGATCGAACTACGAGGGTCAAACTGAAAGTTCTTAGAACTGGCCACTTATAAACAATATAATAAAAAAAATATTCTAAAATTTGAAAATAGAACTCTTTGCCAATATTACTGAGTATATATTTCATTCATTTGTCATTTGTTTTACGATTTGGCGGCAAATTGAAAATTGACTGTGTCACGTCAACATGAATTTAACACGAGAAAATTTTCGTGCAATGATTTTTTATGACTTTCGATGTCATTTAAGTCAACAAGAAAGTTATGATAGACTACGATTGGCCTTTCACGATGAAGCCCCATCTCGTGCGACTGTTTACAACTGGTTTAATGAGTTTAAACGTGGTCGCACTAATCTCACTGATGATGTACGTGAGGGACGGCCTTCTACGGCGACGACTGAAAATAACATCTGTGTTGTGCGGCGTATGATAGAAACTGACAAAAGAGTGACCTATCAGCAGATTCGGACAAGCTTAGGCATCGGTATGAGTCAAGTGCACAAAATCCTCCACGAACATTTAGCGGTCAGGAAGCTTTGCGCCCGGTGGATACCTCATAATTTGACTAAGGCTCAAAAACTCCATCGTGTGGATTGGTGCCGTAAAATGATTGAAAGATTTAACGGAGGTGATTCAAATGCTGTGTTCGACATACTAACAGGTGACGAAAGCTGGATTTACTGTTATTATCCTGAAACCAAAAGACAATCTGCTCAGTGGGTGTTTCCTTTCGAGGAGTTGCCAACTAAAGTGAAGAGAGATCGAAGTGCGGGAAAAAAAATGGTGGCCTCGTTCTTTGGAAGGATAGGTCATTTCGCAACAATTGTGTTAGAGGATCAAAAAAACAGTTTCTGCAGAATGGTACACTACCAATTGTTTGCCACTTGTCTTGGAAAAAGTTCGAGAGAAACGACCTCGCAGTAGGATCCTCCTTCACCACGACAACGCCTCGTCGCACACCGCCAAGCGAACGATCGACTATTTGGCGACATCAAACGTTGAATTACTGGGTCACCCGCCGTATAGCCCCGACCTCGCGCCTTGTGATTTTTATTTATTTCCAAAAATTAAAGAAAAACTTAAAGGAAAGCGGTTTATGAATGCTGAAGAAGCGGTGGCTGCGTATCGCGATGCTATTGAAGAGACCCCTAAGGACGAGTGGGCAAAGTGCTTTTCCCAGTGGTTCCATCGCATGCAGCGGTGTATTGACGTCAATGGACAATATTTTGAAAAGATATAATAAAACTAATAACTGGCTAATGTAATCAGTTTTTGATTTTCTAAGAACTTTCAGTTTGACCCTCGTAGTAGTTTTCTGAGATATAACACATTTTTCGTAACCGCAAATATAACTTTGTCCTTCATAAAAATACTATGAAAAACAAAGTTTATTTTTCCTTTTACTGAATATTGTGATATTTTGGCTAAACGAAAGTAGAACCGACTCGCACTTGGTTGATTTTTAAACAAAATAATTTATTTTAAAATAAAATTAACACAAACCTCACTATCTACATAGGTAATACATTGATTTACACTAAGATCTTTGTACATAAAATTGTTAACTAAATTTCTTCTCTCATATTTATTTAAAAGGTTACAAAAAGATTGTTTACGATATTCAACTAGCAAAAAAAACAGACTTTACACTTTAATTAGTTTTCAAATGTAAGACATACGCTCATTTTTTATGTCAAAATAAACATAACTCAAAATTTCTTTTTCTCGAACTAGAGCTAATACAAACAGCATTAATCTGACACGAAAGAGTTCAGCATAAGAGTTTTAGTTTAGTTTTCGATAGATTGCCCGTGTTTAGAACTCAAATTCTGGTGGCACTAAATTTACAAGAACCAAACAGATTTCAAGTGGAATCATCTGGATTAATCCAGAAAATCGGAGAACCTAGTTATTCTCAGGTACTCGACCATGATCAATAGTGAAACCATTTTTTTTGGTACCTACTCTCCCTTCGAAGAGTGATGTTTTATAGGCTTAAATTATTCTTCGATTAATAAGCTATCCAAAACATTTTTTTTTCAAATCGGTTCAGTAGTTCCTGAGATAAGCGCGTTTAAACAAACAAACTCGTCAGCTTATTAATATTAGTATAGATAGATGAACTTAAAGATAACAAAAAAAATAGAGTGGTACAAAAAATAATAATTATAACACAATAACATAAATATACACATACTAATATTACACAAATTAATAAAAATAAGATATAAGAAGGACTAATGAACATACATAGAATACTCATATTTAATGAATACGAAATTATGAATGAAGATATTGACGACGATTTAAATCAGCTGAAAATTCCATATACTTACGCAATTTGAAGCGAATTAAAAAAAAACAATCGAATCTTTTAATGTTCCATGTCGCTTGAGATATCTATGGACTTACCTTTTTGTTAGCAGAACATCCTAAGAGATTCGCCTTTGCAAGTAGACAACAACAAAAAAAAGATTGTTGAAATCTTCACTCAACCATGATGGAGTGTCAACTGGTCGCGGATTGTCAAGTCTTATGTATGAATTATGTTTGTCAATAGACGACATTATACAACTCATATGAAAACATTTATTGTGATTAACTATTACCGTGATTGTTATTGGAACAAACAAATAAGCTTGTTTACACTACCGTATGAGCAACGGTATAAGATTTCAGTTTAATAAAAATTGTTTGCGAGCACAGTTAAATGTATATCTATCAGCGCCCCGGAAAAACTTTTAGCCTATTGTATTTTTCATCAACTAGGTATCACATTGTTTGTTTTTTGCATGAATGCAATATGTACCTATTTGAAGGTAACGATATGTATATATATGTCGCAGCCATCTGGTTATATCAGCCAGTTAATTGGATGCCTAGGCAGGCAGTTTATTAAACGCCGGCATCTCAATGGCTGAACGTCAACTAGACAAGTCATTGTACGCAACGTTTAGTCAGATGACTGCACGTCGTGTAGTCATTTAGTTAAATAAGATATTGACGAATTTGTGATGGTTGGTTAAAGTGACTGAGTTCATAATTTACGTGGTACGATTAATTTTTACACAACACTGCAAAAAAGCACCTATTACGAATTATAGCCAATGATAAAAGTAAACTAACTTTTATTGTTGATCGTATTTACACAGTTTAGAGTTACTAAATCGGGATAATTATTATTTGTAACCTCTATGGAACAATCAGAACAATTTTGACAACATCACAGCCTAATTTAAGTTTTATTTGCAAACAAGAACGATCAATACAAGTATTGGTTTTTGGAACTAAATTTGAATGATGTAGCTAAATCAAGGTCAGTCATGTTCAAAGTAACTAACTTTCAATACGTCTAGTTGTTAAATTTTTAGTGTTTCTAGTCGAATTGATCATCGGTCTAGCCATCTAAAGGAATGCCGGCGTTTCATGAACTGCCTATAGGCATTTAATTAAACGGCTGATTTAACTAGATGGCTGAATCATGTACATACTGGTAATATTCTCCAATAGAGTCGATTGTTAAATCTTGTAAGAAAAACTAGGACTAGGTACCAAGATACAGGAAATAGTTAACAAAAACATTGATCCATTCAATATGATGTTTTTCATTGTCGGACACGAACAATGTTAGCTGTTCAATAAAAGTTACGTAAGATGTCGATTGCAAAATCAATTGTTACATTTTTATTATAAAGGAATTACTCCACTGGTACATTTAGTGGCACAGACCTCTCTTTTTTACAGACTTCAAAAAAAGGAGGCATTCAATTCAATGTCTATGTATGTGATATCGTTAGAATTTAATAATATTTAAGAATGTTGATTAATTAATGCTTCAAAACACGTGTGCAAAATTTCGTAAGTGTATGTATGTTTGTCCACGGATTTTTCTTAAACGAAAAGTCATAGTATCACACACACACACACATGATAATTGTAATTGATTTCATGGAAAGATTGACGACATCAGTCACACTCACTATATTTTTTTTTGTTTATAAAATGTAAATCCAATGTTGGCTGTATATTTAGTATTAAGGAACACTGTAAATTGAAAACTGTAATTTTGAGAGCTGTGGATTTTGTTGTAATAATAAAATAAAATAAATAGCGTAAAGTTCAATCAGGTATACAGGGTGTCCTTAAAAGAGCGTGACAAACGTACACTGGAGTTAGTCATAGATTTCAGGTATATTCTACATTTTTTTTATTATGCCACTTTTATCTTATAATTAGTGACACACCTGACTGACACTGGATAGTTTCGCAAGAAAACTTTTAAATAAAAATGACATGAATTTTATGAAAGTGTCATGGTTCAGGACATAATGTCACTCACTTGTTTTCTTTATACAATAAAAGAGGCATTATCTCCCAAACTATGACTTTTAATAGAGTCATGTTATTTTTATTTGAAAGGACTATGGCTAAGCTATCTCCAGTTTCAGTTTGGCACGCTGTTTTTGGGACAGCCAGTATTTCAACTTAGGGTACAGCGTTTCATCAAAATCGGTAGAGTAGTTTTTGAGATATGGGTAATATAACTAAAATCATGAATTAAAAATAATTTACAAAATTACTCAAAAAAAAAACCGACTATAAGCTCAACATAACACATTTGCCCTTTGTTGTAGAGAAACAAATTCATTTGGAGTTACTGCATGATGTGCGTAGATTATTGATGAACGTAAGCTTAGATCATGCTCCGACTTATTTTGAGCTTTTTAGTCAGTTTTTTGAAGGCGGATTCAGTTCGGACCGATTTTGATGAAAATTAGGTACACCGTACCATAATTTGAAATATACCTAATTGAACTTAAACTCAACACGCTATGACTTCTCGTTTTAGAGAAATCCATGGACAAACATACAAATATACATACACTTACGAAATTTTGCACACGTGTTTGGAAGCCTTAATTACTCAACATAATTAAATATTATCAAATTCTTACGATATTACATACATACCCATTGAATTAAATGCCTCTTTTTTTGAAGTCGGTAATAAAGAGAGGTCTGTACCACTAAATGTACCGGCGGAATAATTCCCTTAATAAATGCTGGTTTTGAATAAAGATGGCGAATTCAGATGTAAATTAATTGACCGATGAGAAAATTTAACGTTTCCACGCCTAGCAGAAGGAATATTTGAAATACCACATACTAATCCTAAATATTTCCCAATACGAGTATACTGATAGAAGTTGAGTCTAGCTAAGTATAGTTATAATATTATAAAGTTCAGTTTCATTGTTGGTTTGAAAACGCTTATCGCAGAAACTATTGTTCCTATTTATTTTTGTGTTAGATAGCAATTATCGTGTATGACTGTAGGCTGTAAAACGTAACACTAGGACATGAAGGAAAGCAGTAAAATTAAAACGCGCAGATGAAGTAGCGGGGGACTGCTAAATCAAATCAAAAATAATTTATTCAATTTAGGACACAAAATGCCACTTATGAACGTCAATAATTAGTGTAATATCAATCAATTATGGCCCGTATGGAGCAAGAACATGTCTCCTTATCTTTTGAACCCTACTAGCGCTTCGAGACAAAACACAGACAATTTGGCAAGTGCTGAGAAGACACGCCGGACCAAACTCAGTCACCACTAGCTGCCTCAAAAATGATACAAATCAAAATAAACAGGTAGGTAAACAATGTAGGAATGCGTAGCGTCGTTGTAATCTATGATAATTTTCTATTTAAATAAATGAATATTAAAACCACTTAAATTTGAAGTCTATTCTCTATTCTGATATCTCCTTAATCAATACTTATTATTATTACACAAGATTCTTGAATTATAACAGTATGTGCGAAAGTTTGACTGACAATCGATATGACCGATATGACTGATATGACAAACGTCTATCAAAATTTACTGATAAGGACACTTTTCTACATTTGAAATACGAAGAGTCGAACGAACGAGACGTAGAGGTTTTACGCGTAGCTTGAAACCTATACAGTACACATGATACATCGAGTCGAATTTCGAAGTTGCGAGGAAAGCAATTTCAAGTCGTTACCTTGGCAGAGGAAATAAGCAAATTAGCTATAAAGACGAATGAGCGACCTTTAAGTGTGTAACTAAGTTAAGAGGGCTCGAACGAGATCATATCATAAGGTAGGTACTGCATCATAAAATAATTTCATTTATCTAACAGTTAATAGAACCTAAAAGTCAGCAAAATCATCTAGTTTTTAACCGACTTCAAAAAAGGAGGAGGTTATCAAATCGACTGTATGTTTTTTTTGTATGTTTGTTACCTCATATCTCAGTCGTTTGTCGACCGATTGGAAAAAAAAATTCGCCTACTTAGAGGGTATACCTTCTAGTTGGTCCCATTTTTTTCAATTTGGGATCTGATGATGGGATCTTGGTGTAATAGAGGGAAACCCTCAAATTTTAAAGGCACGTCGTATAGTGTTTCTTTACTTGAATCTTAATGTTGACATGTTGTTACGTCTAATAGCTAACATCTTGTGGCGCTGAGCTGATGGTGGAACTCCTTAATGCTTAGGAGTTCAGTAATTATAATGAAAGAACTTATAATAAGTAGTTTGTAGCTTCTTAAAAAACAGAGTCATAAGGTGCCCCCCCCCCATTCTCCTGTAATCTCTAAAAATGAAGAAATAAAATTAACCTAAAAAAAATCAAAAACCGACTCCAAAACTAAAATGCAATAAAGAAAAGGAACCCATTTTAGGCAAACAATTTCTTTTTGGAGTCGGTGCCATCACTTTGACCACCAAGCATCAACTATCACAGCACCGACTCCAAAAAGAAATTGTTTGCCAAAAATGGGTTCCTTTTCTTTCAATAGTTAAGAGTTTATTTAAAACTTTATAGTGCATTTTGTATTTTTTTTTCAAAAATTAAACCTATATTTGGTTCGTGGGAATGCAATAATACTTTTCTCTATACTGATAGAGAAAAGTGAATAAATTGATAAATAAAAACGATTGTCATTCATCAAACAATAGCATCGTGGGTAAAGACTTAGATAGGAAGCAAAAATTAACTATTGTAAGACCCGTTTATGTGTGAAAATATTTTTTGTTTCCTATTACAAGAGCTTTGTCTATTGCATAAGCAGATTTCCCGCCATTGTCTCGCATTTTGTCCGAAATTTTCGAGTCTATTATCCACGTGGACGGCGCACTGGTATAGAAAATTGGCAATAAACGTCCCGAACTAGTGATGTACTAACTATTACCAGCGGGACAAGATATACTTAATGGTTATTACGTGGTTTTACTAAGTTGTACGACAAGGTTCATATGACATGACTACAGGCGCGGATCCAGCCGGCCAAAAAGGTTGTGGGCATGTTTTGTTCAATGAACAAAAAACTATGAAGGCATGAAAGTTTGTTTCTGATGCAACATTACATAAATTTAAGCGCGAGTGCGCAAAAATTGGTCTATCAAACAAATAACATGATAAAATTTCGCGAGAAAAGCGAGCGCGCGACAATTATGTTTTCGATGCTTCTCAAAACAAGAACATTTTAAAAATAAAAGCGCAAGCGAAGCGAGCGCGCTAAAATTTAATTCACCATGCTTATGAAAACAAGAAAATGATAAGAATTAATGAGCGAGTGAAGTATTAACGAGATCTTTGTTTAGACGACTTTCCTGTGGACACTTCTGATTGCAGTAATTTTACTGCAAGGTAGAAACTGTTTGTCATTTGACAAACAGTTTCTACCATGCAGTTCGCAAATTGTGATTAGGGTAGTGGGCATGCCAACATTGCCCACAACGGTGTATCCACGTATGCATGACTAGCGGTAGCGACTTCGTCCGCGCGTTTTGAGTTTGCCCCTCCCGTCGCAGCGTGATGTTTCATAGCCTAAAGCCTTCCTCAATAAATAAGCTATCAATCACAAACATATTTTTTCAAATCGGTATGGTAGTTCCTGAGATTAGCGCGTTCAAACAATACTTATAATATTAGTATAGATGACATTGGTCCGAGTACCGATACGTACTTAGTCTTAGATCCAGCTAAAAGATTAAAAAAAAATGTTAGCGAGTCAAACTAAGTAGAGGAATCTCTTCGGCACAGAACGATGTATGGAATAAGTGCAAAGCAGCTGCGTGACTCAAACGTGTTTCTTTAGGTAGGTATTATATTACATGCATTGTTGACGATCCTTATCATATGTAATTTAGTCAATGTATGAAAATAATCGTCTATTCGACCTTACTTTGTCCATATATGCACAAATGACATTAACAAAATGGGTTTTAAATAAAAATATATTTACTTGTCTGTATTTAATTGTATCGTAGAAATGACTGGTAAGCTAAAATAATCTGTTAAGAATCGTTTTGTCAAGTGTAGTTTAATTGCTCGACCGCCTTTGTTTTGGTCTTGTTAGAGCGTATATTTATGATCATATGGGTGATAACTGCATTATATCTGTAAAAGCCTTTATTCAGTAAATATAATAAGAAACGTTTAGGATATTCACTTTATTTACAAAAAACTTCAGAAAGTCGTCAATTTTTAACCTGATTAGTTAAATAAAATAAAACGAATTTCGGAATCCTTATTTTAAAATATCGATGACGTACAAGGTCAGTTCGGTTGTATGAAAACGAATGACACCAAATGTGTATGTCTCAGTAAATATAAGAACCTAAACATTAACATTTTTGATGAACCTTTGGAATTTCAAATATTTTAACCTGATTAGTTAAATGAAACAAAATCCTTATTTTAAAAACTCGAAGACGTACAAGGTTAGTTCGGGGGTATAACAACAAATGACACCAAATTCGTCTCCTTCCATAAAGGTTTACGGTTTGGAAAACGTTGTCGTCCGCAAGCATATTTCGACCGCAAATGTGGGGAATACCTATTGCTCTGCCTGCACACAATAGTCTTAAAATAACCGAATAATGGGACAAATTTATTCTTTAGATAGCTGCCCATCACTAAGCAGGCTTCGGCCGCTTGTCCCGTACGCCTCAAGGCTTGCCCCAATCTGTTCTCCGGAGTATGAGCTAGCCGCGCTGCTGCTAGTAAACTAGACTAGCCCATTATTGAAGACCTGTAGTTGACCAGGAGCCTACGGTATTTTCATCTTAATTTCTTATTAATTTGAGTCAATAAACGAACTATGTGCAATTTTTTGAGAATTTCAAAAGATGGAAATGAGAGAACCGAGAGAAAAATTGTCGTACAAGTTTCCATATTTACTTTTTTACTTGTATATACGGGAATATTGTTTGCCACAATTCTATGTCAACATATTTTTTTATTCTTTTTCGATTCAGCACTAAATAACAAAATTTGGTTATATTACTTTTGTCTTCTAATTGCGCTGACGTATAATATCACAAATATAAATATGCGCCAGAAAACACACCAATTGTCGTGGTTTCGAAGCAAGGAATTTTCTCATTATGTTATGAAGTACCAGAAAACTATTAGGACTCGGGCGTCTTCCATAAATACTTAAATACATATAAACATCCATGACTTCGGTACAAATATACGTGCTCATCAGACAAACTTTTGTCCCTTGCGGGATTCGAACCCGCGTCGGCCGGCATAAAAGTCAAAAGTCAGGAGTTAACCAATACAACAGACGCGTCGTCCCTTGATATTACAAAATTTCTTTTAACTTCATTCAAACCGGGTCTTCTATAGACAAGTCATGATTACTTAATGATACTTTTCCTTTAAAAGTGGAACTTAAGAAGCCTCGAAAATTTAAAAACTCTTGTGAAGAGTATGCGATTTCTCAATCAAGTCTAACGTTTCTAGGTATCACCACACAGCGACTCGGTCGGCGAAAACGAAGAAAAGTTGTGTGTTTCAGGAAATATGAAGAACTTTGAAGATGGAAAGTCAACTCGAAGCATATTTTTAGGTCAGATAAGTAGTCTGAGAAGTTTTGAATTTTGCTATTTTTGTGGTTTATGTTAGCAAATAAAATTCTAAAGGGTAAATTCTCGAATATATGAAAAAACTTTACCGATCGATTTTCCTTTGTCGAAGAAAAATAGTTTTTGATTTTAAAGGGCTATTTCTATGTTAAGATTTTGTTCGTGCGATAGTTTTTTACGTGTCGATATTTTACTTGATTTTTTAAGGTAAAACGGTTAAACTCGCGATTGAATTACCACACAAAAAAAGATCGATTGCCGCAAGAATCGGCCTCTAGATCAGAATCCTCTTTCTATGGTGAAAAAAAAAATTGAATTGTTATCAAGCCATTAGGTATAATCTTATTGAAACACGTACTCTCTCCATTTGTACAATGCAGTAAAATGTTCACAAGAAATATTCATGAGAAGAAACAGAATGGCTGCATATTGATTGTGGCTTGCATGCAAAATGACTTGTGTCCTGAAGGGCCTGAGAGACAGCTCGCTCAGCTCTGGTGGCAGCTGTCATTTGGCAGTCATTAGTAAATAGAAGAGTTAAAATGGCGGATCTAAAAAAAAGCTTACAAGATGAGACGGTTTATCGTTAACGCTGCCAAGCATTTAGTAAATGCCATCTTCGGTTGAACGTACCTTAGCATAAAGGTCATGTTAACGAGAGCAAACTGATGATCGCGGATGATGGCCAGAAAAGTTGAGAGGCAGGAAATGGAGCCGGCAACCGGAACCGTGGCGGCGTCTTCTAGTTACCCTGTTAATTAGTCATTAAAAGTTCTTGCCATCAGCGCAGACGATTAACTTAGGGCTGCCACTTTCTTCACAAGATCGATGGATTTTGCGCAGTCTATTGGTCTTTAATAAAGGTCTAACTTACCTTTTTTAGGCTACGTAGTAGGTATATTCTGCCTGGAGTTTCATCATTTCGGTCCTACTAAAATTTAATAGTCATCATCGGAGGACCTGAATAATGTACTGCGTTGCGAAAGTTGCCCGTAAGACAACGCATCAAAAAGCAAAATACAGTTTTATTTATTTTGCAATACATATTTTTTTATTCATCAATAATTTTATGACAAAAAATCGGACTTGTGACAACCCTACATTAATTCCGTTCCTCAAATTAAGCTAACTGGGACATTTAGCGACGAACCCTCTCGAACTTGGTATCAGAATCAATGGGTAACTAGGTATTTACTATGTGGTGATGGATATCATCCAGAATTTATTGAGACACATTAAAATAGCGCAATCTGACTAAGTACTATGACTTACTGACAATTATTAGGGCGAACGTCATAATATGATACTGTGATCGTACTCCGTTCCGTAGAAAAAAAACATGAGTTCAGTGGTTTGTTAGTACTACGTATAGAACAGCAAAAAATATGTCGCAAATATAAGATTGTGAAGTTTTCCTTGAAATTTGAATTTCGAATTATGAATTTGAAGTTGATGTCCGTCTGTACCGTCAATTCATGGAGACACGAAATTTGTTGGTGGTGTCAGTCCCATACGCTAGCAATAGAAGTTAAATGCATGAGTTACGGTTATAGTATAAGTATACTTATACTATTAGTATAAGTATACTTATACTATAACCGTAACCGTACCGTAACTAGCTTAAATTAAGAGATGTTGCAAACGAGCCTCACTCTTTATTCTTATTACGATGACGTCTTCTTAATCATTTTGGCATTGGAATTGTGAACCTTGAACAATCTTTTTGCTTGAGTAATAACACGCGTGTATGGATTTTTTCTCAGCTGACATAAGGCATGCTAACAAAAACGTATATTTTTGTTGCATTTTCTAGTTGTTTCTTTCTTGTTACACGTGAGTAAGGAGGGACAAAGTATATCTGCACATAAACCGATACTTTTATAACCGCAAGCCTGCACGTGTCGTTACTGTTTTATTTTCCTGACAGATCCTTTAATTTATCATTGGTGTGTTGTTATTATAAAACAGGGTCTAAGCATTTATGAAAGAAAGGGCATCTTCAACTGTTTTTATTGAATCATATTTTAACACAATCATATGACACAACATAACCCATAAGGATTCCCAATATATTCAAATATTGATATTATTGCGCTATAAGTGAACTTGAGATGGACCTAGATAACACTTTTTAGCCACTATATCGGACCTCTACCTACTGTATATTTTTGTAAAGTATTAATAAGAATTAATTTACAGATTTACTGATACTCAATGCCTGGTTTCCGTTCTGTTTACCATCCGAGGTTCTGTAACCGGCTAAGTGCGAGTCAGACTCGCGCACTGAGGGTTCCGTACGTCTTGTTGCGGGTAACTTTAACTAAATAAATAATAATCCACATATTTACACAAAGCCAAAATACCATAATATTTTGTTGACAGCAAAAAACTTTGTTATTGATGGTGTTTGTCTGAAGGACAAAGTTATATTTGCAGATGTGAAAAATGTGCTTTATCTCAAATACTACTAGTTCCATTTCGTTCAAACCAATTTCAAAGTTTCAATTACCAAGTTGAAAGTTTTTGTTAAGATCTGCATCACGTATTTTTTTCAAAAAATTCACTAGTTTATTTCAGAAGTTAAAGGAGGGAGGAAGGGGACGCCCATTTTATTTATTTTATGGTTATAGAAACTTGTATGTCAATTTAAAAGACCAATCCATAGACATCCCAGTCAACCCGCATGAATAGATTTTCGTAAATATATTCATATCAGTTCCATGTATTGGGAGCCTCCATTTATACCGTAAAGCGGTCAACAGGCACATCTATTTACCAAGTTTCAACTGTATAATGCTAATAGTTTCAGAATAAACAAACGGAAAGACAGACAGACAGACTAGACGAAACAATAAGGGATCAGTTTTTTGCCATTCGGCTACCCTAAAAGCCAATATAAATATAGCACGCCAATATTAAAGCCGGCGCACTTTGTTATATTTGTTTATCGTATTTATTACCACTCTGTCGGTCGGATATTGTGCGGCGATAAAATCGTGAATTAATTTCGCCGTGACGAATGCTTCTGTTACGGTGCCTATAATCACAAACAGAATCGGATCAACTGAAAAAATACAAAATAACATTATATAACGTATTTACGGGGTTAAGGTAGTGAACCTTATCAAATTAGGTACGCCTCTAAGTTGCGGGCTAGGTATATGTAATCGTCATTTAATAATAGTACATTATGATACAAGTGTGCTAAGTTGACCATTATATAAGGCGATATTGCGTGCGCACGAGCGATAGCGAGTGCGCCATAAGAAAGCCGCGTATATTATGGTCACAGGCACACGTGTCTCATACGACGTTTTTCAACACACTTGCGAGGAAAAAACACACTCACTCAAAGAGTAAAGTAAGTATGCCAAACAAGACTCCAATTATTTACGAAAAATGGCGCGTTGTTTTTTTTCTTGCCGCGATACCGATGCGCGCGCAAGGCTATGGCGCGAACTAGATCGGCCAACAGCCAAGATTAAAAATGTAATAATTCGTGTTTAAAACACAAATTACAGAAAATTTAAAATTAATTTGAGTTATTTTTAGTAATAAAGCTGGATTTACCATTTATTGAAATAAATATGTAGATACTGATTTTTCGCATAAACACTGTTTGTTGCTAAAATAAAAGTTATAACTTACACAACAAACAGTATTTATGCGAAAAATAACAGTATGTACATATTTATTTCAATAAATGGTAAATCCAGCTTTATTACTAAAAGTAACTCAAATTCATTTAAATTTTTCTGTAATTTGTGTTTTAAACAACGAATTATTACATTTTTAATCTTGACTGTCAGTTGGCCGATCTAGTTCGCGCCTTAACCTTGCGCGCGCATTAGTTTCGCGGCAAGAAAAAAAACAACGCGCCATTTTTCGTAAATAGTTGGCGGCTGTGGTGTGATGAAGTTTGGATTAATGGCAAGTGTGTTGAAAAACGTCGTATGAAACACGTGCGCCTGTGACCATAATATACGCGGCTTTCTTATGGCGCACTCGCTTTCGCTCGTGCGCACACAATATCGCCTTGTATATAATGGTCAACTTAGCACACTTGTATCATAATGTACTATTATAATGTCATCATCATTCAGAGTCTCCCTAAGTTAATCGAGAAATACCGTGTTCGAAGGGTAAAATTTCCGTATTTTAGACAAAATTACGCTGAATCTGCTAAAAGATTATCGTGTAATATTTAAAAGGAAAAAATAACATTCTGAACTAAATCTAGTGTCAATTATATTAAATAAACATATTATTAGCCTGAATCAGACTCTCCTAGATAACATTCTTATTTACGTAAATGAATTTATAAAATTTTGAGAACATTCCGTAAGTTGGCCACGTAGTTTTTGCCATAAATCAATTTAGTCAGTTTCTTTCTCAATTTTAAGTTTCTAGCCATTCCTCTGGGAATCCCGGGAAACAAAAGCAGTATTGCCATTACACAATTTGTTAGGTTGACAGTCTGAATTTTGTTTTACGCAGTCTTTGTAAAATGTTTACAACAACGTAACTTTCGATTGGTAATACGGTGTTATATTATGACACGGTCACGGTAATACATGTTAACCTACCTGCTATGCCAGATTACGGTGAATCTAAGGTTATTAAAGTGTAATATGAAAACATGTCATCATCATCTGCTTCATCAAATAAGGTAATTCCTCATCACAAATAAGCTGCTAAGAAAGCCTAAGCTCACATTCAATATTGACCTCACTAAATAATAGGAATACTTGCCAATTCTGTTTACTATGTAAATAAGAATATGCATATTCCCTTACTTAAGGACGGCGTACATTAAATACTTAAGAGTTTAACGCTCACCTGATTATTCAAATACTTGCCGACGCTCCGGGGTAAATACGGTTGAGAACTCCTCTAAGTGTATCGTTCACGGGGTAAGGGTGTAAAACAAAGTTTGGCACTGGAATTGTGGAAATCGGGCCACTAAATAAAAGGGCATACCGTGATCGTAACTTTCTACGATTGTTCGGTGGCTATAAGATAACCATTCTACTGACAACTTACTAAGGTTACAGACATTTATTACCCGTAACAGGAACTACACCACCACAGGCGAAGTCTGAAGCAAAATTGACATTTCGCGAAGATAATTTCAATTTTCTGATGCATCAAATATCATTTTCACCCACGTAGCTATCTGAAATATTTCTTAAAAAATATTTGTAACTTTTTTAAGTTTCATTCAAAAAATCTTGTCTGCCAATGTTGCCTCTTTTTCAAAAGCTTGTGGATTTACATGGAACTATGTGGAGACTTCCATACCAGCGGTTAAAGTCTGAAGCAAAATTTTTGACATTTCGTGTCTAATTCCAACTTTCTGATTTCCTGTTTCATCAAATATAATTTTTTTACTTACATATCTTGAGCTTGCGTTTCATTCTGCGTTGTCTATATCTTTGATAAATCTTAAAATATAAATTTTATTATTAAGCTTCAATGAAAAATATTTTTAAGCAATAAAAACATGAATATACCAATTTTGTCTCAGCGTTGTCTACGCGAAATGTCAAAAATTTTACTTCAGCGGGCGAAGTCTGATGCATCATTATTGACATTTCGCGTCGACAATTTCAATTTTATGATTTTCTAATTCATCAAATATCATTTTAACTTACGTAGCTATATCTTTAATAAATCTTAAAAAATATTTTTAGTTTTTTAAGCATCATTCAAAAATTCTTCTCAATCAATAAATACACGAAAACACCAATTTTGTCTCAGCATTTTTCGAGCGCCACCTGGTTGTTTTACACGGAACTATGTCGAGACTTCCGACACAGGTGTAGTCTGAAATATTAATGTAGAGAGGCAAGTTACGTAAATAAATAAAAGTAGTATATCGGACAAATGCGATCTGCGTTAAAAATTAATTGTGTAAATTTAACAAGTTGTCTTGATCATGTGACCGATCAGTTGACAATCCGACAAATGCGATCTGCGTAGTAATTAATTTCTCACGAATGTGATTATCAAGTCTTTTGTTATGCTTTTGGTTATGCGACCGCCGGCGGCCTTTTGATCCGTGAGCGTTTGTGTAAATTTAACAAGTTGTCTTGATCATGTGATGTGACCGATCAGTGGACAAACCTCACTGTCGGTCATCTCGGCCTCAGATAGTTTTTGCTGCAACATATGCCAGTTCTCCTGGTGAATGACACTCCGTTTTACAGGGTGGACGGCTAGTGGGCTACCATCGGGCGACTAGCCGTAAACGCGTTACTACACAACGCCGGTTGGTCGAGAGTGGGTCTCGAGTTGTTCTCGATCAGTGGTGACGTTACGAAGTGGATAGATGTGCGTTATGAATAAATTCAGTTTCATACAAATAATACTGAACGCCTAGTGTTGATACGGTGTTGTTCACGTAACGGTTGGATAGATGTGCTATAACCTTTAAGCAGGTCTGGCAGTTGTTTGTGCTAAATGATTTAATTTTAAGACTGATAAAAATGCATTTATTTAGGGTTCCGTAGCCGAATGGCAAAAAATGAAACTGTCTGTCCGTTCGTATGTCACAGCCACTTTCTTCTGTAACCAAGCATGACATTGTTGAAATTTGGTCCCCCTAACTTCTAAACTAAGCGAGTGTAAATTTTGTGAAATAGTATATGATGTAGATCTTAACAAATTCTTTCAATAGAATAGGATAGAACTAGTAGTTTTTGAGATATAGCACATTTTCAACAACCGCAAACATAACTTTGTTCTTTATACAAACACTATGAAAACAAAGTAATATTTGCTGTCAAAAAAATATTGTGGTATTTTAGCTAAGTGGAAGTCAGTGGATTCCCTAATTCTGTTACATTGGCACGGAACCCTCTGTGCGCGAGTCCGATTCGCACTTAGCCGGTTTTTTTAAATAACACTACCATTGGTACGTGTACGTATATCTGTTTAGGTGACTAAGAATAACTAGTTGAAGATCATCACATCACATTGATCATCATCAGCTCTAAATAAATTAAAATTCAAGTCGCCTAGGGCTAAGGTCAAGTGTTTACTTTAAACGGTACCACAAACGTGGTTTTATATGTTAATAATTTAAAAGTAAAATTAAGCTAAACAAATGGTTTTTTAACTCGACAATAATGCCGGTGCAAAGTTAAAAGTTAGTTTGCAGGTGCGGAGGTATACAAGTCACAGTATATTTTCATTTACGTGATTAAGCGGCCTCACCTGAAACTTTCTAATTAGTGCTTAATTTATAAAACTTAAAAGAAGTGAACGGTACTTTAATATTTAGAGTTCCGTAACTGAAAAACAACAAAAAACGGAACACTTATAGGATCCCTTTGTTGTCCGTCCGTCTGTCTGTCCCAACCATATTTCTCAGGAACGCGTTAAGGTATCAAGCTGACATTTGCATCAAATAGTCAGTTCTGTGGTCCCATGGAGCTGTGAAAATATCAAACCTATAGGTTCACCGTTCAAACCCCAGTGCATAATGTAATATAGAAATATCGTATAATTATGCTAAAAAATATTGTATGATATAATAATATTGTTGAAATAATTTTATGATATAAAAATAAATTTTTTTCCTGTTTAATTAGTGTCTTGAACTTTTTCCCAATTTTTTTTCAACAAACGAGAAAAGTTAGGTCTCCCAGATATTTTATGTACATCTCTTTGACAGGTTTTTACGGAACCATCGGTGTGCGAGTCCGACTCGCACTTTGCCGGTTACTTTACTTACGTTATAATAAAAAACTTTTTGGACTGTTTAAGTCTAGTTCACGGGAGTTCCAAAAAGACTTAATTTTTTTGTGTTCAAAATAATAAGACTTAAATTCATCATCCTTACGTAATGTTTTTCGGTGTGACTGATTGAGCCACAAAGAGTAGAATCCGAATCCGAAGAAGAGTATTGTTTGTTTGAAAACATTTATGAATACAAACACATTCATTGAA
The DNA here is from genome assembly GCA_963924145.1 of Pyrausta purpuralis. Classification (NCBI taxonomy): domain Eukaryota; kingdom Metazoa; phylum Arthropoda; class Insecta; order Lepidoptera; family Crambidae; genus Pyrausta; species Pyrausta purpuralis. The sequence continues at coordinate 7,678,307 of OZ001657.1, read as the reverse complement.
TATAATAGACGATGATAAATCTTTTCCTATCGCTTCCGCCCATTGAGCTATTTTTACCGGATAATTGATGGAGTAATTAAACAATCAATCAATCTCGCTGATTATTTGCGTTTATATCCTTTTATTTAGACACTTTGCACACTGCGACTTTTAGCATCGATGTAGTCGCGATGCAGCATCGATGCAGTTGTGAATGGTCCACCACACCACGGAAATGTTGTTTGTGTAACAAATTACCCAACAAAATAAAAGAATGCACAAACAAACATATTTTAAAAAAACACACACGTACATACGTTATTATAAAATCTTCTACTCTTTGAGTTGTTAGTACAAGATTTAACAGCAGTAGTAACATAACAAGTAAAAGCGCCATCTGATAAACTTTGTAATATGCGACAGCTTTCAAGCTTTCAGTTAAGTTCCAGCTATTCGGTATTCTCTCAGAATACTGTTTACGCAGAAAGAACAGAGATGGCGCTCTTTAGCAATGCTATGATGCTTTTTGGTCTAAGCAACTTCAAACAAGTACGTAAAACAACACCAAATATAACTAATTGTTTGATTAGGTGTGACTTAGTTCTACTATTAAATGTGTGAATTAATTCTACGAATTCTTCTCCAAAACTCTCTTAGATTTCTAGAGTGTATTAAGAGTGCTATTTGCGCATTTTACTTTTAAATTTAACATAATAATGATGGTTTAAGTAGGAACGGCAAAAGAGCAAAGCGGAAAATAAATACGCGTAATGCTAAAATAGGTTGTGTTTATCATATAGGCAGAGTTGGCAATGTTTTGAACAATTGTTTAAAACAAGTGTTTAAATCATTGTTTAAAACACTGAAAAAAAAAACCTATTCAAAACATATTTTGAAACGTTTTGTTTTAAACACGTTTAAAACATACATAAAAAACATATACCTACTTACACTTATTCATTTATTTCATACAGTTTTTTTGCCAATTTAACCTATTTTGCAATATATTTGAGGTTGTGCCGCCTCTGTGGGACGGCAACATCTTCCGCCGGAATCGAACGATTATTTTCGACTTTTGGATTGGCACAGAGAAGGCGGCAAAATTAGTCACGATCATGAGAGCGCTCAATCCGAAAAAAAAATTAACTGTGGACGAATTAGACGACTTAGATATAGCTGACGAAGAATAAGTGGAGTAGGATAGATATGGATGGAAGGTGAAATGAAACATGTTGATTTTTGATTTTCCTTAAGTAAAGTTATTACATTAATAATTAAAGATTAGTAGTTAAAAATTATAACAATCAATACTTCCAATTTATTAGATTTATTGGTGTTTCACTTCACTATAAAAACCCTTTTATTGATTTCTTTTGTATTTTTTTTATAACAAGAAGTGTTTTAAACTATGTTTAAAACATGATTAAAACATGTCAATTTCAACATAATAATAAAAAAAGATTAAAACATGTTTTTTTTTGACAAAAAAAAACACAAAGTTTTGTTCTTTTTAAAAAAGACACGTTTTTTTCCTACTCTGCATATAGGCAAGTCGAGGGTTTCAAACACAGAAAACGTTGAACTTGTCTGTGGTTTAAAACCATCCCCGAGTCGCTCGTCGCTAACCAAAATAAAACCTTGTATATATTAGTTAGGCAATAGCTAGCACACTTTAAGTTTTTATAACAACATAATTCGCAAGCCGATACTTTGGAAGTCTTTGCAGCGGTTTATTATTATAAATAAGTGTTATTTCTTACAATTGTTAGTAATTAAGATGATGTCAAGCCGAGGCCGCGACACGCTCAGTCATAGTATCAATTAATACATTCTGCATCAGCCGTATAACAATGACCAGTTGTTACCTACGACGGTCCCGATTAAATGAACGTCTGTAAAATTACCAGAAGTCTTACAGGGATAGGGATGTTTTTACTATGAAGATTCCATAGTAAAAACATCAAAAGGTTTGGCAATAATAAATATGGTAATACTTTTGCTTCGCCAAGTTACAAACCAAGAACGATACCAAGAAGGCAAGTGCTTAAGCTTTTGAAATCTTTTCAAACATTCTGCACCCAGACTTGCTTATCGATGGATTTTAATGTTCTTATATCTTTTTTTAGTTACATTTATTTAATAGCCAACCAACCAACAATAATACATACATTTCACAAACTTTTTTTTACAATTCTTAAAACTAGGTATACATTCTCCTGGGTACTTTTACCCTACCCTACCTACTACACGCCCTAATTAAGAAGTTGTATGTTATTTATTTTCCCTATGGATTAAGAAAACACACAATATTGCATTCCCTGAGTATTTCAATAGGCATAAGTATTGCCAATGATCTCAGAGTCAATATATTTTGCTGAAATAGTAGAGGGTAGGAACAAAATTAGTTTTGTTCTTTATATTTTCTTTATTGTTTATTCGTTATTATTTATGGTGAGGAAAATCAATACTAGCAAAATTATCAACGGGTCTATGAGCCACGACCAACATTAAACTGACTTAGCTTAACTTGATCGTTTTTCAAAATAATGTTCTACTAGCCTTCCCTAATAATAGCTATCACTGAAAGAATCAATGACAGAATGTAGTTAAAATATACCTTACATACGGTAGTTACAAAGATTAGATTTCAAATGGAAATTTGCCTACCTAGTCATTAACAAAACTCAATGGAAAATCAATCAAAATTGCACGGTAAAATCTATAAATCAATTCCGAGGGCATGACCAATAATTAATACAATGTACTATTGTGTATTTTCGGTAAAATACCAACCACCAATGTATGATGGATTTTTACTTTTTAATTATATATTTTTACCGACTTCAAAAAAAGGAGATAATCAGTTCGATATGTATTATGTGATATCGTCAGAATAAGATACATAGTATGTTGCTCTGTTCAGGCTTTCTAGTACGTATGTTTGTATATTTGTCTCAAATTTTCTCGAAAACGAGAAGTCATAGATTCAGGGTAGAGTGAAAGTTTCACCAAAATCGGTTCAGTAGTTTTTCACATATGCTCGTACTTAAAAAAATATGAAATATAAAAATAATTTAAACCGCCTTCAAAAACTGTCTTAAAAGCTTAAATAAACGCATTCGTCTTCTATTTAAATAAATAAATATTGGACACCAATCACAATCACATACATTGCTCTGATCCCAAAGTAAGTAGGTAATGCACTTGTGTTATAAAAATCAGACACAACGGTGGTACCATTTTTGACCCGACCGGGAATCGAACCCGGGGTCTCAGAGCGGCGATGACTTGAAACCCAGCGTAAAGAAAAGTAAACAGCGTACAATCCATCAGTTTTTCTGTCATTTTTGCAGGTACTATCGAGGTCACCGGCGCCTAGCCACATGAGATCCAAAATCGCTTGCAGCTCGCGTGTACTTTTGTTTGAGTAGCCCGTCATATTGTCGCGTGTGCAAGCGATAAAAGCGATTTTCGTTGAAAAGTGGTTAAATACCTGTAAGCCTAACATGCACGCCTTACGGTACCGTTTATCGCGTCGATAAAATAATTACATTTCCTAAACAACATGTTTTCTTCCATTGTTTTCACTTGTAAGGTAAAAATAATTACTTATAAAAACAAATGAATACATTTAAAATAGTATAAACCTATTAAAATTTCGATGGAAATTTATCAATTGCCGCGATAAATAATAAACAGGCGCGCATGCTAGGCCCACTGGTCTATTCCACCAACTAAAAACTGTCACTCGGCTCGCACAACCAAAATCCGTAAAAGAGTCCGTGGGAAAAAACGTGAAAAATCGTGATTCAGGTTCGTTTACCTTCACGAAGTGTAATAAAACACGGCCGCGGCATTGGGTTACGTATCGGTACCGTCAACAAGTAAATTGACCCGCGTTGCATTACGATCAACAAAATAGGTTAGCGTGTGAACTGATTGCGATGCAGGATGGTGATCGTATCGAATGCCTCCGCGCGGGAGTTGGCTGCTTCCTGGCACCACACCATTTTGTGCCTCAATTGATACAAACTTCGTTTTGGGAATATTCTGATTCTCAGAATAGATCTGAACGTTACCATGAGTTTACGGCGGTTTAACTCGCAAGCGCGGAGTAATAAAAAGGGTATGAAAATTTTTAGTTCTGCAAGTGACCGCTAGAGGCGGTGTGCAATTTTCCTTAGACTTTTTTACGTCTTCCTAGTAAGTAAAACCGTCGATAACTCATGGTAAAGGTACAGCTATCTCGCGGATCATCAGGCAAATGCTTATAATTCACCATAAACCAACTCCCACATACTAAGCTCTAAATAATGATCTTCGAACTAATTAATAATCTTTCCAAAATAAAACATTTTGTAAAAAAAGTTTGTATTTTTTAAGTTAACTGATGATGAACCTGATGTGCTGGCAAGCACATCAGGCTATCCACTTTTGTTGCAAACTAGCCCTTATTACAACTCCATAAGATACTGCAGTGTTTACCTTTACGTGCTGTTGTCCGTACCTAACACACAGTGAATCGCCCAATTTAGTCAGAAAATGCTTATATAGCTAAATAAAATGGTAAAAAAGATATAGATCAAGCATATTTAAGTGAACACTAACGTTCTGGTGGTGTATCAGTCATCGTAATATTGTAAAAAGCGCGTGATTAAAATCTAACGCTTTTATATCCGTTGGATTATGATGTCGATTTTTGAGAGCTGTACAAAACTTCATAAATTATAACGTAAACTAAAATTACTAATCACTGGGCAAAGTGATGGGTCAGAGTAGGAGCAGGATAAATCGGAGCGACTCCCCGTTTATCCGCCGTGTTAGGTTGACACGTTAGTACTTAGTACCAAAAAAAACATTAATGCTAAACCATATCCAGCTTGTTCACAATAAATCGACAGATTGCAATGTAACGAATTCACAACCGTTTGATCATAATCTTGCAGTTTTAACAATATGCCGGTGACATATCAAAAAAACAACTCGCCACTCGGTTTATTAAAAGGAACCACGCCGACTGCTGATAAGCCACTTTTATGGTCTTTGTTAAGAAATTAATTATAGTTATCGGTAAAGTACAATTTCTGTACAGTTGTTGTAGTCATAGCAATCAAAATGTGATTAGTTGATGTTATCAAATTTTTATTGCCTTTAAAAACAAATGACCTTAAAGCCAATGAAAACAAGTTACAAGGATATAATAATATTCTGTAAATCTATTTCAAACTTCATTCCTTTTTACCTTATTTAGATGCAGTGGTTTATTTTGCGCAATCAATAATTGTGCAATTTGTCATCTTTTTCCTAGTTTCCTCATATATTAATAGTATTACATAGAGTGTTTGGCAAAATAATGTACATATTTCTGGGGCCGATTGAAGACAATTATAAAACCATTTCAAGTCATATAAGTTATGGTTATAAAGGCAAAGTTTTATAAGTTATTATCACATGAAATTTAACAACAACTTAGAAATTATTGTGCTTATCATTATAACATGAAATGTTACAATTTGAAAGTATTAGCGCCAAGATTATTTTGCAAAAAATATGAAAAAATATGGTGATAAGCACCATAACATACTTGACACAAAAAGATTGCATAGGTGTCCACCACTATTGGCCCCAGAAAGAGCTACATTGTTTTGCCAAAAACCCTGTTTAAATTATTCAGTAATGGGTAACAAAAAGATATCTGTACATTTTTCCCTGTTTTGCTACTTTACAAACTTAGAGCCGATTTTTCAATGGTCAGATAAAACTTATCAGACTGATAAATTATGAAGCGACAGATTTCAATAAATGACAGGTACCTTAATATATAATACTAGACGAAAACCCGGCTCCGCTCGGGTGAAATGTGACATAATACACATCTAGGTACACAATGTAGGTAAATATTTTTGTAGTCATCGGTTCTAAAGGAATATTAAAGGCAAGCCATAGATTTGTGTAGCTTCGTTCATTGTGTTTAATAAATATATTAAATAAAAATTGCAATAGTTTTTACACAAATATTTTTTATTTTAAATCAACATTCTAACTTAACTAATATAAATTAACAAAACATAACTTTTAAGGTTTATTCTCTGTAAACCGCTTTGTTTTAAGCACTCAGTCTCTTTCTCTACTTTGGCGGGTAGATGAGTACTTACTAATTTTAAAATTAAATAATCATCTAATCAGCGCTGACAGCGGTGCATTAAGCGCTAGATTCGAATATATCCACGAACCATTAAAGCGCTAAATCGGCTCCGCTTTTTACAAAAATAAACACTTCTGGTTTTTTTATTATTCTCTGTGACTACATGATGAAAAATTAAAAAACATATTTATTTAACTTTATTGCATAACATGAGGTGGAATTAATGCCGAATGGCATTCTCTACCAGTTATAAATACCTAAATGCAAATTAATATCTAAGCCGGTTGTAAATGAGAATTAAAATATTATAACTTAATTAATGTGTGATGGTTTTATAACTTTGTCTGTATATCATCCGTATAAAAGAAAAATAAAACGACGCTAGCGACACCACAAGTTGCTTCCCCAAACTTTATAAGGGTCCTAAACGCTCCAAGAGCTTTCCAATCTATCTGTCATATCTATGCACTATACGCCTTGTCAACAACTTGTCAATGGCGACTGCGGTTTGTTTGTCAGTGCTATTAGAATTTAACGAAATTCTCCATAATTTGAATTTTGCGGATATATGTTGTTGACTCGAAATCAATATATTTTTATGTTTTGTTATTCATATAAGGTTTTGATCGAGTCCACCGTACCCCTTGATAAATTATTAATATAGATTGTTGACAATTAGGTGACGTTTTCAAATCAGCCATATTGTATTTTGTTTGTCAAATATTTCTTATCTGACTATTAAAAATTAGGCCTTAATAATATAAATTGCACATGTAAAAACCCACAAAATTTAACACAATTGCCAATGTGTCATTGGTTGAGTGATAAGTCCTTGTCTGACACATTTTCTTTTTAAAAGTGAAATTTATATTAAAAAGATTCCTATTGAATTTTATATAAAAGTATGTAGTAAATTTTTAAGTTTTAGAAAGCAGATGTATATTTTAAACATCTAATAACAAAATCCTTATTATTGTATATACAAGTAAGTTCCCTTTCTGTAAATAAAAATATATTGTAAAATGTTGCATTACTAGACTGTCTTAGGATATATTTTGATAGTAAAGGATTCCACATTCGAAATTTTCAAGGACTTCACTGTTGTGTTAGGTAGGATTCCAATGTTAAGAAGGAGTCTTGGGACTTCTTTGATTAGGATCTTGGGAACATAGGATAGGATTGTGTGGGCTGAAAGAATACATAAAAATTAGAGATTACTTAACACAACTTTTAACAGATATAGGTAAGATGTGCTATAGGCAAAAAAGAGATTATATCTAAATGTAAGCAGGATGGAAATAAATTACCTACTTACCTCAGTTGTGAATCAGACTTAACGCCAATTTAATCAATTCCAAGCTTCCTAAACTACGCGTAAGCACCCACACAAATTCACTGTTGTATTACTACACTGGCAATAATAATAGTCTAAAATATATTTATCAAAACACGACACGATCGCACTGACACAAACGACTATGATCCCACACTGTTGATTACAGCGGTTTTTATCATATATATTTCCTTTTCCGCCACTGCTGCATCTGTTATAACTGCCGTATAGTCCAATCAGTTACACCATTCATTTATTTCATCCAAAAGGATTTTTACTGATTTTTATCAAAACAACAATGCATTCGATTTGACGTTTGACAGAAGCTGGTTAACCTCACTCGCGTAAAAAAACATTTATGAAATTCTTTCAAGTGAAAGTTAGGGATAGGTAAAAATTGTCACTGTAACAAAAATCTGCATAGGATCACTGTTTTTGTTCAAACTTGCGAGAATTTTTATCTTAATGTTTTAGTAAACAAATATGCGCACGCAAAAAGACTTTTGCCCGGGAGAATCGGGTGAGCAAGCGAGATAGAGCAACAGGCCGTACCAAGCGGTGACAGCGAGACGGGTTGATGACTGACTGTCTGTCTGTCTGGTTGGCTGGGCTGGCAAAAAAAGGCGACAGACAGAGACAGATAATAAATTAAAGAAGAACAAACGATACGAATAGAGGAAAAGGAACGAACGAACGAAGGACTGATGAATATTGCGTAGCGACATGTAGGTACTACGCGTTTGTTTGTTTGTTCTGCGAAGTTTTGTTTTAGTAAAACCGTAAAACTATTGGAATTGTGAGAAAGTAATTTTTATAATGGCTTCCACTGATCTCATCCATTACCTATGGTAGTAATGGATCAAATGGATGTAGGTGGTTAGTAACTACTGTAGGTATCTAAATATTGTAGATAGCTTACCAAAACCGACTTTAGTTGGGACTGTTCTCTATAAAAAAAATGCGCCAGCCAGACATCATTAGCCCGGTCGTCTCATATAAATTCTCAATTACCTACATTAAAAACATTTAGCTTTTGACTTTACCCACGATGTGAGCTTCTGCCATTGCGAAAGTTGTATTTGCTGTAAAGATAGAGTATTTTGGCGCCAAAATAGGTACATCAATAAAACCTGTGTTTATAACTTATCTTGGGACTAGGAATCGAGGGAATCTAAAAAGCGAAGAATGTTTAAAAAAAACACATTTATTAAATTAGGCAAGTTTAGTTTAAGATTCAATGCAATATTCTGATCATCTATAAGGCCATATTCATATCTATAAGGTCACCTCGTTTTAAATGATAATAATTAAAGGACCGATTCAGCACAATAAGCAATATTTTATTGTAGAAAACATTTTCGGTTTTTATACGCTAGTTTTTGAGAAAAATAGATATTAAGGTAATTATTTGTGAAGGTGATTTTTTTATTAATTAAGGTTAAGACTAGAGAAAAAGAAGGATTGGGCATTGAAATGAAAGAGGCGAAACCGATAACGAACATCTAATGTATAAAATTCTCGTGTCACAATGTTAGTTCCCGTACTCCTACGAAACGGCTTTACCGATTCTTACCAAATTTTATATGTGTATTGAGTAGGTCTGAGAATCGGCTACTATATTTTTCATACCCCTAAGTGATAAGGGTTGTTCACCCTTTTATTTTTGGACGAAATTTTTTGTTTATATTTTTATATAATGTGGCATTAAAAAATACATACAACCCTAATTTTTTACTTTATTTATCACCAACCCCCATTTTTTATAACCATTTTAGTAATTTAGGGTGAAAAAAAATCGCTGGAAATGCTTAACTTTTAAAATTACGGGACTCGGCGAGACGGGGCTGGGGGCGAAACAAAGTTCGCTGGGTCCGCTAGTAACTTGTAAAATTGACAGGTGTTGTTAAAAAAAATCTTTGTAAGAGTAAAATTTTTAAACTTTGTAAAATAAATGAAACTCTCGATTTTCTAAAACATAATTATAGTGCACTGTTTCTATGATGTATACAAAGACACAGTTTAAATATTATCACTTAAAACGATTTGACTTTAAAGATTGATATTTTGCGAAATATGTAGGAATTTTGTTGAAAAAAGGGACACGTATAAAGCAAGCACATCTTACGAACGCGGCAACTGGGCACCAGATACGAAATACTAGCGGTCCGCCGCGGTATCGCTCGCGTAAATTTTGGATTTCCCGTAAAATACTATATCAACGCAAAACAATTTCATTGGAACTAAAGGTAACAGGAACTAACTAACTAATAGGAACATATTTGTCTGACGTGTCGTGTCGTGCTCGTGACGCATCAGAATGTCACATGACACTAATATAAACGTGACCATACTAAATGTATGAAAACGATTGCGTTCTGATGCGTCACGACACAACTCACGACACGACACGTCAGACAAATATAAATCCACCTTGAGAAGCTAGAAACCTTAGCGGTTAGCGCAAGCGCGTGTTGTAGTACTTTAAGGTGTAATTATATTTGTCTGACGTGTCGTATTCTGACGCATCAGAACGCAATCGGGTTCATACATTTAATATGAAAACATACTAGTATAAACGTTACCATTGTAAATGTATGGAACCAATTGCGTTCTCATGCGTCACGACACGACCGTCAGACCAATAAAAATCCACCTTAATACTTTATATTTTGCGTGTAAGTGTTGAGGTGAGTGGCTTTGATTGTATTTCTTTATACTTGGTATTAGGTTTAGGAATAAATAAATATCCTTCCTTTAAATATATCCTTCGGACATTCCCACACATCGCCATCTAGTCCCAAAGTAAGCTACTCAAAGCTTGTGTTATAGGTGCCAGACAATGTATGGACTGTTTCTAAAGTAAAAGATTCCAATTTCAAATAAATCCTTTGCAAGGATCATTATGCCAAAGAGCGAAGGTGGTACACCTTATACCGCGGCTAATGGGGGCTCATCAGTCCTTGAGGGGTCTGCGAGCATTATTTTGGTGCGGAGTTATTTTGAAACTGTGATAGCTTCTAAGATATGTATTAAATCAAATGATGAAAAGGGCAATTATGTTCCTAATGAAATGCTCGTGCACAAAAATATCTACACGTATTTTAATAATGTTAGTTAGTTTGGCTGGGGTGTTTTCCGCACGTAGCATCACAATTGGGCCATTGTGCGTATGTCCCTCTTTCCCATTCTTACCAACCCAGGCTTTCCCAGAAAGCTAGCAACCTGTTCAGATGGTAATCTGGTACAATAGCTTCTGGGAAACTAGCTGGGGATTTGAGAATATTTGCCCGTTGTTCTTCCACACTTGTGCTCTCCATAAGTACATGCTGTGGTGTTTCTTCTGCCCCTATGCACCCTCTGCATAGGGGGCTGTCTGTTACACCTAATGTGAAAAGGTGTTTGTTTAAGAGACTATGACCAGTTATAATGCCTATGGCTAAGCGTAGTTTGTCTCTTGGTAACCGGATGAGGTTGCGGGCAAGCCTTTTCGAGGCTTCCGGAACAGCCTTCTTTGTTTACCTGCAACCATCTCCGTTTTTCCATTACTGTTGGTGTGCTGCTTCTGTTTCTTCACGTAGCCAAGTTCTTATTTGGGCCTGCGGTACGTGCAGCAAAGGTTCCGGTCCATATACTGTTGTCTGTTGTCGCTGATCCCCTCTTGGCTAGTTCATCAGCAGCATCGTTGCCTAGTGAGTTACTGTGTCCTTTGATCCATTGCAAAATTAGCTCATTTGTGTGTGCTATGGATTGTAGTGCCTTGTGGCACTCCAAAATGAGGACAGATGTTATGCTGTTGTTTTTTGGGGCTTGGAGCACCGATGCACTGTCCGAGACAAATATATAAATAAATCGTTTTTCACAGTATTTGTATCAGTAACAAAGAAATGTTTGCGGTTATTAAAAATGTGCTCTATCTTAAAAAAACTATCGATTCGATCTCGTTCAAACCAATTTTCGTTGAATGTTTTTATCATGATCTACATCATGTATTTTTTTTATTTATTTACACTTGTTGTAGTTACGTTAGACTTTTCGAGAAAATGGTTTTAAGAACCTTGATGTCATATGTACCCACATAGGTTTACATAGGTTTTTTTAACCGACTTCAAAAAAGGAGGAGGTTATCAATTCGACTGTATGTTTTTTTTTTATCATTTTTTTTTTGTATGTATGTTACCTCATATCTCAGTCGTTTGTCGACCGAATCGAAAAATTTTTTCACCTACTTAGAGGGTATACCTTCTAGTTGGTCCAATTTTTTCCATTTTGGGATCTGATGATGGGATCTTGGTGTATTCGAGGGAAACCCTCAAATTTTAAAGGCACGTATAGTGTTTCTTTACCAGAATCTTAATGTTGACGTGTTGTTACGTCTGATAGTCAACATTTTGTGGGGCTGAGCTGACGGTGGAACTCCTTAACGCCTAGGACTTATAATGACGAAACTTATGATAGGTAATTTGTAGCTTCTTAAAAAATAGAATCATAAGGTGCAATTCCCCCCCCCCCCCCCTCTTATGTAATCACTAAAAATAAAGAAATAAAATAAACTTTAAAAAAAAGTAAAAACCGACTTCAAAACCAAAATGCACTAAAAAGTCTTAAATAAACTCTTCACCATTGAAAGGAAAGGAATCCGTTTTAGGCAAACAATTTCTTTTTGGAGTCGGTGCTGTGATAGTTAATGCTTGATGGTCAAAGTGATGGCACCGACTCCAAAAAGAAATTGTTTGCCTAAAACGGATTCCTTTCCTTTCAATGGTGAAGAGTTTATTTAAGACTTTTTAGTGCGTTTATTTTTGTATGAGAATCGGAAAAGGATAATTCTACCTTATAAGTTTCAATTGTGTAAAACTTGTAATACGGACGGACAGACAGACTTGACGAAACTACTTAAAAGAGTTCCGTTTTTTGCCATTCGGCTACGGAACCCTAAAAACATAAAAATTTAACCACCTAAAACACTAAAAGCTATCGTCCTTTTAGTGCTTTTTTTGAAGGCAGTTCAATATGTATGAAAAAAATATTTTGTCGTGTTTAGCTCTTTCCGGCGCAGTATCCTAGACACAATAGAATTTTTATTGTTTATTCCGCGCCGAAAAGTGTTAGTTATTGTTTAACATACAATGTACTTGACTGAACAAAAATAATTACTTAAACCTTGTCCTCGGTGTAACAATTACTTTAATGAAAACCGCATCAAAATAGGTCCGGCCAAACGCGAGAAATTCGCGGATTAACTTACATACAAACATACAGGTCGAACTGAGAACCACCTATCTTTGAAGTCGGTTAAAAACTAGCTTCGACCACTTCGTTCGATGATGATGAGTGATAATTATTACCTAATATTTTAGCATGCTTGGCAGAACGGCCAGCGAAGATACATTTTAGGCCATTCATAAATAGATCGGATGGCGTAACTGCGCGTGGAGTTAAATTAGTATCATTCAATTGAATGATAGGTACCTCGCTCGTGAATCAAGGTACACAGGTGTGAATGTTTAATGAATTTAATGCAAACTGAACATCCCATACAGCCAGGCTGAGCTTAAATAATAAAAAAACTTTATTTTGCTTTGATAAATCGTCATGGTAGCGTACGTATAAAGGGCGTACCTCCTTCTTTTTTCATTAGATTAGAACATGATAATATTTTTATTGTTTGTCATTTCTTTAGGAACTTTGTAGTAGTAATATTGAATGTTCTCTCCATAAAGCACTTACTCAAAAGTATTTCCTATTTTTTTTGTTCATTAAAATACATCAGTAAATGGTTATATTAATGTTTATTGTTCAAATAATAATAAAACAAACTTATAAAAAATATATTTTATATGTAAATGATACCTATAATCAACATTCTACTTTAATAACCTTATTTCTTAGTATCACACAGCTTGCCGGAAAAAACAGTTTTTTTTTGTTTGTTTTTAAAATTTATTTATCATCTATTTGGTTCTAGTTGATGATAATAATAAGCATGGCACCATATTGCTCTTTCTTTGGTAAACTTACGCTAAATAACGGTTCAGAAATTGTGTAAAGCGATCGTATTCATTTGACAGTTCATAGCGTACGGTATGATCTGTCAAACGCTTTGTTCTCTTCCGTTTGACAGATCATACCGTACGTTTTGAACTACCCCTATCACGAATAATTTGCGTCAAAGTATTCGTATAGTAACGTAATCATTTGTATGAGAATCTGAAAGCGCCTCTATCGGACGTAAAACAAACTAAATTTGGCAGCTCAAATACCTGACATTTATTGTGCGTAAACATTTTCTATAGTGTTAAACTGGATTTGCGATCACGAATCTTTCTTTGACGTATAGTATCGTGAGTTGCAACAAGATTACTTCAGATCAATGTTGCCACACGCCAGATCGAGAAATCTGGATAGAACGGTCGAAAAATCTGTACAAAAACTGTATGAACACAAAACGCTAAAATCTGTATAAAATCTGTAAAACTGTAATAAAATCTGTACAAAATATGTTCAAGAGAACAATATTTATTATTTTCTGTACATATTTTTATTCATTTTAACAATCATTTTTTTATCAACTTGAAGTTTATAACAGGGTTCATCACTAAGAAGTTGTTTCGTTAGAAGAAGTCCCTCAATCGTTTCAGTGCCTAAATGGTTTCTTGTTTTAGTTTTAAATCAATTTACTGCGGAAAATATTATTTCCACTGCGGCACTGGAATGAGGGAGACTTAGTAAAGCAGTAACAAATTGCAGAAGAGTCGGATATAATGATTGTCCATCTAAGTCTTGCGCACAATTGACTTGATGCCAAAACAATTCTGTTTCTTCTGCGCTTGATTCTAGAAGGTCGTCATTCATTCTCAATTGTCGCCACTCATTGTCCAATGTTTGAAAATGTTCTTGTCCGATTATATTATATGAAAAAAGATACATTTTCAATCATTTCATCATAGATTATGTGAGGAAGCGAAAATGACGAAAATCTGTATAAAAGTTATGCTAAATCTGTAATCTGTATTGGTGATGATAAATCTGTATAGATACAGATAAATCTGTATATATGGCAACACTGCTTCAGATTCGAAATGTCAAAAATGAGCGAAGAGAAACTAGGTAACTTTTACGGATAAGACCGCCTAAATTGTTTTTTTTTCTAAAATTATCACACAGCTGCATTTGAAGACTGATTCAAGCTCTTGGAATGAGAAAGATTCGGCATCAACTTCAATAGCAAATACACCTCTCACCTCCGGTTTATTGATAATATACTATTCGTGCAGGCAAAAATGAGATTTTGGAACTACAGTTGAAAGCCTTAACCAAGCCTCACAACAAGTGGTACTAAGAAAGAGGTCTATCAACGAATCCAACGCGGCCGGCTAGACAGCGGTCGGGAAACAGCGCAAGAGCGTCGCCACGTCTCATTCATTAACCTCAGTGTTTGAAGACTAAAGTCTTCAACGGGTGTGTGTGTACTAGTGAGAACGTACGGATCCAACACATAGTTTTTTACTATATGTGCTCAAAATATCACATATAACAAAAGACAGAGCTTTGGCTTTTGGCGAGAAATAAAAAAACGTGTGGAATAAAGAAAACGTTAGTGGTCATATTTATAATTCTAAAATTATGTCATTACATTAGAAATATGAAATTTATTACTATATTTTTTATCTTATACACCTTATTTTTAACTTAAAAAGAAATCAGGAACAGGGCACTTGTAACAGGTGTATCGATTTTGATCTTGTTGGGTTCATCTTTGCTCTAAATATATATATGGGAGTAACGAAGACCGCCGGAACTGCTAGACTCACTTTATTTCTTCTAGCTGGCATATATAGGCGTATTTCTACACATTGTACTTTGGTCTGTCTTCATTCTGAAAAATAATATATAATTATTTTATATTGACGTAATGCTTTTCATTCCATTTGTTAGAAACAGCGTCCTCTTGGAGAGCTGAGGGCTTGGATAAATCACAATTTCTTGAGAAATATGATCTAGTTAGAGTTTATCTCGCTATAATAGCCAATGAATAAAAGCACTTTAATCACTTATCCTTGTATTACTTTTACATACTTACTTTCTCGAAAATTCTTATATTGTTACGTTGTTGGTTCGGACGGGATCGAACGAGTAGTTTTTGAGATATAGCACATTTTCAACAACCGCAAACATAACTTTGTTCTTCATACAAACACTATGAAACACCAAGTTATATTTGCTGTCAACAAATTATTGTGGTATTTTACTAAGTGGAAGTAAATGGATTGCCTAACTCAGTTAACGTTGGCACGGAACCCTCAGTGCGCGAGTCCGACTCGCACTTGGCCGGTTTTTAGATTTATTCTTTGCTAGTAGAATAATGAAAACAGTCTTCTAATAACTTTTAAAATAATAATAGTAAATAAAATACATTTACTATTTGATTTTAAAAGATCTCAGTGCTAAACGATGAATTACAAATGTAGTTGGGAAGCTATGTGTTTATCTTATATAACTTTATCTTAAATCATTTCGGTTAAATGTAATGTCAAAAGGAAACGGACTTTACATTACAAGTTACAAGCTTTTGTTTAATTTCACTTGTTCCGTTGTTTGTAATCAAATCTTGCAAGTTAAATTTCCTGTTTTGCGATTTAGCTGAAATTCTGCATCCATGTATAAATCGGATGACAATGCAACATTATTGTGACATGGAGCTGATCAGCATGTCGATTCACTAAGCAAATGAAAATGCTGTTATCAAGAACGATAAGACAGTTCAACCTCGACTCACAGTGGTGATGTTAACATCGCCCCTCTGATGATGAAGCTTCAGCTTCTTACAAGGCAACCATAGGAACTCCGTGATTAAACGACGCAACCCCATTGAGTTTGGGCTCGTTTGATTCGTCTTGACGAGTATTTTAGTTGGCGTGAATTAGTTTGTAAATGTTATTCAAGTACCTATCATGCTCGGTTGTTTCATAAAAATTAGAAACAGTTAAAAAATATTAAATTCTATTCAACTCGCCTCCTTCGGGATCCCACCGGAGGCGAGTTGAATAATGAATTAATTATTTTTCAAGTGTTTCTTAATCACTTTTTACCACAGTCCCAATTTTATAAATAAAAACGTGTTAGATTGTAATAGCAAGAGGAAAACGAAGTTGCAAAATATTCTAAATCATACTATCAAATTTCACATGATGATTAGTAATTTATTTTATGAAACAATAATATAAACTTGGTTTTAAAAAAATGCTTTTAAAAAATAAACTAATAGTACTACCTGGTTTTGATTATAAATGATACAAATGTAATTGTTTTTTTATTTTGCTTTCAGAATCTGTAACAGAGCTTCCAAGTCTGGATTGTATTCCTTCAACACCTGTATCTGAAGATACTACTAAAGTTATTATTAATAAAAAAATAACTGGTGAGTCCATATATAACTAAATATATTTACTAACATACTAACTACATATATTTTTATAAATGTAATATTAGTATGTATGTATGTTTATGTTACTGCATTTAAAAATAATATTTTTTAGTCCCTCTCAGTATTTTTAAATATTCCGCCATTGATTAAACTCTGCATTCCCCAAGCGGTTGACTGGTAGAGAATTCCATAAGGCATTAAATCCGCTAATTGTTCAATTTACAGTGCAATAAAGTTTAAATAAATAAATAATTTTGACTGTAATAAAAGCATCTTAGTTTCCAACATTTGGTACTTATTTATTATTCGAAAATTGCCACCTATGTTTTTTTAAGTGGGATTTGTTTTTCTTGAATTTCATAAGTTATAGTGCGGCTATCAAAATGAACCAAAAAGTTAAAAATTAACTAACTCCAATAAGAATAGAAACATTACACTTTCTAAGTTATCATCACAGTCCCAATTTTATATGTATAAAAAGCGTATTAAAATGTGATAACAAGAGAAAAACTTGTTAATTACCTACTAGTGAATTAAAGAAAATCAAATCAAAAACTCCCAATAAAACCAACCGTAGGTGGCAATTTTCAATTAATCAAAAAGTACCAAATCACTCGGAAACTGAGATACTATTACTAAATTAAAAAATTGCGATTAAGTTTATTCATTGTTACAGACAATTCCTTGGCCAAAACAGTGACGTACATTTTATTTGTGTATTCTTTACATCTATGGCTATCTCCAAAAATAGCAAATTTATGATAGCCAAATTTTTGTGGTTTTTGAGTTTTATTGTTAAAAAAAAAACTTTTTTAGCCTAAGTTTAAGGTGGCTTATAATTTTATGTGAGTAAATTTAACTATAAGGATCATACTGCAATACAAAAAACCGACATAATGCCATAAAATGTGGAGGAATTATTTGTTTGAAATTTGCGAAAAAAATATAATATCTCGAAAATTGGGCTAACATGCATAAGATATATATATAAAAAATTTGGACGTCACTGTTTTGGTTTTATCGGTTAACGGTAAAGTATGTAGATTTTGCTATTCTTAGTAAAGACAAAAAAATATTATGCCTGGCTCAAAATTAATAATAAGCTGATTTACGATTAAAAACTTATTTATTTCATTATGTTTTACTTAGTTTTTTTTATATTACAGTACATACCAGATCACCAAAAAAAGGCATAAAAAGGAAACAACACACATATGTTTCTGAAACAGAAGAACACTTGCACAGGAAACTTATTAACGTAGGTGTTAAGTTGTCCAAATGCCGAAACACAGTGCGGAAGCAAGCAATCAAAATAAAAGCCATGCAAGATATAATATCTCACCCCAAATTTTTAAAAATCTTAGGAAATATGTCTCGCACAGCAAAATTATTGATACTTTTACAATTCCGAGAGTACAAAAAAGGAATGAAGGGCAGGCGTTTCACGCTAGAAGAAAAAATGAAGGCCTTATCGATTTTTAAACAAAGCCCAAAGGGTTATAGATTTTTCAGAAAAATCTTCATCCTTCCTTCACCGCAAACACTAGTGAAATTATTGAGTGCAGCTGATATCCATCCAGGAATAAATAAGAACGTATTAAAGCAGATTGAAAGAGCAACTGAGAAAATGAAATTTGAAGAAAAATTATGCATCTTGCTGTTTGATGAGATGGCTCTAAAGGCAAATGTATCATACAATGAGAGGAAAGATAGAGTGATTGGATTCGTAAGCACTGGAAAAGATACTCAGCCAGAATTTGCTGATCATGCCCAAGTATTTATGATAAGAGGGCTGATAAAAAATTATAAGCAGCCTGTGGCATACACTTTTTCACAGGCTGCCACAAAGGGTCCTGAGTTGGTATTACAACTCAAGGAAGTTATAAGTGAATTGCAAAATGCTGGAATGATAGTTGTTGCTACTGTATGCGACCAAGGCACAAATAATATGCAAGCTATAAAATTACTTGTGCAAGAAACTGAAGCAAGTCTTTTAAGAAAAGGAGAAGAAATGCGACACAACTCATTTTTTATAAATGGTCAAGAGATCATCCCTCTGTATGACCCTCCCCATTTAATAAAATGTGTAAGAAATAATTTAATAACCAAGAACCTTAATTATATAAAGAACCAGAAATCGTGCACAGCAAAATGGTCGCACATAACAGATTTGCACAAGGAAAATCCAGGATACAAAGGGATAAGATTAGTCCCCAAATTAACCGACTACCATTGTGTGCCCTCAAAGATACCAAAGCAAAAAGTAAAATATGCTACACAGTTATTTAGTCAAACTGTAGGAACAAATATGGGATACCTTGCAGGTAAGTTTTTTTTAGTCTGACTACTTTCATTAACTTTATGTTTCGGTTTTTATTGCTTCTCTGATTAAGATAAAAATATATCACCAGACAACGTTAATCGCAGAAGTTAAGTCAAATACAAAGCAAATTGTTTGCTGATTTGGTCTTTAACTATTTGTCCCTGACGAATTCGTTCGCGTAAAGTTCGAATCTCTCTCTATTTTCCCTTTTCCAGTTAAAGGAAGGTTTAAATTGTCTCAAAAAAATACTTTTATTTTGGTTTGATATACTTTATACTTTAAATTTGGTTAAGGATTCTTAAATTTTCTAGCTTTCGCACAATTTTGCTTTCGAACCTTCTCCTGACAATAACAAAGAATTAGTGATATTGGTCCGGCCGTTCACGCGTGATGCCGTGACCAGGAAAAATAGAGATGGATAGATGAAGTTTAAAAATGTAGTAGGAATAAAAACAAAATAATGCAGTAATTTCCTTTTTTTTGTTATAGTCACAAATATTTTTTGTCTGCCTGCCTTATATTATTTTACAATAATGCTTAAATTTTACAGACAAAGGTATACTGTCGTCGCAGTGCAACGAGACCGCCGACATATTAATATTTTTTGATAAAATATTTGATTCTGTCAACGGGAGCTACGGCAAAAGAAAAAAACACGGGAAACCGCTTTTGGGACCAGTAACGCCATTATCAATTCACCATCAGGTGTGGAAAGAATCAAAAAAAATGTTAAAAACTATGAATTTTGTTAAGCTTAATTCGATTAAAGTGGAGCATGTCCCCACTTTAAAAAACTGGGTCTGGACACTAGAAGGCATAGAATATTTATTAAAAGAATTGAAATCAAAATACAATATTACTTCAGTTTGGATGCGGCACCTGAATCAAGACCCAATTGAAAACTTCTTTGGGTCCATTAGAAGTCATGGGTGCCGCGACAATAATCCGACTGCTGAAAAATTTGAATCTGCGTATACAACGTTATTAATAAATAGCCTCTCTAGTGCTCATGCCCCAGGCGCAAACTGTGAAATTGACGATTGTGTTGCTTTGAGTGATATCATCATCACAGACAGTGACTGCAAAGCCTCGTCATTCTGTCGATTAGACAGTGTCCCTAATATAACTTTAGAACCCCTTCAGGAAAAAGCTACTGACCCTCGTAAAATAAGTGGATTACAATATGTCAGTGGCTTTTTCCTGAAAAAATCTAAGAAACATGTTTTTCACGGGTGCAAACAATGCAAAGTTGACCTTATAAATACAAATGACCAAGAATATATTAAATATAGGCAATACACGAGTAAAAAATGGCTTTGCAGTCCAACTGACGCTCTTTTGTGGTGTATTTCGAATCTGCAAGATATAAGCTATGCCATAATTAAAAATAATTTAGAAAAAAATAATTTAAAAGAATTGATAAAAACCCTGGCGCTCATGGCATGCGATTTCGATTTT
Source organism: Pyrausta purpuralis (assembly GCA_963924145.1). Lineage (NCBI taxonomy): Eukaryota > Metazoa > Arthropoda > Insecta > Lepidoptera > Crambidae > Pyrausta > Pyrausta purpuralis. The sequence continues at coordinate 7,657,645 of OZ001657.1, read as the reverse complement.
TTTAAATGCACCCAACATAAAGAGGAAAATATTGATTACATACTAAAGATATCTTGCAGATTCTTTATATTTAATTATTGTAAAGAAATAAATAACATTTTAATAAACAGAAGAGAATGTGATGATGATGATGAACCTTTTAAATTAAAGGCTAGGAAGCATTTTGTAAAAAATCTGAAAAGAAAGAAATAAATTCTTTATTGTACATATTTGAATAGTCTATTTTTTACACACCCAACTTAATTTTTTAAAAGATCATAGTTTTTGTTATCTGCTATGTTATTCTTTATTATTTCCATCTCAGCTATCGCCGGGAAAATTAAAATAATAGATAATAACTGAATAGCAGATAAAAACTGTGATTTTTTTATCAATTAATAAACTAATTCTGCCTAAGGATACAGCATATAGATTCGTCTATAGCTATATAGACATATACAAATTATTTAGTTCCAAAACTTGAGTACAGAGGCGCTTCTTGTGAGTTTCCTAATGAATGGCAAGAGTTACATCTCTATTTCTATATATACAAAGTACTTTGTGGCATAACGTCAGTCTGTCAATTGACAGTCTACTAAACAGTTCAAAAATCTTAAGATTACAGAAAAACATATATCTTCATATTTTAATAAAACAATTTTTTTACATTTGCTAACCCTGCCAAACATATTGATCGTAATTTTGTTTCGTTATTGATTTTTCATAGATTAGATAGAGATTTTACTGGAATATCATGATATATTTCGATAATATTCATAAAAAAGATCGCTTAACTTGTTTCTGGACGTGTCATTCAACGGCCATATTTACGTTAGTATGACGTCATCTTCGTCAATGCTATCGAGCTTACTACACGACACGAGAGTGCTTCGTGATGCCGACTAGCGTTGTACTGCGTAAACTCGCTACGATAACGTGACGAATACGTCTAAAGTTCGTGATTGGGGTACTGTAAAATGAATACGGTTGCTTTACACAATTCCACCTCTGAATTGACCCTTTCACAGTCGAGTCAAACTTCCGAGTATGGTAAGTCCTTCTGTTGAAATATAACAGGATTTCTTTCTAAGGTACGGTACCTTATAGGAAAGTGTATAAATACATTATTTTCCATATCGGCAAGACAGATAACAAAATACTGATAAAATAATGTTGATAAACAGATGTGTGAGGGGTTAGGTCAAAATGATACATATTAGCGAAATCGAGACCTACTACGAAAGGCCAAATCCGTCAATACGATTATCGTTTTACGAATCCGAAGCATTTCGTAGTAAGGCTTGCTTGATGATGCTTCGGATTCGCATTTTGTTTTTTGTATATTTTCGTGCCTCATGGAATAGGCTTGTCTTAGTATTTTGCTAGCTTGTCATAGGTTTGTTTATTCCTTCAGTCAATTTAGGGAAAAATAAGTATTCATTTTTTGTGTATTCAGTAAAAATTAAGTTTTAGGAAAAAATTTAAGTTTATGCATTTTTCAAAGGTAATTATGTATTTTTGGTACAATAACAAAATACAACTGAAGTACAAACTACATAATATTGTCATGTCTTCAGTAAATGTAGTGAAATTTAAGTCTTCTAAGACAATAACACATTTTTGTTCGATAGCAAATTGCAAGTAAAATCGAGTACCATGAGTTTACTCGCCATAAATATATTTATAGAGACAATGATTGTACTCGCTAGCGACGACGTAACTTTTTGTATAGAAAATTGTAGGTAATCATGGTACAATACAGTATGGTACAATCCATTTGGGATTGAAATAAAAACTTAAAAATACCACTTCAATAAAAGAACAAGGCTTAGATTAAAATAATGCATTCGTCTTCTATTTGTTATTCATGAGAGTTATTTTAAGCTTTTTTGTAAGGTTTTAAAAGCGGTATTTTTTGGTTTCATGATTCTTATTTATTACTTATTATCTCAACAATTACTGGACCGATTTTGATGAAACTTACACTGTTCCCTAAGTAGAACTATACCTGATTGAACTACAAAAAATATCTCGCTATGACTCTTCGTTTTCGAGAAACATTTGTATAAATGTGCATTTATACAAATGTTTTCTAACACGTGTGCATTTTTTTAAGTGTATACTTAAAAAAATGCACACGTGTTAGAAAGCCTTAATAGATCAAAATATAAAAAAATATCCAATTCTGAAGATAACACATACTGTTTACAGGTCAAATTGATTGCCTTCTTTATTTGAAGTCGGTAAAAATCATATCCAGATACGCGAAACGACGTATTAAACGTCAATGTCAAAATTCGCAAGCAGCATCAACAATAACAAGAGTACAGTCGCCAGCACATCAGGTTACCTACTTTTGTTGCAAACTAGCCCTTATTACAACTGCATAAGATACCGCAGTGTTTACCTTGACGTGCTGTTGTCCGTACAAATAGACAACAGAGTTGAATGCAAAATAACGATCGAATGACGGTTTTTGTTTTTCGTAGTAGGCCTTCAAATTATCTTAACTTAAGTGCTTGCACCACAGAGGGCGCTAGTTGTCTATGACTTCCATAGGTTTCACTTTAAGTTTTTCCGCCAGTGCGGCGCTGGAGTCGATTTGTTGTTGCACGTATGACACGGTGCCACGCTCATCTGTTTCTCTTGCCGCTTTCTTCTCTTTGTCTCCCGGTGCTAAGACTGGCAGGGCAGGATCCGTCTGAAAAAAAAATATTTTCTTTATTGTGTGACCCATAGTGATTACTTACTCAATGTTGAATGACTTTCAACAAATGCATCGCCAACAGCAAGTTCTCTGCTTTCATTTTAGTCTTTATAACACTTCATCTGGGAGCTGCCTGGGATGTTTTCCAGGAGTTTTGAAAATAGGCTATCATAGAGATTCGATGTGTTCTTTTCGAATTTTCATTTTGACACCTTATTCATATGTCAGCCGCTCACGCCGCTATCTTGAAAAGATGGCGTCCACTAGTAACTTTTCAGACGATGAGTAAATCTTCTTTTCGGCTCATTTTACGATAAAAATGTCTACGACAAAATTAAATCTCCATGAATTGACGTCAAAATTCCAATTTTATGGATTACGTCACAACCTCGTTGTCGTATTTGCGTCACATTCTGCTTGGCATAGCAATCTCTACACGTAGTAATAATAACTCACTGCCATAATTACTGTCAAACTCAAATTTAAGAAGACTCACTAAAGCACAGAAGATATAATACTTGTAGTACCTACCTACCTCTAACATTCAAGACACGTTTTTCTAATTAGCTAACACTTTATGAAATAAAATTAACAGCCTTTCGTGCTGTGATTGGAAGAGATTGCTTTAAGCAATAAGACAGCCTAAACTGTTTTTTATAAACGAACAGCGGACCCAGCGAACAATGTTTTGCACCCTGCCCTGTTCCGCCCCGGGTCTGATAATAAAGTAGGTACTCTTAAATATTATAATTTCCCGCGCATGTTTTTTTTTTCATAAGATCCTTCTACTAACAATAACAAAAACAACAAAAAATAATTAACGAAATCGGTCAAGCCGTTCACACGTGATGCTGTGACCAAGGAAAATATGGATTCATTTTTGTGAATCTATAGAGAAGATTTTGTTGAATCCAGTCCTTACCGGTTCCAGCTGCCTCCAGTGCTGGATAGCCTCTGTCAGTCGATCGCCGAAGCCGGGGGCGAAGCACTCAGGGTCGACAGCCACGAAGCAGTGCCCCAAGTTGGCAGGACCACCTTCCCCGGAGTGAGACCATGAGCGCACGTGGTGACCGTAGTTGGCTCCTTTGGAGTTGGAGAAATATGCGTATCAGATTATTTCATTAGATGTGTTTTTAGGGTCCCGTAGCCGAATTGCAAAAAACGGAACCCTTATAGTTTCGTCAAGTCTGTTGTCTGTCTGTCTGTCTGTCCGTCCGTAAGTCACAGCCACTTTATTCTGTAACTATAAGCATCATACTGTTGAAATTTGGTAGGAAGATTTATCCTGTTAACCGCTTTACGATTCTCAAATAAAGAATAATGATATTTAAGGGATATCATCGGGTACCATACATGAATCTTAAACCGAAATATTTTTTTAAAGTCCAACCTATGCGTGTGGTGTCTCTAAGGATAGATCTATTAAAATGACATATTAGAGATTCCTATTTTTTTTTATTAAGTCTAACGTTTAATAGAGACGCTTCCAAAATTGTAAAAGCCCCCCCCCCCCCCCTCCAATCTAACTTCTAAACTACGTAATTGTAAATTTTGAAAAAAATATATAATATATTTACAAATACTTTCAACGCAAATTGGTTTGGACGAGATCGAAAAAGTAGTTTTTGAGATAAAGCACATATTCAACAACCGCAAACATAACTTTGTACTTTATACAAACACTATGAAGAACAAAGTTATATTCGCTGTTAACAAAATATTGTGGTATTTTACTAAGTGGAAGTAAGTGGATTCCCTAATTTAGTTAAAATTGGCACGGAACCCTCAGTGCGCGAGTCTAACTCGCACTTAGCCGGTTTTTTACATAGAAAAAATGAATAAGGTTACCTTATTCATTTTTTCTATGGTTTTTTATATAAAAGATATACATACGTGATTTGAACATTCAATATGTATAAAGGGTTAGGTATTATTTGTCATAGAGTAAGGCATTCTGGACTTTAAGAATATTATGTGAGGTATTTTGAATGGCAAGCGACGATTACTATTGTGTTTACGGACTTCAAAACAAAGGAGGTTATCAATTTGACCTGTATGTATGTAATATCATTAGGATTTGATAATATTTCAGTATTTGATCTTTGAATAAGGGCTTCCAAACACTTGTTTAAAAATCGCGTTCGTGGGTTTGTCTACAGATTTATCGAAAACGAGAAGTTTAAGTTCAATTAGAACTCAGATTATCGTTTCAATCGAACTTTTTCGTGAGGAAGGTATTTCGATTAGGAGTTTCACTGACCGAAATCGAAAAAAACTTGTAATATATTATATCCACGCGTAAAATAATGTGCAATATTGTTTTTCTTACCAGACGAGATTCCACAGAACAGCTCGACCATGCCTGCGAGTCCGTAGCCTTTGTACCCTGAAGTCTGCTCTCCTCCACCCAAAGGCATCAAGCATCCAGTGTTGTAGCCCTGGAACACCAACACTTTGTTTTATTATTAAAAAATAAAAATATAGAACACTAATCACATACATTGCTCTGATTCCAAAGTTAGTAGCTAATGCACTTGTGTTACGGAAATCAGACACAACGGTGGTACCGCAACAACCAGACCTGAGACACTATAGAAAATTTTGATTTCTACATTAACTCGACCGTGAATCGAACCAGGGACCGCGGAGTGGCGACGCCTTGAAACTAGCACCACGGCGGGTATTGAATTTTAGTCCTCCCACGCTCCGTGTTTTATACATATTTTCCATGTCCTATAGAAAGATCAATATTGGCGTTCAATATGTCATATAACACAGAATGCTAGATGAAACAAATAATCTAGATTACCATGATAATGATAAAAAGATGTCGGCTACGTCTTGGATGGCAACATAATTCAAGCATAAACGTGACGCTTACCAGATCAGCATCAGTAGTTTCCCTGCCGTCAGGTCCCTGAGCCCAACCACTTGGCAAGGGTTCGCCTTTCCGGCGTTGCATCTCGATCTGAAATCAGGCATTCCGCATTACCTCTAAACTACGATTTATTCATTTATTCATTAACATGGAACCATCTGGAGAGAGGCCAGTCTCAAGATCTGTTTAAGAAGATAGTATACGTAACTTAAGTAAGATGAGGCTGTTCGGTAAGCTAATTGGTCTAAAGGTCTCTATCATAATCCTCGAAAATCCATCCAGTGGAATACTAAGTGTTGTTGTTTTTTTTTGGCATCAGTATCGTTTGTCCAGCCACCTGAGTCGCTCGTCGCTGACCAAAACAACAACTTGTATGTAAAAACTCATATGTACCTTGCCGACTGCAACAGCGGTCGTAGCCATGTCCAAATAAAATGATTCTCCTTGGGATGCTGGTGCCACCACGGAGATTGGGTTTGTACCCAGGGCAGACTGAAAAACAAGCAGAAGAGATCTCAGTACTTTAGTCAGTTGTTATGTACAGAATCATGGGTTTTTGATCAACTGGACACAAGAGACTGGACACATGTGTGTCTTGATGATGAAACTCAAAGTCAAAGTCAGTTGAGTTTCACCAACTAGACACAGGTGTGTCCAATTGGAGAATAACCCAGAATCAAAGGTTGCTGAACGCTTATGTATGTCCATATTTATCCTAAAAATTTGAAATCTCTTGAAAACAAAAAAGCGACCAAGTGCGAGTCGGACTCGCGCACTGAGGGTTCCGTGCCAACTTTAACTGAATTAGGGAATCCACTTACTTCCACTTAGTAAAATAACACAATATTTTGTTGAGAACAAATATAACTTTGTTTTTATAGTGTTTGTATGAAGAACAAAGTAATGGTCGCGGTTGTTGAAAATATGCTATATCTCAAAAACTTCTCGTTCGATCCCGTCCAAACAATTTTTGTCGAAAGTATTTGATAAGATCTACATTATATTTTTTTTAAAAGACAATGGTTTTAGAAACCTCCATGTCATTTTCACCCACACGCATAGATTTTACAAAAAAAAAAATATTTTCGAATTAAGTTTCATGTATGGGAGCCCCCCTTAAATATCATTAAGTATTTTTATTTTTTGTCTGAGAATCGTAAAGCGGTTAATAGGATACATCTTCCTACCAAATTTCAACAGTTCGATGTTTATAGTTACAGAATAAAGTGGCTGTGACATACGGACGGACAGACAGACAGCAGACTTGACGAAACTATAAGGGTTTCGTTTTTTGCCATTCGGCTACGGAACTCTAAAAACTTACTACTTTGACAGGATACATAGATGTTTAGCGACTTATAATGCTGAATGTACGAAATTGTCAAGAATTCAAACGAGCATATGCACCTACCATAAAAAGGAATACTAATTTTATGGTACCTACTAACGAAATCACCATTGCCTAAACACCCAAAATCATTCGCATCCCCCCTCGTCTTTTGTTCGTAGTGACACCAGTTTTTGTGTCATGTGTGCAAGCATTTTTATATAAATGCGCCAGAGCTTCGACCATACATATCCTTATAAGTCTTTTTGTTGTATCGAAATATATAGCGTCATTTTACCTGCTTACTCCTCGTGGGAGCAAGAAGTGGTGATGTGTTTGTGAAAGCCATGCCTATCAGTCCTTTGTCAGCTGCTTTCTGCGCCCACCAGCCTGCCATGCCGTTGTGGTTGGACCCTGAAATGTAATTAAGAAGATTAAGTCATAAACCTTAACTACCCTATCACCTATCATATCTACCATATCATACCTATATCATAGACATAAACTGAAGGAATAACTAGTATTTATATCCTAGTTACTCCTACTTGTTGTATGCTTTTAGCATTTTCTTCACCTTTTAACACTTTATTTCAGCAATAATGTTTTTAATTAAATAAATAATAACACTAAAAAGGTGTAAAATTAAGCTTAAAATGGAACGATTATTTTAATTGCATCTCATAAGACACAGAAATATCGCTTGAACAAAACTTGAATCGATAATTATGAGAAGTTCAATCCGAAAAATCTTAAAACCGATATAAAAAAAAATTTTTAGCAGTGCGCATGCCACAGTACAAGGTGTTCAGCTGGTTTATGTACGCATAGTTTATCATGGAAAGTATTTTGACGACATTCCAATGTTCATGTTTATGGCAAAGTGACTTGCAGTCACAGTGGCGCTCAATACGTTGTTGGCGTGTCAACCCACTCTGTACAAGCGCTCAACTTCAAGAACTTGGGCTTACTGTTTGGTTGACAAATTCTTCTAAGGTTCTTTATGCTCAAAAAGATAAACAAACTGTACCATTGTCAGTCACCCTTCCGACACCGGTGTTCCTTGCCTTGCTGATAGCTACGTCCATAGCTAAGTGACTTGCATTGGCACCCAACGCGTTGTTGGCGTCTACCCATGCGGTTGAAGAGCTCTTCCTTAAGATCTTGGGTGCCTAATTCGGCTTGCTTTTCCCACAATTTTTTCTATTAAAGTAAGAAATGAACTAACTATACCTTTAACAATCATCCTTCCGATGCCGCTGTTGTTTTGTTGGTAGCTACGTCCATAGCGAACTGCATTGCGGTGGCGCCCAACGCGTTGTTGACATCAACCCAAGCTTTTGAAGCGCCTTCCTTCAAGATCTTGGGTACGTTGTTTAGCTTGCAAGTCGTACTAAAGTTCTCTTTTACGTGAAAGATGAACAAACTTTACCTTTGACAGTCACCCATCCGACGCCCGTGTTCTTTGCCTTGTTGATAGCAATATCCATAGCGAAGTGGCTTGCAGTGGCGCCCAACGCGTTGTTGGCATCCACCCATGCGGTAGACGCGCTCTCCTTCAAGATCTTGGGCTCATTGTTCGGCTTGCAAGCTCCGCTCAGGATGTCATTGATGTACATTTCTGGGAAAGTTTATTCATGATGATCAGTTTCAGGTATCAGCTACATACCTACAACATGATTGGTTGCAAAAAAATGAATCAATCCTCCTAAATAACCTCGTTTGTTTAATGAGCAGAATGCTGGCGTATGTCACAAGATCTTCGATTATTGTTTTGCTATAGGAGTATGTCTGGACCGATATGGAACTGAGTCCGCAAATTAGAGTTCCTGGTTGTTCAATAACATCAATTATTGTAACGATATGTGAAAGAATTGACGTCTGTCACACAGTTTCTTTGTAAACTAGACGTCAATAATCCCCATCTTTATACTGAGTCCTTTGTTAGAATGTAACATACATTTCTTAAGGAAACTTGTATGCCTTTAAGAACTAATAAAGGTTTTTAACTTTAACTTAACTAACTACTACTCTCTATACCTTTGATCTTATCGGACCATGAGAATTAAGAAGAATGAATTAAGTGTCCCTTTATGTGCGTAGCGTACATTTTATGTAATTACCACCTATGTATTGCCTCCTACGATTAAGTTTACATCCCTCTATGTTGAGATTGTATTACATATTTACGGTCGCGGGTTCAAATCCCACAACGGGCAAATGTTTTGTGATAATCACGAGCATTGATGTTATTTATACTAAGTTTTTAAGTATACAGATAACGCCCTTGTCATATACGTTGTATGTGTTGGAAGGCTTGACATAGTTTTTCTGCCCAGGACGCTCGAAAAACGCTGAGACATACCTAATAGGTGTTTTCGTGTATTTATTGATTGTTTTCTTTATTATTATTCTTTAAAAAATAAAAATATATTTTACGATTTATTAAATATATATAGTTACGTAGCCCTCCGGCCGCTGGTATTCGTAACAAAAGATAGAAAATTCCTTACTTCGAAAATGGGTGTATATTTATTGTCTGCTTAGTTCCTAGAGAATAATTACATACCAAGTCTATTAAGCCCATGGCTAGGGTGTCCAAGTCTGTCAGCCTGTATCAACAGTTCCGCTTGCTGTTCTGCGGCCTTCGCTGCTGTCCCTACCGCCTTTAAGCAGTCCGTCATGAAGCGCAGCGCTTCTGCTGTCGCTACCTTGCCCATGTTGCTTGCTGATACCACTGATACTCTGTAAACAGGTACATAATAATGTAAAAAGTAAAAGTTAGTAAAGTTAGCTCGTAACATCTCAATGCTGGGCAAAGGCCTTACCTCAACTATGAGGTAGTTTGAGCCATACTCCACCACGCGGGCTCAGTGCGGGTTGGTGAAGAGGAGTTTGCAAGGCAAGCGACTAACCCTGCTGTCAGATGTTATCAAGCCGCCCATAAGGCCTCTGACTAGGCTTTACGACTATTATCAACCGATATTAGCCGGGACCAACGGCTTTACGTGCTTTCCGAAGCACGGAGATGCTCGTGATGTACGTCACTTATAAGGTCGGAATGGTCACCCATCCAAACACGACCGCGCCGTTGCGTTGGTTGCTTCACTTCGGTATCACTACCAAAGCGCTGCTATCACTGCGCTACGAGCACCTTACAAAATAATGAATTACTAAATGTCATGTCCCTTCTGATGTCACTATCTAACTATTGTTGGTTGCTCAGACACTGCTAATAGGTGCAAGATTAAAAATAAAATATTATGTAGGTACGATTGAGGTCTGTGCCCCTATAGATTGCACCTCGCGTCGTCTTTTGTTTGAAGTGACGCCTGTTTATTTGTGTCGTGTATGCAATCGATTTTCATCGTAATTAGTAACTCTTTATTAAGGACAAAGATGCTTTTCACGTTTGGCGTACAATAGTCTTTAATACATTCAATGTCTAGGGAAATTTGTGAATAATGTGAGTGTGTGGTAGCTACGTTATAGTACAGACAACAGCACGTCAAGGTAAACACTGCGATTTCTTATGCAGTTCTGATAAGGGCTAGTATGCAACAAAAGTGGGTAACCTGATGTGCTGTAGACTGTACATAAAATACCATAGTAAATATTTTTTTTGGCCAGATATCATGAAGGCCATGGTTATTTTCAACTATTTTTCGTCTCCGTCGCAATTATACATTATATCTTCAGTTTATTTTAGGTCTGATCTGCCGGAGTATTCCGAATACCCACGGGTCGAATTAAACTAAATTATATAAATAATGTCTGTAACGATGGATTTCATTGGCGACGAAAATATTTTCTTCCCGTGAATTTTATTTTATTTGTTTCGGTGGATTTTGCAACGCGCGGCGTCGTGATGTTTTATAGCATAAAGCCTGCCTCGATAAATAAGCTATCCATAACAAAAATATGATGTTTCAAATCGGTCCAGTAGTTTCTTAGATTAAGGCGTTCAAACAAACTCTTTAGCTTTATAATATTCGCATAGATTATTCTTTTAATCAAGAATATCAATACCTTCTAAAAATGAAGAACAGCAAAAATGGGACTCGAACCCATGTCCTACCTATTAGCATTTATGTATAGGTACCAGAAAACTAAGCTGTTTGGTATATTCGTTCGTAATGTACACTATGTTAACTATGTATGCATGACGAATAAAGGAAAAGGCTAAATAGATTTAATTAATGGATTATAATTTTAAAAGTACACACACCGGTTCTTCGTAAACAACATAAAACCCGATCCCAATGAAACATCAATGAATAAGTATGATATATTTACATAAATAGGTGCTTTGTTAAACCCCAGATAATATAATACTACTAGGTTAAACTATATTCTAAAACTTAAAAATATTTTGTTTTATTTCTGGCTATGTAAAATCGATTTTAAAACACCTTTAGAATGGATTGTTGAGTGTAATAAATATACCAAACAATGGACTATTAGTTTCTGTATTTACCATGATCAATTGATCATAAATAAATAGGAATTTGTATCTAAAAGAGGCTTAAAACTTTCAAATGTTTAAAAAAACTATGATTAATGAAATACAATCTTACCAAACTGTTGCTGGGTGGAAACACTGTTGTTTTTCCTTGTATCAATTAGTTTATTGTTTCAACGGAACGGTCGTGTGCCCACGGCAGCATACAGCTGCTAACTGAGTGAGTTGATGATAATACAAATTCAAGGCGAAAGAGCTATGACTTTTATAGAATTATCTATGTAAACTAGTTTGGTAGGTACAAATAGTAAACAGATGATAGCGTACACATGTTTTTAGCAGGGCTTACGATTCGGTTACTGACCGAAGCATAAGGTAGGTATGTGCGTAGACTTCAGACTACAAATTAATTTGTTTCTATTAATAATAGTATAAACCTATTATTTTAAGCATTGCAGTGGGTTAAAAAACGATGTTACAAGCTACCTTATTTAGCTCTAAATCTAGCTATTACAGCTTTGAACCTAACTTGAATTATATTTACTGTTTACATAGATACATATTAATATTACTTGAATCAGTGTATAATATACTTTAAAAATAGTAAACAATTTTAAAAAAATGTAACTGAAAGGCATGTGTGATGATAAGGCGAAAACAATATTATTATTGTGAAGGAGGGAGATAATGATAAGTAACACGTTATAATTATAAATAAATTAACTACGTTTGATCAGTAGTATTTCAGCCTTTACCGGATAAGTATTAAGTGAGTGGAATTAAAATTGACTTATTAACTTTGTGTGGTGCTGTCGATTAATTTCAAATACTTAAGGTAAAGTAAATCTGATTTTTGGTACTAATAGTTCTGAATGGGGATCCAGATACAATTCGATACGGCGGCGCTGTCACAACATTCGACTAATGACCTCTACATTTACTTAACAATAAATAATGTTGTAGTTTGATCCGATATGACAATTTGATATCAAATATTTATAACCGTTTACGAATGAATAATATTTGCACTGGATAAATCCATGCTATTTAGTAAAGTTATCGACCTGTGTCCGTCAGAAGACAAACAGATTTTATATATTAAAATAAGTATGTAAAATTAAAAGCCTGTATGCTTAATTATACAGACTGCGGTTAGCCTCTCCTCAATAGAAATTGCTTTCCATTTCAAACTGATTGCCTGAAACTAAATACGACATCAGACATTGGATATGGTATGGCATGTTATTATGCATGGTGTTATATTTTTACCGACTTCAAAAAAAGGAGGTAATCAATTCGACCTGTATGTATGTGATATCGTCAGAATGGGATACAATTTAAAAGGATAAGTAGTAGCATAATAAATCTTTTTTAGTTCAATCAGGTATAGTTCAACTCAGGATTTAGTGTTTGTTTCATTAAAATCGGTCCAGTAGTTTTTCAGATGAGTAAACTAAAGAAGAAAAATCATAAAAATAAGAACTAAAATCATAAAAATAAAGAAAAAAATGCAATTTAACTAAGTTAAAAATGATAGTATTACTTTACGTAGGTAATGATCACAATATTATCATTGTTTACTATTAACATTAACTATAACGACTATTTGCTATCAATGATAAGAAACGATTCTATTTTTGATTTCTATCTTATTTTGTCACCATCCCTGCACAATACAAACATTTGTGTGCATGAACATGTCTGTTTGTATTGGTCTGGGTGTTTTCTATGTACATCATGTATGCATTTACAAACAAAAAGTATTTAAGTATAATATCCGTTGTCTGGCACCCATAACACAAGCTTTGAGTAGCTTACTTTGGGACTAGATGGCGATGTGTGGGAATGGCCAAAGGATATTTATTTATTTTTTATTATTTATTATCATCATCAATCAGCTAAAGGACCTTTTCCTTCCCCACGGTTTTAGTATTTACTTAACACGTGTCAATAAATAAATAAAATCTTATGTAAACAAAATAATATTAGTTACGTTTAAATTCAACCAGCCTGTATTACCACAAAGGTTTTAATACCACATAATATAAGCGCTGAACTTTCTCTAGCAGCGCAAACGCCAAGATGCCAGAAGTCAGAGTGGAGGAGTCGAGAAGGTTCATGGAAGACGCTCTGAAAGCCGTGGGGGCTCCTGAAGTGGAGGCGAGGGCTCATGCTGAGTTGCTTCTGCACGCTGACCTGACGGGACATTACAGTCACGGGCTCAACAGGCTGGGTGAGTTATGATCATTTTTGGCGTAACCCCAGATAATATAATACTACGGCGTAACTTTGTAGGAAAGGCAATGCTTATATTGGCCTGATCAAGCCGGCTGGGGTCCGATGGTCGATATCTATTCGAAAGATTACTATAGAATGTACTTGTTATAAGACGGTGTTCTGTTTAAATGCCTGTGTCAATCTTACATATCACAGTTCAGTCTTCATACTTGGAAAACAGCGCCATCTAGTTTTTTACAACTGAGTCAGCGCGTACCGTTGTAATGTGGTGATACCGATAGGTACCGCTTCAGTCTCATGAGTGCTAGACTTGAAATATTAGCTTTCATATGTCAGCTTTTGCCAACATATGTGAAACTATCAAACTACCACGGTTGGACAAAAGAGACATACACTCACGAACAACCAAATCGACTCAACGTAACACGCAAGCATATAAATGTATTTATTACTCGTTAATATATATGTATATTTTAAATTTAAACCTTTATCTGTTTATTTACGTATTGAGTCGATTTAGTTGCTCTCGAGTGTAGATCATGTCGGAGTTCAGAATGGAAAAGCCCCCAAAGGTTCATGGAAGACGCACTGAAAGTCGTGGGGGCTCCTGCTCCGGCTCAGGGTGGGGCGAGCATCATCCTGAGTTGCTTCTGCACGCTTACCTGACGGGAAACTACAGTCACTTTAGCAAGCAAGCTTTAAGCAAAACTGGTGCACCGCAGTTTATCGTCACATCATCTTCTATTGTTTGCTTGCTTCCCTTCTCTTTGATTTCCGCCCTTCTTTTCATCTTCTGATGCGACGGCTTTATATAAGTATCCTAAAAGCTACTATATTTTGGCACTTTCAAAAATTACATTAGGTATCCTACAGTTTATTTATCAGTATTACTCTTAAGTCAAGTGTAAGTGAACAATACATAACAAATCTTTCAACAGTGCTGTTCTGTTAATATTTACATTTAGTAATAGATGGTTTATTACATAATGAGCAGAGATAATAAGTATTGTAAATTGCCCACCACAAGATTTTATATCTTAACGAGTTTGTTTTGTTTATTTGCTAGGAGATATACAAATAAAAAAGACAGGTTTAATATAGTTTAAGAACTACTAAAGATTATTTCCATGAATATGGGAAACACTCACTATTAGGTAATATTTGTTGATCGTCATGTACTAAATAAAGTAAAATACTTGAAGACCATAAAATATGTATGACTTGTATGTCTGTGACATACGGACGGACAGACAGACAGACTTGACGAAACTATAAAGGTTTCGTTTTTTTCCATTTGGCTACGGAACCCTAAAAACCAGTACATATCAAAATTCACCAATTTCAACAGTGTTTAAAAGCATGCTAGTATACAGAGTGACCAAAAAAGAGACATCATTTTTTTTTGGATTCTATACATCCAGGTCTATCCAAATATACCATATTTTTTTTTATAAATGAAACTTTTGTTAGTCTAAGTTTTAGAGAGCTCATAATTTTATCTGAGTAAATTTAATGTAAAAGGACCAAGACCCCAATAGTACAGATGAAAGAATATTGTGTATTTACAGCTTTCTACATAAACGACATTAAGGCAGGTGTCACAAACCCTCACGCTAAACCAGTGGTGCTGAAGGAAGCTGCTGCAACCGCTTGGGTAGACGGTGCTAACGCTCTAGGGGCCACGGTTGGGCACTTCTGCATGGATCTAGCCATCAAGAAGGCTAGAGAAGCTGGTGTTGGAATGGTCTCTGCTAAAGGTAAGGAGTTTTTCAACAAAATATTTTAGCTACGCATTTTTATTTATTTATAAAAAAATAAAACGTGAATACTAATACTTCTTCTGCGCCTCGATTTCAGATTTCAAATTGTCAAGAATTTTAGGTCCTACAAGCTTGCGCATTTCAATGCATTTATTTTTTGTGATCCATCAATAATTAATTATTTTTATAGCCCGTGGGCTTAAAGTTTGGCAGTCGCAGCTGCAGCAGTTCTACAGCATCAATCTAGAAGATATTCACAAGACAGTTTGTCATCAGATGTCGTTGCTTGCGCTGATGATACCTACTTTCCTATTTTAAGTTGGCCTGTAAACATTCTACTCCTGGGTTTACTTTAGTGCGGATTGGTTGAGATATATGCTTGGCAAACGAATAACCTTACTGACAGATGTTATCAAGTCACCCGTAGGGCTTCTAACCGACGAAGACATTACGACTTATATCAACCGATATTAGCTGGGACCAACGGCCAACGTGCCTACCAAAGCACGGAGATGCTCCTGAAAACGTCCCTTATAAAATTAACTTACCTGCTTTACAAAACATTTGCTTTATAATACGTATTTTTAGGATGCAACCACTTCGGAATGGCTGGATACTGGGCAAGGATAGCGGAGCAGCAAGGTCTTATAGGACTGGCTTTCACCAATTCGTCTCCCATTTTAGTGCCTACTAGAGCTAAAAACGTGAGCAGACTTATGTTTTTAAGATTATTGCATTGATTTCCATAAGACTCTTTGCACACTGCGACTTATAGTAGCGATGCAGTTGCGATGCAGAAGCTGGACATTGACAAATTATTTACCTACAGTATATAGGTATATTGGCGACTGCATCGATACTAACGCGCGTTAGCATCGATGCAGTCGCGCTTCTGCGCATTGCGTGAGTCGCAATGCTGAAGCGCGTTTTAAAAACCACAATATTAATAAGACGGGTCATAAAATTTTAATAGCCCACGCAGGCTTGTTCACGCGCGACTGCATAAATGCCAAATAAAATCTTTTCACGCATCGGTGTGAGATGCAAAAAGTCACAGTGTGTACCTAAGGAGTCTTAGATTGCCTAAATTGTAGATTTCCTTTAAAAAAAGTAACTGAACTTCGTGCAAGCGTTGTGCAATAGGTGATAATCTTATCTTGACTCATTTATTTTTTTAACACTTTGCTTTGTTTTAAGGGCGCTATGGGCACAAACCCCATAGCTTTATTTGCACCGGCAGCCAATGGAGATTCGCTGGGTGTAGATATGGCAAGCACTGCTGTGGCTATGGGAAAGGTTCGTTTACTTTATGTTTTTTACTCTCGAGTATTTTTTCCAGTAAATAAGCCAAACAAATAAGTACATGTTTACTAATTTCAGATAGAAATGCAAATCCACAAAGAGGAACCGATCCCTCACGGTTGGGCGTTTGGACCCGATGGCCGGTCCACTACAGATGCGCATCTGGTAAATATAACTTCTTAAATATAATAGTTGTAATTATTTTATAAAATTATTACTTAAATCACACACTCATTAGGCACAATAAGGTACTTGCCTAACAAACACGCGCACGTCTAGCTCCAATAGAACGCCTAACTTACAATTTCATTCAGCAACCAAGCAAGCGATTATTGCTGTTTCAAATAAGGTAGGCGTTATAAAAGCTAGTCTAGCTAGTTAACAGATTATCGACAATCGGTCACAAATAACAAGTCAGTAGTTATCAATTCTATGGTATGTTCTAGTATACCAATAGTATCAGACCCGTTTCTCTTTCAAATACAAAGTTCTTAGAACGAATAATGAATGAATATTTATGATATTGCAGGCATTCAACACAGCTCGTCTCATGCCTTTAGGAGGATCAGAAGAGACTAGTGGCTACAAAGGTTATGCGCTTTCTGCAGCCTTTGAGGTTCTATGCGGTGGACTTTCAGGTTAGTTTCCCTCCGAAGGAGTCCTATATAACCAGGACATAACCCCCAATGAGCAGTTTTCTTGACATTAGATGTTTATATCATCAATAGATATCAATCCTGTATCCGGTCACAGAAGATCAATAGCGCTAGCGTCACTTTAGGAAAAAAGTTTATACTTTATGGGTACTTTTCGCTAAAGTACACATTAATATAGTTTTACTGTCTATTATAGATAATATATGTGTATAGCTTACCCATAGTAAATAAATGATTTTTTTAAACAAAATAATACGTATTTCAGTTAATCTATAGGTTATTGAACGCATTTAATAGACAACTAACGAACTTTTTTTCTTCGTCTATAGACTTCCGGCATATCGACGTGAAAAATCCCTAAAACTAGCCTTATTAAAAAATTGATGATAGAAAACTTATCATTGCCCCGGTAATCGATGGGTATGTAAAAACCTTTAGGGATTTGCCGAAGAAGAAAAAAATCTTCTTGAAGCGAATATAACACCTGCTAAATGATCGTTTCTGACAGTAGGGTCAGCGAAAAGTCCACAACAAAAATAAGCCTTGATAATCATGATACCGGTCTACGGATTGTATGCACAAACAACGGGGCGTCTTTACAATAGCACAATAAATACTTATAAAACATCTGAATTGGACTCGCAAAAAACCTTAACTTGAAAGAGGCGGAGTTCCAAAACATTGGTTTAACCAAATAAGATAAGTTCTACGTGTCAGGGTTTCAATTATTCTTGACATTAGAATAGTAATAATCTGTTACACATCGTTAGTAAAAAAAGACTTAATAAAAAAAAAACTTTGCGGGCATGAAAAATACACCAACAGATAAAAAGCAATGTACAAAAACTAATAACAAAAAACATCGACGTGCCTTAAGTCTCTTACGCTAAAAGAAATCGGTAAATAATCTAAATACCTGTACCTAGGCTAAATCTGAAATAATATTTGAATGAATAATTCCTATGAATTCGATTTGTTTAATTTAAAATTTGTAAGATTGCGATCGCTAACATGAGAATTAGAAAAGAAAAAATATATTTATTTCCATAAAGTTACACGTCGTGTCAGGTTACGGTCTCTGCACTAAGCATAGTTGCTTGTATCGCAGGGGCCAGCCAGATAAATCTATTACAAGTAATTTCCTATTATGCCACTTGGTCGACAGGATGCCTTGCATTAGGTATAGATAGATTGATCTACCCCGACCCTGTAAAGAAAAATTAAGTCGATCCTACAATTACATTTGAAATAGTCAGACGCAGGAAATATAAAACCAAACTAGGTACCTGGGGGGCGTATTGCGATCCAACTTTAGCCGTTCAATTTCCAGGCAGCCCAATTCCGACTCAGTGGAAACGAATATTATCAATATAATCATATTATAATAATACTTTAATGGTACGAATATTATTATTTATGAAATAATATTACAAATATTCTGCAAAATCGCAATACGAATTGCTAATTTGACAGTAAAGATGAGCCGCTTACCTATCAAAACTGCATCACAATACGCGCCTTGCATTAGTGAAGTACTCAAGTAAATATGAATCTATTCTTCCAGGTTCAAACATGGCGTACCAAGTCCGTCCCTGGAGCAAGGATGGCGTCGCTACCCGCGCTAACCTGGGCCAGTGCTTCATGGCTATAGACCCTGAGCAGTTCGCCCCTGGCTTTCCAGAACGCATGGCTCAAGGCTTGCAGCATTGGAGGAGCTTGGAACCGGTAAAAATAATAGAAAAAACTAAATTGATAAAAGTTTGTTTTCATAGCGATTTGTCACTACAAAAACTTGATTTTACAGGGTAATTGGAAATAAGACCGGATCCTTTTAAGAGGCGATAATTTGTACAATTTTTACCCTTTTATTCTAGTCCTCAACTTACACCTCAACTATAAAATACCTCAACTACTAAAATGTATAAAAAATTATAAAATAACAATAAAATAATAAAATAATTTAAAACTTCAGGAAAAAGAAAAATATTATTATATATTATTATAAAATATTATTATATTTATATATTATTATTTTTGGTATATTCATACTATAGGATTAACTAAATATTAAAAAAAAAACTATCAAATTTAGTCTGCGAATTCTTTATAAAACATCTACGCATTTTAAAATCATTCAACATATATTTTTTTTAATGGTACATTAATATTTCTGCCAACCTTTTATTTGTGTTAAAATTTGGGCCCGGATTGTGTTATTGCATTTATATTCCTCTCTTCTGATGTGATTTGGATAACAAACTGGATGTCATCATGTTTGTATTTAATTAGGTCGATCCAAACCATTTATTTTCTTCAGGTGGATCAAAACCTGCCAGTACTGGCTCCTGGAGACAAGGAACGGGCCAACGCAGAAAGAACTCTCAAGAAAGGGACGATCTCCTACGCACAGAACATGTTAGAAATGTATGCTGAGCTTGCGACACAGCTGGGTGTCAAAGAAATGGATGTTGTACAATAAACTGATTTAATACTGAGTTTAATAATTACTAAATGTGTTGGTAGATACTAATCTTTATGTTTTCATAATATGTATTCACAATAAATAAAAAAAACACTTACCTACGTTAGAAACGTGCCAACGACATTTTTTTAAATATATCGCGTTCGAATGTTGTACATCACTAGGTGCGATTGGCGAGAATGGCGCGCTGGCATACTAGGAGGTGCGGTTGCGCATATTGGACATGCCGCACACAACACAAAAGTAGATAAATCAAATAGATGTTTTTTTTTTTTTTAAGAAAAAGAAAGTTTAATTTAAATAATCATCTCCATTGGAGATATAGTATATATGACCAATCTAAATAAAAAGAGATGTGCAATTGTAAACGGGGAGAAGGTTTTTATGGCAAATCTCACATGACGCGGGGGGCTGCTACTAACTTAAATAAATAAATAAATCCACAAACCACACCCGAGTGAGAAAAATATACAAGTAAAATAAAGGACAGAGATTTTATCCAAAATCTCTATAAAAATCTTGAAAGATTTGATAATTTCAGTACAGCAATCTTGAATTTGTTTTATGTTATGTTTGAATTGACTTTGCTACTGTAAAATTCTCGGTATAATAAATAAAAAGAAAGTATAAAACCTTCTTTTTATTTATTATACCGAGAACTTTCTATTTATTTAAATTACTAGCGGTCCCCCGCGACTTCGTCCGCGCGTTTTGAGTTTGCTCCCTCCCCTCCCGTCGCAGCGTGATGTTTTATATCCTAAAACCTTTCTCAATAAATAAGGTATCTAACACAGAAATATTTTTTCAAATCGGTTCAGCAGTTCCTGAGATAAACGCGTTCAAACCAACAAACTCTTCAGCTTTATAATATATAGCGGTCCCCCGCGACTTCGTCCGCGCGTTTTGAGTTTGCTCCCTCCCCGCCCGTCGCAGCGTGATGTTTTATATCCTAAAGCCTTTCTGGATAAATAAGCTATCCAACACAGAAATATTTTTTCAAATCGCTCCAGCAGTTCCTGAGATAAGCGCGTTCAAACAAACAAACTCTTCAGCTTTATAATATACTAGCGGTCCCCCGCGACTTCGTCCGCGCGTTTTGAGTTTGCTCCCTCCCCTCCCGTCGCAGCGTGATGTTTTATATCCCGAAGCCTTTCTCAATAAATAAGCTATCTAACGCAGAAATATTTTTTCAAATCGGTTTAGCAGTTCCTGAGATAAGCGCGTTCAAACCAACAAACTCTTCAGCTTTATAATATAAACTAGCGGTCCCCCGCGACTTCGTCCGCGCGTTTTGAGTTTGCTCCCTCCCCTCCCGTCGCAGCGTCATGTTTTATGTCCTAAAGCCTTTCTCGATAAATAAGCTATCCAACACAGAAATATTTTTTCAAATCGGTCCAGCAGTTCCTGAGATAAGCGCGTTCAAACAAACAAACTCTTCAGATTTATAATATATAGCGGTCCCCCGCGACTTCGTCCGCGCGTTTTGAGTTTGCTCCCTCCCCTCCCGTCGCAGCGTGATCTTTTATACCCTAAAGCCTTTCTCGATAAATAAGCTATTCAAAACAGAAATATTTTTTCAAATCGGTCCAACAGTTCCTGAGATAAGCGCGTTCAAACAAACAAACTCTTCAGCTTTATAATATTACTAGCGGTCCCCCGCGACTTCGTCCGCGCGTTTTGAGTTTGCTCCCTCCCCTCCCGTCGCAGCGTCATGTTTTATATCCTAAAGCCTTTCTCGATAAATAAGCTATTCAACACAGAAATATTTTTTCAAATCGGTCCAGCAGTTTCTGAGATAAGCGCGTTCGAACAAACAAACTCTTCAGCTTTATAATATATTAGCGCAAGCGCACGTTGTACTTAAGCTGCGAACATTATTTTGGCGCGGAGTTATGTTAAAACTGTGATAGCTCCTAAGATATTTATTGGAATCAAATTATATAAAGGGCAACTTTGTTCTAAATAAAATGCTCGTGATGATGAATGTATTTATTTTGATAATAATAAATACCTGTGTGTATAATACACCTCTACAAATAATGCATTATTTTTTTACAAATTTATTAACATTAAAAAAGGTTGTAGTAAGTCAACCATAAAAGATAGACATATGCTGTCGCAGACTTTATTATAGAACTTTTTATGCTGAACAATCCTGTCATACATGATTTTTGTGTAACTTAAGCGGTTTCCGCAGCGTATGCAGCGGAAGCTCTCAAAAGGAATATCTTTCTCCCGTTTTCGCAACATTTTTCATTTCTTCTGTGGTCTTATGAGTCGTATCTTTATGTTATATAGCCTAAAGCCTTCCTCGATAAATGGACTATCCAACGTAAAAATATTTTTTCAAATCGGGCCAGTAGTTTTTGAGATTAGCGCGTTCAAACAAACAAACAAACAAACAAACAAACAAACTCTTCAGCTTTATAATATTAGTATAGATATAGATTTTGGAGTTATGTAAATTTGTGCTGGGTGTAATTATGTCGCAGAGCAGCAGACCTAATATAGTAGATACTAAACATCTAAGTATTAATTATCAGATGATTGCAAGCAAAGCCGTGAGCAACAGCTAATATTGTTTACAGATTTGAAATGTGCTAGCAGAGCTCTTTCATTTGAAACTACATACGACACCGTAGAGATTTTTTTTCAGTTCTTTTCTTTAATTGTCCTTGAGGGCGCTGTAGCCAATTTAACGTTAATTATAACACCACATTTGTCCAATTATGATAAATAGTTTAGTAGTTATGAGAAAACAGATGAACATCCATACCCACATACATACAGGTCAAAAACATAAACCATACTTGTTGCTTGCCGTAGTTGGATGAAAAATAATACTAGTTCACATGTTTTACTCGTATAGGTACCTAATGTTTTTAACTAAGTTTTGATTTAGACAGTTGCCATATTGTGGAGGTTAATGTCCTATCGAATGGGAATAAAAGGTTAAGTTCGTGAATTCTTCACTTAGTACACATTTATGTAAATGCTCACGCTCACGAATGCGATGCAGTAAGCAAATAATGCAACGCAAAGTGCACTAAACCGCGGTGCACTTAACACATTTGAGATAACTGTACAACCACTTACACACTGCAACTTTTAGCATCGATGCCGTCGCGCGTTTAGAAAACGTACAACAGTATCGCGACTCACGCAATGAACATATTTAATTTGGCAACGAAGCTGTCGCGAGTTTGCATCGATGCAGAAGCGCGACTGCATCGATACCTACTAACGCCCGTTTGTATCGATGTAGTTGCCATTATACAGTAGGTACATAATTGGTCAATGTCCAGAACGCGCTTCAGCATCGCGACTCACGCAATGAACAGATTTAATTTAGCAGCGATGCAGTCGCGATGCTAACGCGCGTAAGCATCGATACAGTCGCGATGCAGAAGCTGGAAATTTACAAATTATATCCTGAATTTTGCGACTGCATCAATACCAACACGCGTTAGCATCGGTGCAGTCACGCTCCTGCATCGATGCTAACGCGCGACTGCGTCGCTGCTAAATCAAATCTGTTCATTGCGTGACTCGCGAAGTTGAAGCGCGCGTTTTCAAAACGCGAGACTGCATCACTGCTAAAAGTCGCAAAGTGCAAAGGGTCTAAAATCAAATAATATTGACACAATGCCTTCCAAAAAGAAAATATCCGTAGGCAAGAAGGAGGTACGTTCTGTTTGGCGAAGCAGACACTTAATCGTTTAAGGAATCCTGAAGTGTTGGAAATACATAATGATCGCAATCTCAATTATCAAGATAAGATAGCATCAACCCCGAGTCTTCTGTTCATCCAATACAATAAGGTCACGATTAGCTTAGTTCTGGATTAAATCAGTCTGACAATTTGTTTGATATTAACAGATATATAATGATGATCATAGGCCAAACTGGGCCTAACTATTGAATACTTTAAACCGTCTCACTACACTAAGTTCGTCGAAATAGTTTCTTGACCCCTCTTGAAGTATCGACCTATGCTAAATAAAAGAGAGTTTTTTAAAGATGGAATCTGTTTACTTGTGTCAGCAGAACTACTGACACAGTAGCAAGAGTGTAAAGTTCCGTTATCAAGTGCTTATTAACATACAAAAGACACAAATATTTATTTTATCTGCTTTGTGTGTACTTTACACTCGCCTAGCCTACTTTCACTCAAAAGTATCATAATATGGGTAGGAAGGAAGTTGGCTTTCTTAAAGTAATTAGCACACATCTATACTAATATTATAAAACTGAAGAATTTGTTTGTTTGTTTGAACGCGCTAATCTTATGAACTACAGGACCGATATGAAAAATATATTTTTGTGTGAGATAGTTTATTTATTGAGGATGACTAAGTCTATAAAAACATCTCGCTGCGACGGGAGGGGACTCAAAATGCGCGGACGCAGTCGTGGGGGACCGCTATTATTACTCGTCCAACATTGTTTTTTTTTGGTTTTGAAGCATGGACGAAGTAGGTTTGAAGTTTAATAAAAAATAAAAAATTATGCCGTCATTTTTGGTGTGCGAATTGATTTAATGGGTCTGTTTGATGAATCTTGATTTGAATGAATAATAATAATTGAGGGGCAATCCTACAATTTCATGCCGATTATTAATTACTAGCGGTCTCCCCCCCCCCCGACTTCGTCCGCGTGTTTTGAGCATAACAAGTATACGGAAGAGTATGCAAGGACTGTTACCCACGGCAACATCCAGAATTTTGCAGGTCTTGCTTTCTGCTGGATGCCATTTCGTAGCATACGTTTTTTAGTTCTAATATTTACGCAGACAATCGGTTTTCAGTGAGCTGCAAAAAACGATACCTGTTTTTTACTGATTTAGTTTTATCATTAAACTGGACCGTTACACTTCTAAAATGACAGTATGCTCAAACGCAGTTACCGTGGCAACGCTGTGAAAGAAAGGGAATATACAGCGCGCCGCTTTATCGGTAAGTGTGTGAACGGACAACCTGCAATAAACTTCTGTGTGAATTCATTCAAGTTTTCTGCGGGATCCAGCTATGCAGTCATCCCGCAGACTGGACTGGCCGTGGACATCGGCCCTAAGATCACCTGATAAGTAGCTATCGATCGGTTAACAGTTACCTATTGGGGAAATAAGTACAAACGGTCATTAAAAATTTTAGCTCACGCAGGTTAAAAGAAGAAAAATACGGTCGGTATATATAGCCAAAACAGTGACGTCCAAAAATTTTTTTTGGATGTTTCACATCCGGGGATATCCAAATATACCATATTTATGATAGCCATTTTTTTTTAAGTTTTAGAGGTTATTTAAATAAAAAAAACTTTTGTGTCTTAGTTTTAGCTATTTCATATTTTTATCTACGTAAACTTAATTTATAAAGATCATATTGCAATAAAAAAACGAAATAACACCATAAAAAGTGGAGGAATGATTGTTTGAAAATCCTAAAAGTAAGCGAAAAAAATTAATATCTCGTAATCTACGAAAACTCGGCTAACACACATAGGGTATATTTGGTTGGTCCTGGATGTAAGGCTTCCAAAAAAATTTGTTGGACGTCACTGTTTTGGCCAACCTGTATACAGGGTGAAATTTTAATCAGTGACCAAATTTTAAGTGAAGACTCCATTGATGAATATGAACAACTTTTGCTATGGGAGCAATACTAAAATCGAGAAAAAAAAATTTGCTGTTCTATACATTTTGACCGCGCGCCAGTTGAGCTTTGTATAGAACAGCTGATTATTTTTTCTCGATTTCACTATTGCCCCGTAGTAAAAGTTGATCATATTCATCAGTGGAGTCTTCACACAAAATTTGGTCACTGATTAAAATTTCACCCTGTATAAGAAGTATTTTCTTAGATTTTGGTTTTCCATCTTTGTGAACAGCAATTTGCCACCACAAGAATTTCAGAATAAAGGCAACCTAAGCAATCATATTTGTGACCACGTAAAAAGTAGAAGATTATTTAACAGGGAAATAAGAATTTACGGCACGGGCGCCAACTTCAACGCGAGCGATACGAAAGTTTTTTTTTTAAATCTTTACGTATTTGTTTTACTTCGATTCAAGCTTTAGCTACAGACACTTTTTTTAAATGTGAATACTCTGCTTTTCACAACTTCTGAAAAGCAGTAAAAACTAACGTTTTACGCATTTGTTACCTCAGACACCCCAAATGATTTTTAATACAGTTGAACTAATTCTAAAAGGTTATTTGTGGTGGTGTAGTTTTACTGGTACTTGGGGCCAATTCTCGTGAAGTAGTACTTTTTCCGTGTGGTAATTCGTATACGAAGTTTACAATTCTATTGTAAAAGTTCGAGAGATACATAAAACTGCTATTCTCATGCACCGATAGAACAATTCACGTTCGAATTTCATAACAACGTTCCATTACAGAGAGCGTACGGGCGTTTTTAAAAACGTCGAAATAAAGTATATTTAAGTCCATCTAAAAAAAATATTTTTGGTGAAATTAGACAATAAATCTATTTGTTAGTTTAATTTGATGTACATATTCACAAAACTATACATATTGTCAAAAAATATAATAACGGTGGATCAATTCTTAAAATTTCATTATTCCTGCATAGCATGAAATGAAACGCAGTAACGCGCCATATAACCTTACTCTATACTCTATGGCCCTAAATGTCAATTTGTGTGTGTGTCGAAATTGTTGCAAATATCGATTTTTCAGTGACTGGAAAAAATATTTGTTTTCTCAACTTTTGCCTAAAATAAGAATAGTAAGAATTACGATGCTGAATACAAACAAAAACTAGATATTTTCTAAGGTTGGTATGACGCTGTTTGTTTAATATTATGCTTTTTTATTTACTCAACTACAAGAAAGAGGAATACAATAATTATTTAGTAGTAATAGGTTCAGGGGGCCAATTCTCGTGAAGTAGTACTTTTTCCGTGTGGTGATTCGTATACGAAGTTCACAATTCTATTGTTAAAGTTCGAGTGATACATAAAACTGCTATTCTCACGCACCGATAGAACATTTCACGTTCGAATTTCATTACAACGTTCCATTGCAGAGATCGTACGGGCGTTTTTAAAAACGCTGAAATAAAGTATATTTAAGTCCATCTAAAAATTTTAATTTTGGTGAAATTAGACAATAAATCTATTTGTTTGTTTAATTTGGTGTATATATTCACAAAACTATACATATTGTTAAAAATATAATAACGGTAGATCAATAATTAAAATTTCATTATTCATGCATAGCATGAAATGAAACGCAGCGAGGCGCCATATTACCTTACTCTATGGCCCTAAATGTCAATGTGTGTGTGTGTGGTGTGTCAAAATTGTTCCAAATATCGATTTTTCAGTGACGGAGAAAATTTATTTGTTTTCTCAAATTTTGCATAAAATAAGAATTACAATGCTAAACTCCCTGGGAACGGGGTCGGGCCTTAGTTTGGGATGCAACTTGTGTCGATACTTTGGCCCCTTCCCATCTCAGAGAATCAGCCCTTAAAGCTGGACCAGCAGCGGAGTTGGCTGAAAACGCCAAGCGTCGCAAGTACGTTTCACTTGCAAGTGATTATGTGTTTGCGCCGTTTGGCGTTGAAACATTTGGGCCGTGGGGACCCTCTGCTAAATTACTGTTTAGAAAAATTGCGCCAAAATTAAATTCTTTAACAGCCAATAATAAAGCTGGCTGGTTTCTAGCCCAAAGGATCAGCATAGCTATCCAACGCGGCAACGCAGCCAGCATCATAGCCTCCTTGCCGCAAGGAAATGGTTTCGTGTTTGAATAGGTATTAATATTAAGTAATTTTTTTATGGTGCATGTCTTAGTTTAATATTTTCTTGTTTGTTATTAATAAAGAGACATGCTAAATACAAACAAAATCTAGATATTTTCTAAGGTTGGTATTACGCTGTTTGTTTAATAATTTGCTTTTTATTTACTTAACTACAAGAAAGAGGCATTCTAACATCACAGATATTAGTGCACCTTCTTAATGTAAGGCCTGGATAAAGTTTTTAACATCCTTTGTAGATATGTAGTGTTCTTACAAAACAAACTATTTTTATTTACAGATAGTCTGGATTGTGTTGTAGCAGGGAGAATATTTAGTTGCCAATGTAATGCAATAAAAGACTGGTTAAAATACATGGGAATACTTGAATACCTTGATTCTCTGATATCTAGGTAAGTACCTAATTACCTTGACACATACATAATGATAGTTTTATTTTCATAATTTATAAATCAAACCATCAGATTTTCCATTTTCAATTTAAATCTATGTGTGTTATAGTATTGCCTATAGTTATCTTATTATAAACAAATAGTACATTAGCAATCTGTTCTATGAGTGCTTGAATGTGTTCAAATATAGTTTATGAATTCCACCTACAAGTATCTAAAATAATCATTATTATCCCAGAAAAGAGATACCTACTAAGCTAAAAAAATGATGGTGTTCAAGTTTTGTTTTTATTTTGTGTGTAGTAGGTAACTTTCTGTGATATTTATGTTGGTTATTGTTTTTTACAGAAGTGAGCAGTACAACAAATTATAATAATCCAAAAGGACGGAGCGCCAAATGAAGGGATGTTAAATACTGCTGGGAACACAACGGCATGCATTTCACAACAGAATAAATGATTAGTTAGAAATGTAAGCGAGTTGGATTAAAGGATGGAAACTTTCCTGATATGACCAATGGCTTTAAATTGTTTTTTTTTTTAACAATAACATTATTGCTTCTTAAATGTTTTGTGTTTTGAATGGTGTATGAAGAAAATAAAACCACTTGCTAAATTGGTATTTTTTATTTGTATGAAATTTATTTATTTATACTATTTAATCTTCCTAAGTCCTTGATATAAGGAAATTTAAATTCAGGATTGTTTTCAATACATAGGGGCAATCCATGTTCATGAGCTTGAAACAGAGTCAAAATATTAAACCAGGGTCTGAGAATGAAGCTGAAGATGACCCAAGGTACTCCGTAATAAGACAACAAAACCTAATGGAGTTGGGCTCGTAAGATTCGACTTGTAAACTACTTACTTTGTCTCTAGAGTATCCAGGGTTTGATAGCTCTTAACATATTATTAAGTCCTATCGAGGTCACCGCTGCCGAACCATCTTAAGAGCTGAAATCGCTTGCATCTTGTGTCGACTTTTGTTTAAACCGACGCCTGTTTTGTCATGTGTGCAAGCGATATTCCTTTGAAAGTGGTAAGTCGGGAGTGACCACGGTTTTTTGTAAGTCAATTCATATACTCGAAACTTCTCTAAAACGCGTTTGATGTGGTTTTCAGAAGTACTCTTCTGAAAACCGCATCAAAATCGGTTTAGCCAAACATGATATAATAGACGGCAAAATAACATTATATATTGGACACATAGAAAACCTTCTTTATTTGAAGTCTACTAAAAATCATTCCAAGTCAATAAAAATTTTCTCAATTTTAGGTTAGGTAATCATTTTGCCCGATTAGAACCTCAATAGTTCGTATACGAATTTTGAAATCTATTGGTCTCCAGCAATCGAAATGTTCGTGTGACGTTCCATCGAATTAGTTCGACTGTGAAGGTCTGAGAATACACAAGCCTTGTTTCCTTCGAAAAAAATTCGAGTGGTGAACTTTTTTACGTGTGTGAACTTTTTTCTATCATGCGAGAATCGGCCTCCTGTTAACTAACATCACATATATTAGTGCACCTTCTTAATGTGGAGCCTGGTTAAAGTTTTTAATATCTTTTGTAGATAAGTAGTGTTCTTACAAAACAAACTATTTATATTTACAGATAGTCTGGATTATGTTGTAGCAGAGAGAAAATTTAATTGCAAATCTAATGCTATAAAAGACTGGTTAAAATACATGTAAATACTTGAATACCTTGATTCTCTGGTATCCAGGTAAGTACCTAATTAACTAGACACAGTGATAGTTTTATTGTCATAATTTATAAATCAAACCATCAGATTTTCCATTTATAACCTAAATCTATGTGTGTTATAGTATTGCCTATAGTTACCTTATTATAAACAAATAGTACATTAGCAATCTGTCTGTTTTATGAGTGCTTGAATGTGTTCCAACATAGTTTATGGATTCCATCTACAAGTATCTACAATAATCATTGTTATCCCAGAAACGAGAGATACTGAGCTAAAAAAATTGATGGTGTTCAAGTTTTTTTTTTTTTGTGTGTGTGTAGTAGGTAATTTTCTGTGATATTTAAGTTGGTTATTGTTTTATTACAGAAGCGAGCAGTAGAACAAATTATAATAATCAAAAATGAAGGAGCGCTAAATGAAGGGATTTTAAATACTCCTGAGAACACAACTGCACTGCATGCATTCACAACAATATAAATGATTCGTTAGAAATGTAAGCGCATTGGATTAAAGGATGGAAACTTTCCTGATTAATATGACCAATGGATTTAAATAGTTTTTTGAACAATAACATTATTGCTTCTTCAATATTTTGTGTCTTGACTGATGTATGAAGAAAATAAAACCTCTTTCTAAATTGGTATTTTTTATTTGTATGAAATTTATTTATTTACACTGTTTAAGCTTCCCTAGTCATTGACATTAGAAAATTTGAATTCAGGATTGTTTTCGCATAGGGGCAATCCATGATCATGAGCTTGAAACAGAGTCAAAATATAAAACCAGGGTCTGAGAATGAAGTTAAAGGTGACCAAAGGTACTTCGTAATAAAACAACAAAACCAAATCGAGTTGGGCTCGTAAGATTCGACTTGTCAAGTATGTTGTCTCTTAGATAGTATCCAAGGTTGGATAGCTCTTAACAAATTATTAAGTCCTATCGAGGTCACCGCTGCCTAACCACCTTAAGAGCTGAAATCGCTTGCACCTTGTGTCGACTTTTGTTTGAACCGACGCCTGTTTTGTGTCTTGTGTGCAAGCGATTTTCCTTTAAAAGTGGTAAGTCGGGAGTGACCACGGCCTAGGCATGCCGGACAAACGGAGATCCTGTTTTTTGTAAGTCAATTCATATACTCGAAACTTCTCTAAATCGTAGAAGTACTCTTCTGAAAACCGAATCAAAATCAGTTTAGCCAAACATGATATAATATAGGGCAAATATATCATTATATATTGGACACACAGAAAACCTTCTTTATTTAAAGTCGGCTAAAAATAATTCAAAGTCAATGTAAATTTGCTCAATTTTAGGTTAGGTTATCATTTTGCCCGATTAGAACCTCAATAGTTCGTATACGAATTTCGAAATCTATTAGTCTCCAGCAATCGAAATTTTCGTGTGACGTTCCATCGAATTAGTTCGACTGTGAAGGTCTGAGAATACACAAGCCTTGTTTCCTTCGAAAAAAATTCGAGTGGTGAACTTTTTTACGTGTGTGAACTTTTTTCGATCATGCGAGAATCGGCCTCGATCATTACTTGCTCTGCGGACGACATTCGGTCGAGAGAGGAGTCGGTAGGTATTCAAAGAGCCGATGTACGCGCTGACATTATTATTATAATTACATGACATAATAATATCACATTTCCGAGCAAGTGTTGTAAAAAAGACTAAATCGCTCATGTTATTAAGAGTTCCAGGCTATTTTTATATTCAAAAAGATGAATTCGCGGTGTCCTTGCTCTTGCGAGGACATTTAAGATGAGTGAGACATTAAGCTAGTTATTAAAACTTTAATTAAGGTTGCAAAACAACCTTTATGATGACAAAAAGTTGACATTAATTTGCTTAACTTGATCTACCTCACTGCACACGAAGAAAACACGTCTATAATTTGAATTTAGGATGTTTTTTTTTCCTTTACCGAGACTAATTATTTTTAGTAATTCCATTAAATAGAATTTAGTAGCTCATCAAAAAAGTGTCATTAAAATGTGACAGCAAACTTAAAACTAAAGTATGTAGGCACCATTTTTTTTTCAAATAACATCATCAAATTTATGTGAGTTGGCTGGTGACTTCTTCAAGGTGAAATCACTACATCGTCGACGCTACCCGTTGCAACAGGATATGCTGCTGTTTATGTAGCTATCACTTTTCTAAAAACAATAGGTTTCTTGACATTCTTTCTAAGATTGACATCCATGATTAAATTTTATTTTATACAAGCGGCTCGCCACGGCATAACCTGCGTGTGACGGGTCTCAAAAAAATCACTGTGATTGCCTGTATTCTGATGTATGAGCTATATTTTTGTAAAGTTTCATCAAAACCCATCAACTACCTTTGCGTGAAAGAGTAATAAACAAACACACTCACAAAATTTCGCCTTTTAAATATTAGTGTGAAGTGTGACAGTAATTATTTTATATTCATAAAGATGAAATAAGAAACCAAAAATTTGCGCACGGGCGGGACTTGAACCAGCAACCTTTTGGCAAACCGGGCCAAACGCTCTTACCAATTGAGCTACCGTGCTGTTAGTCTGACCCTGCGAAATTTGTGGTTTCTTATGAAAACGTCAATTGCGTGACGCTTAGCGCCATCTAGCCGTCTGTTTATGAAACAGATGGCCCAAGCAGTTATTCTTTACAGAATAAATTCAACTTGGAAATTGATGTCGCTTCGCTATCTAATGCTTTAGAATGTTTTTAACACTCACAGTGTCATATTTTATATTCATAAAGATGAAATAAGAAACCAAAAATTTGCGCACGGGCGGGACTTGAACCAGCAACCTTTTGGCAAACCGGGCCAAACGCTCTTACCAATTGAGCTACCGTGCTGTTAGTCTGACCCTGCGAAATTTGTGGTTTCTTATGAAAACGTCAATTGCGTGACGCTTAGCGCCATCTAGCCGTCTGTTTATGAAACAGATGGCCCAAGCAGTTATTCTTTACAGAATAAATTCAACTTGGAAATTGATGTCGCTTCGCTATCTAATGCTTTAGAATGTTTTTAACACTCACAGTGTCATATTTTATAT
Organism: Pyrausta purpuralis; assembly: GCA_963924145.1. Lineage (NCBI taxonomy): Eukaryota > Metazoa > Arthropoda > Insecta > Lepidoptera > Crambidae > Pyrausta > Pyrausta purpuralis. Next base: position 7,624,926 of record OZ001657.1, on the reverse strand, counting down.
TCATAAAGATGAAATAAGAAACCAAAAATTCCAAGTTGAATTTATTCTGTAAAGAATAACTGCTTGGGCCATCTGTTTCATAAACAGACGGCTAGATGGCGCTAAGCGTCACGCAATTGACGTTTTCATAAGAAACCACAAATTTCGCAGGGTCAGACTAACAGCACGGTAGCTCAATTGGTAAGAGCGCTTGGCCCGGTTTGCCAAAAGGTTGCTGGTTCAAGTCCCGCCCGTGCGCAAATTTTTGGTTTCTTATTTCATCTTTATGAATATAAAATATGACACTGTGAGTGTTAAAAACATTCTAAAGCATTAGATAGCGAAGCGACATCAATTTCCAAGTTGAATTTATTCTGTAAAGAATAACTGCTTGGGCCATCTGTTTCATAAACAGACGGCTAGATGGCGCTAAGCGTCACGCAATTGACGTTTTCATAAGAAACCACAAATTTCGCAGGGTCAGACTAACAGCACGGTAGCTCAATTGGTAAGAGCGTTTGGCCCGGTTTGCCAAAAGGTTGCTGGTTCAAGTCCCGCCCGTGCGCAAATTTTTGGTTTCTTATTTCATCTTTATGAATATAAAATATGACACTGTGAGTGTTAAAAACATTCTAAAGCATTAGATAGCGAAGCGACATCAATTTCCAAGTTGAATTTATTCTGTAAAGAATAACTGCTTGGGCCATCTGTTTCATAAACAGACGGCTAGATGGCGCTAAGCGTCACGCAATTGACGTTTTCATAAGAAACCACAAATTTCGCAGGGTCAGACTAACAGCACGGTAGCTCAATTGGTAAGAGCGTTTGGCCCGGTTTGCCAAAAGGTTGCTGGTTCAAGTCCCGCCCGTGCGCAAATTTTTGGTTTCTTATTTCATCTTTATGAATATAAAATATGACACTGTGAGTGTTAAAAACATTCTAAAGCATTAGATAGCGAAGCGACATCAATTTCCAAGTTGAATTTATTCTGTAAAGAATAACTGCTTGGGCCATCTGTTTCATAAACAGACGGCTAGATGGCGCTAAGCGTCACGCAATTGACGTTTTCATAAGAAACCACAAATTTCGCAGGGTCAGACTAACAGCACGGTAGCTCAATTGGTAAGAGCGTTTGGCCCGGTTTGCCAAAAGGTTGCTGGTTCAAGTCCCGCCCGTGCGCAAATTTTTGGTTTCTTATTTCATCTTTATGAATATAAAATATGACACTGTGAGTGTTAAAAACATTCTAAAGCATTAGATAGCGAAGCGACATCAATTTCCAAGTTGAATTTATTCTGTAAAGAATAACTGCTTGGGCCATCTGTTTCATAAACAGACGGCTAGATGGCGCTAAGCGTCACGCAATTGACGTTTTCATAAGAAACCACAAATTTCGCAGGGTCAGACTAACAGCACGGTAGCTCAATTGGTAAGAGCGTTTGGCCCGGTTTGCCAAAAGGTTGCTGGTTCAAGTCCCGCCCGTGCGCAAATTTTTGGTTTCTTATTTCATCTTTATGAATATAAAATATGACACTGTGAGTGTTAAAAACATTCTAAAGCATTAGTAATTATTTTTATTTTAAGATGTATGTATGTCATGATGTTAAATGTCAAAAACCGGATGGCGGAGAAAGGATGACCACAGTCGCATAGCGATGCATTCGATGCAACGCCTGCCAACTTTCTCTTGGATATCTTTCTGGCAGCTTACCAATACCTAGGCCAAGCAGGATATACCTAGTAGTACCTTCGTACTTAACCTATTTTACTTATTCAGTCTATAAGTCCAGTGGGCAATCCGTCAATACGATAATCGTTTTACGGATCCAAAATATTTTAATATGGATTCAAAACCACAAAACGATAATTGTATTGACGGATTTCGTTTTTCGTAGGAGACCTCCTGTGTGCTTAATTTGAACTTTTTGTGATCCTTTCACAAGGAAGGAGTAACCAGGTATTAGTCTGTAACTTCTTCTTAATTAAAAAAACGACTACAGATAACACAATTTAAAAAAAACGTAACAACCGAAAATGCAGTAAAAAGTCTTAAACTCTTGACCCTTAAAAGGAAAGGAAGTCATTTAAGGCAAACAAATTATATTAGTGGTGCCATCACTTTGATCATCAAGCATCAACTATCAGAGCACCAACTCCAAAATTAATTGGTTTGCCTATCGGTAATCGGTTTCTTACCTTTCAAGGGTCAAGAGTTTATTTCAGACTTTTAGTGCATTTTGGTTTAGAAGAGGATGGAGGATGGTTTAGAGAGGGTGGGGGGGGGGGGGGGGTATGTAAAGTTGCACCTCATGACTCTGTTCTTTAGGAAGCTACAAATTACCTATCATAAGTTCTGTCATTATGATTGCTGAACTCCTAAGCGCTAAGGAGTTCCACCTTCAGCTCAGGCTCAATAAGATGTTGATTTTCTGACGTAAAAACAAGTCAACATTTAGATTCTAGTAAAAACACTATACGTGCCCTTACATTCAAATTGATTAGTTGTTTGATTAGGAACGACTACTCAATGTTAACTATAAGTATTCAATTAAGAGGACTAAACCAAAATAATCCTGAGACCAAAAAAAACCTGTTCATTCATTAGGTTACTGTAATATTTAAGTATTCTTTTTTCTGCACCAGCGAATAATCTATTTCAGTATAGTCTAGAGTGTAAGGCAACCACATTAAAAAAAAAACGAGGAGTTTCTTAAAGATTTATTCATTCCGATAACTACCATCATAACTAGAATTACAGCTTTTAATAGCATGAATTCATGTAAAAATCCATATTACTTAATACCTACGTCTGTAGAACTAATAAAATGCCATTAAAGGTTTCATAACAACAAATAAAATAACTAAGAATGATTAGTATTTCCAACAGAAGGTCCGAGTTATGAGAACGATGTGCTAATTGGGTACCGATAATTGTATATCATTTGATATTCGCTGTTATTTTCCCATTAATTTATGGATTTTTTGAAGCGCAGTTGTACACCTGAGCACAATATTCACGTTGCAACAGCATGTGCAACGTCTTTATACACTGATAAACACTATGGAAATACATATTTACGTATCATATATAAATAATAAATAAATAAATCCTTTGGACATTCCCACACATCACCATCTAGCCCCAAAGTAAGCTACACAAAGCTTGTGTTATGGGTGCCAGACAACGGATATAATACTTAAATACTTTTTTGTTTGTAAATACATACATCATATACATAGAAAACACCCAGACCAATACAAACAGACATGTTCATGCACACAAATGTTTGTATTGTGCGGGGATCGAACCCGCACCCGCTTCGTAGTAGGCGATTTCTCGACCACTACACCAGACGGGTCGTCAAATATGTACCAATATTACGCTTCTATACCATATAGAGGGTTTGAAATATATATTTTTTACACCTCCTCCTAATGTTTCATTATACATAACCCGTAAGTGGTTCAAACGAAACTCGTAGATGGATTAGGTAAGGTAGGTAGGTAGAATAGGCATTGGATAAGAAAAGTCTCATGGTTTAAAAATATTCTTATATATAAAATAATATTAAAATATTCTTATATATAATTAATATAAAAATAAATATAATTTATGTTCTTTTTACATTTTAATCAGATTTTTTTTGGTTTCCGTAGCCGAATGGCTAAAAACGGAACCCTAATAGTTTCATCAAGTAGTAGGAAGATATATCCGGTTAACCGTTTGCGAGATATACGCTTCCAAAGTGGTACAGTTGTAAAAAGTTTGAAAAAAAGTAGATCTTAACAAATACTTTTAACAAAAATTGGTTTGGACAGAATCGAACTAGTAGTTTTTTTATATAGCACATTTTCAACAACCGCAAACATAACTTTGTTCTACATACAAACACTATGAAAAACAAAGATGTATTTGCTATCAACAAAATACTGTGGAATTTTAGCTTTGTGGAAGTAAGTGGATCACTTATTCAGTTAAAGACTCCCCCCTCTCCTGTAATCACTAAAAATAAATAAATAAAATTAACTTTAAAAAAAAGTAAAAAAAACAACTTCAAAACCAAAAGAAATTATTTGCCTAAAATGTCTTTCTTTCCTTTCAAGGATCAAGAGATTTTTAGGAATTTTTAGTGCATTTTGGTTTTGAAGTCGTTTTTTTCCTTTTTTTTTTAAAGTTATTTTTTCAGATACAAGACATGTTTTTGTAAATAGTTTAATAAAAGAAAAAAGTTAAACCCAACATAGCAAAAAACCTAAATCAAAAAAGGCACAGACCAAAGAGTCTGTGGACTGTAGTTTTATTAATAAACAAAAAAAGTAAAAAGTCCGCTAACACAGCGTTGTATGCATTAAATTGCAGACAGGCTGCGCCGGTACCAGCCGGGGACCCGGAGGCTTAGATTTGAGCACCGAGTGCTTTTCAAAGTGCCCATTATTATAATACCGCCTCTTTCAAGAGTAAGTTGCAAAAGCCTTACCTCAACTATGAGGTAGTTTGAGCCATACTCCACCACGCTGGCTCAGTGCGGGTAGGTGGAGGAGTAATATCTTTCAAAAGTATTATCTACAGAAAATTTATAAGTGATGTCTAATAACAAAAAAAAAACTCTTAACGTTGTAAATAATGGCAGAATTATAAGCATTGCACCCGTTCGAAACCGGGGCGGGTCGCTAGTCATTAGTCTAAAAACGTGGAAGATTTTATTACTGCGTTGACCCAGCACAACTCAACGCACCCACGCTCAAAGATTTGCTATAGGCGCGTTTCCAAAAAAACTTGATAATACAGTCCACTGTTAGTCTCCAACGTCCGGTACCGCTGTACATTAGTATGATAAATCACAAACATACCGAGATTTAAAGATATAAAGCGCCATCTATTGACGATTGGTCGTATTATCACATCAGTCATATTGACCGCTCCGCTCTTACGAAGCTTGAGATTCTTTGCCATAGAACTACACTAACTACTACATATGGAAATCACATCCCGAAGGACATCAACGCATGCGTTGCGTTTTAGTCACTCACTCCCGCTCGTAGCAATAGGCAATGTTATATTTGGTCAATTAATTCGTCAAAAACCGGCCAAGTGCGAGTTGGACTCGCGCACTGAGGGTTCCGTGCCAACTTTAACTGAATTAGAGAATCCACTTACTTTCACTTAGTAAAATACCACAATTTTTTTTGCTGACGGCAAACATAACTTTGTTTTTCATAGTATTTGTATGAAGAACAAAGTTATGTTTGCGGTTGTTGAAAATGTGCTATATCTCAAAAACTTTTCGTTCGATCCCGTCCAAACCAATTTTCGTTGAAAGTGTTTGTGAAGATCTACCTTACATATTTTTTTCAAAATTTACACTCGCTTAGTTAAGAAATTAGATAGGGGGGACGCCCATTTTACCACTTTGGAAACGTCTATCTATGAAACGTTAGACTTTAAAAGAAAATGGTTTTAGAAACCTCCATGTCATTTTTAAAGACCTATCCATAGACACACGCATAGGTTTGAGTAAAAAATTTTTTTTCGGTTTTACTTTCATGTATAGGTAGGAACCCCCCTTAAATAACATTTTTTTTATAGTATTGAAAAGTGGTTTACAGGATACATCTTTATACCAAATTTAAACAGTGTAATGCTTATTGTTACAGAATAAAGTGGCTGTGACATACGGAAGGACAGACAGACAGACTTGACGAAACGATAAAGGTTCCGTTTTTTGCCATTCGGCAACGGAACCCTATGAATGCCGTCTTGCGTTTTAAAAACATGCAACAATAAAACACACAAGAAATAAAAACATACCTGCGTTACTTTTCAGCGGTAAGTAAATAAAATGTTAACATATGACCTAGTTAATTATTGTTTCAAAAGTTTTAAATGTTTTGTATGAAATTGCCGCTATCTTATACGAAAATCAAAGATTATGAAAAGTGACTCGCACAGAATGGAAAACAAGGTAATGAATGAGGTAAGGAAATGCGATGCTGTGAAATTACTAATAAAATGTTTTACATCGGTAGAATTGACAGCATTTCATTTTTGTAAAGGTATGTAAAATCGAAAACCATTTCAAGACTTAGCGATTCCAAACAGGTTTAAATATTTTTCAGATTTTATCGTGCTTTATATTGACCGAAATGAACGTGGAAGTTGGCATTTCAAAGGTTACGCCTTTGCAATGACATTTCATGTAGAAACAAAATTGCTTTTGAACTTTGAGCTTGCTGACAGCTGTCACTTTACATTTAGTGTTGTTGTTGTTGTTTCCGGTGTTGTATTGGATATTATCGATAAATTACGATATGGTAAATTGAAGATTAATACAAAAACATTTTGCATTTAAATAACTGTTTAGTTCAGATACAAAATAATAATCATAATTCCTCATTTGAAATATGATTGATATTTATAGTTACGAGAAAATATGTGAGTTATTTTCAGACATCATAATAATATTAAATAAGAAAGGATGCTACGTAAGCTTTGTTTGGTTACTGTTTGCATGATTTTAATCAGGTAATATTACATAATAAAGGAAAATTAAATACTTAATGGATATACCATTGATATCGTCATCTTAATTCTACAATTGATACAGAACACAACACTATAAACATCAGATATATATTTTTATCGAATATCGCAAAGACGTGACGTCGTAACATCCAACCTCACGTCGCGTACTTACGCTCTTTGAGAGTGGAGAGTTTTGAAACAATTATTATTGGAGAAAATACTAAAAAAGAAATAGAAAATTGGAAAATATGATTGCCTTCATTTCTGAAGTTCATTCAGGTAAAAAATAAAAACCGGCCAAGTGCGAGAGAGGACTCACGCACTGAGGGTTCCGTGCCAACTTTAACTGAAATAGGGAAGCCACTTCCACTTAGTAAAATACCACAATATTTCGTTGACAGCAAATATTACTTGGTTTTTCATAGTCTTTGTATGAAGAACAAAGTTATGTTTGCGGTTGTTGAAAATGTGCTTTACCTCAAAAACTTCTCGTTCGATCCCGTCCGAACTAGTTTTTGTTGAAAGTATTCGTTAAGAACCACATTACATATATTTTTCAAAATTTACACTCGCTTAGTTTAGAAGTTAGATGGGGGGGGGGGGGGGGGGGGAGGACGCCCATTTTACCACTTTGGAAGCGGCTAGCTTTGAAACGATGAAACGTTAGACTTTAAAAGAAAATGGTTTTAGAAACCTCTATGTCAATTTAAAAGACCTATCCACGGACACCCCACAAGCATAGGTTTGACTAAAAATAAATTTTTGGGTTTTAGTTTTACGTATGAGAGCCCCCCTTAAATGTCATTATTTTTTATTATTTCTGTAAGAATCGTAAAGCGGTTAACCGGATACATCTTCGTACAAAATTTCAACAGTGTGATGCTTATAGTTACAGAATAAATTGGCTGTGACATAAGGACGGACAGACAGACAGACTTGACGAAACGATAAAGGTTCCGTTTTTTGCCATTCGGCAACGGAACCCTATGAATGCCGTCTTGCGTTTTAAAAACATGCAACAATAAAACACACAAGAAATAAAAACATACCTGCGTTACTTTTCAGCGGTAAGTAAATAAAATGTTAACATATGACCTAGTTAATTATTGTTTCAAAAGTTTTAAATGTTTTGTATGAAATTGCCGCTATCTTATACGAAAATCAAAGATTATGAAAAGTGACTCGCACAGAATGGAAAACAAGGTAATGAATGAGGTAAGGAAATGCGATGCTGTGAAATTACTAATAAAATGTTTTACATCGGTAGAATTGACAGCATTTCATTTTTGTAAAGGTATGTAAAATCGAAAACCATTTCAAGACTTAGCGATTCCAAACAGGTTTAAATATTTTTCAGATTTTATCGTGCTTTATATTGACCGAAATGAACGTGGAAGTTGGCATTTCAAAGGTTACGCCTTTGCAATGACATTTCATGTAGAAACAAAATTGCTTTTGAACTTTGAGCTTGCTGACAGCTGTCACTTTACATTTAGTGTTGTTGTTGTTGTTTCCGGTGTTGTATTGGATATTATCGATAAATTACGATATGGTAAATTGAAGATTAATACAAAAACATTTTGCATTTAAATAACTGTTTAGTTCAGATACAAAATAATAATCATAATTCCTCATTTGAAATATGATTGATATTTATAGTTACGAGAAAATATGTGAGTTATTTTCAGACATCATAATAATATTAAATAAGAAAGGATGCTACGTAAGCTTTGTTTGGTTACTGTTTGCATGATTTTAATCAGGTAATATTACATAATAAAGGAAAATTAAATACTTAATGGATATACCATTGATATCGTCATCTTAATTCTACAATTGATACAGAACACAACACTATAAACATCAGATATATATTTTTATCGAATATCGCAAAGACGTGACGTCGTAACATCCAACCTCACGTCGCGTACTTACGCTCTTTGAGAGTGGAGAGTTTTGAAACAATTATTATTGGAGAAAATACTAAAAAAGAAATAGAAAATTGGAAAATATGATTGCCTTCATTTCTGAAGTTCATTCAGGTAAAAAATAAAAACCGGCCAAGTGCGAGAGAGGACTCACGCACTGAGGGTTCCGTGCCAACTTTAACTGAAATAGGGAAGCCACTTCCACTTAGTAAAATACCACAATATTTCGTTGACAGCAAATATTACTTGGTTTTTCATAGTCTTTGTATGAAGAACAAAGTTATGTTTGCGGTTGTTGAAAATGTGCTTTACCTCAAAAACTTCTCGTTCGATCCCGTCCGAACTAGTTTTCGTTGAAAGTATTCGTTAAGAACCACATTACATATATTTTTCAAAATTTACACTCGCTTAGTTTAGAAGTTAGATGGGGGGGGGGGGGGGGGAGGACGCCCATTTTACCACTTTGGAAGCGGCTAGCTTTGAAACGATGAAACGTTAGACTTTAAAAGAAAATGGTTTTAGAAACCTCTATGTCAATTTAAAAGACCTATCCACGGACACCCCACAAGCATAGGTTTGACTAAAAATAAATTTTTGGGTTTTAGTTTTACGTATGAGAGCCCCCCTTAAATGTCATTATTTTTTATTATTTCTGTAAGAATCGTAAAGCGGTTAACCGGATACATCTTCGTACAAAATTTCAACAGTGTGATGCTTATAGTTACAGAATAAATTGGCTGTGACATAAGGACGGACAGACAGACAGACAGACTGACTTGATGAAACTATAAGGGTTCCGTTTTTTTCCATTCGGCTACGGAACCCTAAAAATGTGCATATTGAAATTTTGAAATGTTGTCAATTGTATTTTTCCCGAGTATTTTTTATCAAAACTTTAAAGTAAGGGAAGATGACTTGAATAATAAACTTCTCGTTTTATGATAATTTAACGAACCCCCGCGACTTTAATGACCCTCGTAGGCTGTAGCGTAATGTTTTATAATCTTAAGATTTCCTCGCTTAACCCCTCAAGCGTATGTGAACGAGACACAATAGATATTTTATTGTTATGTGATTGCTTGCGACCGCTTGGATATTGAAAAGTTATGTAACAAATTTATTCAATTATTACATTAAAAACACTTATATTTAAAAAGGATGTACAGATTTTTCATAAACCGTGACTTGTTGTTCTAGGTTCAAAAATTATCTACGACACAAAAAAATGAAAATCGGTTCAATCGTTTGGAAGCTACCGCAGACAGACACGTGGTACTAACAATACGCCTCGCTTTTAGCGTAAGCGGCAATTATTTTCAGACCCTTTTTGTTTAAACAAACAAACTTTTCAGTTTCCAATACGGTTATTTTACTCATCGAACTTTATTTCATTAGCGTTTATAAATAAATATTTATCCATGTCACTATTATAAATTTTAATTAAATAATATCCAATAAATACAGTCAGGTATAATAGGCACAAAAGCCTGTGTCACTTCTGCAGTTACATATTCAACATTCAAATTTCAAGGCATACGTCGCGTACAGTTTGTTGACAGTTCACGTCAAATCTTGTCATTAAATTGCGCACACTTTTTGCTTGGCATAGCGTCTACGTAGTAGTAATACCTCGCTCATCTTTGCCTTGTTTCTGTTATAAAAATATCTGTATGACGAATCCTTCAAATAATAAGAACAAGGAACAATCAATACAAACTCATCACTGGTGCGTGGTTTTCACTATGTATACAGTGGAAATGTGTTGCAGATACGTCCTCATACGTCGTTTTCCTTGATATTTGAATTTCGAATATGAGATTTAGGTGCCGTCAATTTATGACGCCCGAGATTTGTTCGCGGTGACAGTTCCTTATGCTAGTTAATGCTCCATATTTTGTTTTTTGGTTCGGCTATCGTGGAAAAGGGGACAAATTATTATAAATACAAAGTGTAAAAAGTAACAGGTGTATAATGCAAGTCCCCACTTCCCCAGATACGCTCATCAGAAATTGAATGTTAAATACCATCATAATAAGGGTTAATTGAGCAGTAGGTATTGTATCATTTTCGTGTGATTTATTTTGCACTTGTGAGTTTTCGTTAATGTGGACTTTATTTAAAACAAATTCATATGTTAAATATAATTGCTTAATCGAATAAAATTAATACTCCCAGTTCGTTTTGGCTGGTGTGGTTCGAAAATAGTTTTTGTAACACAACGAATTTGCCATCAACGTTAATGATTCTCATCATCATTTATCGTCACAGTTCTAAACTTTAAAAAAACATAACACACCAAATGTTTTTTTAGCCATACTTACTTATACAAATTATGCAATATAGACACGCCCAGAAAAAAATACTTATTCCATAGCTTCTGGCTTATTAATGAGAGAACGAGGATATAAGTACGTATATTATGTAAACTTTGATTCATATTTACGATTATTTAATCCTAGTTCCATGAGAAAACAACTTAAAATATTAAGCCGATAAGGTCATTGACACAAGTGCAGTAGGGCGAATCAGAACCATTACAATGCTGAAGAGTTTGTTTGTTTGAACAGGGTTCCCTCTATCTGGCAGAATCTTTTTTCTCCGAAAGTCACTTTGCATAACACACTTGGCATAATTTTCTTTAGTCGAATATTATTCAAGCAGAATTTTCTGTTAGCATAAATTATTGTTTGGTCGAATATTTATATGCCCGAATTTCCAATGGCATACTTTTAATATAGCAGAAATTTATAAGACATAATTATCTTTGGCAAAATTTTACTTTGCATACTTTCGTTAAGCATAATGTTTATTAAGTACGATGTTTATTTGGCATAATTTGACTAGGCATACTATAAAGAAAGCAGAATTTCTTTTAGAATAATTTCACTACGCATATTGCTATTTCTTTTAAATAGTATTTTACCCTAAAATTGAATTAAAAAGTCATTAAGTTGTACAAACGTTAGTGACAGAAACGAATCGGTGCAAAACCGACTCCACGCAGTCTTGTTTGCCCCACCCCTAGAGTGTAATTCAAAATCGCGTAGGCGCGGAGGGGCGAGGCAGCCCGCGAGCTGAGGTGCAGGTGGTTTGAAAGTACGCCGCCGCGGCTGAGGCTGGCCGGCCAAGCCGGCCAGCAAGCCGAAGCTGCGGTGGTGAGCGAAAACCATCTGCGACGATAAGCTCGCGTGGGACTGCCAGAGCCCCGCAGCGCCGGAGCCGTGACAGAAACCATGCATGTTGCATGCTGCATGCATGCTGCATGCTTGCTTGCTTGCTTGCTTGCTGCATGCTTGCTTGCTTGCTGCATGCTTGCTTGCTTGCTGCATGCTTTGCTTGCTTGCTTGCATGCTGTATACTTGCTTGCATGCTGAATTACTATGGATTCCATTACTATGTTTCAATTACTTGTTTTTAATTACTATGGATATGAAATGTATGCCAAAAGATAATTATAAATGTAGAATTTCTGAGATATAATAGTTCTGCCTTGTAATGATTTTAAATATGAAAAATATGCCACAAGACGATTCTAACAGTAAACTTTCTGCGTTAGGATGATTCTGCTTTAAGACTATTATGGATATTAAATTTCTGCCTAAAAATGATTCTAGCTTACACGATTATGCGTTTTGAACGTCTGATAAATGAGTGAATGCTAATTGATGTTCTGCGAAAGGAAGTTTATGCCATTTGATGATATGCCAAATAAAATTATGACAATAAAAATTCTGCAAAACAAGGGAGACCCGTTTTAACGCACTAATCTCAGGAACTACTGGACGGATTTGCAAAAAAACTATTTGTGTTGGATAGCTTATTTGTCGAAAAAGACATTACGATACGACTAAAAAAAAGCAGAGCAACAATGAAAAATGTTGCAAAAACGGGGGAAAAACATTCCTTTTGAGAGCTTCCGTTGCGTACGCAACGTAAACCCTTTTTCAACACACAGCTAAAAACGACGTTCTTATTCCACCGATTTTTGGCTCATAATCATAGATATTAAACACGCGTGCTTTTTCAGTATATTATAGCACTAGCTAGTGCTTTTAGTTTATTAACCCGACCAATTTACATTTGTACCCTAGTACCAAGTCGTAAGTAAGAAGAAGAAGAAGCGATATAATTTAGTCGGGTTATACAAAACTTTTATTTTAGCAACAAACAGTATTTATGCGAAAAATAACAGTATCTACATATTTATTTTAATAAATGGTAAATCCAGATTTTTTACTAAAAATAGCTCAAATTCATTTAACATTTTCTGTGATTTGTGTTTTAAACACGAATTATTACATTTTTAATCTTGGCTTTTGGCCGATCTAGTACGCGCCTAAGCCTTGCGCGCGCATCGGTATCGCGGCAAGAAAAAAAAACAACGCGCCATTTTTCGTAAATAATAATTGTCGGCTCTGACGAAGTTTGGATTAATTATGAAGTTTAATATTAATGAAAATGTCTACTTCAAGTGAAGAAAATGAAGAAAACCTATTATTAACTCCGCTGGACATACGTAACGAGGCGAAAAACGCGTGCGAAAGTCTTTGCCATCAAAATCGAGTGAATTGTATTTTTACTGTTTTAATGATTAAAAACTTAGTAAATGAAGAGTCTTGTTTTTCCTCGCAAGTGTGTTGAAAAACGTCGTATGAAACACGTGTGCCTGTGAACATTATATACGCGGCTTTCTTACACAATATCGCCTTGTATATAATGGTCAACTTAGCACACTTGTATCATAATGTACTATTAACTAACTGTTTTATTAATTAAAAACTTAGTAAATGAAGAGTCTTGTTTTTTCCACGCAAGTGTGTTGAAAAACACATACGCGGCTTTCTTATGGCGCACTCGCTTTCGCTCGTGCGCACACAATATCGCCTTGTATATAATGGTCAACTTAGCACACTTGTATCATAATGTACTATTAAGATACGCAAAAATCATGTTTGCAGAGATTGTTTCGCTTTGAAAGTTCTACTATAAAGCGACAGCATATGTGTATCTGATATGGCACTAACTACACACTTATTTATGTTTATACATTTGTATATGAGGTATTTGGTATATAAGGAATGGCGTTACTTTCGTTTTGCACTTTGCATCCTTATAATTTGACCCTTGAAGTTGATTTTTGCTCTTCAATAATGCAATAAACAAATATACAACGTGTAACGGTAAATGCGCATATCCTGAAATAGGTTGATTGGAATAACGAGCAGAATCAATTGAACAACTTTTTATTATCAGTCACATTTTAAACAAGAAATCTTCATTAAAATGTTGCCCTATCTATTTATTAATAAGACAAGCCGTGCAAACCCGAAAGTACATAATACGTAAACAAACGGTTAATTCTTTAAGAGCGTAGATAGTAATTCAACAAATAATGTCAGCACGGTGCAGCGTTCGGCCCAGTTTCCACCAAAGCAGAGAGGAGAGGAGACGGGAGGAGATGTATTTGAATAAACCAATCAGATTCCGTTTTTTTCACATCTCTTCTAACTTCCAAAAACCTGCCAGCTTTGCAGCACATCTCCTCCCGTCTCCTCTTCTCTCCGCTTTGGTGGAAACCGGGCCTTACCTACGACCCCTCTCTCCACAGAGCGTCGTCTGCAGAGCAAAAAATGATCAGAAGTGCCAGTAAAACTAAAACACCACATAAAATCATGAAATATTTTTCATTATTTTTGAAGTGAAACTTCTTTATCGGCGTTGGAAAAAAAAATACCGTCACATTTTTCGGTTACGCGTCGCATTTTTCCGTTACGCGCCATCTTTTTCTTGCCCCTACCACGGTTGGTTCAGACGAAGAGTACTTTCACTTTCTCATGCTGTAATAATCTTAGTAACAAAAAGGTAAAGTGAAATAATTATATTTTTTGTATTCATGCCTATGATAATAAAATCCTTTTGTTTAAACTTTATCTAATTAAACGGTTTTATTTAGCTCACCCCGTTTGTTTTATTTATTATTTAACTTTATTTAACCAATTTCTGGAAAGTTGCATGTAGATCATTTTTCAAAAAATATGGCTATAACGTAGTTTCACTTCTTACGTGTGTACGTAGTACGTACTAGTGTAATGCACACATTATTTTTTTTCTTTCAGACAGACAATTGAATTAATAATCATTTAGGGTGTCTGAGGTTTTGCGCATTTAACATTACACGTTGTATAATCTTGTAAAGGATTTTCAACTCACAAAAAGAATCATCATTTAGGAAATAGACTAAAAGGAATTCCCAGACTCCTAAGAGCAGACGGTAAATATTATAGACGTGATAAGGAAACTTATCATCAAGAGATGGCGCTTTATATCTTTGAATCACAGTGTTTTTTTTTTGTTTTATCAGATTACTTATATAGAATAGTCGAGTATGTACCTCAATATAGACTGTAGGCATTGTTTGGAAACGCGCCTATTCGCAATTCTTTGAATGTCGGTGCGTTGTGTTTTGCTAGTAATTTTACAGAACTAACATGACAAATATTTTTTATATTATTTATACTTTATTGCAGAAACAACAACAACACTAAATGACAAAGAGACAGCTGACAGCAAGCTCGTTAAAATGTTTTTTCTTCATAAGATGTCATTGCAAATGCGTAACCTGTGCAATGCCCAGGTACTTCCATATTCTTTTTAATTTTTTTTGTTTAACTTTAAAAATAACGCGCATAAATCTAATAAATTTTATCGTGTTTAGAATCGCTAAGTCTCGAAACGGTTTTCGAATTTTCACACCATTATAAAAATTAAATGTTGTGAATTGCTTGTTTTTATTAATAACAAACAAGAAAAAAATAAAACTAAGACATGCAACATAAAAAAATAACTTAACATCTACCTATTCAAAAAATAAACCATTTCCTTGCGGCAAGGAGGCTATGATGCTGGCTGCGTTGCCGCATTGGATAGCTATGCTGATTCTTTGAGCTAGGAACCAGCCAGCTTTATTATTGGCTGTTACAGAATTTAATTTTGGTGCTTGTTTTAAAAGCACATGCTAGGATAGATTAGCATATAATTTAAAAAACTCATTCAATAAACACTACTTAAAAACTTATCTTACTTGAAAGATTTCACAAGTTTCTTCAAACAGAAGAACAGCGCAATCTTCTTTTAATCACAGAGAGGACAACTTACTTATTTGCCAAGAATAGCTCGTTTGAGATGACCCGCCCATACAATCACGTTGCATCAGATGCAATGCAGTGCACTGTCAGGGTGCAATTATGTTAACAGTCGCCGGATGGTCACCAATGCATGACCGTTGCTACAGTTGATAACAACGACTTTTTAATCACTCGTAATACGCACTGTTTGATAGCGCATCGTTGCCTATAAGTACGTGTGGTGTGTGTACTTAAAAATGGTTTTGCATTTATCTCTGAATAGCTTGCTGGCTTGAAGGTTTCGATATTTTCTATAGCTTCATTCTAATAGGCAAATATATAGTAAAATCATGATGGTGTAATCAATCATCACTAAAGCAGTAAACTCTAAATGCCTACAAAACGATGTTAGCTGGGACCGCTAGTCTAAACATGATTAAAGAAAGTCGTGTTAGTTACACCACTTGTAACTCCATAAAGGGTGGACCGATTTTCATTATTTTTATTGCGAAGGATTCGTCGCGGCCCCGCCCCAAATACGAAGGAGGCAAGAAAGTTCACCTGGACCGCTGTATTTATAAGAGAACCCTTTAGGTGTCTAGTATTATAACAGCTCGCAAGATAGATTACCTTATCTAATTCACATCTTGAAAAACATTGATCTGTCTAGCCTTATGAGTTATAACGGTTGTACATTGATCCACTTAATGATGACGTAACTTAATGAATGGTAGGTAGCTGCGATAATATTGTCAATGCAAATTGTATCATGTAGTTTAGCATTAAGTTTAATTTCAGTGGCAATTTGATTTAACTTTCTTGCTTTTATTGCAAAAGCCACTTTAATTTGAAGTCCCATCCCTACATTGTATAAGAAATCGCTTCCCGCTGTCTGTATGTACACTGTAAACCGCTTTACGGTTCTCAAACAAAAAAAATAAAAAAATGATAACTAATTTGACGAAATTTGTCGCTGAAAGCGCCTAAGCGCTTTGTATGTGTCAAGATGGTAGCCCTTGTAAGCGAAGACGTATTTTCTTACTGCAAAAACGAGAATAATTAAACTTATTAAAGTACCGCTACCCTTTTGTTCAACATTAGTTAATGATATGTTACGTATATTTTTTTATAAATAATATAAGAGTTTCCTAATTAGTAAGTATGTGATTAAGACTCAGGTAAAGAAACATTCCTACCAAAAACTTGAGATACCTATAAAACTCTAGTGCGCGCCTAAGATATCACGTGTGGTTCAGTGCGTGTGAGCGCGTTCGTCCATGTGCCTTTTTAGATTAAGTAAGTTTGTTATAATTATTTTAATATTCCATAGTAAATTTAAACAACTAAAATAAACAAGTACGTAACAAAATTGTTCTGAGTTTTCATTAAATATTTTATGTTTACCCTACTTTCACGTTATGGTCAAACGTGGGTGACCAAATCGCTAAACGTTTATCGTTTAACAATTTGGTTACCATTAGTTGGCCACTTCATGAAACGTGAACACTTCACGAAATGGTTAACCATTTCATGAAATGATCAATTCAGCGATTTGGCCACGACATATGCACCGACTTGCAATCAAATGCATCGCTGGTTGTTCGAAGTAGTCCGGTGCCTAAAATTACGAACGGTCTGATAAGCATTCATTTATAGGTCCAGTTCAAATGCAATCGGTCGTTAATACAAAAGATTGATCGAATTTTAAGCGTTTAAAAAGTGTATAACAAAAGTAGCTACACCTTTTTTATGTCACGGTGTGATCTAGATGGGACAAGACAAAAAAATAATATACCTAAGCTATTTGAAGGACAAGTACTCGTATAGTATAGTTATAGTATTTTTTGCCCCAGTTTTTTTATATATATTAATTTTGTTAATTGAATAAAACCACTTTTATAAGTGTAACTAACTACTTACTTACCCATTTAAAATAATGATGTGGTGACTCTGTAATTATATATTTTCCGTACTTTTCACTTAAATATCAATTAAGTAGCATAGCATTCAATACTCGTTTCAAGTGCTCAAGCGCCGATAAAATCCAAATGATTTTTTATTGCTTCCAGTATATTTACTTAATTGATTACTTAAGTAATTATATCTTAAACGTACTGTTATGGAAACATGATTATCTGTTCAACCTGTTTTCCGTTGAATATACTTTAAATTAAAATCGGAAATACTGTTAAAAAAATACAATGAACGCTCTTCGTAAGACGAATTGTAGTTGCGTTAAAAAATGAAACGGCTTCAAAAATCAAAAATATCGCATTCATACGGTATCACATACGTACACATTGAATTGATTACTTACATTCTTTTTTTGAAGTCGTTAAAAACCGATTGGCCTTTTCAATGTTTTTCCAAAAACCTGCATCCTAACCGACTTTCTAAAGTAGTAAATTCAAGTGTGGCGCCTCAATATAGCGGGAATGGATATAAAAAATGATAAAATCAAACGAATTGTCGCCAACTTGTCGCGATGAACGCAGAGAAAGTTGCAAATGTGCGAGATTCTTGCATTAATTCGGCATTCTCAGCATTGTTATGACAAGAATTTCTATTTGTTTAATTTTGCTTTGATACTTACTTAAGTTATATGGTAAAAACCTTTAGAACGACACGGGTCGTATCGTCAATGTAAGTGGGTGACAGGAGAAAGTCCAACAAGCAGTTACTTATGTACCGAAAGTAACTATTCATGTAGGTACTTATGTATTTATGTAGGTACTTGTACGGATATTTTTTGACTAAGGTAGAATAGATGATATAGTAGATGATTGCTCAATTGAATCAATCAAAACATACAGAACCTAACGAAGTCTTCGTTATATTATTACTACTAGCGGTCCCCCGCAACTTCGTTCGCGCGTTGTCGCAGTGCGATTTTTTATAGCCTTTCTCAATAAATACGCTATCCAACACAAAAATCTTTTTTCAAATTGGTCCAGTACTTTCTGAGATAAGCGTGTTCAAACAGAAAAAACATACTACAGCTAAACTTGAGCGTTATAATATTAGTATAGATTACGTACACTATTTTCTCCATATCTTTAATAAAGAAATTCGTATCTGATTTGACGAAAGAATTTCGTGAGATTGATTCTCAAAGAAAAAGCTACTGACACAAAAGTTTGTAAGGTTCGTATTAACTTCAAATTCAAATACTTTATTTGCTCTTAATTAGGGTGGTTACAAATAAATGTTGATGGTCAATGTATAGAAACATAGTGCACCTATTTAGCCATATATAATAGCATGCAAATGATAAAGATAATATTAAATACATTAATTAATACATTTTAAAATAAATTATTGAATGAAATACATTATGATGAAATTATGTTATTAAACAGCATTAAAAAAAAACTTAATGTCAGTTTAATATGTATCGATTATTTTTTCTAAACGAGTTCAGATTTTGTTAGCTAGAAAGTCTTTTACCGAATAAAAGGTTTTCTACAAAAGCCATCGACGCAAAGATTTGTTGAACTTTAGGATTGGCAGTTGTTTAATATTGTACAGGACGGCGTCTAAATGTTAAATAGTATACATTTGTTGTTAGATCTATAATTTGTAAAATCGTTTATTTGTTAGTTTTGTTTAAAACTTATTGTGAATATTTGTATGTTAATAAATAAAGTAACAGCCGGGGGTATAGGAAACACATTTAGTAGGCACACACCCTCGTATAGGCTAGCGAGGACTAGAAGAATCATAGGGAAGTAGGACGCGGCTCTCTTTACGGTATTGCCTATTTAAATCAAAATATAAGCCCGCTCTATTTCCTTCTCTTTCTAATCATGAGATGGCACGCGGTTTTCCTTACGGTAATGCTTTTTGACCGCGAATATCACGCGCATGCTATTTCACCTCTCGCTCCCACTGACTTCCTGCTCGCACATTTGGACACAAAATTGTATAAAAGACGGGCAGAAACACGTAGAAAATGAGTTCGAGTTCGAGTTCGACGAGTCCCACGAGCCCCACCAGCCGCAGCTAGAAGAACCATCTCTCCTAAGGAACAGGAAGAGCCCTAGAACACAGAAGAAAGAACATTCAAGAAAGAACATTCTAGGAAGAACACATTGGAGTTCGATCCAGCGGCGGCTAGAAGAAACATCTCTCCTGAGCAACATAGGAAGACTACACAAGAAAGAATATTCAAGAAAGAACATTCAAGAAAGAACGTTCAAGAAAGAACACTGAAGAAAGAACATTGAAGAAAACACTTGGAACAATTAACGGCCACCTCACCGCACACAATACAGTCCACATTAGAACATTGGGTTGGCTGTTACTCTGAAACCTGACATAGGAGTTTCTCATTTACGCGTCCAACATCAAGACACAAACGGGCTACCGACCGTCTGACTTCCCACCAAATCCAGCTCCGTGCCGTGTTATCCGGCACAAATATCATCTGGAATTTTATTATAGGTAAATAGCCGTGCACATAGCAGGTTTTTTTTTTTAAGAAACGCTTTGTTTTAGGCACTGTGTCAAGTATAAGTCGGGTACGGTTTCTAAGATTTCTATCTGTAGTTTGATTCAGGTGTAAAAATAGGTAATAATTTTGTTTAACAAATATTGCAATTTCGAGTATATACAGACAAGGTAATGGCAGTATATTAAGGCTTCTGAAATATGGCAAGCACGATACGTCCGCCGGTATGCCACATAAGGCGCGTACACATCTTTTCTGAGCAATGAATACCTTTTCAATATTACTGCCATTTCCCCAGATTATGAGCCCATATCTCAGTACAGACTCCACATATGTAAAGTACGCAGTGACGGCAGTCTTTTTATTTGCGACTTTTGTAAGCCTGTATAGTGCAAATGCAAACCTATTTACCTTATCGCTTACTATTTCTATCTGTTCTTTCCAACCTAATTTAGAATTCAATGTATATTAAACTCAATGTATATTAATGTATATTAAACTATTCTTAATAGTCAATGTATATTAAACTATTCTTAAAATTAAAGTTTTGTATGCTAGTTTTACTTAAATTTATTTGTAGATTATTTTTGTCCAACCAATTTATTATTTTAATAAGAGTCATCTTAATGTCATTTTTATGTTGTTCTAAACTATATTTTTTATTTGTCGTAACAATTAATTATCGAAACATAATCAGCAAATAGCGTCGTATTATGATCAAGTATGAAAAGTCGTTTATGTAAACCAAAAACAGTAATGGACCCAGAATACTTCCCTGCAGTACGCCAAGGTTATTTTGTCGAAAATCAGATCTGTATACCACATCTGATCCGCTTTCATCGACCTGTGTAATCTCAACACATGACTTTAGCCAGCCTAGCTCGGGACCTTTAATCCCGCTCTCAAGTTTACTTAGCAAAAGTTTGTGTGAGACAAGGTCAAATGCTTTTGTCATATCCAGAAACATCGTAGTGGTATAATTAAGTTGGTTTACACTTTGTAAGATTGCATTAACTAAATTAAAAGCTGCATGTACTGTAGGCTTAGATTTATGAGAACCGTGTTGGTTCCGATTTATTATGTCGTATCTATTTTTTAAAGGAGGTCAAAAACTCATGCATAACTTTTTCAAATATTTTGGAAAAAAAGGAAATCAAAGGTATAGCAACACTATTATAACTAAATATAGGTACCTAAGGTATTATTTCTCGTTCTTCTTCAATCAGCTGTTGGTCACAATAGTTCGTTCTTCTTTCTTGAACAAATCTGCTTTAACCATGTCGACGAAATCCATTGATGTTCCAAACGGTTGCCCCCACACAATGGGATAGAAGCAATGTTTTCTATAACCAAAAGTTACGTTACACGGCACTACAGACATGTATCTCAATAGATAATGTAAGTATAGGTATACAGCTTGTGGCCTTACCAAAAATTTCGAATCAAAAATTCTACAGATCATACTTAGGTACTTTGACGATTACAGTGCTTTAAAATGCTTTAACTCAGAGATATAGTAATCCCTAATCAATGTATGTATGTATATCAAAATTGCTTACCCGTTGTAGTAAATGACAATGTAAAGTTCTATGACTGGACACATTTGTTTGCAATAATAATAATAATAATAATATTTTATTTCAAAACATTGCAATACATCGCTGGTTCTGTTTTTTTGAGTTTCTATTTTTTTTTTATAATAACTTAAAACCATTTAAAAGTGATTACTGGTTACTTGAAGGGCCCATATTTTTATTTGCTCCTATTACAGGACATACCCTGTATACCTTTCTTGTGTCAGAATATGGCGTTAAACAGCCTCCTTCTTTAGGTCCCACTTATTTGACAGTATTTGAGTAAACTTCAGAATAGCAGGGCAGTTCAAGAGCACGATAACTATAAAATAAAAGCTGATAATAATAGGGAACGAACGAGTATTGCTTCACATTTCACTTCTTGACCTCCATATCAATCAGTCTACGCTCCGATACCGAATTAGTCAATCAAAGCAAATAAATAACATATACGATTTAAAATCGTCAAAAAAAAACATTTTCAGTGACTTGGGTGGATGGAGAGAGATCTTCTATCACCAAATCGTTTTCCAGACGGTGAAAAAATTTGCACGCATAGTTTAATTAGTGGAAGTGACTCGCGTCATCTACTTATGTATGAGTCTGTCCATGTTACAGTTTGATTGTATCTCTGATTAGGTGATGTAAACTGTCTCGTCGGAAGTGTTACAAAATGTTCATGTTAACGTGTATTTTCAAATTGTAATCCATTGTTTTTGTTGATTACAAATATTACGATCGTCGTAATCGCATTGGAAAAGGTTGTGCTCATCTGCATAATCGTAATCAAATCATTGAATTTAGGTCAGTTAGGTACTGACTTTTTAAGTTACGGATAACTGCACGTCAAGTTAATCACTGCGGTATCTTATGCAGTTGTCATAAGGGATAGTTTGCAACAAAAGTAGGTAACCTGATATGCTGTCGACGGTACATTTCCTATATGGATTTAATACTTATTTCAATTTCCAATAAATGAGAATAAATAAAGAAATAATATATTTTATAACTACTCTCTTATTTACTACTCTAGCACCAATTCAATTTACAAAATCATATTACTATATGTGAGTATTTACGTATGTACGTGGGTATGTTATGTACTAACTAATATAGTTATAGAGCGAAACAAAAGTTTACGTACTTCCTCAGTGCATTTTATGTCGTCCGCGATATACATTATGCATGTATTTAGATATGTTATAGCTTCCCCACTATATTCCATTGACATATTGATTCATAATAAGGAATTCTTTATTGTTTTCCTCTTGTTATTTGTACCTATATGGTGGTCAAGTTAATCTTCTCAAAATGCTTGTTTTCTGCCTTCTTATTAGGGATTTGTAGCCGAATGGCAAAGAACGGAACCCTTGTAGTTTCGTTTAGTCTGTCTGTCTGTTCGTATGTCACAGCTACTTTATTCTGAAAATATTAGTATTACACAGTTGAAACTTAGTAGGTAGGTGTATCTTGTAAAACGCTTTAAGATTCTCATACAAAAATAAAAAATAATGATATAAAAGGTTGGGCTCCCATACATGAAACTAAAGCCTAAACATTTTTAAACCTATGCGTGTGTCTATTGGTGTCCATGAATAGGTCTTTGAAAATGCCATCGAAGTTCCAAAAAACATTTTCGTTAAAAGTCTAAAGTTTGAGAGATACACGTTTCCAAAGTGGTAAAATGGGCGTCCTTAAGTATCTATCTATTAAACTAAACAAGTGTAAATTTGAAAAAACACATGATGTAAGTAGATCTAGACAAAGACTTCCAACGAAAATTGGATTGAACGAGATCGAACTAGTAGTTTTTGAGATAGAACACATTTTCAATAACCTCAAACATAACTTTGTTATTCATACAAATACTATGAAAAAAAGATATATTTGCTGTCAACAAAACATTGTGGTATTTTGGCTACGTGCTTCCACTTATTTTGGCTAAGTGGATCTCTAATTCAGTTAAAGTTGGCACGGAACCCTTAGTGTGCGAGTGCGATTCGTACTTGGCCGGTTTTTTAAAATGACATCGGAAAAATAATAACTTCACAAATTGAGGTAAAAAAATAAAGTTAGCCCGCAACGTCCCACTGCTGGGCAAAGGCCTTATCTCAGCTGAGGTTGTTTGAGCCATAATCCTTTACTCATTTTTCATTAAAAATTATGTTGCATTTAAGTTCCAAAAATAATGCACCTCGCACTTTCAAAATGCGAACTTTCCAAAGTTTCAAAGCCCTCGAAGAAAGTGGAAAGCACGAAGGCAACGCTTTATCAAACACGCAGGTCAGCGCGCGCGGCACTACGCATCGACCGCGCATGCGCACGCGACGTCTGCGCTGGAGCCGAGAACAATAGCGCGCGAAACACGCAACCGTATTTTTTTCTCTTTTTTTTGCGTGCATGGCCAGTATCATGTTAAGTGACTAGTAGAAAATGGTAGTTTTTTTGTAGACGGCCAGTGTCAAACAAAAATAAAAAGAAGTGATATATTTTTTTTGTGACACAAACATGCGTGCAGTGCTAATCCTTTGTGCTTGTGCAACGATGGTCAGCAGCCAGAATGTGGACTCGAACAGAATGGCTCGTATGCCGAAGTATGATGAGAGATATGACTACCTGGATGTAGACGCACTGTTCAACAGTAAAAGACTGGTGAGGAACTACGTGGACTGCCTGATCAGTGCTCAGAGGTGCACGCCAGAAGGAAAGCAGTTGAAACGTGAGTGTTTTAAGAAATTTCTAATTACATTATCCTGCTTTATTTTTAAAAAAATATATTCTTAAAGCTAGTAATAATCTTTGAATTTAGTGAATCGAGTTTCTTGGTTGAAGGCCGATGCACTCTACTTTTGATGCAGCCTCGGATTAGCTTATGAATTAAATTAAATTTGTATGCTATAGTTTCGCTTGCGGTCAGTTGTTTCGTAGCGGACAGAAACTTAATGTAATTTTAACCCTGGTCAAAAAGATTACTGAAATGAATGATAAAAGACAAGACAAGACTGCTTATGTCTCTAACTCCTTCACCCTCAGTGCTATAAGACTCTGGAACTCCCTCCCTGATACCATCAAGACTTCATCGTCTAAGTATTCGTTCAAAAAGTCTATTCGTGAGCTTTTTCTCAGTGAGAATACCACCTGATGCTTGATAAGGTTTGTCCTTCTCTGTTTCCCCTTTATTAATCTCTGTTAGCCTATCTATGGATAATTGTATGTATTCAAGTATGTTTAAGTAGGTTTGTTTATTATTATTTATGTAAGTATATTAGTAGTTTAAATTTAATTTGTTGCTTTTATGTGTAATTTTACGCCGCCTCAATCGTTTCTGTTTCACCCAATGGTTGACTGGTAGAGAATGCTTTAAGCATTAAGTCCGCCATTTGTACTTTAGTTTTGTCAGTGCAATAAAGAATATAAAAAAAAAAGTCGTAAGAACTAAAGAGAAGCTAAGTTTGGTGCTTAAGGAGTTCAGCTCCATATTGATTTTAATATAAAAGATTTGGGGCAACTGTGCAATAGTAAAATATCAAAAAATATTTTGATAATATAACACTACGTCATTTGACCAGTACGCCAAATAGGATTCATTTTATGTCATCATAGAAAGTAATGAACTTAATAACAAATATAATCATTATTGGTATTTATTATTAGGTCCTAAAATATGAATTTAAATAGGTACACAATAATAGGTAATAAAAAACGAGTACACGACTTTTAACGGTTGCATAGGTCGCGTTGTACCCATCATATCAATTATGAAGACCTTTATGGATGATGGATGGCCGTGTAATTTGCATCATAAATGCTTGTCTTGTTACTAAATAAAAAAAAAACTGGTTCTATCAAACCTCCTCTAAAAAATTCTGCAGACAATTATTTGATCGCGTAAAAAATTCAAGCCGTCATATTTGGCCGCATAGGTAAAAAAAAAACATGCAGACGGTTAATACATCACTGAATGTAGTTTCATTGGCCTTTTCGTTTCAAAAATATGTGTGTGCTGAATGAGACTTTATTCATTATCTAATTCTTCTTACATAAACTCAAACCACATGCGGAAATAAGAGATCAGGGGCGATAGTTTCAAATCCTACATAATTATTTCAATCGAACAGGGAAGTGAGGTTATGGCGTTGGCCACAGCAGTGCAGCGTTGAATGCAAATCGTTGAAGAAAATGAACTTGTTTTAAGTAAAGGTTGTACAGGGCGTATTTTTGAATCACTCGCGCCAAGATGGTAAATGGAAGTTTAATAATATCGTATTATCGAATTGAAATCCGTATCACCCGCCATATTTTAGCAAGTGATACAAAAATAGGGGTCCAGTAAAGTAAAACCAATACTTACTTACTTAATAACAAATGGATCAAAAATATAAAAGACGGTGATTTTAACAAGCTTCCATTGATGATTTGGTTGACCGAAAATTATATGTGAGCCAATACGTTATTTTGTGGAAACCTGCTTAGCAATCAATAGAAGTTTTGTACAGTTGCCTACTTCAATTACGTTATTATATCAAAAAGTATACAAACGAAGTATATTATGGCGTCTATCAAAAATTAACATTAGTGAACTTAGAAATAAAAACTATATCTTTTTAAAAATGCTCCTGTACGATCTAGCATCGTAAAGTCCGTTTTCCTTTGCTTGTCCAATATTGTAAAAAGTATTGATATTCCTTTTTAACGAAATGAATCATTTCAAAATAAGATAAACAGAAAACTCACAGTTTTACGTAATTCATCGTTTAACACTAAAAAATATTTTATTCACTGATATTATTTTTTTAATTTGTAAAAAGGTAGTTCACAATATTGGACCGGCAAACAGAACGGACTTTACATCGTAATACGTGATGTCAACTTCTTCCGAAGGCCTGTTGCTCAGAATTTTACAGAAAGTCCCTCGATTGAGTAATTGGTTCTGAAAAGTAGCTAGAAAAAGCTAAATTTCAAAGTTACAATAAATACCGTTTTACATGAATTCTAGAAATCATACAGCAATTTGCATTTAAATTGTTATTAACATTAGGGCAGAGAAGTTCTAGATTAGAGACAATTCGACCAAAAGCGCAACGTAGGAGGTACACCGACACACACACATACACAGAGATCTTAGGATGGCCTCGACCTCTCACGAGACGGTCTCTGTGAGGAGGTGCAGCAGTGGAAGTCCTTTGGCTGATTATAATGATGAAGATGATGAAGCATATCGCATGATACGTTATCTCGTATACTCTAGTAGGTGTTTATTGCTACTGTTCTACTTTTAGGGATTCCCGGCCGGCACTATTTTTTCACCGCTCTGGCTTGTTGGCCAAAAGTTGCTAGAAGACGAGCTACAAGCATTAAAAAAAATATAAGCAACAATATCTTTGTTTGCAACCCTGCTAATACGAGTATTACTGCGACCTTTATTAGTTCAAGTATAATAACCAGTTGCCATTCAATTTCCTGTTCCTTTTTTGCACATCGTAGGTACATTATATTGATATAAATAATTGACAGTTGTAGACAGGCGGCGAACATATTTGCTCTATCTAACTATTTAAAAATTATTACTTTTTAAACTTTGATATGAACAATAAAATAACGTTGATATGGGACGTTAAGAGATGAGAAATATTTAATGCATAATTTTTTGCTCAAAAGCTATTACATAATAATGACTTAAGTAATAGCTTTAAAACAAAAACACTTTAAAATATTGTTTTTAACAAAAAAAAGGTAAAAACCGACTTCAAGAAATGCGTTGAAAATTCTTAAATGAAGTCATGCTCATGACTGTTTAAAAGAAAGAACTTTATTTTAGGCAAACGATTTTTTTTTTGGAGTCGTTCCCCTGATGAATGGTGAGACGACGCGTTTGGTGTATTGGTTAGAGTTCCTGACTATTACACCGGCCTTCGCAGGTTCGAATTCCGCAAGGGGCAAATGTTTGTGTGATGAGCACGAATATTTGTACCTGAGTCATGGATGTTTAATATGTATATAAGTATATACGGGAGACGCCCTCGTCATAATAGTTGTCTGGTATTCGTAACACAAGGAAGAAAATTCGTTACTTCGAAACCTCGACAGTTGGTGTGTTGTCTGGCGCATATTTGTTATTTATTTATATACGATGCTTAAGGTTACCAGAGCGATGGCACCGACTCCAAAAAAAAATGTATCCGAAATTGGAGTTTTTTCTTTTAAACAGTCCTTATATTAAGATGTTTAAGTGCATTTTGTTAAGTCGTTTTTTTTGTTTGGAAAAGTAAATTTTATTTGCAAATTTTTAGTAATCACTAATAGGAGCCCCCCTTGTGAAGTGGCACCTTTTGACTCTGTGCTTATTAAGCTACACAACACCTAACATTAAGGAGTTCCACCATCAGCTCAGCTCCACGCAAGAGTGCTTATCAGATGTAAAAGCATGTCAACATACGATATGATACTTGATACTTGTACAAAAACACTATACGTGCCTTTAAAATTTGAAGGGTTTCCCTCGATTACTACAAGATCTCATCATCAGATCCCGACTTGGCAATAATGGGACGAACCTTAAGGTATAATCTCTAGATAGGCAAAGCTTTTTTTATTGGTCCTCAAATGACTGAGATATAAGGAAACATACATATAAAAAAAAATGATAACCTTCTCCTTTTTTAAATCTTTAAAAAAATAAATACACTAATAATAAGTCTTCAACAAACTCATAAAAAAAATTATAGCCACATTTTTTTTGTAAAAGTTATCTTTTATTTGACGACCTCCGTGGTCGAGTGGCTAGCACGCTGGTTTCAGGCGTCGCCATCTCGTGAGGTTCCGGGTTCGATTCCCGGTCGGGTCAATGTAGAAAACGATCTTTTCTATATTGACTCGGGTCTGGGTGTTGTGGTACCACCGTTGTTTCCGATTTCCATAACACAAGTGCTTTAGCTACCTAGCTTGGAATCGGAGCAATGTATGTGATGTTGTCAAAAATATTAAAATATATTCAAATTATAAATTATAAATTTGCTAATATTAGTAATACATAGTCAGTGTATTATAAGAGCAATTTTTGCACGTATAGTCGTTAAACTAAAGAACCATTCAAGTTTACGCGTTGAACCGTTGCTTGACACATAATGCCGCTTATACTCGTAATTTTTGTATAACCGCTAGATAACATATTTTGAATGCTCAATACTTAAATTTGAAATTGATATCATATTAATAAACGAAAATACCTATTTGAGAAGTGATAAATATTCAAATGGTTTTAGTTTTTAAGAAATAATGTATATTTAAAAAAATATTACAATGTGCGATTAACGAAAAATCGTATACCTAGGTATCAATTATTTATCACCGGATACCCTTTTCACAAATTGAATTGTTATTTCGCGATCAGGATTCAGTAATTTCTTGTTTCTTGAGACGTGTGCCTGTGCCTCAGGGCTACAAAAGTTAAGAGGGATATTTTTTTGTAAATGCCTCAAAAAGTCACCTTTGAATCGCCTTCCGAACCTCGAGAGGGGAATGAACTCTCATTCAAAACGTTCATCCAATCAACGTTTATATTACTAAAGTCAGATTTTTTGCTTCCCTAGTATTGTAAACAATATTGACATTCCTCTAATGGAATGATTCATATTAAAATAACATAAACACAAAACTCACAATCTACATAGGTGAATTCATCGTTTTACACTCAGAGAATTTTATCAAATAGGTAATCAATTAGTTTAAATTCCTGAAAAATTTGCAAAAAGATTGTTTACATTATTGGACCAGTAAAAAAAACTGACTTTATGTTCGTTCACTCGCTACTGAAAAAATAAACGTAATTGTTACTATGTTCGGCCAGTACTGGTAAGTAGCCATACATACATACATACATAATAATATAAAAAAATACATCTGGTCGCGTGACCCAGAGGTCAACGACCAGAGGATAACAGCTGTCTCGTCTCAGTAGCTAATAATTAAGAGCGAAAGTTGTTATACAGCGGTATTGTTTACAATTTCGCCGGGCGCATTCCTAGCGGCTCGTCGTGACACAGATACGTAAGGTCGCCAGCACGCATGCGCATCGCGAATCATGATCATCATTGACAGGCAGGGCTGTTATCTGATATAGTTAGCCTTGGTTCTGAAAAATGAGCTGGTTGGATTACTGGATACAAGCAAAAAAGAAAACGTATAAAGCAGTAAAAAGTGTGTAGACGTCCCCTTAGGTACTATCGAAGTCACCGTTGCCTTATCAGTTTTAGCGCCAAAATAGGTGATGGGGCATCACGTGATGTGTCGTGAGTAACTCGACACAAAAACATGCGAGTGTGCTAGCGATTTTCATTTGAAAATGGTAAGGCGTCCTCAACCGTACTTCCAACGCTTCTAACACAATTGTTTTAAAGACAGGCATAGGATAGCTTGATTCCGAAAATCAGACCTCTGGGGCCATATTTTTTAATCGTTCCCGTCAATATGGCGTGTGATTTTATTGAATTAATGTGGTGTTCCTAATCCACACATTAAAAAACGTGTTACAAAAATAGAGCTCTATTTTGTAACTAATCACGTGATTTCAGTTGACTTTTAATTGTTTTTAAAATTAAAATAACTCGTCATATTGACGCGGAAGATACAACATAATTAAAAAAAATATAGCGCCTTCAATAAACTTACCACAAATCTCAAAATATGCACCGACACCGAATGATGTTTTCTCATAGGAAGAAGGTGAATGCGTTTTTATGAGATTTTTAGTAAGTTTTTGATGACGTTTTTTTTTAATTCAAGATATTTAGTTATTACTCATACCAAAAAAAACTTACGCTCTACCCTAAGTTAAAACATAACCGAAAGAACTATGTCTCTAAGAGTCAATATCTTCTTTTTTTTAAATCCGTGAACAAACATAAAAACATGCAAATAAACAAACATACATACATTCACTTACAAAATTTGCAGACGTGTTTGGAAGCATAAGTAGGTCAAATACTTAAATATTCGGTATCAAATTCCAACGATTCAACATACATACGCATTGAATTAATTGCCTCCTTTTTTTGAAGTCTGTAAAAATAAGAGCTTTAGGTGGTATAATGGAGATGACAGTTTGAATGGGTGAATTCGCGAGAAGTGTTTGTTTAAATAACATTGAAGGTAAGGTTAAAGTTATGACATTACTGTCATTTTAATGCTACTGTATATGCATGCATTAATTGTGACGTCATTAATAACACGTACCTAATAAAGACGAGACTAATTTGTTTTGAATTCTACTACTTTATGACAATTCTAGATAAATAATTATGCATTAGTTCTGCTTGTTTTTCCACATCTAACATATATTATTGTCACTAAACTGCCATCTCAGTAGATCATCATTATCAGCCAAAGGACGTCCACTATTGAACATAGGCCTCCCCCACAGATTTCCACAGCGACCAATCACAAGCGGTTCGCATCCAGTTTGGTCAGCGATCTTTACAAGATCATCTGTCCATCTTGTCGGTGGACGTCCTACGCCGCGTCTTTAATCGAAGGTTCGCCAATGTAGAATTTTACTGCCCCAACGGCCATCAGTTCTTCGTGCTATGTGTCTTGCCCCTTGAGCTAACTGATTCTGTGATTTATGATCTCAGTGGTTGGATGAGTAGAATAATTTGTAGAAAAGAAGGAACTACTGGATTAACTTTCCACCGACAACTTTGTTGATAATTAGTATGTTCACACCCAAACCGTTCACAGTAATAGATTTTAAAATCTTACACCTATTGTTACCCATATACTCCATAAGGAACATCCTGCGATGGATAACATTTGACAAAAAATGCTAAATTAAACCTTATAGAAAATAGATAAATCCTTTTGTAGGGTTCCGTAGCCGAATGGCAAAAAACAGAACCGTTATAGTTTCGTCAAGTCTGTCTGTCTGTCTGACCGTCCGTATGTCACAGACACTTTCCTGAAACTATTAGCATTACATAGTTGTAACTTCGTAGATGTATTGGTAACCGCTTTAAAGTTCTCACACAAAAATAAAAATAATTGTATTTAAGGATACATGAAACCAAAACCTATAAAAAACAGTCAAACTTATGCGTGTAGGGTGTCTTTGGACAGGTCTTTTAAAATGACGATAACCATTTTTTTAAAAGTCTTTAAATAATTTAATAAATAAGTTTTACGAGTGTTTAATCTTTACAAATATTTTCAACAAAAATTGGTTTGAACGAGATTGAACCAGTAGTTTTGAGATATACTATAGCACATTTTCGAAAACCGCAAACGTTACTTTGTTCTTCATACAAAGACTATGAAAAACGAAGTCATATTTGCTATCAACCAAATATTGTGTTATTTTGGCTAAGTGGAAGTAAGTGAATCCCTAATTCAGTTAAAGTTGTTACGGAACCCTCAGAGCGCGAGTCCGACTCGCACTTGGCCGGTTTTCAAATACTTCATACTATCATAGCACTCGTTTGTAGTCGCACGCATCGTAACTATGACCGGCTATGATGACTAACCTCCTTATGCAGGTGCGGCTTCGGTGTTAGATAACTGTGGCGTGTGATCTACTCGGGTGGACCGATTAATGCAATTTACAACGGTTATTTTGTTGCCTACGATGTCGCAATCCGTTGTACCGATCCAAGTTTCTTTAACTGACTTCAAAAAAGAAGGTTATTCATTTAATGTGTATAGAGCACTGCTGAACACCGCAACAATTATATTTCCAACACCTATGGGTGGGCTGAAAGAGATCGCTTCACCTTTGTTCACATTCTGATTTCATTATATATTTCTTGTACAACTTATAACTGCAATAAAGAATATATCGAAATATATATCGTGATGTCGTTGGAGTTTTATAATATTTGAGTATGTTGATCTAGAAAGACTTCCAAACATGTTTGCAAAATTTTGTAAGTGTATATTTGTATGTTTGTCCACGTTTTTTTTTTTTTGGAAAACAAGAAGTCGGAGCAAGATGATTATTTTTAGTTCAATTAGGTACAGTATATTCAACTTAGGATGCATTGTACTATTCATCAAAATCCGTCCAGTAATTTTTGAGCTATGGGTAATAAATAACAAAAAATTATGAAATAATTAAAATAGTTAAACAGAGAGTTGAGTTGAGTTGAGAAATGTATTCTACGGTGTATACACTGACTTAGAAGAACTTGTGTTTCCTATATAGAAGACAAATGCCTCATTTGATGGTTTTTGGTCAGTTTTTTAAACAAGTTTTATATTTTTTTTAATATATTTATATCGGTAAGGGGAACATGAAACTCTTTATAAATTCATCATGTCAATAAAATAATTTCATTTCTGTTACCAAATGGTTTCTTCAACTATTTAACCACCTAGTCATATTGCATCGATCGATTAACAAATGAGCTTATTTCACTCAATAAAAATCACGTGTGAACGGTATGAAAATCTATTGTATTTTTAACCAACTTTATTTTTGGAGTCGGTGCCATCACTTTGACCATCAAGCATCAACTATCACAGCACCGACTCCAAAAAGAAATTGTTTGCCTAAAATGGATTCCTTTCCTTTCAATGGTGAAGAGTTTATTTAAGACTTTTTAGTGCATTTTGGGTTTGAAGTCGGTTTTTACTTTTTTAAAGTTAATTTTATGCACGATCAATTGCCTCGATAAACTTTTACCGTAGAGTTTATTCTTAACCTGCATCATTTATTTGCTAGGCCTCAAATTTGAATGCGATCATGTAGCATTTTTACTATATCTGCTGAAAATATAGAAACAGTTAAACTAACCAGGTAAAGAGCTTGATTTGCTTTTTAGGCGGTATCATATTGCACGAGATTTCTAGGTTAACTAAATTTTTGAAGATAGATCAACCTCATCTCGAACTATTAAAAACTTATAAACATTATTCGATTCAAATGTTTGGGACTGTACTTCAAATTGGTAGTTGTTAACGACCTTATCAATGACATTAATGTTTTTTTAATAGACCAAAGAATTGTTTGATTCCCAAAACGAATTATTGTTAGATAAAACAATTTAAATCGAATTATTTCTAAATTATTCTGTGTAAGTATTTTTCTTGACTTGTAAAACCAATGTTAGATGTAAGTGTGTGTGTTCAATGTGTATGTCTATTTTTTGTACACTTTCAAAATATTATTTATTTATTTAAAACATTTAATGCACAAACAAAAGGTACATATGGCGGACTAAATGCTAAAAGCATTCTCTACCAGTCAACCATAGGTCTATACAGAGTAATTGCTGGCGGCGCGAAGGAAGTGATAGAAGGGCAAAAGTGAGAGCTTGATTGAAACTACGATATTGAATTTGATTAAATGAAATATAATATTGAATTTGATTGATTGAAAATATAGCCAGTAGATGCCCGGAGACACGTTCCTTATGCCTATTCTCTAGTTTAAGCAGCTTAAGTTTGTAAATAGACCTCCGATAATAAATGAATATTGGACACCAATCACATACACTGCTCTGATCCCAAAATTAGTAGCTAATGCACTTGTGTTATGGAAATCAGGCACAACGGAGGTACCACAAAACCCAACCTGAGATAGTATAGAATTAATTTGATTTCTGTATTGACCCGACCGGGATTCAAACCCGGTAACTCGTAGCGGCGACGCCTTGAAACCCAGCGTGCTTAGCCACTACACTTTGGAGGCCGTCAACATTATATTTTCGTTGCCATCGATTCCAAAACAGTTGTTTTGGCACATCCCATAAATAGTTAGCACTGACGCAGCGTTCCGTTAAACTACTAGACCCCAAATAATCAATGGTCGTGTTCGTGAAGAACTTGTCAAGTGTGACAATCGGTTAGTTAGTGGGTAGTGAAATGATTCACGCTCCGTTATCAATTTGAGCCGCCAAATCCGGAGTAAGGTTGGCCAGCCATTTTATTTACGCTACGCAAAGTATAAAGTAAGGTTGACATTGGTAGACCAGTTTTAAAACTTCCTTCATAATATTTTTAAGCTAAAATAAAACGATCTGACATTATAATATTGTTCATGCAAGCGATAGACAACACTGAAACTGTCATGGTTTCGAAGTAAGGAATTTAATTCCTTGTGTAACTTTTGTTACGAATACCAGTCAACACTTATGACGGGAGCGACTCCCATAAATATTTAAATACATATAAACATCCATGATTTAGGTACGAATGTCCATACTCATTACACAAACATTTGCCCTTGACGGGATTCGAACCCGCGACCCCCGGCTTAGTAGTCAGGAGCGTAAGCCAACCAACGACACCAAACCATAGTAAGTCTATTTAGAATGAACGAAGAATGATCGTGTTACCAGTAACAGACTGCTGAAAATAAAACCGTGAAATTTTGCCATCATTCCTGTGTCAGTCCAGCGGCCGAAGTCTAAAGAACAAGATGTCAAATATTTGACATTTCGCCCTCATAAGTTAAATTTTCTGTTGTTTTTCTATATCAAATAGCCTTAAGTTAATATTTTTAACATTTAAGATTAGTTCAAAAATGATTTTTAATCATTAAATATACGAAAACAACAATTTTGTCTAAGCCTTTTTCAAGCGCCACCTGGTTGTTTGACAGGGAAACTATGTCGAGGCTTCCAACACAGACTGATTCCAGACTGAACGTGTAACCTTTGCCGTGTATAATAAAAATAAATCCATATTTCCTTTGGTCACGTCACGGCATCACGCGTCAACGGCTGGACCGATTTTGCTGATTCTTTTTTGTGTTTGTTATTGTCAAGAAAAGGTTCTTAAGGAAAAAAACAAAAAATTGAGCAAGTGAACCGATTTGTATTTTGTCAAATTCTACAAAGTCCGTAGTAATTTTTTAAAATTATGGGGCGTCAAATTGTTGAATTCTTACCTCTCAGGCAGACTACAAACAGTAAACGTTAATGGCATTAACTCCTCAGGTGCCCCGCTTCAAATGGGAGTGCCCCAGGGCTCAATATTGGGACCTTTGCTGTTTTTGATCTATATTAATGACCTTCCTTTTTATTCAAAGGACTCCTGTGAGATAGTTCTGTTTGCTGATGATACTTCTTTAATCTTCAAATCAAGAAGAAGCGAAGAATCATTTGACAATGTTAGCAGAGCTCTCTATAAGTAATTAAATTGGTTCACTAGCAATAACTTGTTTCTTAATACAAAAAAGACTAAATGTATTAAATTCACCATGCCCAACGTGAAGCAAGCTACCACAGAAATTCTACTCAACGGTGAAAAATTAGATCTATCAAACTCCACTGTTGGATTTTCTGGGCATTACATTGGATTCGAAATTGCAGTGGGGACCACATGTTGACGCTCTGGCTGGGAGACTCGCTTCAGCTGCCTTTGCGGTTAGAAAAATAAGACATTTGACTGATGTTGAAACAGCAAGGCTTGTGTATTTTAGATACTTTCATAGTATAATGTCTTATGGTCTTCTATGGACTATGGACATCGATACCATTTTGATTTTACAGAAAAGAGCCATCTGCCATTCGTGCCATTTACAAACTTAGTCCCCGCGAATCCCTGAGAGAATTCTTTAAGGAAATTAACATCCGCACGTTCGCATCTCAATACATATTTGATAATATCATGTACGTACGCAAAAATTAAGATTTTTTCATGAAAAAAAAAATGACATACATTCGTATAACACACGAAATAAAAACAAACTTGTCATTCCAAACTTCAGGTTAGCTAAAAAAACAATGAATTCATTCCTGGTAAATTGTGTCAAATTTTTCCAACAATATACCTAATAATGTCATCGAACTACCTATTCATAAATTTAAGTTACATGTCAAAACTACCCTAATGTCGAAAGGGTATTATAAAATTCAAGACTATCTTAATGACGAGAATGTATGGACAGTCCAGCCTGCACCAAACTGATGTACCTACATGTTTATTTTGATTTGTATCATTTTTGAGGCAGCTAGTGGTGACTGAGTTTGTTCTGGCGTTTCTTCTCAGCACTTGCCAAATTGTCTGCTTTGTCTCGAAGCGCTAGTAGGGCTCAAGGAGACATGTTCTAGCCCCATACGGGCCATAATTGATTGATATTACACTAATTATTGACGTTCATGAATGGCATTTTGTGTCCTAAATTGAATAAATTATTTTTGTCTTTGACTTACAAAACAAACGAAGACTTGTCAACAGCGATATTTATAGGCATTAATTATAAACATCCTACTTTAAATTTCCTATATTGCGCACATAAAAAGACAATGTAACAAAATATTTATACTACATTCTTTATTTCCATATATTTATTGTCTAATTACCCGTTGATTAAAATTCAAATGCATCGTAGAATAGTTGGAGATCTTATGATAACTGGTTACTATTGCTTACCTTGACTCTAGTAGGTTATAAACTTATGAGTTATATTGCTTTATTAAACAAAAATACAGTACCCCTAATGTAGTATAAATTTCCCAAACAGAAAAAAATATTGGGCTATCGAGGACAAAGGAAAATGTTATCCCAATTTTTGTTCCTAAAAGAGGGAAAATCGAGATGAAAATCAGAGGGGAAAATCAAAGATTTGTGCGGACAAAGACACACGGTAGCCGTGTGTCTTTTTTCGCAACTCTTACCTTGAACTCAGAAAATTGTATTGTAACAGCCATATGCATGCATAGATAGATACATTATAGCGATCATATTACTTCCATATGGCTTATAAATGGTCATTTATCAGATGCATCCGTACGACGAGGTACCTAATCGTTAATGTAATTGCACTTCCCATGCAAATAAATAAATATTCATTCCAAGGTTGTTTTGTATAATATATATGGTAAAAAGCGGTCCCAGCTAACTTTGTTACGCCCCCAGCTCCGTTATTAAAATAGTTATTACCTTATTCGGACTTATCCGGACGGTGACGAATCTTACCAAGTAAAAATCATGTAAATCGGTCCGCCCACTCATTTTTTATTTATTCCATAAGATCCATTTGCCAGCAATTTCAAACACATCAAAAAAAGAATTAGTAAAATCAGTCCAGTCGTTCACGTGAGTGTCGTAGGAACCAAGGGCAATATGGATTAATTTTTATGTGTATAAATATAAAAGATATCCGTCTACGAACACAAAATCTCACAAGATAGCTGACAATGGCAATATTTGGGATAGCGTTTTTTATTTATGGGAAGGTGCGTATTGCGATCTTGCTTTAATCCGTCTAAGTTTCAAGCAGTTCCATTCCTGTTGAAATAGTAGAGTCGCCAAATTGGCATTGCGATGCAACTAAAGAAAAATTAAAAGTATTTCTACTCACTCACTTGTGTAGTGCTGGAGTCTTAAATAAGCTCTTGACCCTTGAAAGTAAAGGAATCCATCTTAGGCGAACAATTTATTTTGGGAGTCGGTGGTCTGATAGTTGATGATGTCAAAGTGAAGGCCTGATTTTTAGGGCATTTTGGATTACGTTTTTTCTTTTTAAAAGTTAATTTTATGAAAATACGTAGTTTTGGTTGATGGGCAACCATGTGCCCAGAAAATTTCGTATTATTTTTGACTTGTTTACAATTAACGTACTGCTACCGAGTTTTGGCATTTAGAGTTCATAGGTTGTATCGTTTAGTTAGGATTTATTTCGATTTCACGGCGCAGCAGATAATTAAGGTGCTTCACGCGTTGCAGGAGAAGACACAATGATTTATTATGCAAGTTGTTGGCAACGAAAAATTTTGAAAACGAGAATCTGACGACTCCGTCTGTCTGTCTGTTGATACATGATTTGCACATGATTATTGTGAATTTGCGACTGAGAACCATGACAATTTGGCTATTCATAATATTTCCTAAGTGTTAAAGACGAACTATTGTCCGTAGCTAGAATCTTCAATAATCAAGACAACACGTATAAAATTTTGATGGAATTCACACTATTGTTTCAACAAGAATTTTCGTAATTAGTTAAATTAAATTACATTTTCTTTAATTAGAAATGTACTAATATTTAAAAAAAAAACTTAGGGACTGTTTTGCAATCAAAAGTCGTGTCGACTATTTTTATGTATTCATCGCCAACTTAAAATCGTATGACCTTGTTATAAAAATAAGGCGAATGAAACAATGATCACGTTAAAATACTAATTTACCGAATAGTTCCTTAAGTATTTTTGTAATAATTTAGAGATATTAAAGTGAATTTTATACGTATTACGAAGTCGAGTCGAGTCAATATCGCGTGTGATTTTCTATTCCGGCTTTAAAGTTAAATAAAAATAAATATTACAAAACTAGTGTATAACAGATCTACATAGAATTGCAATTAAAAGCCCAGAAGCTATTAGGATGACTATTTTACCTCTAAGGAAAAGCCTTGAATCGTGTTCATATTATCCACAAACAGCTTAAAATTCATACTCAAGAACGGTTTAGCCATCTGATTATTATGTAACAATGCCAAAATCTGCATGGAAAGTGCAACTAGCTACAGCTGGTTAGAAGGCACACCGGTTAGCCTCTATACGATCGGGACTGGTTTTCAACTAGAACCCACGATATGCCCTTCATTTATTAACTAAATGCATTAAGTTTATTGTCTTCATTTATGCACTTAATGCATTTAGTTTGGTTTAGAATGTGTTGACTTTCACAGTGTATTTTTTTATATAAATAAGTATGAAATAAGAAACCAATTGCGCACGGGCGGGACTCGAGCCAGCAACTTTCTGGCTAACTGGGTCAAACGCTCTTCCAATATAGCTACCGTTCCGTCGGTCCGACCGGGCGAAATTTCTGGTCTCTTATGAATACCTACGCCATTACGCGTGACGTCTGCGCTATCTACCCCAACTGTTTTACAACAGCAGTGGGCCAAGTAGTTATTCATTACAGAATAAATTCAACTTGGAAATTGACAACGCTTCGCATTTCAATATATTATATTATATTTATAAAGATGAAATAAGATACCAAAAATTGCGCACGGAAGGGAATCGAACCTACAACTTACTGGCTAACCGGGCTCAACGCAGTTCCAATTGAGCAGCCGTGTCGTAGGTCGTCGGTCGGTCGGTCAGCCAGCAACTTGCTGGTTTAAGTCCCGCCCGTGCGCATATTTTGGTTCCTTATTTCATGTTATGAATGCATTAAGTTTAGTGACATTTACCTGGGTTGAATCATCTTTATTGATAACTGGGTTTCTACAGGTACAGGTTTTTGTTTTGGCATTTAATATCCGATACAGATATAGTCTTTAGGTGGGGCAAGCCCATTAAGTGTATATACAGCATGTGGCCAGTAACAGAAGCAAACATTTTTACCAATTATTCTACAGAGTATACGTAGTTACCTTGATCTGGTCATAGTGCTATAAAATGCTTTAAATCAGAAATATAGTAATCCAAAGTTATAATCACTAATCAATGTATATCAAAATCGCTAACTCGTTGTAGTAAATGACAATGTCAAGTTCTATAACAAATTTGTTTGCAATACATTTCAGGCTCGATTAATTTTGTTAGAACATAATGAAAAATTTTTTTAATTTTAATTAACTAAAACCGTATAGGTTAAATTGCTGGTTACTTAAAGGACCTTCTCGCGGCAATCGAACTTTTTTCGTGTGGTTATTCGTTTGTGAGTTTAACCCTTTTTACCTAAAAAATCAAGTCAAATATCTACACTTAAAAAAACTATCGCACGATCGAAATCTAAATACATAGAAATTGTGACCCTGAGAAATCAAAAAGTATTTATTCTTCGACAAAGAAAATTCGAACTTTTTTCACTTTTTTCGTATACGAATTGCGCGAGAATTTCCCCCCAGACCCTGTATATCTTATTCAGAACCTAATCCTAGTATGATTTAATAAACAAAATAAATGGCACAGAAATAGTTGTTTTGTTGGACTGACGCAAGATGTAGGTAGAGTCTGGAAATCATCTTCAAATGCCAATCTTCGGAAAGTTACCTAGAATAAACGCTTTGTTATTATTAATAAAGATAAAGACTTGCGATGATATCATTACTATTCGAGCTCCGGTGCATCAAAGACATTGGATGAGAACGTAATACTAATGGTTTACGCATCGTGGATGTTATGTTACGTTTTATGAATAAACATTTCTTCAGACAAAATCATACACTATACAGAATGTTGTTTTGGTCAGTGACATCCAACTCAGGGATGATTAATATGAGTTATGCGTATTAAAAAAAAACTTTAACTTTACTTTTAACATTATAAGCAAGTTTTATAAAAGAAAACCTCTTCTCAACATTTAAAAGAAAAATAAACGAATGGGGAAACTCGCATTCTCGCGCATAGCTAGTGCGTATCTACGAAATAAGATGTTGTAGCCAGTAAGCTACAAAAAGGCGACCTGGCGTTGGTAATTTTGACTCGCTCGCTGTATAATGAATTGATTTTGTGGGTATATTTTCCTTTTTTTTTGCATCAGTATCGTTTGTACAACCAGCCCTGAAACCCACGTCGTTAAGCGAAACAACACCCTGTATACACAAAAAAAAACTCAATAAATTAAATTTAAATTGATCGATTATCAATAACAGTCAAAATTTACCACAGTGGTAATTCCACAAGGCAGTTATTATTTGCGGAAAATTTAAAATAGGTACTTGTTCTTAATAGGTAAATAGAATGAAACGTAGG
The DNA here is from genome assembly GCA_963924145.1 of Pyrausta purpuralis. Lineage (NCBI taxonomy): Eukaryota > Metazoa > Arthropoda > Insecta > Lepidoptera > Crambidae > Pyrausta > Pyrausta purpuralis. Next base: position 7,583,702 of record OZ001657.1, on the reverse strand, counting down.
TTATTACAAAAATCCACTTTGATAAAACGATATTTATGATAAATTAATAAATAATCTCTATTAACGAAGGACTAATGACTTTTACACAGCTAAGTGTGTGTGGCAGTGACGCGTTGAACTCTTTTTCATTTAAATGAAACTTCAAATTAAAAAAGTGCGGTGTACGTGTTTTATGCTTTTTTTTCATTCTTAGTTGGTATTTAGTAGCTAAACCACAACGAAGGAAAGCGTCATTAAACTTCTTTATTAAGTAGTTTTATAAGATAACTAGCGGACCCAGCGAAATATTTTTCCGCCCCCTGTCGGCCCAGCTCTGTAATTTTAAAAGTTAAGCGGTCCCAGCGAACATCATTACGAATGTGTCCCCCAGCCCCGGCCCCGTCAAACGGGATTAAGATTATCCTATATCCTCCCCCCCGCCCCGGCACCGTAACGTAAAAGTATCCTATATATTTATCTTGGTTCTAAGCTACCTCCCTACCAATTTTCAGCCAAATCGGTTCAGCCGTTCTTGAGTTATAAATAGTGTAACTAACACGACTTTCTTTTATTTATATATTTATATAGATAAGGTTTAGATAGATGTGGTTACGATTACAAATCAAATCGGAGCGCATCACAGCTCACAGCTGAATCATGATATAGATTATAAAGCAGACTGACAATACCATAACGATCGCTCATCAAGATCGCACTGTGTTACGAATAATAATTTCTTTTGCGGTTGCCTTGAGTATTAAAAATACTAGCAACCCGCCCCGTCTTCGCACTGGTTCAATGTTGATAGATATAAATAAAGACAAATATGCGCCAGACAACACACATAAGCTATATTCTTCCTTGTGTTACGAATACCAGACAACGATTATGACGGGGGCGTATTCTATTAATACCTTAATAAGTATGAACATCTATTTGCTCCCATATTACAAATTATATTATATTACAAACAGAGCTATCTTAAAGCAATCTACGTATTTAAAAAAAACTAATCAAAATCTATTGCTTAGTAATCTTTAAAAGATTTAAACATACCTATACATTACAGACAGCGGGGAGCGACTTTGTTTTATACTATGTTGTGACGACTGTATATTTTGGTGTGACGTATACTTTAACAGATTTTTTGAATCATTGCGTCATATTCCGATTGATTTTTGTTTGCAAATAAATTAAAAGTTTACGAAAATCATTCCAAATAAAGACGTAAGTGGCAGGAAAATTGAGTTCATCTTTTTTTAAATAACTGCCTTGTCGATTCCAACTGGTTTTCTTTCTATAATCGAAGAATAATCAGAGAAAATAATACATAATTTAACGCAAGTTATTTAAAAATAGGAGGTACATCTTTTATTGTTATACTTAAATACACAATTTTAATAAATACTTACGGGGAAATATCGATGGCTTTTCTCTAAAACTCTATTATTACGAGTATTCGTTCTTCTATCTCAAACTAAATAATTATGACTAGTAAATAATATCTATTTATTGATAACGGTTATTAAATATATGCTTCCGGTTATTATTTCTAATGCCTGTAGCGACCGCAAACAAGACTAGGTTATACCGTTAGACATTATGAGCTCGTACTTAGGTAGGGTCTAATTGACAACTTTTCAGAAGAAAATCAAGTATTATTTAATTGTATATTTGTATTAATTTAAAAAATAATAATAATATAATGATTATTATAAATACAGGGTTTAGTAAAATTAACTGCATTCCTTGTAATTGGAGATTCTGTTGCTAAATTACAACAACTTTTTGTATGGAACTAACATCGAAATCCCAAAAAAAAACGGTTGACTTCTCCATCACTCTGGTATGGGGTATGTTTTTTTTGGAATTGTTCGTCAATGTTGGTCCTATACAAAAAGTTGTTTCATATGAGCATCGGAATTAGCCCCAACAAGGAATGAAGTTAATATTGATAGACCATAGGTATATATTGGACACCAACTGATTCCCAAAGTAAGTCACAAATCTCCTTGTTTTATGAAAACTAGAAACAACGATGGTACCACAACGCCAGAGTCGCGACGATAATTAAGATTTCTGTATTAACCCGACTGGGAGTCGAACCCGGGACTACATAATAACCAGTCACTCTGTTGTGCACAAGGCAAATGGTCAGGTAATTGGCAGTAGGTGAAGTAATTACGAACATGCATGTGTAGTGTCACAGAAGATTACAATCGTACTACGTAGTGTTATTGTGTGAGTATATCGTGAGTGTGTCACTAGACCGCAAGCGAATCCATTGTTGTCATATCGTCCATGGGAACCCGCGCTTGAATGAGTGCCGCGTATCGCACCGTTGTATCTTGTATTGTCAGTGAAATCACGTTATACGTAGTCGTTTTTAGGTTAACATAATGGAGTTAATTTAAAAGAAAGAAATTAATAAAAAAATATTGAAAGGACACCACAAACACACACATACTCAATGTTACACATTAATTACAAAAAAAAAAATGCCAGCCAACCACCTCACTCAGCATAACCTAGGCCTCCTGGAGAACCAGACGCTGGTTACCTTTTTGAGATGATAACGTAGAACTTACTTTAATTTATTAACCAGAATCGATTTTTTTTTTAAATATAGTAAACTAACTAAGACATGTTCAGATTTACTACAAATAATTAAACTAGGTTTGGACAACTGTTTAAATATGATACGGCTGGTTAAAAATCAACGTCAATCAAGTCAAATGACATAAGGGTGACGTTTTACACTTTAGCCGCGTAACATTTAAACTGTAGTTTAAACCTTGTCTATTTATTTGTAGTAAGACCGGTTGTCGTTTGTAAAAACTAAAGTAATTTTGCAGATAGCACGTGTAAATAGCTCGCACTTGACATAATGACGTATGAGCCTGAATTAAAATATGCCACCTTATTAATGAAAAAGATTCAATACAAATGGTGAACTGTTTACTCGGAGCATTCTTATCCAGAGTCTTTTAAAAACTCCCTTTAATACAAGTCATGTAATAAAACACACTCCTGAAATTTGTAGAAATCTAAAAATACAAGGGTTTTAACCACCTGAATATGAATTATGGATAATTAGGCTATTTATCATGATAATTATCTTAAAGCACTTGTAGCATACACATTTGGGTGTTGTTATCAATGTTTTTCCACATTTAAATGAACATGTTTAGCCATAAATTACTAAACGGTGCACTAATCACAAGACCCTAAAAATAATAACAAAGACTACAACCAAATCTCGGCTCCTTTTTGCAACAAAAAAGCGAAGATGATTATGGATTAAAAATACCTAAAAAAATAGATGAACAAAAACTGACTAAAAAGCCTTAAATAACGCGTTTTCCCTCTACTTAGGAGAAACAAATTCATTTAGAGGCGGGGCATGATGAATTGATTTTTTGAATGCGGTTTAATTTTTTAATTATATTTTTTATTTAATGTTTTTAAGTTATTCTTCCTATCTTCATCCCAAAAACTACTAGATCGACTTTGATGAAACTTATACTGTACTCTTAGTTGAAATATACCTAAGCGAACTAAAAAAGAATTATTTTGCTATGACTTCTTGTTTTCGAATGGAAAAACATACATACACTTATGAAAGTTTGCACGTGTTTGGAAATCTCTATAGATAAAAATACTCAGTTATTATCAAATTCCAACAATATCACATATATAAACATTGAATTGATTACCTACTTTTTTAAGTCGGTAAAAATAGTAATGACAATATGACAAACATATGATTAAAATGAACTCGAATATTTTTGATCATCGTTGACATTTGCGTCCTTACATTTACCAGATATTTCTCGTTCGCGACTTTGTTCGCTTAATTAACGGTCATTTTAATGGTGCATGGGATGAGCCAAGGTTAAGAGCAAATTGCTACGTTAAGACGCGTTTAAACGTGGCTATTGTAGATCTGGTGCTATAGATCTGAACACGTAGCAAACCTTGTCTGAATAATCACTTCTTGGGCGTTTATTCGCGTTCTATTTATTGACAGTGTTGTAATGTATGATCCTGCCATAAGTAGGCCTGGGAACGTATTGCGATCCAGCTTTATCCGTTTAATTTCCCAGTCAACAATTATTATATAATGGTATGAATATTAAAATGTAATTATATTTTAATAATTGTATCAATATAATTAAAAATCGCAATACGAATTGCTAATTTCACAGTAAGCTGAGCTGCTTAACTGTGCAATACGAATCCTGTTCTCAACTTCGGAAGAAATATCGTGAACAGCTAGCTCTTTTCATTGCACGCTGAGTTGTCATAGTATTCTTTGTATTTTTTAAATTTATGATCAGAAGCAGTAAATGTAAGCTCTCTTAGTCCTAAAGTCCGTTTTTCTCTGCTAGTCGAATATTGTAAACAATCTTGACATTTCTTTTTATAAGAAATGATGAGTTTTAAAATAAGATTCACACAAAACTCACAACTTACAAAGGTAATTCATGTTTGAATACTGAGTTCGTTTAAAACAAATAGTTTACTAATTTTATTCACTGATTTGATTTTGAAAGTTATCAAAAGATTGTTTACTTTGTTGGACAAGCAAAAGAAAACGGACTTAATTATCTTTGCGATGTTTACTAACGATATTAAAGATGATGCGTGTGACCCGCTCATGCACTTAACCTCTTAAGTGTTTTGGATCAACTGGTTTTCAGTAAGACACGTAAATATTTACGAAATAAAACCTTTTTGTTTCAATCTGGAAATACAAACGAGTTTGTCAATGTTAAGTCCTCGTTATCATTGAGAACTAGCGGACCCAGAGAAATTTGTTTCGCCCCCGGCCCCGTCTCGCCCCGACCCCGTAATTTTAATAATTATTGTCTCAATCCGGACGGTGACGAATCTGACAAAAGAAAAATCGGTCCGCCCGTTCATTGTTTTTCTTCTATAAAAACCTTCTCCTGTCAATGGCAAACACACCAAAAAAAGAATTAGCGAAATAGGTCTAGCCGTTTACGCGTGATTTCGTGTCCAACGAAAATAAGGATTAATTTATATATGATAAAAAATAAACTTTAAAAAAAAGTAAAAACCGACTTCAAAACCAAAATGCACTAAAAAGTCTTAAATAAACTCTTCACCGTTGAAAGGAAAGGAATCCGTTTTAGGCAAACAATTTCTTTTTGGAGTCGGTGCTGTGATAGTTGATGCTTGATGGTCAAAGTGATGGCACCGACTCCAAAAAGAAATTGTTTGCCTAAAACGGATTCCTTTCCTTTCAACGGTGAAGAGTTTATTTAAGACTTTTTAGTGCATTTTGGTTTTGAAGTCGGTTTTTACTTTTTTTAAAAGTTTATTTTATTTCTTTATTTTTAGTGATACATAAGAGGGGGGGGGGGGGGAGTTGCACCTTATGATTCTATTTTTTACGAAGCTACAAATTACCTATCATAAGTTTCGTCATTATAATTACTGAACTCCTAGGCGTTAAGGAGTTCCACCATCAGCTCAGCCCCACAAAATGTTGACTATCAGACGTAACAACACGACAACATTAAGATTCTAGTAAAGAAACACTATACGTGCCTTTAAAATTTGAGGGTTTCCCTCGATTACACCAAGATCCCATCATCAGATCCCAAAATGGAAAAAATGGGACCAACTAGAAGGTACACCCTCTAAGTAGGTGAAAAAATTTTTCGATTCGGTCGACAAACCACTGAGATATGAGGTAACATACATACAAAAAAAAAATAATGATAAAAAAAAAAAACATACAGTCGAATTGATAACCTCCTCCTTTTTTGAAGTCGGTTAAAAATAACACTTCGTCTCTGAATCATACTCGTAAATAATAAAATTATAGGCTCTAAGCTCTAACTAATCAATCAGTCAAGTTTTTTTAATCTTTCTTTTCTTTCTATCCTTCTTTTAAGTGTTACGTTTTTTCCCAGAGGATCAATAAAGCTTTTTGACTTCCGTAATACAAAGAGGAACTCTTTTACTGGTCTCGGCGATCCCGATTTTATTGCTATTTATATTTATTAATATTTTTACAGGTTCTAATTTAGTTGTTTCAATTTATTACTTTTAGTTGCTACTGACAATAATTTATGGGTCCTTCTGTTACCTGAAATAAATGTATTTTATTTTTCATTTATTTTATAGTTTCGCCATGTCCGTTTCTCCGTCTATCCGTCCGTCCACAGATCATAAGTACTAGAAAACTGTAATTAAGCATGGGTATGTAATCTAATCTCGCCGCTGAAGTGATATTTAATAGTGTTATTAAGAGCGTGTACTCGTAATACAAAACGTATAGCACGATTAAACCTGCACTTGTCAGTCTCGTTTTAAACGCGGAAATCATTACAACGCCAACCGAGTAATCAGCTAGACGCCTCTTGAATATAAGGCACCTTATTTTTCTATAAATAAATAATTGCTATTTATTGCAAAAACTAGCGGAATGTTTTTATCTTTATTTTAACGCGTAACGTAGGTAACCTACATCTATATATACTTTCTACACTAATATTATAAAGCGGAAGAGTTTGTTTTTTGAACGCGCTAATCTCAAGCATTACTGAACCGATTTCAAATATATTTTAGGGTTAAGGCTATTAAACGTCACAATACGACTTATGAGACTTATGAGAGCAGAAAAATAATGAAAAAAATTGCAAAACCAGGGAAAAAAATGCTTTTGAGAGCTTTCGTTGCGTACGCAGCGTTAACCGTTTAAGATATCTACATAAAAAACACGTATGACGAATTGTTCCGAATGAAATAAGTAAACAAAAATTAGATATAGAAGTTCTTTAATAAAGATAACCGGGCCAAACGTTCTGCCCGGTTAGCCAGAAAGTGCTGGTTCAAGTCCCGCCCGTGTGCATTTTTTTGGTTTCTTATTTCATCTTTATGGATACAAAATATGACACTGTGAGTGTTAAAAACATTCTTAACCATTCTACAATAAAGTTTGGCACAACATATGTGTATCTAATATGGTTTACTCACTTCAATCTTTTTTTATGTTCATAAATTCGATAAAAAATAATGTAATACTTTCAAAAGTGTTTTGATGCACGAGGGTTTTTATTCTTATTAAAATGAACATATTCATCATCACTACCATTTAATTTTGAACAAAATTGTTCGTAACATAATTTGATTTCGATAAAAATCTTAGAAGCTATCACAGTTTTAAAATAACTCCGCACCAAAATCATGCTCGCAGCTTGAGTGCAACACGCGCTTGCGCTTAACTGCTTTCCGGTTTCTAGTATCTTAGTTCCATCTTTATGAATCTTAGTTCCAATTAAATATATATTTTGCGTAGAATATTTAACTTAAAATCCGAAATTTACTCAGGCGACGCCGCGGTTGACCGCTAGTAATAAATAATGCCAATGCCAGTCTTTGGAATTAAATTTTAGTGATGGCCAAGATTTCTCATCACACACAAAAAGAGTTAAAGTTAAAAAAAAACTAAACACTTATTACTAAGACTCTACCAAGTTTCCTGAAAGTTCCGACTAATTAAGAAACTATTTGTTTTAAATGTCTTTAATTGTTATTCCAAACAAATCGACATTGTTATCCATTAATTATTTTAACTAAGTCATTGTTAATCTTACCATTTGGAATTCACATATACCTATTAGACATTTTAAAGGCCGAGTGTAGGCGAATGCCAGAACAATGCGTTTAATTTGACTCGAATAATTTTCTGGAAGCACCTTTAAAAGACCATCAAACGTAATTAACAGTCGCCTGGATGGTCTATTAAATACTAAAGATGTTTCTTTTTTCTTTCTATTACGTGTGTGTAGTAAAATACAGCTTTACAAATGTACTCATATGGGTACGTATTACAATACCGAATTTTAAAATACCGAATTTCATAAGCCCTACGAACGGAAGGCCGAATTTTAGAATGCCGAATGTTTATATGATCGAAAGTTCTAAATACCGAAAGTTTCAAATCCCGAAAATTTCAAATACCGAATCTTATAAGACCTATGATTGGAATACCGAATACTAAAATGCCGAATTTTAAAATACCGACTGTTTATATGACCGAAAGTTCAATATACCGACTGTTTATATGACCGAAAGTTTAATATACCGAAAAATTTAAAACCCAAAGATTAAAAATAATTGTAGATATACCATTGAGATTGAGGTTCATTAAGAAAAACAAATTTTGATTGACCCCGAATCGCCGTGGTCCTTCGCCGTGGTACTAGTCTGCCCGATACTAGAGTGTAATTCAAAAGCCGGAGGCGCGGAGGGAGAGCAGCCCTCGCCCGCTATAGCAAGTTTCGGCTTGTCTCAGCCTCAGCCGCTCCAGCTCGCACGGGAGCCTGCGATTCGCTACGCTAGGGCGAAAGGGCTGCACTTCCCGCAGCGCCGGAGAAGAGCAAAACCTATGCATGCTGCTACATGCATGCCTGTTTGATTGCTTGCATGCTGCATGCCTGCTTGCTGCATGCATGCTGCATGCTGCATGCCTGGTTAATTGCTTGCATGCTGCATGCCTGCTTGATTGCTTGCATGCTGCATGCCTGCTTGCTACATGTATACCTGTTTGATTGCTTGCATGCTGCATGCCTACCGCAAATTTAATCTTACTTTCGGGATTTTGAACTTCGGTATACTAACTGTAGGTATATTAATCTTCAGGATTTTAAACATTCGGGATATGAACCTTCGGTATTTCAAACTTTCGGGATTTCGAACTTTCGGGATTTTGAACTTTCGGTTATTTGAAATTCGGCATATTGAGCTTCGGTATATCGGGTATAGGTATTTCATTCGTTCGGTATTTTGATTTTCGACGATTAAAGCGTAGGTATTTCATTTGTAGGTATTATGAACTTTCGGTATTATAATACGTACCCACTCGTATTAAGCAACACCTTCAATCAAGGGCCCCTTTGTTTTTTACAAAAATCGATTGCATTTTTAATAAAGTTTTAAAGTGAATGTTAACGTTCCTTAAGTAAATAATTCCGTAGTTAGTCCATTGTAAATGTCATAATCAGGATCTCTCTTATCCTATTAAGGACAACTAAAGGAGTCTTTAAATGTTTTCAATTACTGTTCAAAAATATTCATTTCTGTCACGACACGACCATACTCAGGAGATAGGTACTTAATAACAGAAAGCGCATATAATTTACCTTTAGGATTGCACAGTAAATGCATCTTCTGAAGCCAGTTTTGAAGCGGTTTGGTGAGATTCCGTGTAAGACCTATCTCAGGTCATTACTTGGTCATTACCATCTAGTATTCTAGTTCATAAGTAAAGTGCTTCGTGGTGCTTAAACTTACGCATATTTAATTGGTAATTTGGGTTCAGCAATAAATGTTCATTCATCATCATCATCATCATAACTACCAGCCAAAGGACGTCCACTGCTGAATATAGGCCTCCACCGCAGCGACCGATCACAAGTGGTCTGCATCCAGTTTGATCCTGCGATCATTACAAGGTCGGCTGTCCATCTTGTCGGTGGACGACACGCTGCGTCTTTAGTCGAAGGGTCTCCAATCTAGAACTTCCCTGCCCCAACGGCCATCATAGTTCTTCGCGCTATGTTCCCTGCCCATTGTCACTTGAGCTTACTGATTCTCAACGCTATGTCGGTTACCTTAGTTGTTCTACGTATCTCCTCATTTCTGATTCGATAGCCCACCCAGCATAGCCCTCTCCATTGCTCGTTGTGTAATTTTAAGCTTTTGTTCATTGTTGTTGTCACAAAAAGACTGAAATCATCCAACAAGAAAAGTGTACCCCCCTTGTTAAATCAAACACTGCCAAAAATTAATACAGGGTGTAGTGTTGGTCAGTGACATCCAACTCAGGGATGATGGTATGAGTTATGTTTTTCCAAAAAAAAAAAAACTTTAAATTATATGCAAGTTTTATAAAAGACATACACAACATACTAAAAAATTTAAAACGAATGGGGAAACTCGCACCCTTGAGCGTAGCTCGCGCGTATTACAAAATAGGTTCCTACACTGTAGCTAGTAAGCTTCGAAGAGGCGTCTTAGAGTTGGTAATTTTAACTCCCTCGCTACTATCGCAATAATAAAATGATTTTGTGGGTTTTATTCATATTATTTTTATATTTTTGGCACCAGTATCGTTTTTACAACCTCTGAGTCGGGCGTCGCTGACCAAAACGAGAGCCTGTATAATACTAAGGTATTATTGTTCGTTAATGCCACTTTTCAACCCTAGGTATATTTCAGTTTGTTTCTGACTAATAATGGATTATATATAATTAACGCCATAAAAATAGCGGTACTCTACAATCCAGCAACATATTATTTTATGATTATTAACATAAATTCGATTTTGCCTTATCTAATCTGAATGTTCGTTTCTACACTGTAATTTACTATGTTTTTTTGAGTATTTTATATGAATTGTCAACCATCAGTGTAATTGCATAAATTCCCATGCTACCATTATTATAAAACATCTAGTCAGTAGCTTGCGTAAACGGAGGAGACACTAATTGTACCAATTAAGATAAACTTTTCAGAACATCTTACCGTGTATTCAACTAGAAAAGATTGTTGACAGCTAAAACATTGTTTCATTCCACTTAAATGTAATTACTCTCTCGTGATTAACGTTAACTATAATACAGTCAATGACACTTTTATTGCTACTAGCATTAAGTACAGTTAGCCCAAAAAAGTCTGCTACAGATTGGATGTTATATCTTATTTTTATTTATTTTTTATATTTCAAGACTTACAGCTAGAACAAGATTGCTTAAAAACTGTAAATAATAATAAAGCCATTTACATGTTTCCACTGGTAGACTAAAAGTTTAAAAGTACAAAAACGCTCGCAAATCAAGAAGTAGTCGCTTAAATTAATAAAACTAATTTACAAAAGCAAAGGCATGTTCAATATTCAAAAAAGTCGTTAGATAAAAAATGCCTTACACTAAGACAAAACAAATCAAATGTACTGACATTCGTTAAATAGATTAGCTGCTCTAAGTAAAAAGAAAACCGCCTGTAATTTGTGTTAACTGTAGGGACGTGCAAAAGGTTGGGATTCCTCAGAGGTTTCCTTGGTGTCCAAATGCACAGCTTGCTTAAGAGCTCATGATAGTCTATCAGAACGCCAGCAATCTTGTGAATTTAAGACATAATTATCAAGTTTATTTCAAAAAAGTGACAAAGTTTGTTTTATGTGCGCCTTCATATTGAAGCGACAGCGCTGCTTACTGCTGGCATTTAAGTATAAAATTATCAGCAGCGCGGCTATCGCACGCGTGAAAGCGCTCTAAATCTCTGCATTATCGACGCTGACTGTACCAGTCTACATCGTTATAGCTGTTTTGTGTGTTAGCCTCATTACGCCTTTTTAATTGAGCGGTTGACTGCCTAGGAATGTAGTTATTAATTAACTAGCGGTTACCCGCGACTTCTTTCGCCTGTTCTTGCTATAATATTCTTCTTTGATGCTCTGCTGCGCTTTTATTGATCTTTTCAGCCCATAGATTTATAAATATTTCTTCACAACCATAAATAATAGAATTGAGGATCTTCTTTTTTAAATCGCGTTACTACAGCGTGTAATCATGTTCAATTTTAAAATATGTTCAATTATAAAAATATTTTTAAAAAGAATATTTTTTTCGTCTATTTAAGCATAATATTCGTTTACTTTTTCAACTGCTTTACGAACGAAAACAGTTCCCGAGACGAGCGCGTTTAACCAACCAACCAAACAAACAAACTCCAACCTAGCATGCTAGCTAGGAAGGAAAAACTGCACAATCGAATGTTATGAAATAATAAAGTTGGGGTCTAATTAGTGGTAGTCAAAGGACAAGAATGGTGGTGTTGCAAACACAACTTACCTGTTGTGACGTCATAATTCCCATCTAATATAATTAGAATATAATATGGTGAACTAATATGGTAACTTGGTGAATAAATGAATGGTTTTGTCACTATTACAACCAAAAAAAAAACAAAAAGGTCTTTTCGTTGAAATATTAATACGCACACACTTATTGTATGTGATATACAAATTATTACCATTAGGGCCGATTTTTCCAACGTTGGATAAGACTTATCAGACTGAATAAGTATAAAACGATCGATTTTGAAATGTCATTTACATAACTGATTGCTGACAAATTTGTGACCTTTTCAAATTAGGCGTTTTGCATTTTCTTTCGACGAATATTCCTTATCCGAAGTTAAAAAATCAAGCCTTAGACATTACAAATACCGCACTAATTTATTTGACGCACATAGTGTTTATAGGGTTCCGTAGCCGAATGGCAAAAAACGGAACCCTTATAGTTTCGTCAAGTCTGTCTGTCTGTCTGTCTGTCTGTCTGTCTGTCTGTCCGTCCGTATGTCACACCCATTTTATTCTGTAACTATAAGCATTACACAATTGAAATTTGGTAAGAAGATGTATCTTGTTAACCGCTTACCGATTCTCATACAAAAAATAAAAAAAATGACAGTTAAGGGGGGGCTCCCATACATGAAACTAAAACCAAAAAAAAATTTTTTGGCAAACCTATGCGTGTGGGGTGTCTATGAATAGGTCTTTCAAAATAACATAGAGGTTTCTAAAACTATTTTCTTTTAAAGCCAAACGTTTAATAGCTAGACGCTTCCAAAGTGGTAAAATGGGCGTCCCCCCCCATCTAATTTCTAAACCAAGCAAGTGTAAATTTTGAAAAAAATATATAATGTAGATCTTAACAAATACTTTCAACGAAAATTGGTTCGGACGGGATCGAACTAGTAGTTTTTGAGATATAGCACATTTTCAACAACCGCAAACATAACTTTGTACTTCATACAAAGACTATGAAAAACAAAGTTATATTTGTAGTCAACAAAATATTGTGGTATTTTACTAAGTAGAAGTAAATGGATTCCCTAATTCAGTTAACGTAGGCACGGAACCCTCAGTGCGCGAGTCCGACTCGCACTTGGCCGGTTTTTAAATTGTGTAATGTCCGGATTGTGTGAGAAAATTGTTTGGTTCAGGAATAAGTTTGATAAAAATAAAAATGCAATTTGTAAAACAAACACGTTAATTAATTGTTGAATTATTTAGGTATCAAAAAGGAATATAATAATTGCTGTTAAGAATGTAAACAAAGTCATAGTTTTCTCACGGATGTGTCTAGATAAAGATCGTCACGGCTTGACTGGCTCAAAACAGTGATATCACGTCAGTTATAGCACGGTAATGTTATCTATACAGTATTGTAATTCAGCCGTATTTTTAGATAAATAAATGAATAAGATATCCTTTGGACATTCCCACACATCGCCATCTTGTACCAAAGTAAGCTACTCAAAGCTTGTGTTATGGGTGCCAGACAACGGATATAATACTTAAATACTTTTTGTTTGTAAATATATACATGATATACATAGAAAACACCCAGACCAATATACAAACAGACATGTTCATGCACACAAATGTTTGTATTGTGCGGGGATCGAACCCGCGACCCGCTACGTAGTAGGCGATTTCTCGACCACTACACCAGACGGGTCGTCAATGCCAAGGCCTAAATAGCTACGCGGCACGTAAACATACGATAGGGCTGCCCTTTTAATCACATTTTCCTACTTCGTCACCGAGCGCATACCGAGATCGAGGCGCGTAGGCATAGCTCGCTCTTGGCCCGTTTGAATGATGTTGTTATACTGTATATCTATACAGTATAACATTACTTTGGTTATAGGCTCTAACAGAGTTTACTTACCGAGCAACTTAAATTGTACTTGATTAAAAGCAAGAACCAAAGATCTATTCGTCATAGTAAATAGATCTGAAATTACCTTTTAGTAACCTAAATTTTAAAAAAACTTGCCCTTGAAAAAGCTAATTAGTTAATGACGATTAACAGACCAAAATATATACTTAAATTGCCAAATACGAGTATTTTATTTAAGTGCTTAATATAAGGGTTATCATAATCATTATCCTTGTTGAATGCACGATTTTGATGTATTCTTGTCAGTTAACATGTATTTAAGCACTTAGCTGAGTACTATCTTAAGCTTTTGGTCTTCAAAGTTTTCAAAAGTTCCATTATTTAATTTTTTTTAGTTTAACAACCATAAACGGTTGATGTAATCAAAAATCTTTAAAAACGTGAAGACGATTGATTACACATTTTAGTCGTGCATGAAACTCAATCTAATAAAATTACGAACATGCTGAAGTATACCTATTTATTTATATTACACTTCATGCACAAACAAACTATACATATGGTGAACTTAACGCTAAAAGCATTATCGACCAGTTAACCATAGGATCAACAAAGAAAATACAGGCGGCGTGAAGAAAGTATTATAGGGACAAAAGAGAGATGACGATGATTAATTATATTAAAAAAAGTAAAAACCGACTTCAAAACCAAAATGCACTAAAAAGTCTTAAATAAACTCTTCACCATTGAAAGGAAAGGAATCCGTTTTAGGCAAACAATTTCTTTTTGGAGTCGGTGCTGTGATAGTTGATGCTTGATGGTCAAAGTGATGGCACCGACTCCAAAAAGAAATTGTTTGCCTAAAACGGATTCCTTTCCTTTCAATGGTGAAGAGTTTATTTAAGACTTTTTAGTGCATTTTGGTTTTGAAGTCGGTTTTTACTTTTTTTTAAAGTTTATTTTATTTCTTTATTTTTAGTGATTACATAAGAGGGGGGGGGGGAGTTGCACCTTATGATTCTATTTTTTACGAAGCTACAAATTACCTATCATAAGTTGTGTCATTATAATTACTGCGTTAAGGAGTTCCACCATCAGCTCAGCCCCACAAAATGTTGACTATCAGACGTAACAACACGTCAACATTAAGATTCTAGTAAAGAAACACTATACGTGCCTTTAAAATTTGAGGGTTTCCCTCAAATACACCAAGATCCCATCATCAGATCCCAAAATGGAAAAAATGGGACCAACTAGAAGGTATACCCTCTAAGTAGGTGAAAAATTTTTTCGATTCGGTCGACAAACGACTGAGATATGAGGTAACATACATACAAAAAAAAATAAAGATGATAAAAAAAAACATACAGTCGAATTGATAACCTCCTCCTTTTTTGAAGTCGGTTAAAAAGGTAAACCTACCTACATTTTCAGCCAAAGCACGTCTGCTGCTGAACATAAGCCTCCCTCATGGTTTTCCACAGCGACTGATCACAATAATCTTCTAATATAACATACAATAATAAATATGGATAACGTCTAATATATCGATTATATTCACGACTAAGAGATGTTTAGAAATTCTTACTTGTTTCAAGTATTAAGACCTTCCTAAGTATTCTAGAAGCTAGAAATAAAACCACTAACAAATTCAATCAATCTTTGTTTTTCCAGGGATACTGCCCGAAGCCCTACGAACAAAATGCATCAGATGCACCGAGAGACAGAAGAAGGCAGCCGTGAAGGTCATCAGGCGGCTTAAGAGCGAGTTCCCTGAGGAGTGGGCTAAGCTGTCTTCGAGGTGGGACCCCACAGGGGACTTTACGAGATACTTCGAGGAGTTCTTGGCGAATGAGAACTTTAACACCATTTCTGGAGCTGGTGAGTTAATTCTTAACTACGAGTACTAGGACTACTAAACTCATATTTCACACAAGTAAGGGATAAGTGATAATAGTCCGTTTTTCTTTCGTTGACAAATATTCATCATGATCATCATCATTATCAGCCAAAGGACGTCCACTATTTTCATAGGGTTCTCCCACAGCTTTCCACTGGAACCAATCGCAAGTGGTCTGCATCCAGTGTGAACCCGCGATCATTACAAGGTTGTATGTCTATGTTGTCGATAGAGGTCCTAAGCTGCGCCTTTGGTAAATATTGCAAACAATCTCTTTTAAACTTTTAATATAATATCAATGAATAAAATTAGTAAATTAATTCTTGGATTTAAACAGAGCTCAGTGTTCAACGAATAATTACCTATATGCGAGTTTCGTGTTTGACTTAATTTAAAATTAATCATGACATAAAAAGCTTTATAGCTATAAAGCTTTTAATGTCATGAGTAATTTTAAATTAGTAATCACAAGTAGGTACTCGTAGTAACAACTTAAAGAAAACGAACGCACATATCGAACACAATCCAAGGTAATAGGTAACTAATTAATAATAGGAATAAGAAAATTTAGGTAGCTTAATTAACTAATTAAGCTACCTAAATTTTCTTATTCCTTTAATAAGATTTAATATTACTATTTAGTTTTCGTGTACCTTGGATTGTGTTCGATATGTGCGTTCGTTTTTTTTAAGTTGTTACTACGAGTACCTACTTGTGATTACCATTAAAGGCTTAAAAATAGTATAATTTGTAGCTTACTTATCACTTATTAAATCTTTTTTATTTTTATTTTATTTCATAGCTAACAAAAACAGACATTAATCGTATTAAGGTAGTATATAAATATTAAAACTAAGTGGAACTGTACTAATGCCCTAAAGTGTTACACCTTTGCGCCAAACTTAAGTAGCGTGTAAACAAATTATCTTAAAAATACAAAGCTAAGTTTTTAATTTAAATACAAAATAAGATTTAAAAATTTAAAGATTTTTACGCAGTATTACTAACCCATGGATTTTTGTTGTCCGAAATAAATGATTTGTTCTGAGGCTTAGCTGAAGACATCTGCGACGGCTTTTACTGCAGTTTTGTACCGAGAAGAGCTAGCGTTGTATATGTCAAGCCTGTCCTGCAAACGATTATATAGGCGACACATTCGTGCGACAGGGTTGTGTCGTGAGACATTGTTTCTGTATCCAGGCAAGACAAAAGTAGATAATGAACGCCTCATGTTAGCCCTAGTGTTGAAGGCTAGTGAGGAGGTGAGATCAGGGGATTCAAGTGTGTGATGCACAATTTTGTGTAGGACCATTAAATCGAGTTGATGCCTTCGAATAGTCGAGCTTGGCATATTAAGTTTCTTTAGCCTTTCCGTGTATGACCCCGAGGAGCGCCCCATGTTACGACGGAAGCAAACAATTTTAGTAAACCTTTTCTGCACTTTCTCTATGTGTTTTGAGTGGACTTCGTAATGAGGTGACCAAACGACTGACCCATATTCCAGTTTACTCCGAACTAGGGAATAGAACAAGGTGATAAGACTAGCCCTTGTGAGGAACCCTAAAGTTTGTAGAGAACTGTTGACTATGTGTTGGTAATGTGACCGGAAGGAGAGATCATCATCAAAGTATACGCCAAGATCCTTGACTGTAGTCTTTCGCTATAGTGTCTGCCCTTCAAGCTTGTAGTCAAATAATATTTTGTGGCGTTTTTTCGTAAAAGTAATTACGAGACACTTACTTATGTTCAAAGACATTCGATTTCTCAGGCACCAAGCTGATATCCTAGAGAGATCCCCCTGTAAGCGGACACAGTCGTCTACAGAAACAATTTGCGCGAAGATTTTGAGGTCGTCGGCATACAGGAGACGCAAACAGGTTAGATCGTCAATAAGGTCATTGATGAAAATCAGAAATAACAACGGGCCGAGATGTGAGCTTTGAGGGACACCGGATTTAACCGGAGCAGGCGCAGATCTAAATCCTTTGACATATACCAGTTGGGTTCTGTAACTAAGGTACGATTCCACCCAGCGAAGCAGCGACCCGTGAACACCGAGAGCATCAATCTTGCGACATAGAAGACAGTGGTCCACCTTGTCAAAAGCCTTTTTAAAGTCTGTGTAAATGGAGTCTACCTGGCCTCCTTCGTCAAAAACCTGACTAAGTTATGTCTTTTATTCAAGCAGGTTGCTTAATGTACTCCGGTTTTTAATAAATCCGTGCTGATATTGGGAGAGATGCGGCTTGAAATGGTGATATAAATGATCGTAAATGAGAGACTCAAATATCTTGCCAGGACATGACAGCAGACTGATTGGTCGGTAGTTCTCGCAGCTCGAGCTGTCGCCAGACTTATAAACAGGAACTATGTGAGCTACCTTCCACGCTGACGGGAATACGCCAAGAGACAAATCCTGGTTATCCTAGCAAATAAAAAAAATTCAATGACAAGATTGTTTAAACTAAATATCTACAAGTCTTTGCGCTAAACTTTTATTAAGGTAAAGCGGAAAACCTATTTCATTATCTTTATGCGATAACATGCAATGTCCTCGGCTGACTAATATGGGTACAGTGAGTAACAAGATGTTGAACTTAAATAATCTGTCTGGTGCTCATAAACCATTGAAGGTTGTCGCCACAAACATTAGCAAAAACTGTTGTTTTTCTAATGACTGCTCAAGATCACACATTATAGTAGAGAATGGAAGCACTCCATTAGAACCAGTGACTCATGGTGACACAAGTTAACTAGGCATGTCTAGGGTCAAACTATCGTTAATGCATTTTTAACTATCGGATTTGATAAATGGTTTAAATTAAGTGCGAAATTAATACGTTCAAGGGAGTTTCAGAGTTACCCCCATAACTCAAAAAGTTTTTGAGGCCAGATTCAGTTGGTACGGTCACGTTATGAGAAAACGACCACCAACCACTGGAAAGGAACTTTTTAAAGTGCTTAAAAAGTGCCTTTCCAGTCTACAAAGAAAAGGAGAAGGGAAAGACCCCATAACCACCTGGATGATAAATACCCAAATGGATGAGAGTATTGGGATTCCAAGAGCTACACTCAAGATATTAATAAATGGCGTCGCATGATTGGGAGGGCGAGCTTAACGAAAACGAATAGGGCGAGGCAGAAGAAAAAGAAGAAGAAGAAATTGATAATTGGTTTGTGATTGGGTATTGTCTCAAGATCCAGAACTACACCAACATTGGACACCAATCTCATACATTGCTCTGTTCCCAAAGTCAATAGTTAATGCACTTGTGTTATGGAAAACAAAAACACCTGTGGCTTAGAATGTTTTTAACACTCTGTGTCATATTTTATATTCTTAAACGCACGCACGAGCACGGTAGCTCAATTGGTAGAGCGTTTGTCCCGGTTAGCCAAGAAGTTGCTGATTGGAATCCCACCCGTGCGCAAATTTTTGGTTTCTTATTTCATCTTTAAGAAAAACAACTGTATCTAGTATCACAACAGCCCAGTCCTGAGACAATGTAGAAAGTTCTGATTTCTATATTGCCCACCGGTAATCGAATCCGACACCTCGCAGCGGAAACGCCTTGAACCCAGCGTGCTTAGCCACTACACCACGGAGGTCGTAAATTTATTAAGTTACGTTAAAAGGAGATGGTAAATTTAACTTATGTTTTCTACGATAACTTTGAAAAGTTCGAGAAGTATCGACATGTATACACCACTAACACATCATCCTCTAATTACCACTGACAATTGACTGAATTTTGTTTTCAATAAGTTTCATTTTAATTTCAATTGACGGGACGGCTGTCCATGACCTTTCTTTATAAGTACTCGTTTAGCAGTTTATCCTCGCGTAGTTACGTCCGAAATACTTTAGGTACGAAGTCATTTACTAAATAAGAGTACAAAGCGTTCCTACCTACCTTATATTAAGGGTGCATCGTGCGATGTTGCTTTGACAGTTAAACAGCTCTGCTTTTGAGTAGATTAGCAAAGGAGATGTCCCAAAAATGTATAAAGCCTCGGCCAGGTCCATGTACGCTATACCTAATTATAGGCGAATATGTGTAGTACAGTTTTAATACGACTAATTTCTATGGAGAGCCTTAGTTTTTTGGCTGAAACAATAAAATAAACCACATTATTGCAACTCAGTACAATATGGCGGAGGACGCCATCTTTGACATTTGAATGACGTTTGTCTGTCAGTTTACCCTTGATAGTAGGTACCTGTTTATTTTATTTCACAAAGTATTTTTTTTTATCAGAACAATGGACAAATAATTAGTCATGCAGCTCTAGATCAGCTGCTATACTATGATATTTTATCTACTTAACATCTTTCCGATCTCGAAGCAGGCCAGCGAGAACAATATTCAACTCCACTACGAAATCAGCAGTGCAA
This sequence comes from Pyrausta purpuralis, assembly GCA_963924145.1. NCBI lineage: Eukaryota > Metazoa > Arthropoda > Insecta > Lepidoptera > Crambidae > Pyrausta > Pyrausta purpuralis. Next base: position 7,563,697 of record OZ001657.1, on the reverse strand, counting down.
CAAGTAAGCTGTGATACATTACTACAAAAGCCGGGTCAACAGATAGGGCAGGTAGGTCAGTCCAATTAATGCCAAGTAAGTCACGGAGAAAAAGTTACATATCAAATCCAAAAGAAAGCGAGGTTGTTATAAAGAAGCAAGAACTCAAAACACTTTAAACGCAACGAACAAACTGAACGAACGAAAATCAATATCTAGGGCAGCACTGATCATGACAGTTGACATTGTCAGTTTTTTTTTACTGTTATGTAAATCCCAGTAATGAAAAAATACAGTTGCCATCTTTACAAATAAATAAGGTGTTTGATTTTATTTTTAAGCTACTAAACTACGGACTAAAACATTTTTATTGTATTTTTAATGGAAATATCAATTTTTTACCGATTTTTTAGTACTACGTACATGGTACAGGCCTGGGATGGGACATCTCCTTTGTATTGCGATTATGTATAATACACTCAGCAGATTAGCGGGGAGAAGCACTACGCGAGCTTTTTTTTTCAATGCCAATTTGGTGACTCAACTAGTTTAGTGGGAATTAAACTGCCTGGAACTAATAACGTGATCGTAATATTATTATGGCGTAAAACCTACGTATTAAAGTTTTCATATTTTCAGAACGCGCAGATATTTCTTTACTAGGTTCGTCGACATACAACATATACAAATGTAAAGCCAAGGGTCTTTTTTTAGCTTTTCAAAGTACTTAAAAAACCTTTATAAGAAAAAGTTTCAATAAACCAAGCCAAAATGCTTCTTTCCTCATTCTAAATGAGGAATATTATATAGTTAGAAATATTAAAGTATTTTAGGCAGAATAATCTTTATTCATTAAGGTTCAAAAACAACCTTTCATCTAAATAACGATGATGATACTTCGTCGTAAGGAAAGGAGAAGAGTCATACAATATTTCTGTCGATATATGACGATCGATTATGACGACCCAGGCAAAAAGACAAGTTAGAAGATCTCCTTAATAGCCAAGCTTCTAACATCCTCAAAAACCTACTTCAAAATCTTCTCTAACTTTACACTTTAGTCAAAATTATGTGGTTTGGTCATTTGGCCGTTTTGTTTGCGTCTAATGGGTGTATGGTGAATCAAAATTTGATTTATTCCAGTCTGATCCTTCTGGTGGTTATCCACCAAGGGGTCACTATAATTTTTTATTCCGGACTAATCCGCCTTGTTGTGATCCACCTCTCGTGATTATTATTAAAATTTCTGGACTGATTCCCCTTATATTTTGTTCAACCAAAATTCATAACTTTGCTTGTGATCGAATAGAAACGGCCTAAACACATTATTTTGACTGTGAAGTTTGAGAAGATTACAAGTTTGGCTCTACGTGAGATCGCTTAACGTTTTGACACTGAAAGTAATACGATCACGGCTTTTGGTGTCATTTTTAATAAAAATGATTTTGGTGGGATACAATATTTCTATTTGATGTCACGACCCAGACAAAAATACATGTTTTATACATTAGTTTGTGTTGAGGCTATGTAGTGACGGTGTTTCCTGTGCGGTGGTGATCAAATGAGAAGTCTCGGGTCTTCATATTAAATGATTTACCAACACAGCAAGCACGGCGGGTGACGACTGCATCATCATGATTTACATCGCAAGCCCCTAAACTGCTCAAGAAGCAAAACTGCGGCGTTATCGAGCCGCAACATTTGACTTAATAAAGTTATAACTATCATTCTATTTTCAAATATTTTTCAATTTTCCAGGCGGCAGCGACGTTTCCGCTCCTTCGTCCATCCCGCCGCTACCTCCGGTGCCGCCGCGATTGCCGGCGTCGCCTCCCAGCACGACGCCGCCCCCACCACCCCCGCCGGTACAGCCTGTGACTACGTCGCGACCACCTGTCATTTTGAATAGGTAAGTCCTGTTGCATTGCAGCCATGTTTTTGTGACACAATACAGGGTGTTGTTTTGGTCAGCGACGCTCGACTTGGGCCTCGCTGACCAAAACAACAACCTGTATTGCATTGCATGGTACAAATGATACTGATGCCAAAAAAAAATATGCAAAAACCCACAAAGTTAATTTATACTAGCGATAGTATTGCCTAGTACTAGCGAACGAGTTAAAAGAGTAGCTTACTGGCTACGGCGTAGTATTACCTGGGGTATTACGAAATTCTCATCATTCTCAAACTCCCACCATCAAATAGAGTTGTTTATCTACTTAATTTTCGCTAATTTTTCCCCTCCCATAGGCGTTAAAATATGAAAATGAAACTGTAGTCAAATAATTACTTTGTTTTTTTTCTTTAAATTGAAAATAAATCAAAATTGTCTATCATCGCCACCAAAATATTTACCGGTATTAGCTCTTGATTTCGAATATTTTGTTATTTCAAGGGAATTATATCATGTTTTACAGGAGATATAATTAGGACAATGAAAATGCTTACATATAACACATTAGTTACGGAACCCTTCGTGCACGAGTCTGACTCGCACTTGGCCGGCTTTCATATTTTTTTTTCATAAACGATTTTATTTAAATGAGAGTTGAGTAGCTTTAAAGTTGAAGATACAAATACTTTGTGACGTTGAAGATGTAAAGAATTTCCTCAATCAAAGCAAAATTTAATAGTGGTGCCCAGATTAAACCCAAAAAAAAAACGTGTTAATGTTACGGCAATTTTATTACACAATATATAACTATACATAACGCTAAGAACTCTTACCGAGAGAACTATTTGGTTAAAATTTTTAGAGTATTTTGTAATGTTTTCTTAATTTTATTTTTGTTTTGGACTTGTGTGTGCGTTTGTTCGTGTGTATTTGTATGTATGTATATATGTGTGTGTTTGTGTTGTCCTTCCTTACACAATAAACTACTCTTACTATTATGCTTGACTTTTGATGATTTATAAACTTATATTGACAAAGTATCTGTCTACTTTGCCCATATCTTTTTACTTACCTTGACGTTCATGCAATTGACGTTTTCATAAGAAACCACAAATTTCGCCGGGTCGGACTGACAGCACGATAGCTCAATTGGTAAGAGCGTTTGGCCCGGTATGCCAAAAGGTTGCTGGTTCAAGTCCTGCCCGTGCGCAAATTTTTGGTTTCTTATTTCATCTTTATGAATATAAAATATGACACTGTGAGTGTTAAAAACATTCTAAAGCATTACCTTGACGTGTTTTGAGCAGTATTTACCAAATTAGTAACATCATCGCAAAAATCTTGAAATATTGTTAAAAAGATGCAAAATAGTGCATTATTGCCTTCATAAAAACTGCATCTGTAGCAAAACTCCATTAGCATTTTACAAAGGTCACAACGCTGTTATTTAAATTATACCTGTTCTAAACTTGGATATACGTATTATCAATTAAGTGTTATGGATAATGAAAAAAACTTAAGGAAAATAAAGAGATAAAGACATCGTTTTGCGCGGCATTAGTATTTTTCATTTAATGACTCCATACCATTAACATTTTCTTAAGATTTTCCATCCTACAAGATAATATGTTTATAGGTGATTAAATAATTAATTTGTCACGGATTTTATACAAATCGAAATCAATCTTCAAATTTAAGACTAATCTGCAAGGTTCTAATTAGATAGGATTTTCTATTACAGAAAAAACAACAACAACAACAAAATAATGTAAAAGGACGAATTATTATTTTACAATCAAATCAAAAACATCAAAACACTTTGATTGCAAAAAAATGGTAATTCGTATTACGAACGTAACTATACCCATCGACCAACAACACAACCAAATGATGACAATACTTCTTGATAAGCCGAATATAATTATGTGAATTAAATTGCTCTACATAGAGTCGATTTTACTAACGTCAGTTAAGACATATCTGAATTAGGGTCAATTTTTATTTTTTATTAATTATTAATAAGAAATTTTTTAATAAGATAAGACTTCTCATACTTAATCTGTATAAAACGACCGATTTTAAAATTAATTATATAGATTGATTGCTGACAAATAGGTGACGTTTTCGAATTAAGCGTATTGTATTTTATTTGACGAATACTCCTTATCTGACGTTGGATATATGAGGCCTTAATAAGTATAAAATGACCGATTTTAAAATGACAATGACATAAATGATTGCTGACACATTAGGTGCATGATGTTTTCAAATTTAGTTATTGCGTTTTGTGCAATAGGTATTTGACAAATGTTTCTTATCTGACGTTGGTGAAATCTGGCTTTATCTGCTTAATTTAGCGCCTTATGGTAAGCTGGAAAGGTGCATATTATTATTATTACAATTCATTTGATTCGCGGCATTATGTTTGTTACATCATGGCAGTGTAGTTCTGTATTCATATAGATTTGCGTGCAACCAAATAGTTCGTGTCGGCAATTATCGCATTAGCCGCAACAGTGTTTTTGCAGTACAAAAGACCAAGATAAAGCCATCATAATTATTGTGAATATATACACTTCCCATATGTAAATAAAAAATAAATAAAACATACCTATACATGTAAAATAAAAACAAAACTTTGGAGTTTGCTGACCCGATGTATTGTCAAAAAGATACGAATCTGTCCCAAAAAATAAAATGGACTTAAAAACTTATTTTTGCATTGGACCAGATTTTATCCGAAGTGTATCGCCTTCAATTTACAAGGAATGGCCTTGCACGCATTTTTATCTTTTCTGCAAAAGTATACAACTGACCTTTATATCTTGCAGGTCTATCTAGCGAAACTCGATTTGACTCATTCAAATAACACTTAATAAGAAGTAAATAACAAATCTTATAGGAAAAATCCCGCGGGCATCGTAAGTACTTTTAAAGATCACAGTAGATAAAAGATACAAAATATTTTGAACTTGGTTTCTATGCTTTTCACATCGAACTAGGATACTTACCTACCTTCAAGTAGTATGTATACGCATTTTAATTTTTCAGTATTAAATGCATACCTAAGGGCTTGTTTCACCATTGACAAATAAGTACCTACTAAGCAACGAATAAATAAATTTGAAACTTTGTACATGGTGCGCAAAAAGGGTATCGGATTACCAGCAGCTTATCGATCACCATTTGGATAACATTATCTTTTCGAAATAAATTTACATTTCCTATTTTTTATTCAACACTAAAAAACGCAAATCTACTACTTATTTTGATTCTGTTTTATTGAACAAATTTTTTTGATGACCGATTCTATTTTTGGACGGCAACCAGAACTTAAAAGGACAGTGTGAAACAAGCTAACAGTATTGTTAGTTAAAATTTTAATGACCTTTTGATTTAGCTTGAGTAAAAAGAACTGGCACAATCTTAGGTTAATTGGGCTACAGTTTGATCCATTACATAAGCACGGCAAACACCATCAACACGAACGCTTTAAAAGTGTGTTATCTGCTATTAGCTCAAGTGAGAAACATTTTATGGTGAAACTTGATCACATTAACAACATGTAACAGTCTAAAAAAATGAAGCATCTTGAGTTACCCTCACTGTGGTCGTGTGCTGCATACTCGTAACAGCACTCAATAGAAGTGTTGCAAAAATGTAAACTCTGGGACCTTAGATCTTATTAAATTTAATTTAAATAGCCTCTTGTATCAAAAATAAATAAAAAAACACTTATTCACGTCCCAACATTGACCCTGTCACAGCTTCAGGACAATTGTGGGCTAGTGCAGAGAAGAAGCTGCGCAAACACGGTCACTATTGTCAACGCCTAATTAAATACTTATATTTTTTTATGTTCGTACAATCATGATCCGCGACATTGGGCATTGTAAAATATCTAAACTCTCTCCACATTATTACAAAAAACCGGACAAGTGCGAGTCGGACTCGCGCACTGAGGGTTCCGTGCCAACTTTAACTGAATTAGGGAATCCACTTACTTCCACTTAGTAAAATACCACAATATTTTGTTAACAGCGAATATAACTTTGTTTTTCATAGTGTTTGTATGAAGTACAAAGTTATGTTTGCGGTTGTTGAAAATGTGCTATATCTCAAAAACTTCTCGTTCCATCCCGTCCGAACCAATTTTTGTTGAAAGTATTTGTCTACATCTACATTCTATATTTTTTCAAAATTTACACTAACCTAGTATAGAAGTTAGATGGGAGGACGCCCATTTTACCACTTTGGAAGCGTCTAGCTATGAAACGTTAGACTTTAAAAGAATATGATTTTAGAAACGTCCATTTCATTTTAAAAGACCTATCTATAGACACCCCACACGCATAGGTTTGACTTTTTTTTTTTTTTTTTAGTTTCATGTATGGGAGTCCCTTAAATGTCATTATTTTTTATTTTTGTATGCGAATCGTAAAGCGGTTAACAGGATACATCTTCCTACTAAATTTCAACAGTGTAATGCTTATAGTTACAGAATAAAATGGCTGTGACATACGGACGGACAGACAGGCAGACAGACTTGACGAAACTCCGTTTTTTGCCTTCGGCTACGGAACCCTAAAAAGATGGTTACAGGTGTACACCAAGACTAAAGTTATCTACCCAATTAAAAAAAACCGTCCAAGTGCGAGTCGGACTCGCGCACTGAGGGTTTCGTGCGAACATTAACTAAATTAGGGGTCCACTTACTTCCACTTTGCCAGAATACCAAAATATTTTGTTGCAAAAATAACTGCTTTTTTGGCAATCCAATTTTCGTTGAAAGTCATTGTAAAGATCTTCATCGTGTATTTTTTTCAAGATTTGTAAAAGCTTAGTTAGCTCAAAAGTAAGACACTTTGGAAGCGTCTATCTTACAAACGTTTGACTTACAGATAAAATGGTCTTAAGAACCTCGATGCTATTTTAGGAGTCCTATTCATAGACATTACATGTGCTTTGAGCAAAAAAACATTTTGTTTTAGTTGAACCTCAAATTTCTGGGAATTTTAAAGCGGTTAGCAGGTTCATAACACAAGTGCATTAGCTACTTACTTTGGGATCAGAGCAATGCATGCGATTGGTGTCCGAATCCGATATTACTTTACTTTATTACTTTTTAACAGAATTATATATATTTGGAAGTTCATAACATAGTAAACGTTATTAGGTAAATTATGATGGCGATATAACGCATCGTTTAACCAACCGTATACTGTAATCACGACTAAGACAAAATAATTAGCAGATATGCCAATCACTTTGAAAATAGCAATGCAGAAATAAATAATAGCTTCGTGTATCCGTATCTCGCATACATAACCAAAGAAACGTCATAGTGGTATGTAACTATGATAATAGTATCACTTATCATAGTTTCTAAGAGGACATGGTATAAAAAGCTGTCTCTTCAAGGATAGAAGATCATTAGAATCTGTCAATTCTATAGAAACACGAGTGTCCCATCAATAAGTAAAAGTGCGTTGCACCAACTTATTTTAACCGTAACTTATCAGATAAATGTTAAGTAAAGTAAAGTAAAGTTAGCCTGTAACATCCCACTGCTGGGCAAAGGCCTTACCTCAACTATGAGGTAGTTTGAGCCATACTCCACCACGCGGGCTCAGTGCGGGTTTAACCCTGCTTTCAGATATTATCAAGCCGCCCATAAGGCCTCTGACTAGGCTTAACAACTAATATCAACCGATATTAGCCGGGACCAATGGCTTAACGTGTCTTCCGAAGTACGGAGATGTTCGTGATGTATGTCACTTATATGGTCGGAATGGTCACCCATCCAAACACGACCGCGCCGTAGGTTGCTTCACTTTGGTATCACTACCAAATCGCTGCTACGAGCACCTCAGATATTTTTTATTGTAAACATAATTTTAAACTAAAATGTAACCCTAACTTATCTGTAACTTAATTTAGTTAATCATCACTTACCATCATGGCAGCGATTGTCGCGTCAATCGAACTTTCTTCGTGAGGTAATTCGATTGCAAATTTAACCACTTTACTTAAAAAAATCAAGTGATATATTAATGAAACTAGTGCACAGGTAAAATCGAAATACATAGAAATCGTGACCCCGTGAAACAGAAACTGTTTTTCTTCGACAAAGAAAATTCGATTGGTGAACTTTTTTGTAAGTCCGTTTTTCTTAACCAGTCCAATATTGTAAACAACCTTTTCATATTATATACTCTTAAAATAATATCAGAGAATAAAACAAATTTACTATTTAATTAAAAAAGATCTCAGTTTTTAAAGATTAATTGCCTATGTAGGTGTTGAGTTATGTGTTTATTTTATTTGTAAGTGAATCATTTTGACAAACCCTTTGTTCTTTGCTGTTTGACAGGTCATACCGTACGTTTTGAAATGTCAAATGAATACGATTGCTTTACACAATTCCACTCTGGGGAGTAATTCTCGTGATATTTGTATAAGTCCGTTTTTCTTCGCTAGTCGATTATTGTAAACAATCTTGACATTCCTTTTTAACCGACTTCAAAAAAGGAGGAGGTTATCAATTCGACTGTATGTTTTTTTTTTTTTTTGTATGTTTGTTACCTCATATCTCAGTCGTTTGTCGACCGAATCGAAAAAATGTTTCGCCTACTTAGAGGGTGTACCTTCTAGTTGGTCCCATTTTTTTCATTTTGGGATCTGATGATGGGATCTTGGTGTAATCGGGGGAACCCCTTAAATTTTAAAGGCACGTATAGTGTTTCTTTACTAGAATCTTTATATTGACGTGTTGTTACGTCTGATAGTCAACATCTTGTGGGGCTGAGCTGATGGTGGAACTCCTTAACGCTTAGGAGTTCAGTAATTATAATGAAATAACTTATAATAGGTAATTTGTAGCTTCTTAAAAAATAGAATCATAAGGTGCAACTCCCCCCCCCCCCCCTCTTATATAATCACTAAAAATGAAGAAATAAAATAAACTTTTAAAAAAAGTAAAAACCGACTTCAAAACCAAAATGCACTAAAAAGTCTTAAATAAACTCTTCACCATTGAAAGGAACTGTTTGTGTACTTAAACAGTTATCCTCCCATCTCTCTCAGAACAACTTACTGAATCCTTTTCAGTCTGGATTTCGTGCAGGCCATAGTACTACCACTGCTCTGCTGAAGGTAACAGAAGACATACGAGACGGGATGGATTCCTTTAAAGTCACACTTCTTGTTCTAATAGACTTTTCTAATGCCTTTAATGCTGTGGACTATGACCTCCTTCTGGCCGTACTTTCGTACTTAAAAGTATCTTCTTCAGCCCTGGAATGGTTCTCTTCCTATCTGCGTGGTCGCCAGCAGTCAATTAAAACTCCTAACGCCCTTTCTGACTGGTACAATCTGTCATCTGGTGTACCACAGGGTGGCATAATCTCTCCTTTGCTCTTCTCTATTTTTATAAATCTTATCACCCTTAGTCTTCGCTGCTCGTATCATCTGTATGCTGATGACTTGCAATTGTATGTGCAAAGTGAAATTGCAGAACTACCTGCTGCAATTCATCTTATGAACGAAAATTTAAATTATATTTCATCGTGGTCACAAAACTTCGGAATCTCTGTCAACCCTACGAAGTGTCAGGCCATTATTGTGGGTAGTCCGGGACTTGTTTCTAGGTTTAATGTAATGGATCTGGACCCAATAGTGTTTGAAGGTACCACTATACCTTACTCTACTAGTGTCAAGAACTTGGGCCTAACTATGGACACTACGCTTAGCTGGTCTGTTCACATAGCTGAGGTCAGCCGTAAGGTGATTGTCTGTCTGAGAAGTCTCTACCGCTTAAAATTCTTTCTCCCATTTAAGACGAAGCTTCTGCTTATGCAAACTCTTGTCATCCCTATCATAGACTACGCAGACTCTTGCTGCACTAATCTTACTGAAGCCCTTATCGACAAGCTTGAACGTCTCCTCAACAATTGCATCAGGTTCATCTTCGGCCTCCGTAAATATGACCATGTCTCCAGTTTTAGAGCACAGCTTAACTGGCTCCCTATTCGTCAACGTAGAGACTCTCGAATCCTTTGCATTTTACATGCTATTCTTAATAACCCCTCGTCGCCTTCTTATCTTAAAGATATGTTCCCGTTTTTATGCCAAACTCACGATCGGTCTCTCCGTTCCTCCGTCAATCTCCGGCTAGGCACGCTGGCACACCGCTCCACGTACGTCTCCAAGTCATTTTCAGTGACGGCAACACGACTGTGGAACTCTCTTCCTTTGGATGTCAGGAGGGCCGAGTCGAAGGTATCATTTAAGAGGAAAGTCCGACAATTTCTTAAAGAATAGATAATTGCAAAATAATATTTATTTATTATGTGTATTATTTATGTATATTTTTTTTATATATTGTATTTATTTTGTGTAAGTTTAAGTATATTTATTGAATATAAAATAATTTACAGTAATTAAAGCACGTTTATTTGTTACTATAAATATTAGTCAATTGTTACTATTTTGTTTTTCTCAAAATTTCTTTTCGCTGCACCCATTGCCATCTCTCTGCATGACCTAAAGGTTTGACTGGCAGAGAATGCTTTTAGCATTAAGTCCACCTTTGTACACTATGATTTGTGCAATAAAGTCTTTAAATAAATAAATAAATAAAAAAAGGAAAGGAATCCGTTTTAGGCAAACAATTTCTTTTTGGAGTCGGTGCCATCACTTTGACCATCAAGCATCAACTATCACAGTACCGACTCCAAAAAGAAATTGTTTGCCTAAAACGGATTCCTTTCCTTTCAATGGTGAAGAGTTTATTTAAGACTTTTTAGTGCATTTTGGTTTTGAAGTCGGTTTTTACTTTTTTTTTCACGAAATAATTCACTTTAAAATAAGATAAACACATAACTACACAATTCCACCTCTGGTCACGACCACGATTTTATGTCGATATCATAAAAATAAGCGAACTGTATCGTTGACTTAACTAAAACTTGAACTTTCGTGCAACCCACTCTAACAAGTTGCGCAAACGCATACGAAACAATTGCATTGTATCTCGTATTCCCATGCATATCGATGCATGTCTAGAAAATATACTATTATGTGAAAGGTTAATTGTTAGTGCATTCTTTGACTAATCGCTTTGAAATATCCTTGAATGCCGCTTTCGAATTATTATGATATCAATTAATTTAGTTACATAATTCTTTGGAACATACTAACTTAAAAGTTCAAAGTATATGTTAACCTTGTTGCATAATTTATTAGATTTCGCTATAAAATGATTTATTTGCAAGAATACAGTAATCAAATACATCAGATGATAATTCAATTATCACAATTTAAATTAGATTACTTTTTTATGAATCTTTCAATTAATTTCCATCATTTCTTAATGATCTCAACATCATTACACATCATGATTTAGTGAATTTTGAAACGGATGTTTGAGTTATTATTTATTTAATTTAACTCTGTTCAAGAATAGTTTAATATACTCAATTTAATTACTTCAATATAAACTGACAGATTTTTTGCCGCAATCGAGAGCATTTAGAGACCGGTGGTGGTTGTCTGATAATAACTCTATCCATTTGATGTTGTGTACTATTTAATCATTTGCTACGATTTTGGTTATTTATACAAAATAAATTGGTACATTCAAATACGTACTGTTTTCGATGTAAAAGACATCAACGCTTCAGGACACAAAAATATGTCTGTTTCTTTTTTGTAAAAGAGATACGGGAATGCGAATTTCTCTATGTACAAATTATATAATAATAAATTAATATATAAAAAGTAATCCATTTTTTCTCTTGGTCACAACATCACGTGTGAACGGCTGGACCGATTTCGCAGATTATTTTTGTTGTTGTGTTTGTTATTGTCTGGAAAAGGTTCATATGAAAAAAAAAATTAAGCGACTAGACACAACATCACAACATCACGTGTGAACGGCTGGACCGATTTCGCAGATTATTTTTGTTGTTGTGTTTGTTATTGTCTGGAAAAGGTTCATATGAAAAAAAAAAATTAAGCGACTAGTTTTCATGATTTTTACTTTACATGACTGTTACATGAAATGTATGTAACCTTGGCTGCCAAACTAGTATAAACTGTATCATATAAATAGTTCGCTGAGACCGCTATTTCTATATAAACTAGGAATTATTTAGTATCAGTAGGTATGTACGGTCGAGGTGGCAACTAACCGGCGGTTAGAGAGCTAACGAAAAATCGCCTGCACGGGTGAAAAATAAAACAGGCGTCAAACAAAATCTGACGAGTGGTACCAGCGATTTTGGCTCTTAAGATGTATAGGCGGCTAATTCCTTATGGCCGACAGCGATGACCATTGGCTTGTCCAATAGGGTTAAATATGTTATCCACCATAAGGTGCGTTTGTTCATTCTAATAGCGACTTATTTCACACTAGCGGTCCCCCGAGACTTCGTCCGCTCGTTATGAATCCTCCCCCGTCGCAGCAGAATATTCTACAGCCTAAAGCCTTCCTCAATAAATAAGCTATCCAAGACAAAAATATTTTTTCATATCGGTCTAGTAGTTCCTGAGATAAGCGCGACAAAAAACTCCTCAGCTGCATAATATAGTATATATTATTGTTAATTTATTGTATGACACCTATAAAATCATTATTACACACGTAAATAATCGTCTATAAAATAATAACTCGTCGATAAAAACGATGTGCGAACTATCAGAGGTCGTTGACTTTCGTTCTTTCAATGAGGCAACCAAAATTAAAACCCATTTATTGAGTTGAGGCTAAGGAACTTTCAAAAACGGAGTACGATTAAAAAACAAAGTTCTAAAAACAATTTTACAGTTTTGAAGTTATGTGTGGGCGTTGGAATGTAAATAAATTCCGACACCGTGTTACAAACAAAAATTCAGTTCATCAATCAAGTTTGATTCTGATCAATTATTTATGATAGCTTGAAGTGTAAAATTATTGAAAAACCGGCCAAGTGCGAGTCGGACTCGCACACTAAGCGTTCCGTGCGAAAATTAACTGAATTAGAAATCTACTTACTTCCACTTAGCCAAAATACCACAAAATTTTGATAACAGTAAATATAACTTTGTTTTTCATAGTATTTGTATGAATAACAAAGTTTTGTTTGCGGTTATTGAAAATGTGCTCTATCTTAAAACTACTCGTTCGATCGCGTTCAAACCAATTTTCGTTGAAAGTCACTATCAATCAAGACCTACATCATATATTTTTTTCAAAATTTACACTCGCTTAGTTCAAAAGTTAGATGGGTGGGGGGATTGTACCACTTTGGAAGCGTCTTTCTCGCAAACGTTAGACTTTAAGAGAAAATGGTTTTAGAAATCTCGATGTCATTTTTAAAGACCTATCCATAGACACCCTTCACGCATAGTTTTGACCAAAAAAAAATTAGGTTTTAGTTTCATGTATGGGGGAGCCCCCCCTTAAATATCCTTATTTTTGTATGAGAATCGTAAAGCAGCTAACAACCAAATTTAACAAACAACAAATTTTTAACTGTGTCATACTAATAGTTTCAGAATAAAGTGGCTGTGGACATACGGACGAACAGACAGACTTGACGAAACTATAAGGGTTCCGTTTTTTGCCATTCGGCTACAGAACCCTAAAAACGTGTTTGTAGCTCGTATTATCTACTTTATTACTACATTAGTTTTGCTATCATAGTTAAGGACTATGTTTTTTTGTAACTCTTAGCTCAGGCCATTGTAATTTTGAAATATATGTGTACCCGTTACAATGGTAGAGATCGAAATTTTTGTACTCAACAGAACTTCAACTAAATAATTACCAAATTAAACGTTTATCTTCCTCAATTTCAGGTTCGGTGATGACGGTGAGCTGATGATGGGCAGTCCTTCATCTGCCGGTATCACCCTTCGCCCCACCACTGCACGCCCGGCGCTCTCTCCCACCACTATGCGGCCCCCACCACCACCCCCGCCAAGGTGAATAAACTGCTAGTCTCGAATAGACAGCGGACATGGAAAGACGTGTTGTAGTGTAGCTAGCTTGGTGTATATAGCTGAAGCTGTAGGAGTTCAGAAACACTGCCATGATGTTATTGAATAAATTCAATGATTTTCTGTGCAAATTTAAGATTTTTATTTCAAATTTCAACAATGCGATGCTAAACAGAATTGAGAAAATCTTGAAATCGATTTGTAAATTATGAAAGTACCTAAATAAATAAGCGCCTACGGCGGGTGCAAGAGTTTAAAAGGGTCATGGCTGTGTTAAGAAGTTAATTGCTATTTCTTAAGACTATAAAAAACAATATGCGTACTTAAGGCACACATATTTAAGACACATTTAAGTGAAATATCACGTCGTGTTAAGAGGTCAAGATAATGGCGGAAAAGCGTAAAGAACGGAAAAACTCCACTGACAAGCGCCTAACTCTTATACGATAATAACCTACCAAGGAAACAATGAAATGGAAAATAATCTTAAGAAATAGCATTCATTAAAGTAGTTGTTTAGCAGTAGTTAGAGACTCATAATCCGGGTTATCCGCCATTATCATCGCCAAGCAGATTCATCCCCATTCTTCACATTTTTTCTGATGGTACTAACGTGTAAAATGCACCTTCTATTTTTAAGAATATGTTTCAAAATTGTTTGTGATTTTATCCAGGTCATGCAGAATTAAAATCGAGACGGAAATCTTCTTAGGTATCCTTATTAGAGAAACAACCATCTATTACTATTAAAGGTATAACTTTTGGTCAATCCTTTGGAATGCTTGTGTTGTGATCGTCGCATTGTTAGGTGAATGTTTCAGCAAGCATCGAAATTATTTATTTACTTGTTATATTATATGGATATCAACAGCATACAGTATTTACTTATTGATAACCCATACCATGAGATACTATTTTACAATTAATTGAGAATGGAAAAATTATGTATATTTTATCAAATCATGATGAATAGATAATGTTTATTGTGTATTTAAAAATTGTATTTACTTGAATGTATTCTAATTTTGACTGCATTTAGCATGTGCTATCTATTTACTCATAACTCCAATCATCAAACCATTCCCTATCATTCATTATATAAACCCATCATAACTTTACAATCTACAAGACATTAACTACTTTCATAATACTTACCTACCAAATTAACACACATCCTAAGCAAACATATAATTGAAACGTGTGTATTATTTTGCATGCTGCTTACTTTTTGCCGTAGCATGTGATTGGAAACCTGCATGTTTTGAAAAAACTAAATAAAGGTAAAGAATGAGAACATAAGCTCGTATGTTTAATTGACAGTAGAGTAATGCCTACCCAATGTTTATATAATTATGAAATAACTACTAACATTTTGCACTGATACTGATGGAAACGTTACTGATCGGCACGTGTCTGCACTGTTGTGTGCAGGCCTTTAATCATTACACTCAGTGCGTAGATAGGTACTCGAGAAATGAAAAAAAAAACACACGTGTCCTATTTCATATGCGGCATTATAACAATGATTTATTTCATATTGACCTTATGTAAAACAACGAAATCTTTCAAATGTAGGTGCAGTTCGTGATAATTACATGACAACTACTGCACAATATCATCGAAGAGTTGAAGACAAGCATCTATTATGCATTAGTAACAGACATAATTGGTCAGCGTAAAGGTATAGAACCTACATAACAACAATGCGAAACAGATCCTTTACATCACAGATAATAATGGCCTGGCACATCACGGATATACAAGGCACAAAGAACCCTATGATTAAAGCTGAAGTTTCAATTACTGAGTTGACTAGCCAGCCCGTAGTTACTTAACAAAAAGATATTGTACTCGTACCGATCATTGGGTCACACTTCAATAAATTAGCAAAACCATTATACCCGAAATATGTACCTCGAAAAACCGAATGCTTTATGTTACAATTAGACTGTACTTGACCAGACTGAATAAAGAACAATTCATTTGCAAAGAATAAATTTGAACTTATTGGGACCGTACGCGACGAGGCAGCGTCACAATAAAAAACATTTTTTTAAACGTATTCAAATATACAAAACAGGTTCTAGTTATTAATACTAAGAATATCTATACAAAATATTAAGAGCTAGACTATAACCTAAAGCATGCATCATTAATGTATCAAACAAAACTGCAAACTAAACATTACGAGTCAAATATTCTAACTTATTTCTATTACATAATCGAGGGACATGCTTAGATGTCACTCGAAAAGAGCTTCAATGCTCCTACAGAAAGCATGTGGATTCGTAGAGAAAATATTGGTGTTATTCTGATTCTGTACGAACTCGTTGTAAAGGCGACACATAAGAAACGACAGGGTTATAGACAGATGTGTTATTTCGGTATATTTAAAGAGAAAAATTGAGAGAAAATAATTGGCGGACTGTCGTTTCGAAAAGTAATTAAACCAAATTAATTTTACTGAAATATTGTATTATCTATTTATTCTATTCAATTGCGTTAAACTATAGTGTCGATTTTTACTTATTAATAACCTATTAATATTATGCTACAAAAAAATATAGAGAAATGGTGACAGAAGTCCGCCAACGTTGTAAATTTTTGGTCACTACGAGCGCTGTCATCTTTGGTCATTTTTGGTCACTGCGAGCTACTTCGCACACAGCTACTTTCGGAAATATTTAGCTTACGTACTCATACAGACAGAACTATGGCACTACAACAACTTACGCTACTCCAAGCATCTACACATCATATGCGACACGTAGATAGCAAGCGCATGCTGTAACCTCATAGCATAGCATATGCATAGCATAGCTTGCAGCCTGGAGACTAAAGTTGTTGTTTGTCCCTGGTAGCAGGAGCTTGTTACGCTACTTGCATCGGTTGTTGCATGAGTGCATTGCGGGCCGGGTCCGACAACAGTCGCAACGGTTGTCGTTACGGTTAGTAGTTCTATACAAAGCTAGTCTCGTATAATAATTTTAATAATAGTGTTAATGGGTAGATGACAGAATGATGAAAGAAAGCTTCAGGCAATACTTAAAAATGTAAGTCAGCCTGTAACGTCCCACTGCTAAGCGGATTTTCAGTTTGAGGCATACTCGTTTATGCAAATACCTCGGTGGTGCAGCGGTAAGAGGGTAGCACTTTAAAGCGACGGATGCGCCAGAGGTCCTGTTCGAGATTCTCAGGGTAACCCGGAGTTTGGAAGTTGGCGATAAGCGATAAAGCCGTTGGTTTTGCGCCTGATCTCTCTCCGGTCGTGTCAGATTGCTGTCCCATCGGGCTATGAGAGTAAAAGGAATAGAGAGTGCGCCTGTCTTTGCGCACTATAATATATCCCTTTCAGTCGGTTATAGTCGATGTGACTAGCCACCGTAGACGGCTAAGGGGACTATAATTAATGCAAATAAACCTCTTCACCAATGCGCACCGAGCCCGAGTGCGCATTAGCGATGAGGTATTTGGAATATGTAACTAGGTAATGTGTTTCAATGGTACCATTGATCTGAGCATCATAAAAAAAAAAAAACTCCTACCGAAGTGGCGGCCCCTCTTAACAGAGATACCCACTTGTTGTGCCCACATGTGCGCGCTATACACAAGTGTACTCTCTGTCTCTTCACTCTCATATTAATTCGGTGAGACGGCTCCGACATGACCGATGAGAGACCAGGCGCAGAACTTCCTGACTCCGAACTCTTTCCGACTATTTTCAAGACAGAACAATCCAGAAACAAATTTGAGACCCGTCGTCTCGAACCCAAGACCTCTTTGGTAGCAACCAGCGAGCTAACCGCTACACAAATGAGGCAGATCATAAATAGATCTCAAATTATAAAAACAACGGTTGCCAAAGGTATGAGTAGTAAGTAAAAGACGTAAAAGACAATAAGAGTATTTTCGTCCAATTAAGTATCCTACAAAACCTAATTATTGATGCAAAAGTGAATCTATCATTAGTAACCATAAGGTCCAACGAAATACATAACGTAGGTAATACCTACTAATAATCATACTTTAATTTTCCAAAATCGGGGCATGTGGTTTGTGTGTGTGTGTTTTTCTTTTCATCTGAATTAATTTTTCAGGCCGAAAAAGTACTCATAATTATTTGCATGTACACTAATCATTTCTACCTAAAATTTCAGGCCGACCCAAACAACTTGGGTGCCAGCAAGCTCGGACGCGCTACCCACGCGTTTTCCACTGCGGCCGACGAACGAGCTACCCTTGCCATACACCACAGCCATCACCTTCATAGACCAGATCGGGTACAAGATCATCAGGACGACGGAACTGGTCACCGACATACTGAAAAACACAGTCCGAGCCGTTGTAGGGCGGTAGGGTACGAATGTCTTGAAGATTGCAGTTTTGTGTTTAGAAAATCGATCCAGTAATCCTATTCTATTTATGTTATAGCCTAGTAGCTAGCAAATATCTAGAAACAAAGTGTCCTTTAAGAGATTTGGCATGCTTAAGTACGGAGATATATAATTTTTACATTCATGTATCAATCATTCGGGTTGCTGTAGTAGCGAAGAAAAATGGGCACCTAATGTGATTTTCAAGATAATTATTGTCGGAGATAGTGGAAAACGCTCAATCTAAGCGTAGGGCTTATTCTACGCATTTTATTGAGAACTTTGAGATTAATATACCTAGGTATAGGTAATAGAACTTATATTGCTACCGAAAATCCATAGGTAATGTTTCAATGTATCGTATGTTGATATTCATACTATAAATAGCTACCTCCATATCAAACTATTATAAAAGTGGATTTACAAGTTTGAATAAAAAATCGTTAAAACTTGGACATAAAAAAGATCTCTTGTAAATTATAGGGAAAACGTGAAACGGTAGTCATATTTTTTTTTTTTATCAGTCCAAGTGTTTTACCTTTGGTTATATAGAGCATTACTTTATTACAGTCAATTTCAGCTTACCCTATAGTTTTCCATAGAATGTAAGTTATTTATATTGCTTTTAAATTCGCATTGCATCCGTAATACGTAAGTCTTTTATAATAAGAAATTAGAATGTAAGTCAGCCATGACAATGAATATTTTTATAGTAACGCGTTAATTGTTTTATTATGAACATATCCCATTTTAATAATACCAAACTATCTACCTAACGAAAGAGTTCCAAATCCCGTTTTATTTTGCTAGTCGAATATTGTAAACAATCTTGTCATTCCTTACGAAATGACTATTTTAAACTTAATATTTACTTTACTCACAATTTACTTAAGTTATTCAAAATTTAATCCTTTTTAAATTAAATATTATTAAATATTACTTTAAATTTATATTTTATCCACTGATATTATTTTAACAGTTAAAAAATATTGTTTACCTATCTTATTGGACTAGCCAAGAAAACTATACAGCAACACGTATTATTACAGACCATATTTTTAGTTACCGAGTTCTTGGTCGATGGTAGTAATCTCAAAACAAACGAAATTCGAGCTTGTTCTTAATCAAGATAACCCCAATAGAATAGAAATAGGTAATTGCGTCACCTACCCTCGGGAAATACTTCGTTTGCTCAGTCTTACATTACAGCTCTATTAAATAAAATAAAAAAACGCTCATCATTCTATTTTTGGTTTGGATTAGTGGACACCTACCTACAGTATTAATGAGGGAAGCTAAACGATTCATGTTAGTAAATATAGGTAAATAGAAAAGCTAAGAAATTCAAAACATTGTCGCCATTTCCAATCCGTTAATTGATTATGCTGATGAGTTGAGAATACCTACATACTACATGAAACTGAAAGCTGCTTTGTTATTTTACATTATTTCTATAACAAACCTACACGTATTATTTTATACAAGCAATAGATATCCTAAAGCAGTAGAGCGCTGAGAGCGCCCCTAATGTAAGTACTTAATTATTTAATTTAAACGTAATTACGTTACGCCTCGTTGCATTCACAGACACTTATTAAAATACCTATTAGGGTCAGGCCGTAGATTTTGCCACAAATAGCGCAAAGGTGTCACAAAAAATTCTACGAGTCCGTCGCGCAGAGTAACGCAAAATGGTAAAGCAAAATTGTTAAGGAGTGCATACAAGATATGTAATTTTCACATAACTTTTAATATCTTTAGGTGAACCCATAAGTACTAACTTACTTGTAACATTTATTAGGAAAATGCTACAAAATAAAACACACTTTTACAAGGTAAGTATGACAAATGTTAAATTTTACTCTTGTCTGTAACAAAAAACTAAGAGTTCTATTTCTAGAAACACAATTTATTTATAGGAACAAAAATCAAAATTTCAAAAAAAAAGAAGTCATAAAAAGATCAGTATGGAATTATAAAGAGTATTTAACTAACAAAAAACTCTTCGAGGACAGAAACGTAATTTCTAAGCTTTGATTTACTATCACAACCGCAATAGGAATGAAAGTTTACCAAACATGAATTATGTTCAACTATATATTTTAATATAGTTTGTTACTGTACGTTGAAATAACTGAAATCGATGTCGAACATAATTTGATCCCGCCGGGAAATATTTGGTTGGGGTAACACTTTAACACGTCATCGAAGTGCATTTCACATACATCCTCAACCTTTGGGTACGTAAAGACTAACCCTTTACTACCTTTCAAGTTTT
The DNA here is from genome assembly GCA_963924145.1 of Pyrausta purpuralis. Classification (NCBI taxonomy): domain Eukaryota; kingdom Metazoa; phylum Arthropoda; class Insecta; order Lepidoptera; family Crambidae; genus Pyrausta; species Pyrausta purpuralis. Next base: position 7,543,191 of record OZ001657.1, on the reverse strand, counting down.
TCACTTTCCTTACAAACTTCACAGTAGAGATTTGATCTTTTATCCATAAAACAAGTCCTACAAAGTGCTTCAAACTTTTTTTTGTAGAAAATTTTGCCACGATCCAGTCATCTTTTTTAAAATATCATTATCGCCTGTAAAGTACTCAACATCGCTTAACCCAAACGGTATGGCTGGCTCGAAGTTTTCCTTTTTTACCTTGTTCTTCTAAACATGTCATTATGAAATCATCAAATGTTTCACATTCAGAATTATCTGTGTCGGCTAGACTCAGAATATCGGAATTTTCTGAGCTTGATTCAATAAATGTTCTTATCTTCTTCTTCTTTACAGTTTTCATACTAACTTTTGACTTTTCTTTTGTATCAATATTAGTTTTTCTTTTTTTTCACCATTTTTTTTTCTTAGTTTAATTTTTCCGTGTTCTTTTACTGTCTGCTTGTTAATAAAATTACACAACAAAGTAGACATCTTACTGAAATTTAATTACTTAGTATATTATACCATCAAGACACAAGGACCACATGTAAGGATATTTTGTAAGTTTAAAATAAAATAAATAAATAAAAAAGGCAAAAAAGAGCTTTTCATACAAGACATTCATACCTCAAGCATGACAATCACCTAAAAATATTTTTAATTAAACTTTTCAGTGTCTGTCATAATAGACAGTCCAAAACTGGAAGAGTTTTTAAGCTAATAAAAAAAAAACAGTTTAGTTTATTGCGAAACCATAAAAGGTGCAATGCAAGCTAAAAAAAACCTGCATGCCTATGTGTGTAAGCTCCTTTATTTGGTAGCGTAAAATAAGTAGCGCAAATTCTACGCCTCTGGTATCGCAAAGTGGCAAAAAGTCATTTTTGCGCAACTGTCGCGCAAACAAAATCCATTATAACTTGATAAATAAGCTATTTTTGAATATAAATTAAGCCTTGAAAGATGTCAAACATTTCATTAAATCATGCGCAACAACAAGTATAGATATATATCAAAAACTTAAATTGATATACTAAAAAACACTCTCCGGAAAAAATATGACACTTCCTTCTTTCAAACAATGTTGATGTCGGACTGACAAAAATATGTCCGCTGACAGCGTACTGACCATACACAAAGATTCTTCGGTGCTGCCACTACTCAGACTTGAATACTGCTACTTTTTAAACACAACGGAATGGGCCGATATAAGTTGCGCAATACAAAGTAGCGCAAAGAACGGATTTTAACGTTTTTCGAAAACGAGTGAAAATTTATGATCTTCCTTAGGATATACGAAACGATTTTTAAAACGTGGCTAGCTAACTACTATTGTTTAGCGTCAAAGCAAACAGACTGTCAAAAAGAGTTATATTTTTGATTTTACTGATGCTCAAAGTGCACCTCTACCGGAACGGATAAGCGTATTTTACGAAAAAATCATCGCTTTTTGCAGCAAAATGTTTAATAAATTTCCAAGGGTTTGAAGTTATTCAAATATATTTATTAATCGCGTTTCACCATTTGTGAAGAAATACGATGCTGTTATTGAAAAACATATACGTACAATACTTTTTTTTTTAAATGAAGCGGAGAGTTATGTTATAGCTAATGTGGCAAAATCTACGGCCTCACCCATTACTGTCGCAAAAAATGCATTATTGGGACAAGGACCCTGAATAAAGTTGAGTCTACGTATATTAAGTGTAAGATTGTCTACTAAATACTGTTACGGTATAAGTTTCAATACGTAATAATATGTGGTGTGACAATTTGTCCAGCAATGATGTCATTCAGTCAGTCATTGGCTGCTGATGAAGACTTATTGGGGAAGACTTTTGCTGCCGGGCAACTACTACTTACACTACTAACGAGTAGGAGGAAAAGAGCGGAATGAATTGTGAGAATTTCTGTACTTCGGATTGTATGGTGATCTTCAATTGATCGATCGAATTAATGACGCTTAAATACTATACCTACCTACATGTGTAAAGATCTACACGGGCTTAGCTATAGAATTTGCCTTGATAGCTCCATGCACTCGAGATTGAGGAAAATTTATTTTGGCGTCGGGGATTTTGCCGTATCCACGTCATTTACTGAATCAGCTGACTCTAATTTTGCAGTCTTATAAGCTTAATGTGGTTTGTACTTAAATATCTTACATAGTTATTATACAGAAATTCTAACAAACTTTTTTACTGATTAAAAAACTCAACATTTTGAAATCATTATGCAATTTATGTATTTATTACATTGGTTACATCACAAATGGTAACAATCATTATTATTTAATCTGAGGTTCACATAATTATCAACATGACATAGTAGATACAATGAAGTAGTTGACCTTCATTATCTCTTGGTTTAGGTATATTTATTCTATGATTGTTGTTAAAAATAAAACAAAAAGATATGCTCACAACATGTATTGATATATTTTAAATATTTTCTTGAATATATCACATCAAAAGTTTAAGTATTGCATCACATTCATAGATATACACATTTTTATAGTCACTCACACATCTAAAACTATGAGATTTGTTCCCTTATTGTTGGAAAGTATACTCTATAATCATATAATCTATAACATTTAAAGCAAAATGCGCTGTAAATAAATACAATAATTTCATTATTGTGCAACACAATACCGCAGTATACTTTTTTAATTTGATATCACAACAATATTCTATTTTGGCAAGATTTATTGGACAATTAGATCCGTAACATTATCTTTTGTAACAAGGGCCACTAAACTGCCACTTGGTGGGCGGTCCTCACCCTTGATCCACTTGTCGAACAGCTTAGCCACAAATGACAGAGGTGTCCACGAACTAAAGTCGGCTTTTGGCATCCATTTCCTGTTCATTTCTGTGTCCAGTGTCACAGGCAGAATAGCAACAGCCAATGAGTTCTCTGGAAGGCCTGAATCTTTAGCACCAAGAGACTTTGTGAGTTGATGGACAGCACCTTTAGCTAGGCCATATCCGATCATGCCAGGAGTGGCTTCAAGGGCCGCCTTGGCACCAGTCAATGCAAGTAGACCACCAGGAGTAAGGTATTTAGCTGCAAGAGTGGCAGCGATGGTTGAGCTCCATACAGACTGGCGCCACATCAAATCAGTCTGCTTGCTTAGATCCTTGGCAGCGTTCCCGCCTGCCCAGCCACCGGCTACGCAAATAACGGCATTCACTTTCTGACCTTGTAGCGCCGCGCCGAGCTCGTTCACTACGTGTTCCTCCTGCTGAACCCATGACGCGTCTTTCGGCACGGTGATGTTGACATCCGCACTGTCGTTCGGGTTCAAATCGACGTTAGCCACCCACCAGTTAGCAGACTTGAAGTGGTTGACACACGCTGCGCCTAGCGCTCCACGGCCTCCGTACACAACGATCCTTCCGCTGACCATTATCGCGTCTTATTACTGTCACTTTTTAGACCCAACTGATTCAATATTGAGGGCAGCTAGGTGCAAACTCGTTATCTTGGAGTTGCGGTTAACCTCGACTATCACTTTTTGTCGCCCTGCGGCCCGGAACGCTGTACGTAGTACTGGTACTGTTCTCTTTCGAGAATTAATCTGAGTAGTTTAGAATCTAATTATTGTCACAGCAACTGTTTTTCTCATTGAAAAAAATAGGTATCGATTTGTTGCAATGAATGAGCATTGAGAAACAGTGGTAGACAGTGATATTGGCGCAAAACGGAACGCACGCAGCCTTAGACATACCTACTCTTACTAATCTGTGCAGTGGAGCAACAAGCAGTGTGACCAGATTAAATTTTACGAAAATACCGAGGCACCTCAAAAAAATACTGAAATATACCGACTAACATAGGACAAATATACCAATAAAAATACTGATTTTTCTTAACACGTTTTAAATTCCAGAATTTGTTCCCATTTAGCTATATAACTTTGCAAAAACCTTGACATTATACCCGGTCCGGCGGACAGTCCGGATGAATGCAACTAACTAAATATAAACAAAGAAAATCAATTGCGTTAAATTTATATAATGACAAAAACATCTCCGATAATTCGGAAATTCCCCCGAAATAGGAGTATTTTGGGGGAATTCCCGAATTATAGAAAGAAAGTCCTCAAAGATTAAGTCGAATGCAGAAGAGACAATCATTTGACTTCTTCACTTGAACCGCATTAGACGAATAGTAATAAAGTATCTTTTAAGTTTAAGTACTACCAATTTATGCAAATGAAAAATTAAAGACAGACGTTGTTTTGAAAATTACAGATAAACTAACGATCCGTCCCAAATTCTTCCGGGTAGACTGATATCAATGAAACACAACGAATTTGAATGTATGCTATCTGAAAATTACGCTCTATCTAATAGTGCAACCGCATTAAAATCGGTCCAGCAGTTGTAAAGTTTTAAGCGAACATACATTCTGCAAGTCTGATTTAAAACAATATATTGATTGATAATTGTAAATGTCGTGTTACAATACTACAACGTCGGCAACGGCCGTCTTTCTTGTCATATCTGTAACTTACGCATCTTAGCTCATAGATAACATGTATACTTAAATCCGGGAAAGTCCCTAATGTTCGCATTCCGGGGATTTCCGCAAACATTGTCGCAAAGACGATCACTCACTACGGTGTTACCATAACTTCAACCAAAATATACCGAAAAATACTGACTGCAAGAAATATACCTGATAATATGCTGATGTTCGGAAAAATCGATAAAATATACTGAAAAAGTATTAAAATACTGAATCTGGTCACACTGGCAACAAGTCTGTGAATGACATTTTGGTGGCTGTCATTTTTGACGATTGCGTTTCGATTTTCCTTCAAGTACTACAAAGTTTATTTGTAAACAATTTTTGGGTTATAAAGTTTTTTATTAAATTCTTAGATTTTGACACTTTTTATTAGTATGCAAAATAACGATAAGATACGTTCATCATCATCTTTTTGCCCTTTTATTATAGATAAAGTAACTTAAAGTATAAACTAGTGATTTATATGGTCTAAGTTAATGTTATAAATTAATTAATATTTACCTACTTAAATACTTAATGATGTATTTAAGTATTTATAACATCTGTATATTTTTTACAATTAATACATCCATGACTTAAATACAAGTGTCCGTTGCTTATCACACCACACAAACATTTGCCCTTTGCGGGATTTGAACCCGCGACGGCCGGCATAGTAATCAGTCAGGACCGGATCTTTAAACACCAACGCATCGTCTTATGAATCTGCAACCTGCATTGGAAGTCTGCTGGGCCCCTATTTTTGAATCACTCGCTTGGATATGGCGTGTAATTTTCGTTCGAAAGCGAACTCAGAATCAAAGAAAACCAAGCAAAATGTGTAAGATAATACTCGTAACATTTATATTAATTACTCCTGTTTGGAATTAAACTGTTTTAATACGCAAATCGGACATTAATCAATGAATATCACGCGCCATTTTGACGCGAGTGATTCAAAAATAGGGCTCCAGGAACTCATATATCACACATCGCATCAAACATTATTTTCAACAGGCCTTTTCCCATTCAACTAAATCAGCATGAACCAAGCAAAATGAAAGACAATGTTTTATTTCTTAATATATTTGTTAAGGTATGATTACAATATACTAGCATTATAAATTAATATTGCTATAATTATATACAATGAAGCTAATAGCTTTACAACCTTTGCAATATTTCGACCTATAACAAGATTTATTCATATATTTTCGTACTCAGCGACATTTATATCTAATACATTTAAATCTAATAATGTAAACCTGCCCACTGCAACTCCTACCTACTCGTATGTAACTAGGATCTTCCTACAGATTGGCCAAATTGACCTATAATCTAATTTACATGAGATTCATTTTATTACTTTTATATTATCTAAAATTATAAACGGTAATGAAATGATTGATTTATTCAACACAAATATTGAAACATGTCAGTACCTTACTAACTAAAAGACCCAAACCGTCAAAAATAATATTGCTATTGTAGTTTTTAAGGTAGTAACTACGAAAAGCATCATCATAAACCATCAGCTGCAGCGATTGCTATGCTGCCGCTGTCAATCTGCATGGAATACAAAATGCTGATGATTACATTTAGGGTAATGCTCATGATTTTGAAGATGAGGGTAGTATCGTTGAGGATCTCGGCCTTACGATGATCCGGCTGTCGGTTTATATTGAAGATGCTGCTTAGCACTAGAGCCACTACTGCGGAGACCACCTAATTACAAACAAAAATAAAAAATAAATAAATAACATTAAATAAAAATGTAAAGGACCGACCCCAAATAAAGGGAGGAGTTAAGGAAAAAGAAAAAATAGAAAAGATACCAGTCGAAAAAAAGGGTTAAATAAACTGTGTTAAAAATCACGTAGGTATTTAAAAATACAATTTCTGCAAAACGAAACGCAATTGAAGCAACGGAACCGGAATTGTTTGAGAGTGATGTGTTGGTAGCGTTGTGGTAAAGAGGCGCGAGCGAAACATTTATAGTTGATGAGAAAATTAAAAATATTTTTTTGTGAAGAGGAAAAAGCAAGGATAGTAAGTTTTTGATACAATTATGTAAAAGCATTGAGATTTTGAGCAGCAAAAAAAGGTAAGTCTTCAATTCTCGCGTCAATCGAACGTACACAAAATGTAGGTATAATAAAACATTGCCAACTAGGATTTTTAACTACATAGAAACCTATTCCAATAAATATACAATACCAGCCAAATACCAGTATAATTTGGTACATTTTTGGTCCATGAAAATAATACCTAAGTTTAACAAAGTGTAAAATAGGTGTTAAAATAGATTACAAGTAATGGCACTCAGGTAATAATTATTTTACGAACTATAAATTAAGCTACGAGTAAATCTAAGACTGTTTTGGCGTCGAATCAATGAACCAGTCATAAAAGTTGGACGTGATATTGTTATAGTGATCTTTCTCGGAGAGCGCGGGGTCTAGGCCGAAAGTCATTTTGATGACGTCACAAAAGACAACGCCGGTCATGAGAGCAACTGAAGTATGGTACAGCCAGTCCGATATCTTCTTCTCTTTCGAACTTCTGTCAACGTCCAGCATCGTATTCACGACTGCCAAGACGCCCGCGCTCGCCTGAAGCAAAGATTTGAAAGTTATAAAACTATATTTTTCATTGAGATCGCGATCGAGCCAAATCCGGAATGCAATGCAGTGTAGTTTATTTAAATAGTCCTGTAGGTGGCAATAACCTTCATTCTAGTTAAAGAGCAGATATCCTACTAAACTTTACCATTTCTTTACGTGGCAACTTTTAATTTTGTATCTCCGCCTACACTTTCTACCACCTAAGGTACCTTTCTTTTTGAAATATATATTATATCTCGCGATATATACATCGATATCGCTTAACACAGTTAACAAGGGATCCATTTTATATTTTCACTGAGAGATAAAATATTTTACATCTCGAGCCATAATATGTTTTCGAGCGATTCAAGAAAGATATATTTTCGTTGCCCTGTATCGGTGGACGATCCCATAAAAAATGAAGAATATCGCCTCTTTACAAAAACAAATCGTTTTTGATACGATGTCGCATTGTTTTTGTACTATTAATGGGGGATAATCCCATACTATTAATGGGGGAAATATATATCTGGGGATATCATTTTTTTTTTAAATTAATCCAAAAGGCACCTAAACACTTTGTGCCTATCCTAGTGACCTATGTACAGTTACGAATAGGATGAGAACAGGCTCAATATTAAACATTTCTATGAACTATATGAATGAAGAAGGGTAACTGATTTTTAATTTTATTTTAAAACATAATCCGCTATCTCGAAGTTACATTTACAGTGTGAACCGTTGGAAGTTATTAGAAATCAAGCCAAGGTAAATGAAAACACACCGTTACGCAACAATGAAGTTCTAAACACGATGCTATTTAAAAATCTGCCTACTGTGACTTAAAATAATCAACTTATTATTATTCACAGCACTGTTTGAATTTATTTATGGCTATCAAAATAAGTTAAGGCCCTGTGACGTTAGCCGCCCGTAAGTATTCATTATTTATGTATTTCAGTCGTTCTAGCACTAAAGGGCTGTTCGAATACTCCATGCCGAACGCCGAAATGACGATATTGGTGACGGAAATGACGAAAATGAATATGACGATAACGTCATTGAGGATGACTGCCGCGGGCTGGTCTTCGTGGTCATTCAGGTCCATGCCGCCAATGACGACGAAAAGCAGGCCGACCAGTAGCTAAAACAAATGGTACTTTTGAGTGCACTAAATTAAATACCTTCTATTATCACGAATGAACAAGCCTATCGAACATAATTATGAAACAATCTTACAATAAGTAGACGTAGTTGTTACAAGCGCCTTGCAGATAAGAAAACCCTTCGAGAAATATCTTTGCACTGTGCCATATTATTAAGTTATGATGACATAATAAAATCCTAACATCGTTACGTACACGAAATTAGGCACTAAGTACGTGGCGCGAACTAAGAGGATTCATGCCATTTCCCTTGAAGATATAATTTTTAACACCACAGTTTTAATTCCCAGTATAATCTAGAGGCTACACATAATCTAGCTCAAGATAACTGGCTAGCGAGGAGTCGAAGGCGGCGACCAAGACATTGAGCACGGTGACCACAAACGCAGCCGCCGTGGTGAGGTAGTTAACGCCCAGCGCGGAGGCGCGGTGCCGTGGCAGATGGAAGCGGCAATCACGTAGCAGATTCAGCGACAGCAGCACCAGGCCCATCGCCACCTGGCACACCAGAACCTTCAATCTTTGTGAGGATCAATGTGTATTCTCCGTAGGGATATACTCCAGATGTTATTCAGGAGGTTACTTTGCATACCTTAGCATGCACATCTTCCAACTCCAACTGAACACTAGCTTACCTAACTTGGACATTCTTAACTCCTTCGTTCATCCTAGGAATCTGATGAAGAGCTGGTAACCATTATGTGTTCATAGCTGCATTTATGGTTTCCTTTGATCAGATAATAAAAGCTGGCCAAGTGCCAACAGACCAAGCAATAAAGTTACTGTTATTCTACTCTAGACCGTTTAATCTAGTAGCCAGAAAACCTAATGTACCCAGCTACTCGTCGCTTCAAGCCAAGATAGATATATGATAATCATGGTACTGGTCTAGATCAGTACCCTAGGGTTCAGGTGTCAAGGCCAAGGCAAAGCTGCTGAGAGTTATGTTTAATAAGACAATTATTTACTATTTAATAACCCAAACCCTGTAGTTCTGATTATTACCTACCTAATAAGAAATATACCTGTTTCTACACAAGTTATAGGTAGGTACTAAACCCAAAGACTCGCGGCATTCGGTGCCATAAATCAGTTTTGTCCAATATTTTGCGCAAATTATTGGACTATCGATAAACGTACGTATAAAAATAACAAACATGTCTATCTATGCTCCGCCGGCCACGAGTCTCTGTGTTTTTTACTATAAAAAAGTTCTTCACTTAACTGTAGGTAGCATATAAGTCATGATGAGCACCATGTCTAGCACCTTCAGCTCAAGATAGTTATTTATTAGGGACTTTGTCCAAACATTTACTTGGCATTCACCTGCAAAGCTAGAGAGATGGATATGAGCACCACCAGTAGCGAGTAAAACTCGTGCTTGAGCCCGACCTGTGGCACGTACTTCAGCTGCGACGCGTTGAACGTCAGCAGCGCGATATCCAGCATGTTGCGCCACTTCCTTCTTTCTTCGCGTACCTACCGTTTCACTTACCTTATATAGGTCACACTTGCTTGGTTATATTACGAGGTCATCTCAGCCGCAGGACACGCACTGTATGTATAACTAAGCCTGTCGCACCATTATATTTTCGTTGGTCGCACGCACAGTTTTCCAAAGCAACCGCTTGGATGGGGTCGTCTGCCCATCTTAACGTTAAAAGTTTTACGCTGCACTTTTAATCAAAGTGTCTCCAACCCAGATTTTTTTTAATAGCCATCAGTTGTTCGTTCTTGTGCTGCCTATTGCCACTTGAGGTTAATAATTCGCAAAGCTTTATTCATTTTATATCCGTTAGCTTTTATGTGTGACATCAACATCAACATCGTTACACGCTGACACGGCTCCACAAGACTAAAGTCCGTTTCCCTTTGCTAGTATAATATTGTAAACAATCTTGACATTCCTTTTTACCGAAATTTTTCATTTAAAAATAAGCTAAACACAAAACTCACTAACAACATAGGTAATTCATCGTTAAGCACTAAGATTTATTAAAATCAAATAGTAAATGTTTTTCACAGATATTGTTTTAAAAGTAATAAAAAGATTGTTTACATTATTGGACTAACAAAGAAAAAATTACTTTAGATGTCAGCATGTCGCTGTAGTCGAGGTATGGAGACGGAACCGCCATATGGTGAAGATCGGACGGACAAAGTCAGATCTTCTAACTAACATATCGCGCTCTATCTAGATAAACTGCAGGTCCCCAGCTAGAATACCCAGTCGGCTGGGAAGCGCGTGGTTTTGCGTTCCTAACTAGTTGCACCCAATTCATATCTCCTCATTTCCGAATCCACCCCGTAAAGGCACAGAGGTAACGAGGCACTCACCTGCAATACTATAGAGATGGAGATCAGCACCACCAGCAGAGTATAGAACTCGTGCTTGGGTCCAACCTGCAGCACGTACTTCAGCTGCGACGCGTTGGACGTCAGCAGCGCGATGTCCAGCATGCCCTGCGCCACCGTCTTCTTCGTCGCATACCGGTTTGCGTCCAGCCCTTTGACCTGATGAAGAAAGAATACTAACAATTTATATAATGAAGCATATCAGATAATACATTATCAGCGATCTTAGATGTAACACAGCCGTGTGTGTAGAAATAGGAGAAGTGAGCAATAGAATCGATTCTACCTGGATTGGATTAATTAATTTAAAAGTTAATTCTAAAAGAAAAGACTAAAATGATCAAGTTTATAAATTATAAAAAGAATCCCCTACCATTAGATGTTAATATTGACGATAAGCATGTTGAAACTGACATAAGGATCGGATATACCTAAGGTTTTAAGGTGTTAACATAGATACCTACTAATTCAAATTAGAAGTCACACATCGACAAGATAAATAAAAATTATCTAGTTATTGTTACGCTTTGACAATTGTGAGCAAGGTGGCTTCGATTGATGTTGCAAAAAGTGTTTATTATGGTTACGTGTACCCTCTCCTGACATATCTATACTAATATTATAAAGCTGAAGAGTTTGTTTGTTTGTTTGTTTGTTTGTTTGTTTGTTTGTTTGTTTGAACGCGCTAATCTCAAAAACTACTGGCCCGATTTGAAAAATTATTTTTACGTTGGATAGTCCATTTATCGAGAAAGGCTTTAGGCTATATAACATAAAGATACGACTCATAAGACCACAGCAGAAATGAAAAATGTTGCGAAAACGGGAGAAAGATATTCCTTTTGAGAGCTTCCGCTGCATACGCTGCGGAAACCGCTTAAGTTACACAAAAATCATGTATGACAGGATTGTTCAGCATTAAGAGTTCTATAATAAAGTCCGCGACAGCATATGTCTATCTTTTATGGTTGACTTAGTACAACCTTTTTTATGTTAATAAATTTGTGAAAAAAAATAATGCATTATTTTTAGAGGTGTATTATATACACAGGTATTTATTCTTATCAAAATAAATACATTCATCATCACGAGCATTTCATTTAGAACCAAGTCGCCCTTTATATCATTTGATTTCAATAAATATCTTAAGAGCTATCACAGTTTTAACATAACTCCGCACCAAAATAATGTTCGCAGCTTAAGTACAACGAAGGCTTTAGGATATAAAACATGACGCTGCGACGGGAGGGGAGGGAGCAAACTCAAAACGCGCGGACGAAGTCGCGGGGGACCGCTAGTGGCATAATATTTTGGGGAAATTCTATCAATGTCCAGAGTACATTTGTATTGCAAAAGAAATGCCTTCGAATAATTTTTAATATGGATAAATAAGAGACTTTGAGAAATGTATTTAGACAATTTAAATTCCTGACTTTGACATGCATTTATTTATAGATTCGTGTTTTTATAAAATTAATAAGGAACACGTTTGTATGAAAAGTGCAATAAGACAGAATTTCCAGTCCCAGTATGCTCATAATGTGTGTATTGTAAAGTCCTCAAGCTACATCGGCAAAAAGAGCACTGTAATAACAGGATAACGGTTTTTTTTTAAATCATTTACTTGGTTTTTAATCATTTACATTTCACTTGGCATTAAATCCCTGGATAGTCCTCTTTTCAAGAGAAAACTAAAAGAATGGTTACTTCTAAAATGTTTTAATACACTGGACGAATATTTTAATGATTCATAAATTGACTATTCGATACAATTTTTATTCCTGACTAAAATTATTTTATTAGTTTAGAAATTTAGGCTGCATCTTTATTATTATTGTATGGCCGAAATGGGTAACCTGTTGAAACATTATTTTAATACACAGCTTTGAGACACTAAATGATTATCTTATCTAACCGTGTTTTAGTGTATCAAATAAATATACGCTTACTCACACTTTCATATATAACGTTAGTGGGTTGGTATAATTTGACCTATCCATGCAACTGACCCTCTGTCGTACTTACACAAATGAAAACAATAATTTGGGTTTGTTACTAAAAGAAATCTCGAAAGCTTAGGAAGGGTTATGAATGGGAGAAACAGAGGTAGGTAAAAATCTCTTCTTTGGAAAATATGTAAAGGTCAAGAACTGCTTTGAATGAATGGCGTGTCTAATCCGAATGTAAGTCAAACCTATTAAAGGTTTGCGTACCTATTTATAACGTTGTGCTTCATTAACATTTTCAGCCTGATTTATTCTCATGCTATCATAGACACTGCCTGACGCAATAACAAACACCGTATCACGCAAGTGCAAAGGTAGGCTCTAGTTAGCTTGATATTCAAGTATTTTAAAGCAAAAAATCATTTAAGAGATATCGAAAGCGTAATTTTATTTTACACAGATTGGCAACGGCCTACATTGAGTTTAGCAAGTAAATGTGTTTAACTAGCAAAAACAAGAACTGACATATTTCACCTACCAAGACGAATAAGCATTAAAACAAATAAATAATTTTAATACGGAAGGTAATTTAAATTGAGTTCCATATTGTAAGTATTTGGCAGATAAATAAATACGCTTTCATTATCATTGTATTCATTGTTAAACAGCCCGTTCATGTAATATGGTATATCGAATTATCTAAGTACCTAGGGTTAGGTGGGATCGGGCACTGTCCATGATATAACTAAAGGTACAAAGTCGGAATTGATAAATATCACTTAGCTGATTAATTTTAACTAAGTAACACAGTAATGCAAAATTGCAAATGCTAAATCTGGACGTTGTAGGTACAGTTGAGATCTATTCAAGTACTCGTATATAAGTTTTTAATATATATAACTTAAACGGAAACTTCACTGATACTAACAATGGCAGTGAGTTCATTGCGTCCCACCACGATCTCCTCCACATTCACAGTCGGCGTGTCACTATCACTACCCTCACTCCGTTTATCACTCTTCTCGTCAGCCATTTTCTTTTTTTAAGTTGGCAAAAAAGTTTTTACGCAAACACCAAAACTGCTTACAACCGTGCGTGCAGGCACACTGATTCGCCTGGTGAAAATCAGAGGAAGTACTTCCTTCGAGTCGGCAAGGCCGAAAACAATGCACTTGGTCATTACCCGAGGATTTGGCATCTTTGTTCATGATATCACGTAATTTGGACAAAGAGAATTGTGGATACCTACCTACTTACTGTTTTATTGTTGACCTCTAAATAGTGCCCCAGAGTACTTACAAAGTTACAATAGGTACAACATAATATTTTTCGTAATAATCAAAAAAGTAAATGCAAAGTATAACTGCATCAGATTTAGAAACATTTAAAAATAAATAGTAGGCTTTTATGAAGGCAGTTAATGTTTTTAGTGTCTGCAAAGCTGTTTTAAAACTATTAAGTAAGTGAGAACTAAGAAGTTATGGCATATCTATTTATTTATTTTGATGTCCTCTTACTTGGTAGGTATGTTTTTTTGTACCGAACAAGGATCTAATTGCAATAAGCAACTTCGAGTAGCTTACTTTGTTAGAAACATTTTATGAGAGTCTAAATTAACATTTGTCTAGATTCCTGGGAACAAGTAGCTAGGTTCAATAGAAACTAGAGAGTAGAGTAGAGATCCTTAAACACCAACAACAAGGAAGTATGTAGGTGCTTACCCCATTTCGCAGACCAGCGGGAAGAATTGCCGCCATTTTCTCCAATATAAAATTTTCACTAGCTATACAATCGGGGCTTTCTCATAACAGATGGCCTTCACCAAGAATACTTTTTTGAGACATATTCTAGTCAACAAATCACAACGCTTCGGGTATCGATGACAAAGAGGCAATAGCAAAATCGATGGCGTTACTAGACAACGGAGTAAACACAACAGCCATTCAATAATTACCCTACTAACACAAAAATACATCAATGATGTTACCTTCAGGGTCACACAAAGGTGATAGGAAACACGTGAATGAACGATAGGTATAACTACTTACTCGCTCTAGAACTAGGTACTGAAATAATACTATTGTGATGTAAAGAAAGTCGTGTTAATTACATCACTTATGGTTAATTAAAACGGGTATACCAATTTACATGACTTTTGCTTTGTTGGATTCGTCTTTGTCCTAAATAGGTTTTATCGGGGTGTAGAGCACCACAGTTCATCGAGACTGCAAGTAATTTATCAATCAAAGTCAAAAAGTCAAAGTCAATAAATAAGACAAGTTACAAGCTTCCACCAGTGGCTTCCACTCTTCATTAACTCTTTGACTGTTGCTCAGGGGTTGAATTAATCTTGCCAACACCCTAAGGAATTCTAGAAAAGGTACAAAGTGTTGTTTTTACTAGGTTTTAATACGTAAGTTAGATCTGTGTAAAGTATTGAGTATGTGTACAGTAGAGCATTCAAAACAAAAGGAGTGCGAAATGTTTAAAACTTTTTAAAAACGCCGCGCTCAAGTTCTCCTTCTTTGCATTTACATAAATCCGGCGTTTCTGTTTAAACTATTGTAGCTTCAAGTCATTAAACAATCAATTTATATAAGTAAATTCCTTGATTAAAATCTGTACTCAATTATTTGTTATGAATTGTGAATTTACAAGTGCGAAAAATGAAACGCTGTCCAAGCGCGCCGAGCTGAGCGAGCATCATCTTCAACTTCCTTCCGTCTGTCAAAATAATGTTTTTCCATTCTTTCGATGGCTTGTATTGTTTGCATAAATACAAACAAAAATGTTATCCTATGTGAAATAGTTCTAGTTTTCCTGTATTTTATAGTGAACACGTTATATTTTATTATTGTTTTAAAATTTGTTACAATATTATGTGAAAAACGTATTAATCTGCAGAGAATAATATTCTTGTTGTGTTACGGAATCTGAGGAGAGCACCTTTTTATCCCAGATGCTGCCTTCAATGCCAATTTTATTTAGCAGGGAAAGCCAGGATGCATTTGGAAATAAAATCGAACCAAGCACGAGCTTTTTCAATCAGAATACATTCATAAAACCTGCTATTCAACCCGAGGTGAGTCAAAAGATTTTGTACGATTTATCTGTACATTAAATCGCTCTTCATCTGTTTTGTTTTGTGAACAAATGGTTAATTAGTTAATTAACAGGTATATCATCGATTTTTTGTCCAATTAACTTGATAACTTATTTATTTACTGATCATCGTAGCTTCTTAAAGCACGTCGCCATTTTTTTCAACAATCGTAAATAATGAGATAAAAATGTCTGTCAAATTTCAGCCTCCTCCTCCGAAACCAGTGATAGAAGAGCCTGTAAAAACAGCTCCTAAAGAGACAAAACCCAAAACTAGTGTTAAGAAAAAAGAGGAACCGCCTAAATTTGATATCAATGCATTAGAAACAGGTGAGCTTGTAAACAGAAGCAACAGTAAGAAGAAGATTGTAAAAAAATATATTTGAGCAACTGCATTATTTACTATCAGTAGGTTTCTGTTAACACCTTTGTTGCTCTTGATAATTTAATAGTATACTATTTTTTTTTTTAAATACAAACAAGCTGCTCATTAAACTAGTATATTCCAATCATTTCTGTATTTCTTATGTATTGTGTTCCAGCTTTAGTAAAATCATATTACACTAAAGTACAATCACGGCTATCTTCCAATTCATCTGAAAACAAGTTTGTCAAGTTTCAAAATATACTCAAAACATTTGACCCTTCTAAAGAAACTCCGGTGGAACTTTACAAGCAAATTGAGCAGTTGTTTGGCGATGAGCATGTAGATATTTTGGAGGACTTTTTGCTGTTTTTGAAGCCGGGACAAGCTGCCAGTGTGGGCAGATTTATGGACCATTTCATGCTGGTCCAATTAACCAGCTTTATAGAACTTTTACAGGTAGATATTTAACACATCACTGTTATTTAATATTGATATTTTGTTGTGGATGTAGAAAATAGACATTGAGTTATTAGTGTCATTTATTCAACATTCCATCAACTGATATCTGCCTTAATAAAAAGCATACTCTGGCAGACCTTGACACAGTGTATACAATGACCCACTTTCACCATAACCTAAAATTTCAGAGTACATTTTATCGCAAACCAACGGTCCTGAGAAAGATCCTCCGTGCTATTACAACAGGCATCAATAGTGGAAGTGGAGAAGTGATGAAGACCCGTGTCCTGCCTCACCTTCGATCAAATCCCCGTCTGAGTCAGATGTTCAAGTCATTATTTCCAGATGAAAGGCCGCCAGACAGGTATATCAATTTGTAACCAGTTATTTTACCCACTGATTTTGTTATTGTATTTCTAGAAAGCGCTATGAGGGTCAGTATTGTAACTTCTATAATAATCATAATTTAAAAAGACTTAGGTAATTATTTATTATAAAACATGATCATTTGTTGTTCAGAAGTAAATTACATTGTCTTGTTCTTTGTTTTTGTTATGAAACTGGAAAAAATATCCAGTGTTAGAAGATCTTTATAAAATGTGGATTTTTATTGATAAGTCTGATTTATATGCTTCATTCACTGTCATACTTGACTTCCCTAAAAGTGGTTCACAAGTTTGGTAATTTTATGATGCAAATGCGAATTTAATTTTAAGTAAATTCCAAGTATAGACCTGAGTGTCACTCCCCTTAGGTAAATACAGACCACTGAGCATTAATTTAACTTTTTCCTGTTACCAATTTATTGTGAAATTTCTGTGTACTTTTGTCCTTTTTTTGCAGAGGAATTACTAATACTCTTTGCATACATACCCAAAGCCCGGGTGAGCAGTGGGTTATGTTCTTTTGTCCTGCTATTGATTATTGGTTACTCGCCACCCAAACTGCTGTTTTTACATAAAGGATTTCTTTTACCGTGGCCAGCACATCAGGTTACCCACTTTTGTTGCAAACTAGCCCTTATTACAACTGCATAAGATACCGCAGTGTTTACCTTGACGTGCTGTTTTCTGTACATATCTAATATATAAAATTCTCATGTCACAGTTTTCATTGCCATACTCCTCCAAAACGGCTTGACCGATTTTGATGAAATTTTTTGTGCTTATCCGGTATCTATGAGAATCGGCCAACATCTATTTTTCATCCCTCTAAATGTTAGGGGTAGTCCACCCCTAAATTTTTATTTTTATTTTGTAGACAAAATTTTTAGTTTCTATTTTTTTATGATACAACATACAAAAATACATACAATCCTCAATTTATACCCTTCTACGATCAACCCTTATTTTTTAATAGCCATTTTAGTAATTTAAATGCGAAACATAATTCGCTGGGAATGCTTAACTTTTAAAATTACGGGACACGGCGGGACGGGGCTGGGGGCGAAACAAAGTTCGCTGGGTCCGCTAGTAGTAATCCTAAATTTCATGTCAATAAGCTCAAGCTCATAAGGCAGAGCAGTGCAGTGCCAAAAAATACATGCCCAGTAAATATTTCTTCATGCACCATTGCTTGACTCTTTCTTCACGCATTGCTTGCACTTTATTTTTGTGTAAGTAAGTAATTTTGCTTCAGGCAAAGTTTTTAAAGACACTATGTAGACCTCTCAGTTACTCTAATCTGTTATTTTAATGCTTTAGAATGTTTTTAACACTCACAGTGTCATATTTTATATTCATAAAGATGAAATAAGAAACCAAAAATTTGCGCACGGGCGGGACTTGAACCAGCACCCTTTTGGCAAACCGGGCCAAGCGCTCTTACCAATTGAGCTACCGTGCTGTTAGTCTGACCCTGCGAAATTTGTGGTTTCTTATGAAAACGTCAATTGCGTGACGCTTAGCGCCATCTAGCCGTCTGCTTATGAAACAGATGGCCCAAGCAGTTATTCTTTACAGAATAAATTCAACTTGGAAATTGATGTCGCTTCGCTATCTAATGCTTTAGAATGTTTTTAACACTCACAGTGTCATATTTTATATTCATAAAGATGAAATAAGAAACCAAAAATTTGCGCACGGGCGGGACTTGAACCAGCAACCTTTTGGCAAACCGGGCCAAGCGCTCTTACCAATTGAACTACCGTGCTGTTAGTCTGACCCTGCGTAATTTGTGGTTTCTTATGAAAACGTCAATTGCGTGACGCTTAGCGCCATCTAGCCGTCTGCTTGTTCGCAGACGATTTCATCTTTATGACTGTTATTTTAATTTATTTTTATGGTTAATTTATATGCTACTTGCCATGCGGTTAAGCTCTTTCAAAGACGAGCGTTAGTCATCCTACACACGTTCCTTTGCTAACGTATTAAGGGGCTCCCCGAATTTTTGACGCGCACACTAGCGCCACTCTATTTAAAATAATTATTACTCCCTAAATACAGAAACAATCAAAAATCTAGTAGACACGATTGTAGTACAGGTTCTATAGTTTATTTAGTACGTTTAAATTGTTTCAAAAGTAGAAGTTTACTGTAGTTAGAGTTAGAAAAACTGCTAATATGCAATTTTTCTAACTGTACGAGGGTCAAACTGAAAGTTCTTAGAAAATCAAAAACTGATTTTATTAGCCAGTTATAGGTTTATTATATCTTTTCAAAATATTGTCCATTGACGTCAATACACCGCTGCATGCGATGGAACCACTGGGAAAAGCACTTTGCCCACTCGTCCTTAGGGGTCTCTTCAATGGCATCGCGATACGCAGCCACCGCTTCTTCAGCATTCATAAACCGCTTTCCTTTAAGTTTTTCTTTAATTTTTGGAAATAAATAAAAATCACAAGGCGCGAGGTCGGGGCTATACGGCGGGTGACCCAGTAATTCAACGTTTGATGTCGCCAAATAGTCGATCGTTCGCTTGGCGGTGTGCGACGAGGCGTTGTCGTGGTGAAGGAGGATCCTACTGCGAGGTCGTTTCTTTCGAACTTTTTCCAAGACAAGTGGCAAACAATTGGTAGTGTACCATTCTGCAGAAACTGTTTTTTGATCCTCTAACACAATTGTTGCGAAATGACGTATCCTTCCAAAGAACGAGGCCACCATTTTTTTTCCCGCACTTCGATCTCTCTTCACTTTAGTTGGCAACTCCTCGAAAGGAAACACCCACTGAGCAGATTGTCTTTTGGTTTCAGGATCATAACAGTAAATCCAGCTTTCGTCACCTGTTAGTATGTCGAACACAGCATTTGAGTCACCTCCGTTAAATCTTTCAATCATTTTACGGCACCAATCCACACGATGGAGTTTTTGAGCCTTAGTCAAATTATGAGGTATCCACCGGGCGCAAAGCTTCCTGACCGCTAAATGTTCGTGGAGGATTTTGTGCACTTGACTCATACCGATGCCTAAGCTTGTCCGAATCTGCTGATAGGTCACTCTTTTGTCAGTCTCTATCATACGCCGCACAACACAGATGTTATTTTCAGTCGTCGCCGTAGAAGGCCGTCCCTCACGTACATCATCAGTGAGATTAGTGCGACCACGTTTAAACTCATTAAACCAGTTGTAAACAGTCGCACGAGATGGGGCTTCATCGTGAAAGGCCAATCGTAGTCTATCATAACTTTCTTGTTGACTTCAATGACATCGAAAGTCATAAAAAATCATTGCACGAAAATTTTCTCGTGTTAAATTCATGTTGACGTGACACAGACAATTTTCAATTTGCCGCCAAATCGTAAAACAAATGACAAATGAATGAAATATATACTCAGTAATATTGGCAAAGAGTTCTATTTTCAAATTTTAGAATATTTTTTTTATTATATTGTTTATAAGTGGCCAGTTCTAAGAACTTTCAGTTTGACCCTCGTAACTGCAGATAACTCTATTTTATTGAACTTAAACATTGTATCTAAACCACATAACCAGAGCTACAATCGCATCAATCAGATTTTCGATTGGTCTTTTATTTAACGAGTTTTGATTTTTCTACTAAAGTGGCGCTAGTGTGCGCGTTAAAAATTCGGGTAGTCCCTCAACGTCAAGTCGAGCGAACGTCCACGTCGCATGACCACTTAGAGCGATGCCACATGGGAGTCTCCGTTGCTTTGCGTCGGCATCGCAACGTCTAAGTGTTGCACCTCCGTTGTTTTGCATACAAATCTGAACGACATACTACCACACGGCGCGTTGTATCGCTGCACGCATCGGTGACTCTCGTGTGGCATGTCGTTCAGGCGCGGACGCTCTCGCTTCCCCCCGCGCCCCTCCCCCTCGCAGGTGAAGTCATGCGGTTTATAGAATGGAATTCATCGTTGCAAAGATATTCGCATAGAACTGCTATTCTGTGGTGTTGTAACGACAAGCCTAAGTATCACGCAACCGGTCCAAAGTCAATCACATACAGCTTTAGAATAGTAAGATTCACTTACACCTGCGACTTTTAGCATCGATGCAGTCGCAAAATATCAACCTTTACACACTGCGCTACTTTTAGCATCGATACAGTCGTGATGCTAACACGCGTAACCGTCGATACAGTCGCGATGCAGAAGCTGGTTGTCAAATTATTTACTGAATTTTGACGACTGCATCGATGCTGAAAGTCCCAATCTGAAGAGAACTTGCTTGGGTGAGTTGTTATTGACTGACTGACATATCGGTCAACCCTCCTTCGAAGTGGTTTATTCCGTTCGCCACCATTATCAAAAATTCACTATTTTCTCGCATCTGTTCTCGACACACAACACTGACAGTATCTGTTCGCGAAACAAGAGTATGTTTTTTCTAATGGTATAGTGATATTAAACGCTCGCTTCCTCTGCGGCCATAAATCATTGATGCCTAAAGGGGTGAGCCGAGCACTCACGCCCTTATCAATAACTGTACGGTGCAAGTTGCAACACTACACCTCCCTATAAAGTCTGTGCGTTTTAAATAGAGATAAATATGCACTGTCGTAGTCCTCCGTTTTTTGCCGCAGAGGAAGCGAGTGTTTGATATAATAATAATATTTTGGACACCAATCACATATTACATTGCATTGCTCTGATCCAAAAATAAGTAATTAATGCATTAGTGTCATGGAAATGAGAGTCAACGGTGGTACCACAACACCCACACCCAGATCCAAGATATTGTAGAAAGTTCTGATATCTTTCTACATTGACCCGACCAGGAATCGAACCCGGGACCTCGGAGCGACAACGCCTTGATACCCAAGGTGCTCAGCCACTACAACACGGAGGTCGTCATATATAGTGACCATGAAAGTTTAAAGCAATACATACAGCCTTGTACGAGAGAGTTCATACAGCAAGCGACGTGTGACGGACGAACTAAAATAATAACCGATTATTTTGTTGCAGCGAGTACGAGCAAGGCGTGGATACTTTCCCCGACACGTTCCTCACGGATGACAAGGGCTGCGAGACCTGGGAGTTCCAGGGAGAAGCTGAGAAGGCGAAGAGACTCGACCCGATACAAGGTGTAGATACTATGGTGAGGGCCGTTTGCTTTTTGTTACAGTTAGGGCCAACCAACCCAAACGTACCACATCGCAGTTAAAAATGTAGTCAAGCAGTGGTACGGGTGAATAGTGTAGCTGCAGCCTTTTGTAGTTGCGTTGTGATACCGACAATGTCGATGTGGTTCTCGGTACTTTCTCGGCCACTAATTCGCGGTGTCGCTGGTGGTTGCGAAGTCGTCGGTATCACAAATGCAAATTTTGATACGTGTAAATAGTCTTTTTAACCGACTACACAAAAGGAGGAGGTTATCAATTCAACTGTTTTTTTTATTTTATTTTTTGTATCTATGTTACCTCATATCTCAGTCGTTTGTCGACCGATTCGAATGTTTTTTTTCGCCTATCTAAAGGGTATACCTTCTAGTTGGTCCCATTGTTGCCAATTTGGGATCTGATGATGGGATCTTGGTGTAATCGAAGGAAACCCTCAAATTTTAAAAGCACGTATGGTGTTTTTTTTACTAGAATCTTAATGTTGAGGTGTTGTTACGTCTGACAGTCAACATCTTGTGGGGCTGAGCTGATGGTGGAACTCCTTAACGCTTAGGAGTTTAGTAATTATAATGACAGAATTTATGATAGGTAGTTTGTAGCTTCTTAAAGAATAGAGTCATTAGTTGCAACCTCCCCCCCCCCCTCCTGTAATCCCTAAAAATGAAGATAAAATTAACTTTTGCCATTTTGACCATCAAGCATCATTTATCACAGCACCGACTCCAAAAAGAAATTGTTTGCCTAAAATGGATTCCTTTCCTTTCAATGGTCAAGAGTTTATTTAAGACTTTTTAGTGCATTTTAGTTTTGAAGTCGGTTTTTACTTTTTTTCATTTTCAATACAAAATATACGCCCGACCACGTGGTGTGGTTGTGGCTGGTATGGATAGGCCCTTAAGTTTGGCATTGTATCGTGCAAACACATTAAAATACTTAGAAAGTGACGGTGAGGCGTAAATATCGGATTAGGTATGTACATTATATAGTTTCCGATATTAGTATCAATTCCAAACATTTCCCATGGCAGGATTCAACAATATTTTAGGGATGAAGCATTACCACTTTCTTGTGGTAAAGCCACTGATGACGGGCAAGTGAGAACCAAAAGTGGCAGACTTATCAAACCTTCTGTTAAGTTAAATTTAAAGATTTGAATATTATTTTGTAAATTTACGTTTGAATGATACGAAACATTTGACGTTGACGGAATTTATTTTTTACGAATTGAGACTTTTTAATTTTATTATAGTGACATAAAGAGAAAACTCTTTTGATGAAACCTAATCTTAAACACGTATTTCTACCTATAACAGTTGTTCATTTTACATCTTCAATTACAAATCGCAATGATGAACATTTCTGGCGTTGATTTAGCATAAAATTACAAATAATATCTTGCTCTCCAACTACTCTGTCATTATCACCACTGTTAGCTGGACTTCGTATGGTTTCAATTCCTTGCGCAGCTGAAGGGGCTCGTACACACCCAATGACATAACGTACTTCCCGTATCCAGCACCACTCTGACCTCCATTCAGCATCCCTGACTTTGGCTTTGAGAAATCGAACCACCAACGGTTTCCTCATTGTTAAATCTATGCACCTGTCCGCATCAACCACACACGTTTTGCAATTTACGTGAATTACGTGATTTGCCTTCATAGTATCAACTTGACTTTTGGATATAACCATTGCTTTTGCCTCTTGAATGGGCTCATCAAGCGTTAAACTATCTTCTAGAAATAGTTTCTCTTTGACATCGTGATATTATTATATTTACTAATGTAAGTATTATGAAGTTTTTGAAATTCGGTCAACTAGCATTTACCATGCTTCTTTCCTTTCTTTCAGTATCTCCACGGCAGAGTATTCCTCCAGCACGGTGGCAGGCTGCTCAAATCGGCAAACGTCACGTACCCATACAGTAAGGAGCCGTACCGGGTCCACGCGCGTCGCATCGCTCCGTCCCAGTGCCAAGTCTCCCCCTCAGAATCCGAAGACGAGAGAGCCTCTCCTAAGAGAAGTAGAAGTTCTAAAGTGCCTCCCAAAAAACCCAAGAAACAACTCAAGTCTCCCACGAAAAACGTTAAAGATGTCAACGATAACACGAAAGTCAAAGACGCCATCACCAACGCACTCAGCAGCCCCAAAACGACGAAGGGCAAGACTCAAAATAAAAAGAATAAAAAAGATGAGAAACAAGACTCACAGAAGCGGGAAAGGAAAGACAGTAAAAGCGCTTGCCAGAGGAAAGATGAGGGCTCGAAAACTAAACAGCTTAAAATAGAAACTGTGTGTGCAGAGACTCCAGAAGTTAAGAATAACCCATGCACAGAAACCATATGTACAGAGTTAAAGAACGACGTAAAAAGTAATAACTGGACTCGAGATGAGGATAAAACGATGCTGGAAGTGCTAAAAGGTGAAAAGATTACAGAACAAGTCTTCGGAAGGGTTCAAGAGTTGCTTCCACACCGCACAGTGACAGAAATCAAGGAAAGGTTCTGCCACGTCATGACCTTACTGCAACAAATGGCGGTGGGGGAAGTCACGTAGTAGTAGTAAGAACCTTAATTATTAATGTAAGCGAAATGGTATTTATAATTTTTGTAAAAATAAAATTTTATTTTTACTTTGAACTTACAAATGATTTTCTTGTATTTTTTTGAAAAAAAACTTATCCCTAAAGTCTGAAGCACGGACAACAGCACGTCAAGGTAAACACTGCGGTATCTATTTGAGTTGTAATAAGGGCTAGTTTGCAACAAAAGTGTCTCACTGTCCCAAAAAGTTCAGCACTATTAGCCCTAGCTAGTAGGCGTTTGTAATATCTGATTTTAACGATATCAAATCGAAATTATATATCGATATCTGGTATCAGATATTGAAACAATATTTTTCTGATACTATATATTGGTGTATCGTTGTGTATTTCGATTAACAGCGAATCGATAAACGATATGATCTGAAACTGTATACAGTATCATAATGTGATATCACTGAAACGTATTTCTCAAATCTGATTATAATATTAGTGTGTTTTCACAGTCTTTTTCATTAATTCTATAAATACAATAAGAAACAATAGAGCTGTGAGTTCAAGGGCTTAGGTCAGTGAAAGTTACGTAAAATTAATTTACAAATCAAAAATACTTCATTATCTTGACAAAATAAGGTCTATAAAATAAGCTTACATTCATACACACGAAAGTAACTATTCAAATTACCATTATTGAAATTACCTTAAGGTTTGGAATGCTGCGAATACCCAAAAAAGTGTTTCCGTTTCACTCGCACACATACTCTCTCATTCGTATTGTTGTTCGTAGCGCAAGTGCCTACGATCGAGCGTGAATCGTAGCGTATCGCAGTATCACATCGATGCACCAATATAGTGTTTCAAAAATATATAGTTTTCATGCGGACCGATATCGGATTTAACGATATTGATCTATTATACGTATGCCTACTAGCTAGTTTAAAAATTGTGAAGGATTATAATTCATGATCGAGAATGATCAGGTTTAAAACTAAAAGTAATAAATAATAATAGATGAGCCAGATTTATGCAGTGAACTTAACCATAGTGTGGTTGGACTCGCGCACGAAGGGTTGCTTACAATTGACTAGGTAAACAGGCAAAAAAGAGCGTTTTTTGTGTGGGCGACTCGCTTAAATATTTATTTTATTTTTAGTATTTGTTATAGCGGCAACAAATACAAAATTAGTGGCAACTGTCTAGCTAATGATAGATATACAGTGGTTTCTCAGTTTGAGAAAAAAAAAACTCGTAAACTACGAAAATTCGGCTAACATACATAGGGTATATTTGGATAGCCCTGCATGTTAAGCATTAAAGATTTTTTTGAACGTCACTGTTTGGGCCATCCTGCACAACTATAATACAAATTAATGACAAATTCGTTTAGAGGAAATGTATAATTTAGGCGATCTTATCGCATTATTTTTATTATTATTTATTATGAAAACAAGATAGTACATTTTTATAAACAAAGTCAAACAAAACTAAATACTATACTATATAACTATACACAGTGATAATAATAAATATTATGTCGCTAAAGAAATCATGAGTGCATAGAGTATTGCAACTATCGTGGTTCTTGAGATACATCCTGGTGACAGACGGACGGACGGACAGCGAAGTCTTAGTGATAGGTTCCCGTTTTTACTGACTACTTTCTAGGGTACGGAATCATAGAAAGATTATAAAAAAATATGGTATCGATACAATATTTTTTTATAATCTTTCTATGAATAAAAATCGATCGATTTTCTATTCAAGTTGAGAGCCAAATTCAAATGATATTGTATTAAGAAGTAGATGACGCCTCGCAAACTAAAAGAGAACACAAATATGGCACCGTCTGATTAATGGATGTCAATGGATTGACATATAACACATCAGATCAGACATCAGTTTCGGAACAGAGTCTTAATAGAGTAGCTTTCTTAATATATTTTTTAAAGTATGTAGGTACATTAAAATAGACTCTTTGACCTAATTTTAAAATTAAATTTACACTTTAGCAGGGTAGTATATTAATCAACAAAATCATTTTATTTTTAAACTATTTAACATTTAAAATATTTAATAATTATCTAATAAATGCAATTTGAATGTATCACGTGAATGCTTAATATGTCATGGCGCCAATATCATAGTCACGTCCACTGCTAGGCATTCACGAAAACGTGACCACATGTACGAGTACATATTTTTTTTACAAATTAAATTAATGAAAATATTTACAGTCCTTATTTAAATTAATAAAGAAAAATTTATTGATACACCAAAGTCATCTGGCATCATGTAAACAGGATGATTCCTTCAAATAACATGCTTATAGTAAGCGTACATATTTTTTTCTACAATCATGAGGATCATCCCTCACTGATGTGTTTATCAAATGTCTTTTGTTATACTTTTGTTAATGCGAGCGCCGGTGACCTTTTGATACGTGAGCGTCTACGCTGTTACTTTAAAAATATTGAAGGCTTACTTTATAGTTATATAACAAGAACATATTTTATTAACATACATGTCCATAGACATATGTGTTAGGGTCGCGCAGGCGGGATTCGAATCGACTGCTTATCTTAGTAGTCCGGAATGTAAACCACCACACTATGAAAAAATATAGTTCCAAACTCCTCCATGTATGGCACTGTTTTAGAATATCGACCATATTGGTCCGTGGGATGGCTAAGAAACAAAACTCACTAATTTTATTAAAAATACTTCAATCATGAATGATAGGCATCATTAAATACAATTTACTTAACGAAAATATGATATTCGGACTGTTTTTTATTTATTTGGTTAGTTGTTTCTGCAGTTTTAAAGACGCACTGAGGCTTTGAGACACTGACGCCATCAAAAACAGACTAGGTCAAAGTTAAGACCTCACTTTGACGTGAGGTGATGTTTGCTTGACAATCTTTTAGCCTCTCAACGGTGATCTAGTTCTTAATATCATATCATTGCCAAATTCTATTAATACAATGACAACTCGTTGACATTTTAATATCAAATTGACATTCAGTTTTATTTGACTTCATAACGTTTTATTTTTGATATGTTTTGTTTATTTTATGCAAAATAAACAGCCCGATGTTTACTTTGAGCGACGACTATTACCAGCGAAAATGCTACCTGAAGCAAAAGCAAGTGCCGACGCAGAGCGTGATGAGAAACAAAATGTCGCCCCCACTGGCGAACGTCTACTTCAAGTCTATGAATCCCCGGCTGAAAGTCCTGGCCGGACTGGAGCCGCCCATGAAAGGAGGGGGCGCCGACTGGTTCATGCCCCCCGATGAACTACTTGAAGGCAAACTGGCCCTCAAACCCATTGAAAAACAGTACCTCGCCAAACTAGGCTTCAATGGCATCGATTCCTTCGGGGAGAAAATCTTAACACTACATCAACAATCTATGGAAAAAGAAGAAGCTCAAGTGCTCCTCGACAGCGACATCAACTGGAAGAAAACTATCGAAGCGAGCTGCCACCAGCTGTGGGAGGACACCTCCAAAGATTTGGCCGAGAAAAACACGGCAAAAATACAAAGCGCCTTCCACGAATTCACTACCTTGTACACTACGTCGATCACTAAAATAGAAACTCTCCTCTTTGATGCCACTGTCGAAGAAATAAAAAGAATAAAAGAAGAAACTTTTCAGATGATGAAGCTACAATACGAGGAGCGTCTAAAGCAGCAATCCATCATGTTATCCGATAGATACGAGAATAATTTAAACAATCTGAAGGCAAAACTAAAAGCACAGTTCATAGCAGACGTGGAAGAGTCTCAGACGAAAATGAGTGAGCGTATTCATGATATCAAAGTGGAGAAACATATGGCCATAGAGAAACTGAGAAACCTGCTTGAATGCCAAAACTTAGCATGTCAAGTGTATGTCGCGTTGAAAGAGCGAGAGGAGTGTGAAAAGGAAATGGAACAGTCCAAACACAAGCACGCAAAACAAATAAAGAAATTGAAAGAACAAATCGTCCTAACAGACTTTGAAATCCGACTTGCAAAGGAGAAAGAAAGGAAACGCAAAGCCTTCAACGAAATATGGAAAAAGAAAATTTGCGCAGTCGTGAGAAGGTTCCAAATGTTCGTGTCGTACTGCTTGAACTCTTTACCCGATCATGCAGAGTTCTTCATAAACATGGAAAAATTGATGTTATTGCAGCTCGACGAAGCTTTGGAGAACCCGAGTGCTGAAAGCATTTTTGTGACCGAAGATAAAAAGTTCCACACCCCGATCCCGCAGCCACATCCTTTCTTTCTCTTTTGTGACAAAGGGTACAGGCCCCATTTGAACCAGGACCTCTGTCCGAAACACTGTACCTCAAGCGCTTCCCAACTGCCCGTGATAGTCGTCAACAAAAGATGCATTTATGCTGCCTGTGATAACATGAAAGTTTTCTCCGACAAGATCAAGCAGTACATATATGGACAGCGCGGAGACGATGCCGATTTGGTCGATGATCACGACTATACTTATAACATCCCTGTGACGTTCACGCGTTCGCAACAGTTGCTTGAGTTAAAATTAGAAAGTTCTTTGTTTCAAATACTCCAAATGGAACATCCTAATTTGAAACAGGTGCAAACAGAGTGCTGTGTATGCAAGGTGCCTCATTGCTTCTGTACTCGATTGCAAGCGGATGTGATGCCATCTGATACCCGTGTCGTTCCCGAGCCTTCTGCGCTAGTGAGGCCGACACCTTCGGGCAACAAGCTAGACACGAGGAGTGCCGAGTTAGTTCACGAGCGAGAGCCGAAAGTAGATAGTTATATAGATTACATGGAACCGAAGATGTGCCACTGCGCTCGAGTAGCCAAAAAAAATTTGAGGGAACACCTTCCAGCGTATATGAGGATCGTGTCTAAATTTGAGCAGCCGGAATTACCTTACTACGAGCCTTGTTCTGTTTTGGATTTGAAGAAATTGGTGAAGAAATATCAAGGTAGGCGGACGCCACCGGAGCCGGTGAAGATATCATCGCGAACGAAAGATGTGAGCACTCAGTATTCTGACCATGAATACGATATGTTGTGCACTTGCTTCTCTGATGAGGAAATAGACCGGCTGTGTAAGGAACTGTTAGCTGACAACAAGCCCGGCGACTTGCGATTCGCAGAGACTTGGATGGGTAGCTCTAGTCAACTGGAAAGACGAAGTACCTCTTTTGCCAAACGCCGCGCTTACTCGCTTAGGAATTTGATAGCTGACTCCCCGGATTTGGTAGAAATATTTACTTTAAGACTGACTGTGTTTTCGATGATTTAAATTAAATGGTAGTCCTAATCAATACATATAGGTCGTTGATAAAGCAATTTTTTTTTTCAGTGTGTTTTATTTAGTGTTCAATCATTATCATAAGGCCCTATTTATAATAAATTTTAAGTCTTAAATTCCATTACAGGAATTATTTAATTTCCGTTCGAACTGTACGAGGGAATATGATTATAAGATCGGTTATTATATTACTTTTCATTATAGGAATATAGCATCATTCCTAGAATGGCAATGATGCGAAGGCTGCGTTTCATAAAATAGGTACCTTAATTCTCAAGAATCTGGTCTGATTATAGATATTATTATTATTTAGCTTTATTTTGATCCGTTAAATTTAGATAAGTATTAGGCCTCATCAAATAGGCGCTATAGATGGTTTGCTGGTAATTTCGTGGTGTTATCTCTGCATGAAGATTAAATGAAAAATATATTACAACGTGTAATATTAAACGCGCAAAACCTCAAGACACCCCAAATGGGTTTTTATATCAATTGACCTGTGGAAGAAAAAATATTAATATAATTAAAGCCCAGATCATATAATACTACATTTCAGGTTTTATATGGTGTTTTAGTTATACAGGAACTTCTGATCATTTCTTGCTCTGCGGACACTGCCGAGAGAGGAGACGGTAGGTATTCACCGGGTCGCAAACAAGAAAAAAATAAAACTAAGACAAGTAGGTACCTACCTACCTAACATAAAAAATAACTTAAAATCTACCTACCTATTTAAAAACGAAACCATTTCCTTGCGGCAAGGAGGCTATTATGCTAGCTGCGTTGCCGCGTTGTATAGCTATGCTAATTCTTTGAGCTAGGAACCAGCCAGCTTTATTAATTGGCTGTTACAGATTTTTTTCAATTTCGACGCAATTTTTCTAAACAGCAATTTAGCAGATGGCGCAAACGTTTCAACGCCAAACGGCGCAAACACAATCACTTGCAAGTGAGACGTACTTGCGACGCTTGGCGTGTTCAGCCAACTCCGCTGCACCAGCTTTAAGGGCTGATTCTCTGAGATGGGAGGGGGCCAAAGTATCGACATAAATCGCTGGGTCGCTGCGCCGCGCTGATATTATTAATGTTACTACTATGCTTTTAAAGAACTTACCATTGCTAGTGTTACACGATGATTCCCGATCCTAGTCTGCCCCACATATTTACTTAGTTCTGTAATAGTAGACTTATGCACGAAACCACATACTCACTTTGTGTGACTTATGTAACCCCACTGTGTTCACTTAATCACACATCCTCTTCGTCATGTTCAATACATCATAATTTATACAACTATCTATAGTCCGTTTTTCTTTGCAAGTCATATATTGTGAACAATTGTGACACTACTTTTTAACGATATGAATTACTAGCGGTCCCCCGCGACTTCGTCCGCGCGTTTTGAGTTTGCTCCCTCCCCTCCCGTCGCAGCGTCATGTTTTATATCCTAAAGCCTTTCTCAATAAATAAGATATCCAACACAGAAATATTTTTTCAAATCGGTCCAGCAGTTCCTGAGATAAGCGCGTTCAAACAATCAAACTCTTCAGCTCTATAAAATATAGCGGTCCCCCGCGACTTCGTCCGCGCGTTTTGAGTTTGCTCCCTCCCCTCCCGTCGCAGCGTGATGTTTTATATCCTAAAGCCTTTCTCAATAAATAAGCTATCTAAGACAGAAATATTTTTTTCAAATCGGTTCAGCAGTTCCTGAGATAAGCGCGTTCAAACCAACAAACTCTTCAGCTTTATAATATAATTAGCGCAAGCGCACGTTGTACTTAAGCTGCAAACATTATTTTGGTGCGGAGTTATGTTAAAACTGTGATAGCTCCTAAGATATTTATTGAAATCAAATGATATAAAGGGCAACTTGGTTCTAAATGAAATGTCCGTGATGATAAATGTATATATTTTGATAAGAATAAATACCTGTGTGTATAATACACCTCTAAAAATAATGCATTATTTTTTTACAAATTTATTAACATAAAAAAGGTTGTAGTAAGTCAACCATAAAAGATAGACATATGCTGTTGCGGACTTTATTATAGAACTCTGAATGCTGAACAATCCTGTCGTACATGATTTTTGTGTAACTTAAGCGGTTTTCGCAGCGTATGCAGCGGAAGCTCTCAAAAGGAATATCTTTCTCCCGTTTTCGCCACATTTTTCATTTCTGCTGTGGTCTTATGAGTCGTATCTTTATGTTATATAGCCTAAAGCCTTCCTCGATAAATGGACTATCCAACGTAAAAATAATTTTTCAAATCGGGCCAGTAGTTTTTGAGATTAGCGCGTTCAAACAAACAAACAAACTCTTCAGCTTTATAATATTAGTATAGATTAGCGCAAGAGCACATTGTACTTAAGCTGCGAACATTATTTTGGTGCGGAGTTAGCTCCTAAGATATTTATTGAAATCAAATGATATAAAGGGCAACTTGGTTCTAAATGAAATGCTCGTGATGATGAATGTATTTATTTTGATAAGAATAAATACCGGTGTGTATAATACACCTATAAAAATAATACATTATTTTTTACCAATTTATTAACATAAAAAAGGTTGTAGTAAGTCAACCATAAAAGATAGACATATGCTGTCGCGGACTTTATTATAGAACTCTTAATGCTGAACAATCCTGTCATACATGATTTTTGTGTAACTTAAGCGGTTTCCGCAGCGTATGCAGTGGAAGCTCTCAAAAGGAATATCTTTCTCCCGTTTTCGCAACATTTTTCATTGCTGCTGTGGTCTTATGAGTCGTATCTTTATGTTATATAGCCTAAAGCCTTCCTCGATAAATGGACTATCCAACGTAAAAAATATTTTTCAAATCGGGCCAGTAGTTTTTGAGATTAGCGCGTTCAAACAAACAAACAAACAAACTCTTCAGCTTTATAATATTAGTATAGATTTTTAATTGAGATAAACACAAAAGTCATAACTTACATTGGTAATTCATTGATCATCGAGATATTTTTAAGTCAAATAGTTTATAAATTTGCTGTACTTATTTGACTTTAAAAGTTATAAAAAGATTGTTTACATAACTGGACTAAAGACGAAGAACGGAGTACCTAGGTTTGACATTCAAAGTTTGTTAAGAAAGAAAATGCCGGAATTGTCCCTTAAGTTGAATGTAATTTGGCTATGATATAAGAATAACTTGGATTAATCTTTAGATGATTTAATTATTATAATTATATTTAATTAATAATAAATTGTACATTGATTATTAGATTAGGTCACTTATTATATTTTTATGTTTGCCGTATAACAAATATTCATTTTGGCGCCAAAAGGAAGTTGGATCATATTGGATGGTGGATGTTAGATTTATTTCAGATATTGTAACTATTAAAATAATAATTGAAAAGGCTAATTAAATTCAGTAAGATTAATAACTAAATTCATTAAGGCGCTACCCGGATTTTTCACGCGCACACTAGCGCCACTTTAGTAGAAAAATCATAACTCGTTAAATAAAAGACCAATCAAAAATCTGGTAAACAAGATTGTAGAACAGGTTCTAAAGTTTATTAGAACAAGTTCTAAGTTTATTTAGTACGTTTAATAACCCTAAATATCAAAAAATAATTATTTTTCATTGAAAACGTAAAAACGTGCCTACAAAACTACCGTTTTTTCAATGGGCTTGTTCATTCATTTGCACTTGTCTATGGTCTACTATATTGGCAGTGTGGCAAGCCAGATAAATAATCTTTACGTTTTTATATCACACTGCTATAGTTTTCATAAAAAATATTGCAAAAAAATACTGCAAAACAAATTCTAAAAATGTATGTTTGTGTGCGTGACTTGCTTGCCTTGCTCGTCTGCTGATGCCCAAAATGGCGGCATGTCGTGATGCCTAACTGCGTATGTCCCGTATCCGTCCATTTTCAATATCCCTCTAACTGCTTTAGGTCGGATCTGGGCACTTCTATAGGATGTTTGTTTTTAGTTAGTGCATGAAAATTGGAAAAAAAACTTGAGGAAATAAAACAAATGTTTGTTACAAATTAAAATATTTTATTAGATGACCACGAAAAACTTCATTCGTCATCAGCAATTGCTCACTGTGACCAATCTTACGAGCCTAAATACGGTGCGATACGGACAACCAGAGTGTTAATCCTGTACACCACCTTCTGGCTCTATCATCAGACCTTCAACATCATGTCATCAGAAAGTGCTCACTGAGACCAATCTAACGAGCCTTAACACGGCGCGGTATGTAGAGCGTAGATCCTGTATACCACCTTCCGGCTCCATCATCAGACCCTCATCAACATGTCATCAGAGAGTGCTCACTGAGACTAATCTAACGAGCCTAAGCACGGCGCGGTACGCTTAACCAGAGCGTAGATCCTGTATGCCGCCTTCCGGCTCCATCATCAGATATCCTGAACATTATGTCATCGAATCACTGAGGAGACTAATCTAACGAGTCTAAACACTGCTCGATATGGACAACTAGAAAACCAATATTTTGTGTCTTCGATAGAAAAGTTTCGATCTATGAAATAAATCACGTATTACGTACCTACGTAGGTTTCTAACAGCATGCTGTATGGGTGAGGCCGTAGATTTTGCCACAAATAGCGCAAAGGTGTCGCAAAAAATTCTACGAGTCCGTCGCGCAGAGTAACGCAAAATGGTAAAGCAAAATTGTTAAGGAGTGCATACAAGATATGTAATTATCACATAACTTTTAATATCTTTAGGTGAACCCATAAGTACTAACTTACTTTTAACATTTGTTAGGAAAATGCTACAAAATAAAACACACTTTTACAAGGTAAGTATGACAAATGACAAATTTTACTCTTGTCTGTAACAAAAAACTAAGAGTTCTATTTCTAGAAACACAATTTATTTATAGGAACAAAATTTCAAAAAAAAACAAGTCATAAAAAGATCAGTATGGAATTATAAAGAGTATTTAACCAACAAAAACTCTTCGAAGACAGAAACATAATTTCTAAGCTTTGATTTACTATCACAACCGCAATAGGAATGAAAGTTCTTTGATTTACTATCACAACCGCAATAGGAATGAAAGTTTACCAAACATGAATTATGTTCAACTGTATATTTTAATATAGTTTGTTACTGTACGTTGAAATAACTGAAATCGATATCGAACATAATTTGATCCCGTCGGGAAATATTTGGTTGGGGTAACACTTTAACACGTCATCGAAGTGCATTTCACATACCTCCTCAACCTTTGGGTACGTAAAGACTAACCCTTTACTACCTTTCAAGTTTTTCACTTTCCTTACAAACTTAACAGTAGAGATTTTATCTTTTATCCATAAAACAAGTCCTACAAAGTGCTTCAAACTTTTTTTTGTAGAAAATTTTGCCACTATCCAGTCATCTTTTTTAAAAATATTATTATCGCCTGTAAAGTACTCAACATCGCTTAACCCAAACGGTATGGCTGGCTCGAAGTTTTCCTTTTTTACCTTGTTCTTCTAAACATGTCGTTATGAAATCATCAAATTTTTCACATTCAGAATTATCTGTGTCGGCTAGACTCAGAATATCGGAATTTTCTGAGCTGGATTCAAAAAATGTTCTTATCTTCTTCTTCTTTACAGTTTTCATACTAACTTTTGACTTTTCTTTTGTATCAATATTAATTTTCCTTTTTTTTCACCATTGTTTTTTTCTTAGTTTAATTTTTCCGTGTTCTTTTACTGTCTGCTTGTTAATAAAATTACACAACAAAGTAGACATCTTACTGAAATTAATTAGGTACTTATTATATTATACAAGACATTCATACCTCAATAAAAATATTTTTAATTAAACTTTTCAGTGTCTGTCATAATAGACAGTCCAAAACTGGAAGAGTTTTTAAGCTGGAGCAATGCAAGGTAAAAAAAACCTGCAAGCCTATGTGTGTAAGCTCCTTTATTTGGTAGCGTAAAAAAAGTAGCGCAAATTCTACGCCTCGGGTATCGCAAAGTGGCAAAAAGTCATTTTTGCGCAACTGTCGCGCAAACAAAATCCATTATAACTTGATAAATAAGCTATTTTTGAATGTAAATTAAGCCTTGAAAGATGTCAAACATTTTATTAAATCATGCGCAACAACAAGTATAGATATATATCAAAAACTTAAATTGATATATCAAAAAACACTCTCCGCAAAAAATATGACACTTCCTTCTTTCAAACAATGTTGATGTCGGACTGACAAAAATATAGCCGCTGACAGCGTACTGACCATACACAAAGTTTCTTCGGTGCTGCCACTACTCAGACTTGAATACTGCTACTTTTTAAACACAACGGAATGGGCAGATATAAGTTGCGCAATACAAAATAGCGCAAAGAACGGATTTTAACGTTTTTCGAAAACTAGTGAAAATTCATGATCTTCCTTAGGATATACGAAACGATTTTTAAAACGTGGCTAGCTAACTACTATTGTTTAGTGTCAAAGCAAACAGACTGTCAAAAAGAGTTATATTTTTGATTTTACTGATGCTCAAAGTGCACCTCTACCGGAACGGATAAGCGTATTTTACGAAAAAATCATCGCTTTTTGCAGCAAAATATTTAATAAATTTCCAAGGGTTTGAAGTTATTCAAATATATTTATTAATCGCGTTTCACCATTTGTGAAGAAATACGATGCTGTTATTGAAAAACATATACATACAATACTTTTTTTTTAAAATGAAGCGGAGAGTTATGTTATAGCTAATGTGGCAAAATCTACGGCCTCACCCGTATATTAGCGTCGCGAGGCGGTGTACGATACAATAAAGATGGCGGAGATGTTGCGTATGTGTGCGTGCAACGGATTCCTAGTCTTGAAAAAAAGAAAAATATTTACAAAAACAATGCATTTATTGTAAAAAAGTTAGTTCAATTTATAACTATAATAAATTTGGCGGCTAAAACATATACTATCTATTAGAAACGTATTCGATATTATGTATAAAAACACAAGAAACATGTACCGCTGAATCGACCAACTCTATGAATGGACTTTTGAAGCGGCTAAAAAGCCAAAAACCATCATTACTCTAATAAAACAGCATACAAAATGGCTTCCATAGTATCTAAATAACAACGAAGTGAAATCATTTATTTACCTTTTTAGTAATTACATCGAAAAAGTTGAGTTTTCACACAGGCACTCCAGTCACTTTGCAACACTATGACGCTGCTATTTGAAAACAGTATTGTAGACTTATGGATGGATAAAATTCATAACTGACAGTTGTCGATCATAGGTCCATTTATTATGAATAGGTTTTAAACAATAAAACACCTTATTTCTTGTATATAAATGATAAATTTGTGCCCAACTGAATTTGGACGGATCCGGCACACAGCAGTTAGAGGTACATGCCCGGATACGGCCTTAAGCAGTGACGACGGGTTAGATTGTTTCTAAAGTAACTTTAGTTCGAGTTAGAAAAACTGCTAACAATTTTTCTAACTGTAACTGCAGATACCTAAGTACATACTTTAGAATTGTTCAGATATGGAAACGGATGTCGTCCCCACTGTTTCTACAGTTGTTCAGGGTTTTGATTTGTATAAAAGCGAGCTGCATGCCAGAATATTTGCTCTATTTGTACTTTCTCTGACTTTATGCCTTATCGTTGTACTTAATCTATTGGAGAAGAACCTGAAGATTTACACACGTGTTTATTATTCGAACACCTCACACGCGGTCACACATGTTTACGTATTTTGTCGGGTTTGCGCAAGTGATGGCTCGTCTTAGTAATAAATAGACAGGGCAACATTTTAATAAAGATTTTTGAACAATGTGACCCACATTAAAGTGTAGTCATGGACTCTTTGAGATTACGAAATGTATTTTTTTGTCTATTCCTATATTTATGCCTTTATTCTATTTCG
Organism: Pyrausta purpuralis; assembly: GCA_963924145.1. Classification (NCBI taxonomy): domain Eukaryota; kingdom Metazoa; phylum Arthropoda; class Insecta; order Lepidoptera; family Crambidae; genus Pyrausta; species Pyrausta purpuralis. The sequence continues at coordinate 7,505,436 of OZ001657.1, read as the reverse complement.
GAAGCAAACAACTAACTCATTCACATCCTAGGGCCTAGCACTATCTATCTGCAAATCGATTATTAATTTAAAAGCCTAAAACAATGATTCTGATAAACGGAGTGTATGTAATTTTTATTTTTAGTTTCTCGTGGTAAATAATGGAATAGTGTCAAGGTACATCGCTAATCGAAAAACAGACAATCGGACATTTATTACATACCTATTTTCGCTCTCGTGCGAATACATTAGGAGGAATAGTATGTACAGTAAAAAACAAATTGTTTCTAACGTTTTGATTATGGCTAGTCGGAGCAGTCATCATAAGTAATGGATTGGGTTGGGAATACAGGTAATATAAAATAAAACAAAATCTTAGTCTATAAAACTTTTTTTATTAAAAATCACTGCGATTATGTAAATGTCGGCGACGGCGCAAGCGCACGCCGCCGAGCGTCGCTCACGCACAGGATCTGGCAAATACAGTTAACAATTACTCTATCATATGATCTTACGTCCCGCCGGGCGGGCGATACATTCACAAACATTATTTGATTACAACTAAAATATAAGCGAATCGGAACCGAAACAAATGCTATTGAATACAAAATAAATACATTTACATTCGGTGAAAATTTACTCAGAATATCGGCGCAGTTTTACTCGCGCTCACAAACATTACATATAAATATATAAGAGATTGTATAAACACGTGAACCTAGCGACATCGTGAACCCTAAGTGGTACGCCCCGACTCCGTTACACCCATTCGGATACTAAACCGATTAAATTCTTATTTAGTAATGTCAGTCCTAAAGCTGGACACCGGAACCCGCTGCGCTCCGCGAAACGGTTGCAGTATGTGGCCCGTGCCCCGAATGTCTTATCACAATACTGCGTGACAAGCGCGCTTACTTCACAATTTGAGATTAATTTTAGGGACTCTGACTACAGATTATCTGTGCACCTCTATCTAGAATATTATAATGTAAACGCGCTAGTAAAACTGCAGCGTTAAAAACACACATTCGGGGCACGTTGTAAATGCGGGCCAATTAATACTGTTGCCTGTTAACTCGTGTTCGAAGACCGATGTTCGATTCGAGGCTACAAATGTAAACTTAGTTGTGACCAATAGTCGAAGTAGAACGTGTTTGAATAACAAATTTGTGAAAAAAAAGTACAAAACGTGTTTTTAAACAGCTTAAATCATACATACGAGTAAATGAGAGCTCAAAAACATTGGAAATCTTTTTTAATAGGTCAAATGCGCACCGGTGACTGACTTTATGACAGTATGTTTCAATTTATTTCATTTTGAAAGTGCGTGAAACGATAGACTATTGAGGACACCGCCGCGTTACCAGTTTTATGCTTCAGATTTACTAGCCGAATTCGGTCACGAAAACTTGATCGATTGTTAACAACGACGTGAGGATCCCTCAAGCGTATGTGAACGAGACACAACAGAAGTTCTATTGTTTCGCGGTCTCATGCGACCGCTCGGGTGTTTAGCCAAAATTGCAAATTACTTTTCTTAGGTAGCAAAGCGGCGGTGTCCGCGATTGTACAGGTGACCAGTGGGCGAAAGGCCTTATAGGTACCTCCGCAAAAAGATGGACATTAAAACAAAGTAGAGGGATCAGGTGGACAATGAGACCTTTAGCACACTGCGACTTTTAGCAGCGATGCAGTCGAAAAAGATCAACCTTTACACACTTGCGATATTTTTAGCATCGGTGCAGAAGCTAAGACTTGACAAATTATGTACTGTATATTAGCGACTGCATCTATACTAACACGCGTTAGCATCGATGCGGATGCGCTTCTGCATCGATACTAACGCGCGATTGCGTTGATACCAAATCTGTTCATTGCGTGAGTCGCGATTAGCAAACGCGCTACTGTATCGATGCTAAAGTAGTAGTGTATAAGTGGTGGTTTCATTGAAAATAAATATACATATTTTTTAAAAGGAGAGGAGTACATTCTTCTAATAGTTCAGCACGTTTTGTCTACATCAGAAATGCAAATAAAAATGTTTGTCAAAAGACACAACGCAACAAACACAATCATCAAGGTATACAATATTCAATTGCGTCCAAAAAGTAACAAAAGAAATCTGTCAGAAGGCGTTTACATGGATAGCCCGGAGCGCATCGCGGCGTGGCAGCGCGTCTAGCTGTAGAGGTCGTCGTCGCCGCCCTCCTCCTGGAAGGTGGGCTGGTCTCCGCCAGACGTGCCCGTACCGCCCGCCGCGCCGCCCGAAGACGGGAACCTGCCGACAATAAGTAAATAAATAATCCGTCTAATATTATAAATGCGAAAGTAACTCTGTCTGTTACTCAATCACGCCTAAACTACTGAACCAATTTGCATGAAATTTGGTATGGAGATATTTTGATACCCGAGAAAGGACATAGGCTACTTTTTACCGCGAGATAATGACGCATTCCCATGGGAAAATTCAGGTGGACCGATAATTTTTTAGCCTCAACTACTGAACAGATTTAAATAAAATTTGGTAAGGAGATAGTTTGAGACTTAAGAAAGGACATGAGTTACTTTAGACCGTGGGAATACAACGCATTCCCATGGAAAAAAAATCTTTTTCTTCTTAAAATTTATTGCAGTAACCTATTACAATAACACTTAGTATGGCCTCATCCCATCTCGGCGCAATTCAAACATAAGTACAAAAAAGTACAGCTCAGGTTTTCTTATACTATTATCCAAAAAAGCTACCTAATGCGGACCAAGTCGCGGGTAAAAGCTAGTATAAGATAAGTAATCAGCGCTCACCGGAAGTTGGTACCAAACCCGCGACTCTGCTGCAGCGTCTGCGCGAACATCTCGTACTTGCGGATGTCGTTGTCGGACACCGAGCGGCGCGCGAACTTCATCGCCTCCTCGAAGTGGGCGCGGCTGATCTCCGGCACGGGGTCCTCCTCGTCCATCTGGGGGGAGGGGATGTAATCAACCTTTGTGTTTGTTTAACTTATAACCAGACATGTGAAGGGATGATACTTTTTCGTCATTTGAAAATAGTGTTGTTCTAAAATAATCGAAACATATTTTTTTTATTCTGATTATACATCTATCATAATTAAATAGTAATAGTTTGCATTTGTGGTGTGAAGTTTATTGGCATGAAATAAAGTGTTAGTATTACAAACAAATCTACTAAAATAAAAATAAATAATCCCTTTAATCTAGTTTGCTACAAATATCATATAAAAATTATATCTTTTTATTACTTTCTGCAAACACATTTTTTCAAATAAGCGTTTGAAGAAATTTTTATAAAGTCAAAACATAATTATGTAAATATTATACTAGGTACTAAGAAAAATGTTATTGCATGTAAAAAGGCTTGAGATTTCTAACTCATTATCAAAAATATTTACTTAAATGAGTAGATTAACATTATTGATAACTCATAACCAGAAATTAAATTAATTGTGTATAATTGAATTGTTACAACTATTGCACATCGCTTGCAATAAAAAAAAAAGTGAGATAGACACTTGTCATTCTGGTCTACGTAGCTGCCGACAGCACCATGGCGTAAGGTATAAATGTAATGTAAGTGTAAATACTGTGTAAAGCTTAGGCCTATTACCAGGTTTAAAATAAGCCCATCAATTAGAAAAGTATAATTCCAATATTTAATGCCATTATTAAGTTTTTTATATGGTTTTTGAATAGTCTCTTTACATATCATTATTTTTTAATGAGAATCTACTACGTTTCAACTGTAATACTAATAGTTTCAGAATAAAGTGGCTGTGACATACGGACGGCCATACAGACAGACTTGACGGTTTCGAAACTATAAGGGTTCAATTCAATTCAATATCTTAATTGCATGTTACATAGTGGTAAGCTGTTTGTAATTATAAAATAAAGTAGCATGAGACGCCCTGCGCCCTGCAAGGGCGTTGCAAAGATTCTTAACTTAACTTATACTTATTCAACATATAATATTTAAAGGACAATATTAATTACAAATTGAAATACTTAATTACAAAATGAAATATTGATATAAAATTATTAGATTCATTTCATATTTTTAAGATTGAATAATTTTAGGTGGTGTCTTAAAAAAAAAACGGAAATAGTGTAATAACATTTCTTGGTAAGTAATTTTTGCGTTTTCGTTTCGTTCGTTCCGTTGCCATTCGGCTACGGAACCCTAAATATAGAAAGTTCAACTGAAGCTGTCATTCTGGTCTATCCATTAAAAACCAGAGTATAGGCTGGTGTACATGGTGAACTTTACTGGTAACTAGTCTATTATACTGATAGTATACTCACGTCCATGACGGCAGCGGCGGGCTGGTTCTGGCGCGCGCGCTCGCGCGTGATCTCGGCCTCGATGGCCTGCCGGATGGCCAGCTTGCACGCGCGCTGGCAGATCTCCGTCAGGTCCGCGCCCGAGAACCCTTGCGTCACCTGACCACCGTGCAAAAGAAAAATTGAGATACAGAGTATAGTACTATTTTCAGTTAAGTTCTCTACATAAGACAAACAAACTAAATATATAAAGAGAAGAAAATGACGCATACCTACTATTTAGGTAAAACATTGCTATAAAAAAATTACACACCCCATATATTAAAGCATACAAGAAATCTTTAATAACAATGTGTATACCATGAGTAGTTTTCTCCCACTACTATATAGCTCTCACACTCAATTGATAAGAACAGCTTTAGGGTATTTTTTTTCACATTGGCGGAAAACCAAAAAAAAATGAGTAAGTAAATATTTTAAAATATGTTCATAAACTGTACATTGATAAGGTTACTTATTTTCTGTCATTTTTAAGTTCTTTATTTACTGAAAGATACACATTAATATTGTTTTACTGTTTATTATTTACCTTGACGGAAAGCAATTACTCTCTGCTTTAATGCTTAACGGCCGTTCCCTATATGCAAACTAAGATCAAAGATAGATAGCTATCCTCGAACTGTTGTCACCAGCTATCGACCATAATAAACAGTTTCTATATTACAGATAGGTGTTGCTTATCTCCAGTTAGCAGAAGATAGGCCACATTATCCAAGCCCTCCCTTACGTTTCGAATTACGCAATTGTACAAAACCCTCTCAATATCGTCGCGTCAACGTTTTCACGATATTTGTGGTCATTATGATACGCCAAGGATAATATTTGTATAATACGTTTAAAATAATATTTATTTTTATTGCTATGTACCTAATTATATATATGTTCTATTTTGGGTAAAAATATTATGTGAAGCATGCATAGACTTTACGTAAAATGGAACGTTTTTGAGCTCTGACAGACAGCTGATTGATTGACATCATACCTACGTCAATTGATTGAAAATTAATACTTTTTAACGTATAAAGTATTTATAAATTTTAAAATTCAAAACGACCGATTGAAAAGAAATAGAAAGTTATAGTTCCAGTTTATTTTCGCAAACGTTTCAGCATGCTATCAGTCCGATTGCTTAGAAAAAACAATGTGTCCAGCTGGTAAACAATGTATTCAAGGAGGACTTTATTTCCATAAAATAAGTGCAGTGAGTGAGTATCAATTGTACTTTCACAAACAAGTCGTTTACGGTTTTTAAAGGATATTGACCAAAGCCGGGTCCAGATTGCGTCTTTGTAGTTTATATTTTAAAAATCTTGTTTGAATTATAATTGTACTGGTATTTTAAGGGTAACTAAGTTATTACCTCAACACCCGAGCGCTCGCATGCGATGCGACCGCATAACAATAGAATACCTATTGTGTCTCGTAGTAAAATATAACAATTACCTTCTGAATGTATCAAAATGAATGTAGGTGAGGTGCATTAAGTCTGCAATCACAAAACATAACCTCAAAATGCCTAATCTGCCATAGAATTCCTTGTAAACCTGATTATTTATCAAAAATATTTTTTGTGTGTATTCTTTCAAATATTTAGGTATATATTTTATCCAAACATTTTGTAAAGACGCATGCTGCCGCAAAGTGTGCAGAGTTTCTATAGAGTTTTGGTCAATATCCTTTGCTTAAATACCAGTTGTTTTCATGTTATACTGATTTGTTTTATTTACTTCTTTCAGCCACAGCAAAAAGTCCACCTTCCCTTGACAAAGGAATAGATGATGATGCTGGTGGAATTATTTCAGGCTCATCGAATGCTATGCAAAGCATCGGGCACCTTCCCAGTCACTCAGCTGTTCCCAGAGAAAAAGTTGACTGCTTGAACTTGGATTCAATATTGTTCGCCACCCGAAACTTATATGTTTTTCATAAATTGTACGAGGTAGCACCTTACATTCTACAACTACGAACACGTCAGTGACCTACATAGCAGAATCCAGCACCGTCGGAACTCACACTGGCGGCCCACCTATTAATGTATCTGTTAATATTTTAAATAAACTAATTTACTACCAATAAATCGGATATTATCCGTCCTTGTTGTTCTCATTTCCCTTCACTGCAGCAGACACCTTTATCCGTCCCTATGATCAGTTTGGGCAGTCTGTCAGACTGGTAGCGGGTCCCACCACCTACCTACCATCTTAAGGCTGCTGCCCTGGATGACCTGAACGCAGCTCTCCTACCACATCATCCTTTTTATATCTAAGTATCTTTTGTTAGGCGGGGTTATGGCTAGGGTCAGTTTCTTAGGGTAAAGGAACATCTTCGCCACTAGGGAGAAAGTTTCTATCTTAACCTTGTGAGCAGCAGGGCTTTTACATAAATAAATCAATGAAACATTTAAAACTAGTAATTTGCCAGGATGTAAAAGAGCGTTATCCTCCAAAATCCTAGGATTGAATTCTGGGGTTACTAGAGATAGTCAAACTGACTGACAGTTAGATGAAAAACATTATAGGAATGCAATAAATGTCAATTTCATACAAATGCCTGTCCTCCCATCGATAAGATGCATCCAGGGATAGTTTACCCTACTGCCAGTAGGTTTATAGAAACAAAAAATCTAAAGGTAGATAACCATTTCTAACTCTAGTAGGGCAAAACCACAGTTAGAATGGATATAGGGAACGGCCGTAAATAAACTTTGGTATGTTCCGCATAGTGTACCAGGGCACACCGGTGTACCGTGATCATTATTTTCTGTGCCTCGGAAAAATAGGGTAAAATAAATAAAACTAAATATGGTTTTCCTGGGGTTGTAATAAATAAATTAACAAGATACTTGCAACCAGGCCGATATATCAGCGGATGTATAATAATATGAATTGATTTACTTACACCTTTATATATATTCATTGATTTTTCCTATCTACCTTTTGAACTGAAATTTTTAAGAGATTAATGTTTACCCTGGCAACACGTAGAAAACTACTACATATTTAGAATAGATAAGAGTGTTAACCAAAATAGCAACCTCATTTTAAGTTAGGAAATCCCCTTTGACTTAACAATACGACTAGATTTTTATTAAAATTCATACCTTAACTTATACATATAAGATTTATTTTACGATGTTTCTTATATTACTAATTAAAAAGAGAATTTTAGAGAGAGATTGAGAAACCCAATTTTTATGATTTCAACTAATATATTTAACAAAAAAACGTGTTTATTTGACCCTTATACTTAAAAAAAAAAATCCTTTCACATTTTAAACAGAATGAAATTTTCTTCTTTTTCTTAGCCTGGATATAAAGCCGATATATATCGGATATTATCAGAAAAAAACAGATATTTGATTTTTATTACAAATTTCATAATTTTCTAACCCTGCTTGCAACTGGTCACTGTAAAGAAACTTGTTGGACGCCTATGTTTAGAAAGGGTCACTACTGTAGGACGTCCACTACTGACCTTGGCGATGTAGGTCAGGTCCACGTCCTTGGCGATGGGCGACTTGCGCAGGTTGGCGCGCAGGATCGCCTCGCGCGACTTCTCGTCCGGCAGCGGGATGTAGATCAGCTGGTCCAGGCGGCCCGGCCGCAGGATGGCCGGGTCGATGATGTCAGGACGATTCGTTGCGCCTGGGAATATATTATAATTATTGTTATAGTACTGTCAAAGTATTACAATTATTGTTATAGTAATAATCTGATCTAAAATTATTTATTAATTATTAATAAATAAATATTTAAAAAAAACATGCCGTTACTTAAGATTATCAAGAAGCTAAAGCACTTTGTATCGTGGAAATAAAGAAACAGTACACAGCGGTACCCCCCCGCACATCATAGAAATAATATATCGTCCACTATGAAAATCAAAGCGCCAGTGACTTGATCACGGATACAGGGCAAGTGTGTTACTGATGCATTGATATACAGGGTGTAACAAAAGGCTAACGAAGCCGAAAACCACAACCCCGACTTCGACTTGCGACTTTTCGTTCTTTTCTTTCAATTTACGAAATTTAAAAAGAACACGACAGGTATTAAAATAATTTGGTGATCGAGTAGCTTATTTTTTTAGCAATTTCATGATTATTTCATTCTGGGGAATCAGGATTTAAAAATGTTATGAAGTAATCCTTTGCCTAATGTTACAATATATTATGAGGATTAGGATTGACTGCACAAAGTTATGTTTTCAAACAATCAATAACACATGATTGATTGATTTGTGTTTTCTTTTCTTTTTTTGTAAACTTGTGCGAGCGTTTGTCTGTTTATGTGTGTGTGTGTGATGTCCTTGATCAACAAAAGCTTTTCTCTCTTTCTTTGATTTCATTTCGTTTGTTGACAAAGGTTACACCTTTAGTCTGGACAGACATTACCTTGATGGTCAACTTCTCATGGTTTAATATTAATCAGTCTGTCAATCCGTGAAGGTTAACAATCATTCTGACTAGACTGATTGACCAGACTGAAGATAACCATTTCCTTGAGGTAAATAGTCAAAGCTAGTCTGTTTTGCTTTGCCTGTTTGATATCGTAAACAATCTTGGCATTTATTTTTGAAGAAATGATTCATTCTAAAATAAGATAAAGACAACACTTACAACCTACACAGGTAATATTTCATCGCCTAACACTAAGATCTTTTTTAAACCAAATATCTTTTACGGACTTCAAAAAAGGAGGTTTTATCAATTTGATCTGTATGTATGTGATATCGTATAATTGGATAAAATTTTAGTATATTCATCTATTAAGGTTTCCTAACACGTGTGAAAAATTTCATACGCGTATGTATGTTTGTCTCAGGATTTCTAGAAAATGAGAAGTCATAGTGAGTTTTTTTTTAGTACAATTAGGTATAGTTTAACTTAGGTTACAGTGTAAGTTTCATCAAAATCGGTCCAGTACTTTTTGAGATATGAGTTATAACTAAAAATCATGAAATAAAAAAATATTTCAGATATTTATACGCCTTCATTATACTGTTTACTTAAATAGAAGACATATGCGTAATTTTATGCTTTTACTCACATCACTGGACCAAAAATTACACTGTACCTTAAGTTGAACTATACCAGTAAACCAGTTTTTTGAAGTCGTTTTTTTTTATTACAATATTCGAGTAGCAAAGAGACACATACCGATGATGAAGACGTTCTTCTTGGCGCCCATGCCGTCCATCTCGGTGAGGATCTGGTTGATGACCCGGTCGGCCGCGCCGCCCGCGTCCGACACGGAGCCGCCGCGCGACTTCGCGATCGAGTCCAGCTCGTCGAAGAACAGCACGCACGGGGACGCCGAGCGGGCCTGGCCAGAGGAACATTTATTTACTTATATATTCAAGTACATCAACAGCGCAACGTATTCATCATCATCATCATTTTCAGCCAAAGGACGTCCACTGCTGAACATAAGCCTCTTCCACGGCTTTCTACAGCGACCGATCACAAGTAGTATGCATCCAGAGCCAAGCAAAAGTTGGTTTTATATTGAGACGTGTATATGAGCTACAAATGGGTCTTTAAATCTATGTTTTAAACGGCTTTGATACAGTTTATACTGACGTTAAAATATAATTTTGTTTTATTATAATTATTATTATTATTATACAGAATGACTTTTTTATCAGTACCGAAATTTTGTGTAAAGACTCGACTGATGAATATGAACAACTTTTACTATGGGGGCAATAGTGAAATCGAGAAAAAAAAATCAGCTGTTCCATACAAAAGTTCAAGTGGCGCGCGATCAAAATGTATGGAACAGCTGATTTTTTTTTCTCGATTAGATTAATATTATACATAGCATTGAAACTTGTTACAACTATAATGCCATAGGGCATCAAAACTGTAAATCAACGCCCAAGGTATGTAGGTAGGTAGGTAGATGATTGTCACCACGAACAACGTGATGTAGATATTTGAATGTCTTGAATTTTGTCCATCCCGTCTTTCCGCTCACATAACTCGGGCGGATAGCACTAAGCATTCGAGACTTCGCATTTTCTTGATTCCTAGGACGTACATAATAGGGTAGTTTCATCTATCAAAATTAAATTACAAAAGTGTGTAATTTATATGGTATTCATCATAGGAAAGACGTATACAGCACTGTTTTGTTTAATAATTAATCGGTCCATTTATAATTTCAAAAATAAAATCGAATTTTTATTATCTGTATATCACGTGACCGAAAACGCCAGCCGCCATGTTCTATTCGAGAGTGACGTCATAAGAACAGAATCAATGTAGATTTCTTTGAAGGAATTATAAAATCTCATGACTGCGAATTTTTAGCTTGTTTCAGTTTTTTGCACATTTAAAACATCGTTTTACAATGGAGGAAGGATTCGTAAAAGCAGACAGTACAAATCTGGCTAAAATTGACTCGCTTATGATAGCAAAATTCTTTGCGTGCAATAACGATTTCTTTTCTGCCGAATTCAGAAATGTTAAAACAGGCATGTAAGTATGTTCTGTTATTTTTTTCAAACTACATTATCACATTTAAAAATCTTACTCACTTGATTTTGGTGTTCCTGAAAAGTTTTGTTTACAAGGTTATGTGTAAATAAAATATCTAAAAACTTTTTGTCTTTCCTTTTAGGTCTCTTATAAATAACTTTTCTGGAGTCTTTAATGTTGTGTCGTTACAATTTGGCACTATACACCAATGATACGGACTATAAAAGCTCATATTCGGATTTTTATCTAACTTTAAATTTAAGGAATTACCCAAGTATATTTGACGTTTACTTGTTGCTGTTCTTATGACGTCACAAAAATGGAGGCTGTCGTTTTGGCGCAAACATTTATAGTTTGAATTTGAAAAAATATTTTAGTGCATAAAGAGGTATTTTTTCTAAGAAATAAAAATAACTGTTAATTATTGAATCAATACGAACATTTAAAAAAAATATGATGGCATATCACAAAATTACTTTTTGTCAATTAAGGTCAATAAGGATGTGTCACAAAATGTTGTCCGAAGTCAACAGCACAAGATGTTCATAATCATGGTTTGAAGAAGAAACATAGTAAGTAGAAAATATTTTATTATTTATTATCATCACATAAAATTTTACAAGACTTTGCACAAAATCCTAAAAGCAAAAAATTGGCAGTGCTTATTTCCCTACCCTACTTTCAGACGCGGACTGACGCGACGCGACAGAGCCGCGACAGACGCGGCACTGTGGGCATGCCCGCAACCCTAAATACAATTTACAAAATGGAAACATGTTATCTTATTTTACTACAGTATGAAGCGTCCTAATAAATATTCAAATTATTTTCTTCGCGTCGTAAGCGCTTTTAAAGGCCTCGTGAACTAAGTTATAGCGCACTGGCTTCAACCGCGCTTTAAATTTTATAATTTTCTATGTTTATTAAGCGTCTAAAAACCATTTTTTTTTGCGAGCTCGCTAAGCTTTTATTCATGCTCTTTCCTCCGAGAGCTAGATCTGTTCCTGTTCACTATAAGACCATAAGTAAACCATACCTTGTCGAAAATGTCTCGCACGTTGGCCTCAGACTCGCCGAACCACATGGTGAGCAGTTCCGGGCCCTTCACGGAGATGAAGTTGGCCTGGCACTCGTTTGCGATCGCCTTGGCTAGCAGAGTTTTACCTGTGACACAAAACAACACAATCGATAATAGAATCTTTGTTCATAAGGTGTCACAGTATAATAATAAATACCACAGTATTTCTATAATAAGTGACAGGAAAGGTAGATTCATCTCATCTTAGTGACTGTCGAGGTGATTACCGACAACAATCCACCATTATTTGTGGTGATCTAAGGGTGCGTTCAAATCTTTCGAATACGCAGCTCGCGAGTCGCTTGCGTGCCGTCTGCGTGCATTTTACGCTCGTACGCGAAGGAGCCCTTAGTTCTAAACTTTAAAACTTTAATGTCTACTACTGTTAAAAATCTCCTTATGCTTAACCCACTTACACTTAATACAGAAAAAATCTGCCTTAGAAACATAAGGTCCTATGTACAAATTCAGTACAAAACTTGTGTGCTTAAAATAGTAATTACTTTATCCATTCATATTTTTCAAAGTTAAATTATTTAAAAACAGGTAAATATGAATTTTAGGAACACAAAAAAGCTATTTTTTTAATTTGGATTTAAAATAAATGTAAACTGATAAAGACTTAGCTATACTTGATATAACTACATGTCCTTTCTAATAACTAAGGTGTCCTTTTAAAAGCCCAGTAATATAATCTGGGTTAAATCCCGCCGCCGGAAAGGCCGAAAAAGAAAACCATAAGATTGGTGGATAGTAGCAGTTATTTACTGCCGGCGCTACGCTGCACCGTTATGCGCTCAGGCAAGTAGAAATAATAGTTTGTAAAATAGCAACTTAACGCCGTTATCTAAAAACCGGTATCCGAAGAAGCCGAGCCAAGCTCTGGAGAGACGTACCAAATTGACCAACGATATCGCTTCAAATACATAACAATATGTTTTGTTACATCAGTAGGCCTAACATGCGCGCCTCGATACCGTTTATCAGGTCAATAAAATAATTTTATTCCCTAAACATGTTTTCCCACATTTAAATTACTTACTTATAAGGTAATTTTAATTGCTTTTAAAAACAAATGAATACATTAAAGTGGTTTGTTTTTAAATATGATTAAAATTACGTATAAAATTTATCGTTTGCTGCGATAAATGATAAATAGGCGCGCATCTTAGGCCCGCTGAAGTTAATTTCATCTTCATCTCTCCTGTTCGGAAAATTTCATGTGAAGATAGCCGGTTGGAATGTAGCTTTTCCATCCTTAGGGTGGAAAGTAATTTAGTTTTAATTGCTACGCCCAGACACGGTGGGTTAGAATTTATTAAGATAATTACGATAATTATTAATTGATAATTATTACCAGTATAAGAAATTCATTTGTCATATTATTTAAAAATATATTTATAAGAGCTTATATAGTAAATCAAGTTAATAGTTGCGATGTTGCTATATTTTCTTGGTGCTGATTGTTGTCAAGTTTTCCATTTGTATTCGCTTAAATTCAAATTAAAATTCAAAAGATTTATTTCAGACAGAGTCCATACCACATAAAAAAACAGTTGAGTCAGTAACACCATAGCACTCCACAAATATAAAAAATACAAAAAGTTAAAAATAAATAGGTATCATTTGAGGCATTTAAGGGTTTCTTATGTGCAGTCGAACCCAATGCTGCATAAACGGGCAGTCCACTCGCCCTGCTACAACGCGCAGGATACTGCTGGCGCCCCCGCGGACACGGCTTAGCATCGAGGCGGATCTTTTGGGTAGAATGGCATGAAAGCCATCGGAATGCTTATTAGTTAGGGAGGCGAGGTAGCTAAATGGCGTAATTCAATGGCGCCGTCGAGACCTATCAAAATCGAAAGATAAAATAATTTCGAAAAGAAAAGCTCGTATGGTAAAAACCATTTTAGCGGTGGGTTTGGCGTGTACGGTTTTTCAAAAATGTAAAAAAAAACAGTTACTTGGGCATTCTCGAGCGCGTCAGATATTCATACTACGTATGCCCCAAGTGCCCCTGATAACAACGGTATACTAATCATCTGCCGGTTAGCGTGGTGGGGGTAGGCATATAAAGTAGTCAAAAATGCACAAAAAAAAAAAAACTGGAGCGCGTCAGATTTTCGGAAGGGGTGTTAAGTAGGCCCCAAGGAAGCTCCCTTTAAAAAAAACTGACGATTTCGGCGTGCACATAAGTTACGATGAATTTTTGAAAATGCAAAAAAAAAGTTTTTTTCAAATACTCGAGCGCGTCAGATTTTCGTAGGGTAGGTTTATCTCGGTATCCTGAAAGCATATTTTCTTAATCTGACAGAAATGTTGGTGGGTTCTCTTAATCTGACCGGAAAGGTTTTTTGGTTTCTTTTTTTCCTTCCTTCTTTCTTTTAAATAATTCTTCACTTCGTTTTGCTTACGGTACGTTCAAAAAACAATTTGAGGATCAACAGGCTATTGAATAATATACATACATGAAATTGTACATGTTAATAATACTTTTGTATACAGATACGCGTAACTTTTTCCGAGTCCACGAAAATTGCCGAGAAGCTTTAGAAAAAAAATTGAGATATTATAAAAGTAACATAATTTAATCATCGTTATTTCATATCAATTTTTTTAACACCCTCAGTTTTTCAAGATATACTCAAAAAACCGGGAGTTTGAGTTTTTATGATGCTTCAAGTCAAAAAGTTTTAACTTTGGACAAAAATGTAAAGAGACCTTTTTTGTGTAAAATAAAACTACCTTTTTTGTTATTTAAACTTTTTTTTTGTAAAATGTATCGTTCGCGACTTATATGCCGCAACGCGTTTTTCGGAAGACGAAATGGCTCCTCCACATTCCCGGTCATGTGGAAACCGGCAGATTTTGTATTTTTAGTACGTTTTAGATTATATTCTTTAAAATAAAAAATAAAAAAATCGCGCTCGAGAATACCGGATTAACGTTTTTTTTTACAAGTTCGCAACCCTATAACTCGGCGGCGTCAAGGACTTATCGTCAGATTAGTTAAATTTAGTCTTAAAACACTAAAATCAACCCCCAATATCTTAATCTGACGCGCTCGAGTATTTCAGACTATCGATTTTTTTAACTAATCTAATCGTCTATCCTAGGCGCGCGTCACTACATATAGAGCTAAATACCTTACAAGGTTGTTCTATTAGGTCCAAGGTATCTCTCATATCTTAAACTGCCACGCTCGAGTATTACCGAAAATTCCCCTATTCGCCTCCTATAAAGCGTTGTGGAAAATAGAAGGTTATTTTAGCGCTATAAGTAGTGATAACGTGGATATCGTCTAGGCGCACTGCCCTAGCGTCGGATGACGGACATTACTAAGGAAGCTGTCAAGATGGCTGCTATGTCAAGGGGGCTTCGGCGTGTTTGAAGTGCCCGTTTGTCAAGTTATTTAGTCTAAATCCGTAATCGAATCGTATTATTTGCAAATCCCACTCACACTAGTGATCGTTGTCAAGCTTAACAGATAGTTTTATTACTATCTATGCTAAATAACACCCACAACTTGTGTGCGGAAATAAACTTTCAAATACTGCGAATACAGTTCAATTTACTAAGCGCATTTTTGTTACTAGAAATTGATAATTATCCATATGTTATTATCACGATAATTATCTATACTAACATTATAAAGCTAAAGGGTTTGTTTGTTTGAACGCGCTAATCTCAGAAACTACCGGACCGATATAAAAAAAATATTTTTTCGTTAGATAGCCCATTTATCGAGGAAGGCTTCAATAGCATCAACATCATAAAATGTTGCGAAAACGGTGGAAAAATATTACTTTTGAAAACTTTCGCTGCGTTAACCGTTTAATTAAGTTACACAAAAATCACATCACAAAAATTATCACAAAAATCGTGATTATTCTGCATTAACAGTTCTACAATCAAGTCCGCGAGAGCATGCCTATTTTATATGATTTACTCACTACAACCTATTTTCTATACTAATATTATGCCTCGGAAAAGCACGTAAAGCCGTTGGTCCTGCGCCTGATCTCTCTAAGATCGTGTCAGCTCGCTTTCCCTAATGGCTATGAGAGTGAAAGGAATAAAGAGTGTACCTGTGTTTGCGCACACACTTGTGCACTATAATATGTCCCGCGCAGTCGGTTAGTCGTTGTGACTGGCCACCGTAGTCGAAATCGGCTAGGGACTACTACGTATGTTTATTATAAAGCTGAAGAATTTGTTTGTTTGTTTGAACGCGTTAATCCCAGGAACTTGGATAGCTTATATATCGAGGAAGGCTTTAGGCTATAAAAATCACGCAGCGACGGGAGGGAAGGGACTAAACTGAAAACGAAGTCGCGTGGTACCGAGTCATTGACAACCTTTAAGTTCAGAAAGTCCAATTCCCAAAATGTCCAACGGTTTCAAAATGGCCAAGTATCTTTTTTGAACCTTTCACCAGAGCATCCACTCACCGCATCCGGGCGGACCGTAGAACAGCACGCCGCGCGACGGCTGCATGCCGAACTTGAGGAACTTGTCCGGGTGCTCCACCGGGTACTGCACCAGCTCCTGCAGCTCGCGCTTCACGTTCTGCAGCCCGCCGATGTCGCCCCACGTCACGTTCGGCACCTCCACCACCGTCTCGCGCAGCGCGGACGGGGACGACTTCGTCATCGCGTACTGGATAACAAAAAAAATATATATTTATTTATACTTTACTGCACAAACAAAAATTTGTACAAAAGGTGTACTTAACGCCATATAAATAAATATCCTTTAGACATCCCCACACATCGCCATCTAGTCCCAAAGTAAGCTAATTAAAGCTTGGGTTATGGGTGCCAGACAACGGATATAATATTTAAATACTTCTTTGTTTGTAAATACATACATGATATACATAGAAAACACCCAGACCAATACAAACAGACATGTTCATGCACACAAATTTTTGTATTGTGCGGGGATCGAACCCGCACCCGCTGCGTAGGAGGCGATTTCTCGACCACTACACCTGACGGGTCGTCATATGTCATTCTCTACCAGTCATACCTTTGGGGTAAGCAGAAAAATATATAAAAATAAATGGTCTTATTATGATGCGACAATATTTTCATTCATTTAAGCTCCATTTAAAAACAATACAAATATAATAATAATCTAATAAACATATTTTTTCATCTCTTCTGTTCGGAAAATTAAACTTTCATGTGAAGATAGACGGGTGGAAAATAGCTCTTCCATCTTCTAGGGTGGAAAGTAATTTAGTTTTAATTGCTACGATCAGACATGGAGTTAAAGATAATTGAGCCACGTCATATTATTAAAATAAACAAGCTTTCCATATACTTAAGGTTAGGTAAACATTAAAAGCGTGTTTATTATGGTCACTAATTTCTAAAATTTACAATTGGTCTATTTTTTAACAATTTAAAATCTACAAATATAATATTCGGTTGTCCGAAATACATCGTGACACTTTATTTTCATTTTAAATTGTCCCATTTTGTTTGTCTTTGACAATATATATTTTTAGTTTGATCAATGATTGCACATATTATTAAGCAGACGGAGGCGAAGGGCTCGTACGGACTTTCTCCCCTTGTATTTTTTTTTTCTGAGTTATTATCACGGGCACCACTCAAAGCTGACTTCGGGACCTCGACCTGAAACTTGTCTATGAACCATAACTACAATGGACTCACCCGGAAGTTATCCATGGAGACGGCTAGCGAGTTGAGCACCTCCGCGTCGATCTGGTCGTCCTCGAGGTCGATGAGGTCCATCTTCTCGCGGATCTGCTGCAGCGCCGCCTCCGAGCATAGGGACGCCAAATCGGCGCCCACGTGACCGTGAGACTCGGCCGCGATCTGTGAAAAAATATCGTTGAATAGATATTTTTTTTTCGTGTTTAGTGCACTTCCACCAAAAAAAAACTTACGTTGGCGGACTTCTGTTACCATTTTTCAAGCAATATTAGTACAAAATTTACGTAACTGCGCATAACATTATATTTATAAGTAAAAATCTAAACTATAATACAATATTTATTGAATTAACTTCGGTTTAATTACTTTTCGGTATGACAGCCAGCCTTCTTTTCAAAGTTCACCAATAGGCTTGTGACGTAATAGTGAATACGTAGAAGATCGTAATACATAGGCATACAATAGATAGGCACATTGTTACAAGACTGAAAATACGTTCGTATTTCGGACTTTACCAACATTATTTGATTCAACTCTTACTCAAACAACTTATTTACATAAGATTTTTTTTAAATTGGACTTATACCAGCCCTCTGTCCACTGCCCTAGCAAGGTATTCCCGGGTCGGGCTGTCATTGTTTCTGGGTTTTTCAGTGAAATTACTCCCAATAACTTAGAAAAAGTTCCGAGTCAGGAATCTCAGTTAAGGTTCGTCACTAAACATTTGATAATTTTGGGTCTACTATCCGCACATTTCGTATGATCAAGTATCGTCAATAAACATAGTATACCTGTTCCAGATCGACGTCGTCACCCAGCTTCATGTTCTTAGTGTGAATGCGAAGTATTTCAAGCCGTCCGGTCGCGTCCGGTATGCCGATGTCGATCTCGCGATCGAAGCGGCCGAAGCGACGAAGCGCCGGGTCGATAGAGTTCGGACGGTTGGTGGCAGCCATCACGATCACGTGGGACGACTTCTTCATGCCTGGGGAACGTGGAAACTCATGTTTTTTATACATATTTCAGTGCTCTGATAACAAATAAAAAATGCAAAGGATTTCATCTTTTAAGAGTACAAAAATAACACTGAGTGTTAAAACTATTCCACGCTGAAGCTATGAATAGCGATGGGTTATCAATTTCAAAGTTGAATTTATTCTTTAATAAATAATGACTTGGCCCACTGCTGTTGTAAAACAGTTGGGTAGCCAGCGTTGACGTCACGCGTAATAAAGTATCCATAACAGCCCAGAAATTTCGCGCGGTCGTATTGGAAAGAGCATTCGCCCGGTTTGCTAAAGGTTGCAGGTTCGAGCCTCCCCGTGCACAATATTCGGTTTCTTTTTTTATCTTATAAGAAAGGATTTATGTAAGCAACTCCAGAGAAACAGTTATTCATAAAGACATTTAAAACTACAGTGGCTACATTGCGGGGTCTACTAATGTTAAATATTGTGATCAATATCAATCAATGAAATATGCGATAAAAGAATATAATTATCAATTAAAAAGTTCACGATCATCACAATCTATTTTCTGTTCTAATTAGATCCAATCAAACAAACCATATTTTAAGGATAGGTAGATGGTAGCTTCGAGTACGACTCGGACTCGGTCCGTGCGCAGCCGACGGCCGACGTCATTAATAGTTATGTCATAGGTACTTCAATGCCCTCAAACGTCCAGGCAATCGCTCAGAAAGTTTTCCGATAAAAACGTCAGCTTAATGAAAACTATTAAGGCTAGAGCAAAAAAAAAATGTGTAGCCCAATATATACGTAATGTAGTTATTTAAAGAGTTAAAGCTTTTACTGAGATCTAATAACTCAAAATAAATGTAGAACATAGGACAGTCGGCATTTTTATTATAAAAATACATGATGTAGATCTTGAGAAAAAAAATTCAATGAAAATTGGTTTGAACGAGATTGAACTAGTAGTTTTTGAGATAGAGCACATTTTCAATAACCCCAAACATAACTTTGTTATGCATACAAATACTATGAAAAACAAAGTTCTATTTGTTGTCAACAAAATATTGTGGTATTTCGGCTAAGTGGAAGTAAGTGGATCTTTAATTCAGTTAATGTTCATAAAGATGAATTAAGAAACCAAAAACTTTTGCGCACGGGCGGGACTTGAACCAGCAACTTTTTGGCTAACCGATTGAGCTACCGTGCTTTTTCTTATAATAACACATGATGTAGATCTTGACAGACTTTCAACGAAAATTGGTTTGAACGAGATCGAACTAGTAGTTTTTGAGATAGAGCACATTTTCAATAACCAAGTTATATTTGCTGTCAGCAAAATATTGTTGTATTTTGGCCAAGTGGAAGTAACATCTCTAATTCAGTTAAAGCTGGCACGGAACCCTTAAAGCTGGCACGGAGCCTTGTGCGAGTCCGACTCGCACTTGGCCAGTATTTCAAGTGTACATTATTAATGCAACATCTCACTGACCGTCCATCAGGGTGAGCAGCTGCGACACGATCCGCCTCTCGACCTCCCCGTGCGTCTTCTCTCGCTTCGGCGCGATCGCGTCCAGCTCGTCGATGAATATGATCGCGGGCGAGTTCTTGTCGGCCTCCTCGAACGCCTTGCGCAGGTTCGACTCCGACTCGCCGGCCAGCTTCGACATGATCTCCGGCCCGTTGATTAGGAAGAAGAATGCACCTGGGGAAGTAAGTTATTTTCTTCTGAAAATCAGTGTCGTAAATTATACTAAGCTGGGACTGTTTTTACACACTTGAGGGCTTTGTTTTTTGTTTTTGGTATTCTTAATGGTAATATAATTTATTTATATATGTGTGTCGAATAAAAAATAATTTTATTCTATTCTATTCTTCCTTGTGTTACGAATACCAGACAACGATTATGACGGGGGCGTCTATCATAAATATTTTAATACATACATAAACATCAATAGATTAGGTACAAATGTTCATGCGCATTACATCAACATTTTCCCCTTGTGGGATTCGAACGTGAGACCGCTGGCATAGTAGTCAGGTGCGCTAACCACAACACCAAACGGATCGTTAGTAGAAAGAGCCGAGAGTTTAATTAAAAATATATATTGCAAATCATATAAGTCAGCAACAAAGGGTTGTACAACTACTTTTTAAAGGGCTTATAGATATAAGTTTTGTAAGATGATATAAAGTTAGTACCGGACAGGGTGATTAGCGGTACGATGTAGACATTTCTAAAGCCAATAGAGGGCACCTATGCGATCATTTTAAGTCTAGTATGTAATGGTGAATTCAAAACTAACAACAACAGTTAAGGTGATGAGTGCCATGATTATTAAGTTATCATTAAATTTCATTAAAAAATAATCACAATAACACGCGTGACATAAAATGATCGCATATGTGCCCGCTATTGACCCCAGAAATATCTACTTTTTTGTGTCACCTCAGGAAAACCACTTCAGAAATATCTACATCGTGCCGCCAAACACCCTGTATAATCAGCACACCAGGTTACCCACTTTTGTTGCAAACTAGCCCTTATTAACACTGCATAAGGTGCCCCAGTATTAAAGTTGGTGTGCTGTTGTTGTTATGACATCCAATAAAATATATGCTGTGATTAGATTCATTGATCTCAAGTGTATCAAACAATTCAGGTACAACTCTGAGTGACTGATTACCTGAGAGAAAATGATGACAAAGATGCAAAAATCTAGTGGTACAACAACCTCTTTTAACTTCCTAAAATATCAATATTTTATCTCCTTATTGTAATTAATAATATAAGTGTAAAAAACTTTTTACTACACCTAAATGTGTTTACAATAACAGCTTCCCATTCTTGTTATCAAAGTACTTTCCGAGGCTAGGTTGATAGTGGGAACTATGTCACAGTATCTAGGTTGCCTTGTTAACAAGCCCGACAATTGTAATACAAACAGCTTTATACAGTTCAGTAATGATCTTAAGAGTAAGAACAAGTAAGAGTTTTTCATTAAAGGCATTTGAGATGCCAATGCTATCTATCACAGTTAGAAAAAATCTCATACCAAATCAATTGATAACTATTTTTTTGTACAAATAAGGACTATATGTTTAAACTTCAGCTTTACAATATTAGTATAGATACCACTTTCCTATAGGATATGGCCAACTAATAGAACAGTACAGCTAATTTCAATTTTTTTTTTAATACATACATTTTGTTATTTTAGAAATTTAGAGGTAACACACTTTTCAATATTATCTGCTTAGATACGTAGCCGGGTCGTCGCCATGGCGTCTCGGTGAGATACAGCACTTATTCATATCGACATCACAATTAGATTAAAAAAAACATTTAAGGCCTACTCCACCGAAGCATATCATGATCATACAAGGAACGCGTCAGACAAAAATATATCATTTGTATTGAAAACTATGAGTTCCCACTAGGACTGTTTAGGTGCCGACCAACACCGTCGCGTGTCATGCACGGAGCGAGTAAAAAATAAGGTCCCATAAAACGGTGTTAGTGATAAATGTGGATCCGTTCAGTGAGCTATGCTCAGGGCGAATAGTTTTGCTTTTCGCGTCTGATACGTTCGTACGTTACGTGATACGAGGTGCTCTTAGCGCTTTGGTAGTGATACCAGCGCGGTCGTGTTTGGATGGGTGACCATTCCGACCTTATTAGTGACATTCATCACGAGCATCTCCGTGCTTAGGAAAGCACGTTAAGCCGTTGGTCTCGGCTAATATCTGTTGATATTAGTCGTTAAGCCTTGTCAGAGGCCTTATGGGCGGCTTGATAACATCTGACAGCAGGGTTAGTCGCTTGCCTTGCAAATACCCCTCCACCAACCGGCGTGGTGGAGTATAGCTTAAACTACCTTATAGTTGAGGTAAGGCCTTTGCCCAGCAGTGGGATGTTACAGGCTAACTTGACTTTACTTACGTTCTAGAACAGTCATGGTTTGTTACGACGTAATGCGCCTAGACCTTTATTATTAGAGTCACTCACCGGTCTCGTTGGCGACGGCGCGCGCAATCAGCGTCTTGCCGGTGCCGGGCGGGCCGTACATGAGTATGCCGCGCGGGGGCTTCACGCCGATCGCCTTGAACAGAGACGGGTGTCGCAGCGGCAGCTCCACCATCTCCTTGATTTGGGCGAGCTGCTTGCGACAACCGCCGATGTCGTCGTAGCCTACCGCGTTCAGGGCCTCTTCCTCTTCCTGGTATAAGTTGTAATTGATTACGTTTAGGTTAGGCAAAGGAAATGTGAGAAGACAGAAGAAGAGATGGGCAGACCACATAATAAAGATAGCGGGGAACAGATGGATGCTTATGGCAAGAGATTTGGAAAGTTGGAAAAAGATGGAGGAGGCTTTTAATGCGAAGATATAAATTAACTTATAATAAATACACATGTTTGTTAAGTTAAATAAAAAAAACTATAATAATAATAAGGTTTAGGACAATTCTTTATTTTTAACTATTCACTCATGTCTCAAAAAATATGTAACTGCACAATTTACATAAAAACCGGCCAAGTGCGAGTCGGACTCGCGCACAAGGTCCTGTACCATTGACTAGGTAAACAACTGACATCGGGCAAAAAAGGGCAAAAAAATCGTTGATAATTTATTTTATTTTGAGTATTTGTTGTTATAGTGACAACAGAAAAAGTCATTTTGTTGAAAATTTCAACTGTTTAACTATAGCGGTTCATGATATACAGCCTGAGGACAGACGGACGGACACACAGCACAGTATTAGTAATAGGCTGCCATTTTTCCCCTTTTAGGTTTGTAGCTTATAGTGCTACTACAACAGAACTAAACATGTAGGCATAAAATGTTCCAAATTGAATGCTTGTTATGCTATTTTGATTTTAATTTGGATGAGCAAAGCAAACTTGCCTTGAGTTAATGGACAGGATTCAGGAGAATAACTATGATTCTTATTGTTCTTGCGAATAGATAACTTTCAATAGGACTTTGGTTATGCTGTGACAGTGACCTTCTCTTTTGCGGCAACGTCGTAAAAAATAAGTGAAATTATATATATAGCCCGCCTTATACGAACTATCAATTTGTCACCGACGATCGCAAAATGTTGTGTTGCTTTGTTTTCAATATATATATATATATTTTTTGTATTATTATCATGCAATCAGTCTTTTTGACTATAAGCAGATGTTGTATAGGAGTAATGAGTTTCAGGGCTTTGCTCCCAGTGGAGCCACCCATTTTATTTATAGGACTTAGTCAAAGATGTCCCGTCGCTTCTTTAAGCGACGCAAGGTTTCAGGGATGACAAGCTGTCCTGCGAGTTGATTGGGGTGCCTCTTCAGTCGAGCCCTGTATTTGGTGCCATGTGCCTCGATTTCATCTTTCACCGTTGGAATGTCCAATATCTCATAGATTTCCATTGTTTTCACAAACCATGCTGCATCAGACAATTGTCTCAGTATGTTGTTTTGTACCCTTTGCAGGATCATTGTATTGGATTCACTTGCAGAGCCCCACAGTTGAATCCCATAGGTCCATACTGGTTTAAGAATTGACTTGTAGATCAGTAGCTTTTTGTCAATAGACAGTTTTGAGTTTCTGCCAACCAGCCAGTAGAGTTCTCTGTACTTTGCGTTAATTTCATCCCTCTTCATTTGTACATGCTTTCGCCACGTAAGCCTTCGGTCTATATGCATTCCCAGGTATTTCACCGTGTCTTGGTGTGGGAGTTGTGTGTTGTTTAGCTTTACGGGAGGGCAGTTGCCCATTCGAAGGGTAAAGGTGGTGTGCACAGATTTTGTGACGTTAGCAGCTATCCTCCATTTGGCCAACCATTCCTCCATTTTGTTTAGGCTGTTCTGCAAAGTTTTGGAAGCCTTTTCTGGGCATTTGTCTGAGGCAAGTAAGGCCGTATCGTCAGCAAAGGTGGCCACTGTGACATTTGGATTTTGTGGGAGGTCTGATGTGAACAGGATGTATAATACGGGTCCAAGCACAGAACCCTGAGGCACTCCTGCTGATATGTCGTGAAATCCTGACATGCAGTCCCCCTCTCTGACCTGGAATATTCTGTTGGTTATGTAGGACTTGAGAACAGGATAAAATGAGTGAGGCAACAGAGTTTTAATTTTGTAAAGTAGTCCCTTGTGCCAGACCCGGTCGAAGGCTTGCTGTATGTCAAGGAATGCTGACGAGCAGTATTCTTTTCTTTCAAATGACCCCCTGATTGTTCTGCATACTCTGTGAACCTGTTCGATGGTGGCATGTTCCTGTCGAAATCCAAACTGGTGGTCCGGAATCACAGATTTTTCCTTGAGGACAGTCGTAAGTCTATCTAGTAGGGATTTCTCAAAAAGCTTAGACATTATAGGCAGCAGACTAATTGGCCGATATGAGGTGACTTCATGAGGTGGTTTACCAGGTTTATGGATCATCACCACCTGAGAAACCTTCCATAGGTCCGGATAGTATCCTACTCTTAGAATAGCATTAAACAGGTTCGTCATAAAAACTAGACCTTTACGTGGTAATTCTCCGAGTACTTTTTTGTCAATTAGATCGAATCCAGGTGATTTATTGCTTTCGCTTGATCTAATAGTTTTGGCGATCTCTTTAGGCGTTACCGCCTTTATGGGCAGCTCAAGCTGGTAGTCCTGGTTTAGTGCTAAATCAATGTCTGATTCGTTAGCATTAGGCCCTGGGTCGTTTGGTTTGAAGACTTGGCTTAGATGATTAGCAAATGCCTCCGCTTTAGCTTGGCCGGTTTTTGCCCAACCTCCGTTGGATGTCCGCAATGGAGGCTTATGGTGCAATGGCCGATCGAAGTTCCTACAGGCCTTCCACAATGAGTAGTTTGTTGCCTTTGTGGCGGAGAGACCCTCTAAGTAGGATTCTAGAGCGACTTCATTGGCCTGTGATATTAAGCATTTCAACTCCTTGGTTGCTTTGTTGAGCATTGTTTTATCAGTCGGATGTCGACTAGTATGCCATACTCTTCGAAGTCGTCTCTTCTCTAGTATCTTTTGACGTATCTCTTCTGAATAAACTTTACGATGTATCGGTTTTTGTGCAATGTTCGGCGTGGACTTCCAGCAACATTCTTGGATTGTTGTTGTCAGTATTTTGGTTGCATCGTCGATATCAGATTCTGTTTTTAGTGCAATTTTCAGTTGGAGATTTTTGCTAATTAATTCTCGAAAGGCTTCCCAATCTGTACGTTTGTTGTACAGTTTAAAGGTATTGTCAGTTTTGAGAACAGTTGTGCCAATCTTTAGTATCACTGGGACATGACTTGTGTCTACATCTAGACATATTTGTACGTGATGGAATAGTCCTTTCATAATAAAGAAGTCTATCACGTCTGGTATTCTATTCGGATCGGTAGGCCAATTGGTGGGCTCTGCCGTGGAAATCGTAGTAAGTTTGTTTTTATCTACGCTTTTCTTGAGTTCTCGGCCTCTTGTATTAATAAGTCTTGAAGCCCAGTGCGTGTGTTTGGCGTTCCAATCTCCTCCGATAATGAAACGGGAACCTAGTGTCCCGAAGAGCTCGTCATATTGATCAGCAGTTATTTTGTGTTTTGGCGGGCAATACACAGCTGCAACATTGAATGCCCCATTCCTATCTTCTACAGCAATTGATGCTGCCTGGATGTGAGCTTTTCTGAACTGCGGAAGTTCGTGGTGCTTGGTACTAGATCTCACGATTACGGCTGCCCCTGCTGTTTTCAATAATAAATAAAATAGATTCACGGCAAAGTGTGTTTCAGGGTTGTTAGTAGGTAGCAATCAAATATAAAAATTTCTATGTGCTTTTGAACTTCAACTATAGTATTCATAAACGGTTGACATACGGTCTGTATAAAGAAAGACTGTCTTATACTTTTCGTCGTCCGCATATTCTAATTCAAAAATCCCAGGCACAAAATGTTACTAGGATATGAGTCAAAAACCTAAAAGAAATGTCCTTAATCTGTCAGTCCAAGTCGCCTGTCCGTCTCTTCACCTTGGAAGCTGGACGCCGTAATAGCTGATAATTCGTAACTCATACACACCTCACGCTTAATCGGCTCTCCCTCACAATGTATAACAGTGTCCGGTGCTACGATGCAGTACGGCGACGGGTCCGTCTCGACCACCTTGAACTCGACGGCGCGCATGCCCCCGCGCACCATGAACGTGTCGTCGCGGTGGATCGGCCGGTACGCCTCCATGAAGTACGGCTTCAGGTACACTTCGAACAGGTTTCTGGGAAAATTTAAAATGTTTATTTATTTTAAACTTTATTGCACTGTAAGTTGTACAATTGTCGGAGTCAAACACCTGGTAATGCAGAGAGAGTAATCAGTGGCGGAATAGTAATAATAAGTGAGAAGAGTGGTACAAAAAAAGAAGTATAAACATACTAATATTACACAAATAAATAATAGGATACATAAGCAAAAGACTAATAAATATACATAGAATACATATATTTAATAAATACAAAATTATGAATGATAAAGGTGATGATATTGATGACATCCAAAAAACATAAATAAAAGAAAATGGATGTTAATTCTGAAGAGAGCCACGGTTTAGTTAGATAGTGTGTGCGGGGAGATATTTAAAAGTAAATTTGTTAGGGGACATTCTGATTTCACTGGAGAGAGAATTCCAAAGTCGAATCACAGAGATGGTGAAAGAGTCCGACATAAAGCCGTACTGAAAAGAGGTAATTTAAAAATATGTAATTTATTTATTCATATAAATAACAAATGCTAATATACACTGCTATAAGACTAAATGCTTAGTCTAATAACAGGTTGAGACCATCAGACAGAAAGGCTCGCTTGCCTGGAAAATACACCTAGCCTGCATGTTTGAGTTTGGCTCATACTTGAGGCCTTTAAGGTTTTTCCCACTACTATGTAGCATACCATGATGAATGTATCAGAGATAGACATATTCTTTGTATTGATTATAACTCCTTGCACACTTGGCTGTTCTGTCACCGACCAACATTGTCACGTGTCAGAAACAAAGAATATGCTCTAGCTCCATATAATGGTGAGGAGAATACTGTCAATCCGTTCGTGGTAAAGCCTTTATTGAGAAGTGTAATGCAAAAAATTACAATTAACATGCAAATGGATACTTTTCTCAAAAAACTTGTTGGGCAGGATCTACCTTATACCACTTGGTCAAATTAAATACTCCAACTCCAGGAGAATGAAAAGGCATATTCGATCTACCATGAAAGTTACTACACTATATATTATTCTAAATCAATATTTTTCTAAAAGTAGTTCCATTTATACATTTCACATGGAGCAAGCCAATTTATTATTCAAGGTGAATAACATGTATCTGCGTTCAGAAAATATTAGAGAAGAAGATTGATAATATATTCACATAACTAACAAAGTCAGTGACCTCACAACTGATATGAATGAATTATGGCAATATGAACTGTTTATCTACTTACCCAGTCAGGCCCTCAACAGAGTCATCAATGGGCAGAATGTGCACACGTTTTCCATATTTGACCGATGGGCATGGTGCTATGGACACAACATCTGACAGCCTGACCCGCAGGTTGTTTCTGACCACACGGTTCATACGGATCTTTTCATCAGGGCAGTTGTCATCTGAGAGCACAATGCAGACAGTTTCCTTGCGCCGCTTGCCCTTCAGCAGAACTGTGTCACCGCGGAAGAGTTGTAGCTGCTCCATTTTTGCCTGTGGTGTAGAATATTTAGTATAAATACCTTAGTAACTGTATATGTTTTCTTTTTAAAAGAAGACTTTTTGATTATAATTTTAACCACAAATTTCAAAAATAAATTTCCACAACTAAATGTAATTTAATAACCAATTATTTTATTTTCTTATTAGCAAATATATTTTTTTACTTATTAACTATTATAAATATGTACTTATTTACTTATTATTGATTTCAATAAATTGCACAATACTTTCAACAACACAATAACATAATTATTTTAAGAATTACTATAGATCATTTAAATAAAAAATCAATACAGTGCAGTTTCAATTTAATTAAATGCTAGTCCTAATTCACACATGTGCCTAACACTGGTTTCAGAAATTGTTGTAATTTGTTTTCATGTGTCTGTTAAAATTATGTACTAGAATACCTTGTCTTATCTAAATTCAAGAAGAAAGTTTTCAGATCTTTATCATTGCTATTTTACTAATGTTTGAATGTAGTATAAGCTTTATACAAGCTCTGTGTTAGGGGAATAACCTGTGTAACTGAATGTACAGTCGCCAGCATAACAAACCCACATTCTAGTTGAAAAAAACACCTTATAACAACACCATAAGATACCACACTGTAAAACTTCTCGAGCTGTTCTGTACTATATGAACCAAAATGCCAGGACAATCATATTAATTGAGATATAAGAAATAACATGTTTCTTTCAGTAATCATTTGCAATTTAGAAATATTATACTGATAGGCAGATGATAATATTTTTAGGTTATAATGCAACAATGACTGTCAATAATTTGTATGAGTGACCTTTTATTTGTTTAGCTTTAGATAATGCCTATTAGATGGTAAAGCAATGGCAAATCTATTTCTAATAATACCAATGAGGGTAGCCTTATATCACAAGTTTTTTTTTGTATGCAGCAATAAGTAGGTAATACTCATAAAACAATCTTTCATTGTTCATATTACATGACATCATATTTTAGGACTAGCTAAGGCATTTCCTCTGTTGAAAGGTTTACCGAAGCTAATGGGCGTCCATGGTGATGCTACTTGCCTGGCTTAGGGTGAAGCAGGGACAATAGAACACTTACCTGTGATAATGCGACCACTGAGTTGTCATCGCTCACAGCCTCTTCAACGATAAGCCTGTTGGGCCTGTCCTTGCGGCGCAAAATCGCGGTGGAGAGATCATCAGGGCTACACAATAAACCAAACATTATGTAAAAACTTGCAGCGCCAACTCCGAAATCAATTGGAATCCTATTTCGCTAACCTCTGCTTCATCACGTACAATTGAAACGTAAAGAAGCAACTCATAGAATAAGAAAACTCTTATATCTTTTGTAATACTACTCTGTTTCCCCGATAATCAGACATGATGACAAGCCAATTTTTAGAACATAGGTTTGCCGACTATTGTAATAAATTCAAAGCAAAAGACGTGCCCTACGGAAATAAAATACCATAGCTTACATTATTACACACTTACCTTTTATTGTCTGCCATTTTTACTAGAAATTATTGTTATATTGCGTGAATTTTCAATTTTTGGGAACGCCGAATGAACAATCAGTTTAGTCCACCACTTCGTGCGTGACGTTGCCGTATTTCATTTGTTCATCGATGTCACACTGGTGTTGCCAGAAATAAAATGAGTGTCTATAGATCAGAAGTGTGTTCTCAATTTCCATATTTTTTACCGGTTTTTTGTGTAGTTAGTCCACAAGCAACTAAATGAAAACGGAAACGGATAATAAACGTTACCAACCTTAAATTAAGCAAGACTATTTTGTCTATAGTTAAGAGAACATGGCCAATCATGGCGTTGCATGCAAAGGGGAGGAGGAGTAGCATAAGCGCGGGAAAAACAAAACTTTATGAACCCGAGTTTGTCAAAGTTTTTTTGACCTAAGCACTGTGTGATACTGTATAGCCATTTTTGAATCCTATATAGCTGCACTTAATTGTGTATTCAATCCATAAAACACGTACCTATTTATAAATACCATCGCATTCGCATTTTTCGCATGCGGCAGCAATGCGTCTATGGCCGACAAGAATGCAACTATCATACCACATCTAGGATGCATCTAGGTAATTACCGAGCGAGACATAACATGCCAATGTCACATGATGCCGTATTCAAATGTCCAATTAAAACTGTTTGACGGCAAAATATGTATGTACATCAATAAATTTTTGCTTATAACTTCATCTTAGCCTTATGAATCCAGCTCTGCCGAGTCCTATCAAAATTAAGGCGTCTTTCCTCTTTCCGCCTCCCAGGGGATATCGGCATGGGCCCCATTGAAATAGCGCAAAATTCAAATCATATAGGCAAGTGTGGTATCATATTTTATGTATTATTTTGTGCTTTATCGAATGAGAAGATGTCCATACGTAGTATTATATAATCTGGGTCCATACCCTACTTATGGGATCGATATTTTGTAAGATATGCAAAGTTTTGTTGAAAAAGCTTATGATGTATAACGCATGCACATTTATTAAACTAGAACCAATTAAAGTATCATTTTAAATTTAATTTTTTGCGCCAATAAGAATAGTCATATTCATATCTATAAGATAAATATTAAGTGATTAAGCGAGATACGAAGGTTTAAAAAAAAGGAGAACGTATAAAACATACAGATTATACAAGTAGTTAGATATTGAAGTATCTGGATCAGGATCAGGATCCTGGGCCTCGCACACATCCGAATCGACCGCGTCGAAGAAATCATGAGATAGCGCTATCAGCCACATCTAAGGTGGGAGTGAGTATGAAGATTTTATCCGCCAAGTCGACCGCATTAGCCGCGCCGAATCTAATGACGTTATCCGGATTTTTCTAAGATTTCTTGGGTTCTTCCAGATCCGGACGATTCGACGCGGATAAGGGTGCGAGATTTCATTAGATTTTTTATAAAAAAAAAATCGTTTCGTTCAACTTCGAAATATCTCGATGAGCGAAAGCTGATGCCTAATAGGTTTCATCTTTCATTCAAAACAATTTACCGTCTGAGGAGGTAGGATCCAAAAAGACAGCTCGTGTACCTACATGTACTCTCGCACCAAAAGGGTATTTCCTGCCTAGTAGCGTTGCACTTGAGCACTCTTGTTTGAAGTGACGCCCGTTTTTGTCGTGTGTGCAAGCGATTTTCGTTGAAAAGTGGTTGGTCAAGATTCTATGGGTAAGGACCAACAATGGCGCCGAGTAGAAAGGAAACCAACCATCTTGTTTAAGCAGCCGGATTAAGCCGACAGCTATTTCGTCGCTTATATTAGAACAGCGCGAATATGATTTTTATGAACTTTACAGGAGAAGCAAAAAACTGAACTATAAATTATGGACAGCAAATAAAATCTGATTTTTTTCTTAATGAACATTTATTAGGTATTTTACAAATAATTAAATGCACAAAATAGTTGTATCCTTATAAATTAAGTAAATATTGCACTTTGGCGCTGTTGCTTTCTTAAATATGGCACTTTCTAGCACATAGGCGGTGTTATTTATAGGAACTTAGCTACCAATTTTTATAAAACCATAATTAAAGGATACTAAAATTATAACAAAAAAGTATCTCCATAAACAATAACACAAAATAATACTTTATGCATAAAAAGTCAATTAACAAAAGAAAATAGGGTCGGTAGTTGTGAATCTAAAAAATATAGCTAGTGAGGTAAAGATGTCATAAAATGCATGACAATCTGCAGGTATTACGTTCTTTAACTCTTGTAGGTGCAGTCACTTTCGTTCTGCGATCGGTAAACGCCTTGCATACAATTTCGGCAACGCATTAAGGGTAGTGCTGGATACTTCTGAACGCTGCGGTAAAACCTTTGGAGCTTCATCGAAATCCAACTTATTTAAATGGTTCCATCGGGTTTGTAAATATAGACACTGACGTCAGTGACCGTTGGGTCTCCAGGTTTTCTGCCTGGCCTAATCGACTTGCAGATTTGATCTTCAGGCTTTGCAAAGTTTGAAAAAAAACATAATCTAAGAAAATGGCTTCGTATGAACTTTGGCAGCTTTTGTGACCGCAGAATATTGGCTCGGCAGATAAATTTCTTGACCCTTTACTTTCGACTCTATAGCGCTATGAACTGAGTCACACTCCATTTGTGTGTGCCCTTTGACTTAAAACTTTTGAGTTATCTCTATGTTTTGTTCTATTGCTTCTCTTAGTAAAGCATTGCTGATATAGCTATTTCTATTTTGAGCGCAGCATCCATCCGAGTACAGTATCACAGGAGGTTACTTCTCAGTCAATAGGTTTGAGATTGTATCCACAATGCAAGAGGCAAACACTGAAGCTTCAAGACCTCCGTTACTTTCAAACCAATAACAAATAATTCAAAAAGTCTAATAAAATTTTTAAAAATAAGCTAACCCTAACGTCCGCTGAAAAGAATGTATGGCGACTGATGCACATTCGCGGTGTTCATGCCAAACCTGCCAATCACCGTCATTCGCGGTGATACAAATTTTGAATTCTAGCCAGCGATTGGTGAGTACACTTGAACGCGATTGGTGCAGAAAACGCAGGTTTTTTTTCTCTATCCAATAGAATTTAAAAGTAAATAACGGAAAAAATGCATGTTCGCGCTGTTGAATTATAAGCGACGATTTATTCTTCAAATTATTTGTTAATTTACACTTTATTGCACTGAGTTGTACACGATAGGCGGACATAACGCCGTTATACTCCAGTTTCCTGTTTGTTAGGGTAAACAACGAAACGTGCGAGCTACGTAGTCTGAGGTCGAGGGATTAAGGCATTATCTATCAGTAAACTGCTTGGGAAAACAAAGTTCATAAGCTAAACGCACACTTATCCGAGCCGAACGTGCCGAAAGAAACGAAACGAATTTTAGAATTATATGAAATCGCATGAAACCTCGCACACATATCCGCGTCGAATCATCCGTATCTGGAAGACACAAACAAATTCTGATGACGTCATCAGATTCACACTCATTATAGCGCTATCTCATGATTTCTTCGACGCGGCCGATTTGTTCGTAGCAGTCAGATTTGTCCGATGCGGATATGTATGCGAGGCCTCCTCGACTTCCATTCGTTTGTCTCGGATAAGTGTGCGTTCACCCACGGCGCGATACCTTGGTGGGTAACTACTTTCCTCACGGATGTGTTCATTAACAGTCTTTTGTTGTGCTTGTGATTATGCAACCGCCGGCGGCCTTTTGATCCGTGAGCGTATAACTGGTAATTTTACACAAATAAAAATACTTCTACGTTCTATGAGACTCAATAGTATGTGTACCTATCTACCTATGGTTGTTTGTTGAATTCCGAAAAGTAATGGTGTTACATTATGGATGCGAAGTAAGTAAGTTTCTACGTGGAAAAAGGAAGTGGACATTCAATTTTAACTTTAATAAATATTTTTGAAAATATCCACTTAGTCGCCTTGGATCTTGGAAGAAGCTTTTGTAATGAAAATCCGAAATAACGAATGTCGTTTGCATAGTCATAATAACCAGTCGTGGCCATGGACGCCCTGAGAAGTCATCCTGGTCAAGTTTTTATGCCGAACCATCCAAACCTTTAAGCTTCTGAATATGTTCTGAATACAGTCTGCGGAACAGCCATAGCATGACGGGCCAATCACTCGAAATCAAAAGACGATGATGAGACACCAAAAAAAAGTCTATACAAAACTACCAACATTGAAAAGTATAATGTTGCCAAGTACTGTCTAGTCTTCTTGGCTTGCTTGGTTGCTAGAACTTCAAAAACAACTGTTTTCCTTAATTATTTCAAGATAATTAAGGAAAACAGTATTTTCAATGTGATTTCCATTCGTTTGCGTAAGAATGAAACGGTAGCATGATTTATAAATCTGCTCTTTTTGAACTCTATAAATATAGCTCAGAAGATAATGAATAAATAGTAGACTTTTAACAGTAAAAGCTTGCAACACTGTTCCCTCCAATCAGAAATGTCAAAATGGCGTCAACGCAGGACGCTTGGTATATTTCTTTACTTGGTTTAGCAGAACATTTTCGAACATCTAATCCTCCTGACATAAAAAGTTGTATCCAATGCCTACAAGCCGTGTTTAATTTCAAACCACCTCAAAGAGTGGAGGCTCGAACTCATTTACAACTTGGTAATATCCTTCTGACACACACTAAAAACATCGACTTAGCGAGGACGCATTTAGAGCAGAGTGTAAGTTTTTTCTGTTATTTGTGAATTTCGAGCAGTGCATTATGGTTAAGAGTGTCTCCCTGGAAGCTAGTGCAATTAAATTTTTCACCTTGTATCGTGTGGTAGAAAGTGGCATAAAATGTAAACAATGATTTTGAAATGGGTCAACATGTTGTTTTGGTTGCAGTGGTGCCTGTCTCAGACCATCAATGGTTTCGATGATGTCAAGTTTGAAGCAGCAAGCGTGCTGGCTGAACTGTTTGAGCAGCAGGGTCAGCCCACTCACTCAAAACCTATTCTAAGGAAAGCGATTGAATTGTCACAACACAGTGTTTACTGGCACTGTAGACTGATATTCCAATTGGCAGTAAGTCTATGATTTGTCATTATTAATGCAATCCAGCCTGCTTATTATTCTCTAAAATTACAAGGTTATCCAACAATAATATGTAATGAAGTGAGTCTAATGAAATACATACTACCAAAACAAACTGCTCTTATTTCCTTTACTACCAATTTTTAGATTCTACATAAAGTCCTAAAATTTGTAGTTTTAAATAATTGTTTGTTTGTATATAATTTGATTTTAAAGATAATTATAAGGTTTATTTTAAATTCACTGTTCCAAACATCAATGAAGAATTTTCTTAAATCTTTTAATGAATCAATTTATAATTTAAGTGATTCAAATATAAATAATTGTGAACATTTATTTTAGCAAATTCATGCTACAGAGCGG
This sequence comes from Pyrausta purpuralis, assembly GCA_963924145.1. Classification (NCBI taxonomy): domain Eukaryota; kingdom Metazoa; phylum Arthropoda; class Insecta; order Lepidoptera; family Crambidae; genus Pyrausta; species Pyrausta purpuralis. The sequence continues at coordinate 7,470,236 of OZ001657.1, read as the reverse complement.
GAATATGAGGTGGCTAGCAGTTTACTTGGGGTGGGTGTGGACTACGCACAGTTATCCAATGCCGCTTATACAAGAGTACTTTTTCTTCTCAGTAGGGTAATGGTATGTATCTGTTATATGAATTATTGAGTGACCTATCTGAACCCTGAATCAACAACATATAATAAATTTTCCAAACATTTATTAATTATAACTTTTGACAACATAATATGAGGGTCAAACTGAAAGTTCTTAGAAAATCAAAAACTGATTACATTAGCCAGTTATTAGGTCTATTATATCTTTTCAAAATATTGTCCATTGACGTCAATACACCGCTGCATGCGATGGAACCACTGGGAAAAGTACTTTGCCCACTCGTCCTTAGGGGTCTCTTCAATGGCATCGCGATACGCAGCCACCGCTTCTTCAGCATTCATAAACCGCTTTCCTTTAAGTTTTTCTTTAATTTTTGGAAATAAATAAAAATCACAAGGCGCGAGGTCGGGGCTATACGGCGGGTGACCCAGTAATTCAACGTTTGATGTCGCCAAATAGTCGATCGTTCGCTTGGCGATGTGCGACGAGGCGTTGTCGTGGTGAAGGAGGATCCAACTGCGAGGTCGTTTCTCTCGAACTTTTTCCAAGACAAGTGGCAAACAATTGGTAGTGTACCATTCTGCAGAAACTGTTTTTTGATCCTCTAACACAATTGTTGCGAAATGACCTATCCTTCCAAAGAACGAGGCCACCATTTTTTTTCCCGCACTTCGATCTCTCTTCACTTTAGTTGGCAACTCCTCGAAAGGAAACACCCACTGAGCAGATTGTCTTTTGGTTTCAGGATCATAACAGTAAATCCAGCTTTCGTCACCTGTTAGTATGTCGAACACAGCATTTGAGTCACCTCCGTTAAATCTTTCAATCATTTTACGGCACCAATCCACACGATGGAGTTTTTGAGCCTTAGTCAAATTATGAGGTATCCACCGGGCGCAAAGCTTCCTGACCGCTAAATATTCGTGGAGGATTTTGTGCACTTGACTCATACCGATGCCTAAGCTTGTCCGAATCTGCTGATAGGTCACTCTTTTGTCAGTCTCTATCATACGCCGCACAACACAGATGTTATTTTCAGTCGTCGCCGTAGAAGGCCATCCCTCACGTACATCATCAGTGAGATTAGTGCGACCACGTTTAAACTCATTAAACCAGTTGTAAACAGTCGCACGAGATGGGGCTTCATCGTGAAAGGCCAATCGTAGTCTATCATAACTTTCTTGTTGACTTAAATGACATCGAAAATCATAAAAAATCATTGCACGAAAATTTTCTCGTGTTAAATTCATGTTGACGTGACACAGACAATTTTCAATTTGCCGCCAAATCGTAAAACAAATGACAAATGAATGAAATATATACTCAGTAATATTGGCAAAGAGTTCTATTTTCAAATTTTAGAATATTTTTTTTATTATATTGTTTATAAGTGGCCAGTTCTAAGAACTTTCAGTTTGACCCTCGTATGCAGTAATTCAGTATTAGCTGAAACTAATTTCCTTCCATTATTATTAAAGCTTATTAGTTAATGCTGAATTATTTACAAAATCAATGGTATATATTTTGTTTTCAGTTGCTGTTAATAGACAAAAAGATACAAGAAGTTCTTCCCCTGTTAAATCAGGCGGGTCACCTAGTGGACTCATGGACAGGAAGTCCGCATCAAAAGGAGTATCTGAAAGTCTTCTTTCTCGTCTTGCAGGTATTATATTTAAAAATAAATTAAATAGTAGGTTTTTGAGAATAATGACAAGATTATCAATTTTAAATAATCTAGATATACTGGAAAATGATTTCAATACTTAAGTAAGGATCAATGCTTGTTTGTTAAAAATTAATCATTGGTTAGTAGATATTTTTAAAATAAATAAATAAAATAAATATTCTTTGGACATTCCCACACATCGCCATCTAGTCCCAAGGTAAGCTACTCAAAGCTTGTGTTATGGGTGCCAGACAACGGATATAATACTTAAATACTTTTTGTTTGTAAATACATACATGATATACATAGAAAACACCCAGACCAATACAAACAGACATGTTCATGCACACAAATGTTTGTATTGTGCGGGGATCGAACCCGCACCCGCTGCGTAGTAGGCGATTTCTCGACCACTACACCAGACGGGTTGTCTAAACGGACGGGTTTAAAAGTTAAATTGGTTTAAATAATTTATCGAGAATATAGAAAATTATTTTTAACTAACCTTAAATGGATGAACCTGTAAAGTTTATAACTATCGGCTCTTTAATATTACATGGCATTTCTGCTAACTTCGGTTTGACTTATATGGAATTGTAAACATCTGGGTTAATAATAGTATTCTTTTTGCCCAGTACATGGCAGCATACCATGCCATGCTTGGAACGTGTCTGGCAAAAAATATTTAATTGTATTGAAATGTATGACAGTATGACAGATTGACAGACCACTAGACCGTTCCATCACCGACCAACATTGTAGCGTGCTGGCAGCGGCATAATAATGTGTCTTCGCGGGAGCGAAGCTCCATTCCAGCTCCATAAAACGTTGAGACGGAACACTTTTAATCTGTCAGTGGGCAAGGTAGATTGTATTGCGTTACTTTTTGAGCCTGACACGTTCCTAGCACGGTGCAGAGGAAAAATTTATCTATAATACACAGTCAGTTGACCTATTTCTCAGCTGCATAAAATGAATATGAAATCAATGGATTTGCAAAATGAGTGATAAAAGGTGTTTCAATGGTAGGTTGTGTCATCATCCATATCATAAAAATTTTCTAGAAAGAGTGTCTTACTAAAGCCTATAATTGCCTAGTTTAACAATAGAGTTAATAAGTAGTCAGCAAACATTTGCATTGGATGCAATGAATCTAGCTAGTGATGACCTTAGTTGTGGAAAATATTAAATTTATTTATTTATTGATTATTAAAAGTTTGCTTTTGAGGGTCGATTTTACCAACGTCAGATAAGGAATATTCATTTAATAGAATACAAAACGCCTAATATTAAAACGTAACCTTTTTGTCAGCAATCATTTATGTAAATGTCACTTTAAAATCAAGTAAAAAAAAACTTTTAATAATATGGAAGTTTTATGAAAAAAAACTTCTTCATTACATAATATCAAAACTAATGGGGAAACTAGCACCATCGCGTGTATCTACGAAATACTACGCCGTAGCTAGTAAGCTATAAAGAGGCGAACTGGCGTTAGTAGTTTTGACACTCGCTAGTGTTGCAATAGTAAATTGATTTTGTGGTTATATTTTCCATCTTTTTTGGCATTAGTATCGTTTGAACAACCACCCCCGAGACGGATGTTGCTGACTAAAACAATTCACAATATACGCCCTGTATAATCCCGCACGTCGTTTACCAAGAATATATTATTTATGCGGCCTCATTCGACTGACAGGTAATTCAAGTATGAAGTAGCAATTTCGTCAAACGATATAAAAGTTTCTGCAGCGCTACGAGCTGGTGATGGCGAAAACGCCGCGTAGTCCCATGCGCTAAGCAAGCGTTAGATCACTGTTGCGAGCGCATGCAAGCAAGTTGCAAACTGTTGCAAATTAACTACATAATAACTAGAATAGGATAGGGACAACAGTAACACAAATCCATAATTCAAATTAGCCAGAAACCTATCACGACAGCGCTGGCGTTGCGAATTTGATGACAGGATTTGCTGAGCGCTATGGTCGCGCTTCTAAGCGACACATACTGCGACTTTTAGCATCGATGAATTCACGCAATAGACAGATTTTGGCATCGATGCTGTCGCGCGTTATTATCCATGCAGAAGCGCGACTGCATCGATGCTTACATGCGTTAGTATCGATGCAATCGCCAATGTACAGGTACATTTATCAATGTCCAGCTTCTGCATCGATACTAACGCAGTAACGCGCGGCATCATCGCGACTATATCGATGCTAAAAGTAGTACAGTGTGTAAAGGTTGCCATTTTGTGACTGCATCGATGCTAATGTGCGTTAGAATCGCGACTGCATCGCTGCTAAAAGTCGCAGTGTGTAAAGGGTCTTAAACACCCTGTAACACAACAAATTGATACAAGTAAGTTGTTGTTTCCAGGTGTGTCACTACCTGATGGCGGGCCAGGTGAAGAGCGTGAAGCCCTGCCTGAAGCAGCTGCAGCAGAGCATCCAGACTATCATGGCACCCACGTGGCCGGACGACGACGGTGAGTTATTGACGATTAAGCATCATGTGTCATCATCAGTGATCGGATAATTGGATGCACATTACCTAAAGTTCATTTTTAACCGGCTTCAAATAAGGAGGAGGTTATCAATTTGACTTTTTTTTTATATCTGTGTTACCTCATATCTCAGTCGTTTGTCGACCGATTCGAAAATTTTTTTCGCCTTCCTAGAGCGTATACCTACTTCCTTGTTGGTCCCATTGTTGCCAATTTGGGATCCGATGATGGGATCTTGGTGTAATCGAGGGAAACCCTCAAATTTTAAAGGCACGTATAATGTTTTTTTACTAGTATCTTAATGTTATTGTTACGTCTGATAGTCAACATTTTGTGGGGCTGAACTGATGGTGGAACTCCTTAACACTTAGGAGTTCAGTAATTATAATGACAGAACTAATGGATGCGCCGGACGGTAGTTTGTAGCTTCCTAAAGAACAGTCGTAAGGTGGAACCTTCCCCCCCTTCCCCAGTAATCTCTAAAAATGAAGAAATAAAATTAACTTTTTAAAAAAGTAAAAATCGACTTCAAAACCAAAATGCACTTAAAAGTCTTAAATAAACTCTTGACCATTGAAAAGGAAAGGAATCCATTTTAGGCAAACAAAGTAGACAGTACATACACACACAGTAGTACACCCAAATTTGGTTTCATAATGAAAACACTGGATTTGTCGATTCAGAAATCCCGAGTTTTTTCGATATAAAAGTGCATTCTATATTATCCAACACCTTATAATAAGTAAATATAGATATTCCCGATTTTATTCAATAGTAAGAAAAACATAATGGAATCCCGGGATTTGTACGATTCAAAAGTGCTTTCCATAATAACCAACACCTCAACTTTAGGTAAATATGCATCCGATTATCCGATCATTAGACATCATCAGTTAAGATAATGATCTGATAACTTAAGAGGAGTAATTGCCGTTCTTTTCGTTTTTCTGCCTTCTTCTTGTCCTCATGACATAACCTATTTCCTGCACTTGGAACTAGGAATAGGGGCAACCATGCACATGACTGTTGCTGGTACACTTTCATACCAGCTGGTAGCATACGCTTACTGGTATACCTTTTACTGGCAAGTGTAAAGATTTGCTTTTTCGGCAGTAACTGGCATGTAATGTGAGGGAGGGAACGCGGCGGGACGCAAAAATGGCGCATTGGAATAGGGACAGTATGAATATAGTAGTAATAATAGTCACCCTAGCTGATTTTGACTACTACGGCACGGAGAAGTGTGTGCGCAAATACAGGTGCACTCTCTATTTCTCTCTCTCTCATATCTCGATGGGACAGCAATTTGACACGACCGGTCACTGGAGTGAGATCAGGCGCAGGACCAACGGCTCTACGTGCTTTCAGAGCAAGGGGGTGAAGCACCGCCAAATGCCAAACTCCGGTCTAGCCTGAGAATTTCTGAACAGAAAAATCCAGGTACATATTTTTGGTCCGACTCGGGGATGAAACCCAGGACATCTGGCGCAGCCGTCCCTTTAAAGTGCGACCCTCTAACTAACCGATACGCCACCGAAGCAGTCTATGAATACTAAATAAATAGTAGAATGCATATAGGCATGCAAGGATGCAACTTGCATGCAAGATTAGCTTGCAAATGTATCTATGTTTTGTTGCCAGTAAATTGCATATGCTGTATCGCGTTATCAAGATAAGATAAGGCGATACACATGCCTGCATATTTCGAAGGAAATAATAAAAAATAGACAGAGCCAATAAACTGGTGTTGTTTTGGTCAGTGACACCCAACTCAGGGATGATAATATGAGTTAAGCTTATTCTAAAAAAATGTTTTCTTAAAATTCTGAACAAATTTTATACAAGAAAACCTCTTCACAACATTCAAAAAAATTACAAAACGAATGGGAAAACTCGCACTCTAGCCCGTAGCTAGCGCTTATCTACAAAATACTACGCCGTAGCTAGTAAGCTACGAAGAGGCTACCTGGTGTTGGTAGTTTTGACTCGATTGCTGTACCGCATATCTTTTTTTTTAATATTTTTTATGGCATCAGTTTCGTTTGTACAGCCACCCCTGAGTCGCTCGTCGCTGACCAAAACAACAATCTGTATGTATGATACACACTTAATGCGACATGACGTAAACGTAGGAATTAGGCATGGAACATTTCATGAATAGCATATGAAATTTCATATGAATGAAATTCATTATTCACACCTGCTACTTTTTTTCATAGAGGCTACTATAAATCGCAGTCTGCGAAATCTTTATAACATAGGGCTTTCATTTCATTGACGAATGAAATGTAGCGGGCGAAATCCTTGAGCGAGTGAGCGAGTAGAAATGAGTATGCTCTATCTATGCGGTCATACTGACTTATGACGCTCAGCAGTGAAAAATTGAATTTTATTCTCATATTCGTAAAGTCCAGATCATTTTGTAATGAGTTTGTCCGTCGGTACGAAAATCGCATTATTAGCGTAAAGTGAAATTTATATGAAATTCATTAGTCGCGTACTCCCGTCGCAATTCACACTGCGAAAAAAACTTTGGCAATGAAAACTCCACTCCAACTCTAAAAGTTTCCACTTTATGCAAACCACCAACGACCAGGTTAACATGCGTTCTTGCCGTCGACTACACCTTTTCTTTCCCCCTTTCTCCTCCCAATGCTACTTACAGTCGTTTACAGTTGGACTGAACTGTAAACGACTATGAGTAGCATTGGGAGTTCGACTGTGGAATTCACTACCACTGCATATCCGACAATCCCGTAAAATCCGATCACTGTGGACAGTCAGTTTGAACACCGTTTTATACCGACTTAAAATGAAATTAAATTTAGACCAGTCACTGGTTTCCGTAAAGAAAAAAATAAATCTAACTTAAGTTTTTGAATTGATTAAAAGTGAATTTGTCAAAAAAGAAACCTAAAAAGAAATTAAATAAACAACTTGAAACCAAAATTCAGTCACTGGGCTACAGTAGGGATATACATCAGTAGGAAAAAAATGATTGAATTATATAATCAAAAAGTATATAGAAATAATAACCCAATATTTTTAGAATATGTTAAAAAATACTCAAAGTTATTCAAGAATGTTTGCTAAATCTAATTATATACGTGATAAAATTAATAAATCCAGTAATAAAATTAAAGTCACTTGGAATATTATAAACAAAGAAACTTCTAAAAATAAACCACGTGATCACACGTTTACATAAATTGATAATAAAATATTAAATCTGATAATGACGTTGCAGGTGCCTTCGAGAAATACTTCTGTAATATACCTATCGAAACCACAAAATAACTTAATTCGTGCGCTTTGCATGCGAAATCACTGCTGGTATCGTGTGTTGACAGGTGTAACTCCTCATTTGATTTACTCATATTAACACTTTAATGAATGTTAAAACTTTCAAAAAAAGACTGAGGATATATGGGGAATATCAACTGACACAATAAAACCCATTATGCCTCTCGTAGCATCTCACTTAGCACATATATTCAACGAATGTATTGATCAAGGTCAATATCCTACTTTAATGAAATATAGTAAGATTATACCTTTATTTAAGTCAGGAGAAAAAAGTGACCCAAGCAACTTCACTCCAAAGTGTTTGCAAGGAACATGTCTATTGGGCAAAGCCTGTTGACGAAGCTTAAGACTGAGGACGGTAGTGTAGCGTCGACGAAAGCAGAGGTTTTGAGGGAGATCGAAAGGTTCTATGGACAGTTGTACACCTCAGTTGCCAAACCCGTTGATAGCTCGGCCAGAGACCCACGAGCTATCCTGACCCGACACTACACCGAAGACATCCCGGACATCAGCCTCTACGAGATTGGGATGGCCCTTTAACAGCTCAAAAACAACAAGGCACCTGGCGAGGACGGAATCACAGCAGAGCTTCTGAAGGCGGGTGGAACACCGGTACTTAAAGTCCTTCAGAGACTCTTTAATTCCGTGATGTTGGAGGGCATCACACTCGAGGCGTGGAACAGGAGTGTGGTGGTGCTGTTCTTAAAAAAAGGAGACAAAACCTTATTGAAGAACTATAGACCCATCTCACTCCTGAGCCATGTCTACAAGCTGTTTTCACGGGTCATCACGAATCGTCTCGCTCGTAGGTTTGATGACTTCCAGCCCCCCGAACAAGCCGGTTTCCGAAAAGGCTATAGTATCATAGACCACATCCATACGCTTAGGCAAATTATACAGAAGTCAGAGGAGTATAATATGCCTCTATGCTTAGCGTTTGTGGACTATGAGAAGGCCTTTGATTCGATCGAAACTTGGGCGGTGCTTCAGTCTCTGCAGCGGTGCCACATAGACTTTAGGTATATAGAGGTGTTAAAGTGCCTTTACAATAACGCCACCTTGTCGGTTCGAGTACAGGAGCAGAACACAAGGGCGATTCCACTGCGGAGAGGTGTGACACAGGGAGATATTATATCTCCGAAACTGTTCACAGCGGCATTGGAAGACGCTTTCAAGCTTCTGGAATGGGAAGGAATCGGCATCAATATTAATGGCGAATCCATCACACACCTCCGATTTGCCGATGATATAGTCGTTGTGGCAAAGACGCTGGACGATCTTGGCACTATGCTCGAAGACCTTGACCGAGTCTCCCAACAAGTGGGTCTTAAAATGAACATGGAAAAGACGAAAATTATGTCGAGTTCCCTTGTTGCACCCACTCCAGTATCCAATGGGAACCCAACTCTCGAAGTTGTCGACGAGTACGTCTACCTGGGACAAGTGATCCAATTGGGTAGGTCTAACTTCGAGAAAGAGGTCAATCGACGAATCCAACTCGGCTGGGCAGCGTTCGCGAAATTACGCAAGAGTGTCCTCTCATCTCATCTACCTCAGTGTCTAAAGACGAAAGTCTTCAGTGTGTGTTACCAGTGATAACATACGGATCCGAAACATGGTCTCTAACTATGGGCCTCATAAAGAAGCTCAAAATCACACAACGAGCGATGGAGAGGGCTATACTGGGTGTTTCGGGATCGAATCAGAAATGAGGAGATACGTAGGAGAACTAAGGTAACGGACATAGCCCTGAGGATCAGTAAGCTCAAGAGGCAATGGGCCGGGCACATAGCGCGACGAACTGATGGCCGTTGGGGCAGAAAAGATCTAGATTGGAGACCCTTCGACCAAAGACGTAGCGTAGGACGTCCACCAACAAGATGGACAGACGACCTTAAAAAGATCGCAGGATCAAACTGGATGCAGATCACTTGTGATCGGTCGCTGTGGAAAGCCGTGGGGGAGGCCTATGTTCAGCAGTGGACATCCTTTGGCTGATAATGATGATGATGATGATGAGAAATACAACAGATGCTGGGGTGGCACTCGTCGAACACATTTTGGAGGCCTATGAAGATAAACACGATAGGTGTATTCTGTGACTTAACGAAGGCATTTGATTGTGTCGATCATCAAACACTCATTATTAAGCTAGAAGATTACGGTGTATCTAATAATGCGTCAAAACTGTTGATTTCTTACCTGTTCAGGCAGACTACAAACAGTAAACGTTAATGGCATTAACTCCTCAGGTGCCCCGCTTCAAATGGGAGTGCCCCAAGGCTCAACATTGGGACCTTTGCTGTTTTTGATCTATTTTAATGACCTTCCTTTTTATTCAAAGGACTCCTGTGAGTAGTTCTGTTTGCTGATGATACTTCTTTAATCTTCAAATTAAGAAGAGGCGAAGAATCATTTGACAATATTAGCAGAGCTCTCTCTAAGGTATTAAATAGGTTCACTAGCAATTACTTGCTTCTTAATACAAAATCGACTAAATGTAATAAATTCACCATGCCTAACGTGAAGCAAGCTACTACAGAAATTCTACTCAACGGTGAAAAATTAGATCTATCAAATTCCACTGTTTTTCTGGGCATTACATTGGATTTGAAATTGCAGTGGGGACCACATGTTGACGCTCTGGCTGGGAGGCTCGCTTCAGCTGCCTTTGCGGTTAGAATAATTAGACATTGGACTGATGTTGAAACAGCAAGGCTTGTGTATTTTAGTTACTTTCATAGTATAATGTCTTATGGTCTTCTCTTGTGGGGTTCTGCTGCGGACATCGATACCATCTTTATTTTACAGAAAAGAGCCATTAGTGCCATTTACAAACTTAGTCCCCGCGAATCCATGAGAGTATTCTCTAAGGAAATTAACATCCTCACTGTCGCTTCTCAATACATATTTAATAATATCGTGTACGTACTCAAAAAAAATTTGTTTCATGAAAAAAAGTGACATACATTCGTATAACACACGAAATAAAAACAAACTTGTCATACCAAACTTCAGGTTGACCAAAACAATGAATTCATTCTCTCTTTAGACATCACGTGTATTAATTTTATTTATTTTTTGTCATAAAATGAGAAAAACGACCTCACGTGATTAATGGACGGCTCCTTAGCGGATTTATGCCATAGAGCATTTTCTACCAGTCACCCGCTTGAGTATTCGGATTGTTTAAATTATGTATGCATTATCTTTAGCGGTGTGCGGCAGCGCGGCGGGCGAGTCGTTCGTGTGGCTGTCGCGGCAGCAGCTATACGTGCTGGTGTATCTGGTGACGGTGATGCACTCCGCTCAGGCCGGCTACATGGACAAGGCGCACAAGTACACCGAGAAGGCGCTCGCTCAGATCGACAAGCTCACTGGTGAGTGGTGTTGTAAGTCTACCGTAGCGTACCCAAACACGGTGATGCTACGGTATACTAAGTAGCTTTCGTAAATAACTTTTGTTATGGAATCAGCGAGATACCACAGTAAATCATGGTTATAGCACGGTTTTGTACAAAACAATTTCCGTGTCTAATTGCTAGTGGAATTCTAAGCATACCAGCTTCGTCCGCAGCCTGATAGAAACTGGAGGACATTTGGAAGAGTACCAAATGTGACAAACCAAGTCTCGCAATCGTTTAAAGTTGAAAGAAAATCCTGTTTTACTTCCTATAAAACTTTTTGTGGTGTTTTTTTTTTAAATAGAAATCAATATTTTATATTTTATGTTTTTAAAATGAAACTTATTTAACTAAGAATAAATATTTTTTATTATTTCAAATTTAGATTAAAGAACATTTATTTCTCACAATAATTAATTCGTAATACCATTAAATAAAATCTTCGAAAGCTACCGCACTAAATGAAAGGATTCCGAAGACTACTGTAGTCTAAAATTTTGACATTCACAAAGGAGTCAAAACCTACAGGATACTTCCCGTGATCGCAGAATTTTGAAATTTGATACAAAGCACCAGCATAGATAATGGAAAAAATGATTGATGCTTTAGAATGTTTTTTACACTCACAGTGTCATATTTTATATTCATAAAGATTAAATAAGAAACCAAAAACTTTCGCACGGGCGGGACTTGAACCAGCAACCTTTTGGCAGACCGGGCCAAACGCTCTTACCAATTGAGCTACCGTGCTGTCAGTCCAACTCTGCGAAATTTGTGGTCTCTAATGAAAACGTCAATTGCGTGACGCTTAGCGCCATCTAGCCGTCTGTTTATGAAACAGATGGCCCAAGCAGTTATTCTTTACAGAATAAATTCAACTTGGAAATTGATGACGCTTCGCTATCTAATGCTTTAGAATGTTTTTTACACTCACAGTGTCATATTTTATATTCATAAAGATTAAATAAGAAACCAAAAACTTTCGCACGGGCGGGACTTGAACCAGCAACCTTTTGGCAGACCGGGCCAAACGCTCTTACCAATTGAGCTACCGTGCTGTCAGTCCAACCCAAAAGGTTGCTGGTTCAAGTCCCGCCCGTGCGAAAGTTTTTGGTTTCTTATTTAATCTTAAAAATGATTGAACTAAAATCTTAAATTTTAGTTGAATCATTTACAATACAAAATAAAAAAAAACTAACTTAGCACCCATGTCCTCATGAACGCGTAGAGGTATAACCTATATTGAAACGTATATCAGGAGGTCTATAATACCTATAAGCTGTAAGAAAATCAAACTTCGATGTCAATGCAATCAAAAGATTTTCAAACTTTCATTCGACCGAAGATTTTGAATTTTGCCACGAAACAATGTTTTATTATATATCAAAAGGAATAATTGTGAGAACATTAATAATTCTATACTTGTTACCCGTTATACGGACGGGGCCGTCGGTGCGCTAACCCGACGCGCACTTAACGGCTCCCTCAACGTTGTCGCTCGTTTCCAGCGAGCGGGTGCAGCTCGTCGGGCGTGCGCAGCGGCGCGACGCTCGCGTGGCGGCTGCGCATGGCGCTGGTGGAGCACGCGGCGCTGTGCCGGCTCGTGGCCGGCGGCAAGGCGCTCGCGCTGCACGAGATCGCGCGCGCCGCGCACCTGCTCGCCGCCGCGCCCACCCGTACGTATACACGCAGCCGCGCACCTGCTCGCCGCCGCGCCCACCCGTACGTATACACGCAGCCGCGCACCTGCTCGCCGCCGCGCCCACCCGTACGTATACACGCAGCCGCGCACCTGCTCGCCGCCGCGCCCACCCGTACGTATACACGCAGCCGCGCACCTGCTCGCCGCCGCGCCCACCCGTACGTATACACGCAGCCGCGCACCTGCTCGCCGCCGCGCCCACCCGTACGTATACACGCAGCCGCGCACCTGCTCGCCGCCGCGCCCACCCGTACGTATACACGCAGCCGCGCACCTGCTCGCCGCCGCGCCCACCCGTACGTATACACGCAGCCGCGCACCTGCTCGCCGCCGCGCCCACCCGTACGTATACACGCAGCCGCGCACCTGCTCGCCGCCGCGCCCACCCGTACGTATACATACAGCGCGCTAGCGTGGCGGCTGCGCATGGCTAAGCACGCTGGTTTCAACGCGTCGCCGCTCCGGGGTCCCGGGTTTGATTCCCCGACGGGGCAATATAGAAATCACAATTTTATGTATTGTATCGGGTTTGGTGTTGTGGTACCACCGTTGTCTGATTTTTATAACACAAGTGCAATTAGCTACTTACTTTGGAATCAGAGCAATGTAATGCAAATGTGTTTAACACGTGTACATCCGGCCGTCTGAGCCAGGCTTCTATAGAGATCTTGCATATCTAGGCTGATAATGAATCGTTAGTGACGCTGATATATCCCGGTTTTATCGTTTGTGACGCAATAGTTTTCTTGGAAAATCAAAAAAACTAGGCTCAGACAGCCAGAATTTCGCATTTTCTGACTTTCCAGATCTCAACTATCAGAGGGTTTCAGGTCGCTGTTTCTTATAAAATGTAATGTGACGCGTTAGTGACGGTCATCCGAAGTAGTTTCATCCATTTTAATCCAGTACTTTTTGAGAAATCATGATAAACGTGTGGCTCAGACAGCCTGATATCCGGTCGTCTGAGCCAACTTGTTTTTCTCTATATTTCACGAAATGTTACGTTTCGGACAAATGTTTTTAGGATTTACTGATGTGACGACGTTAGTGACAGCTCTCGACCAGATTTGAACCTTCGTGACGCACGCGTTTTGGAGAAATTGAGAAAAAACTGCTGGCTCAGACAGCCGGATGCTGGCTGTCTGAGCCACCCAGTTCTACCACTTCCAGGTGTTGTACGAAGCTGAAAACTCATCTAATATGATGTGACGCGGCCTCTTAGTGCAAAAAGTCGTAAGTGACGGCTCTATATGCCGCCAATCAAAAGTTATAAGCATTTCAAATGTTTTCCATACATCGATGCATTTGGGTGGCCACACTTCGCACTCTTTGTGGAAACGGAAAGACAAGCTGTAGTAGTGTTAGTAGAAAATGTAAGCTAAAGCCCCTCATATCAAAGCGGATGCTTTCTCCTGCTATTTAAATATTTAATTACGTAGTCAATAACTACGCCGATGAAGGAAAATATGTTAATTATGTATGGGGTATTCCAGGTTTCAAAATTACTCTTTATTTAAAAATAACGACTAGCTCCAGCTGGTTACTACAATATAAGACTTTTTCGGTATTAAATACATACTAAGTACTCATTCCTCAACTCGTCCCATATGATTACGGCCCATTTGGGACAAGATGTAATAATTAATTTTAATCATTATGCAAATCGTCTCCTGCTTTTTTGGATGCAAAATAATAACCATAAAACAGCGCAGAAGATGAAGCGCAGTTCTCTGGGACCGCTTATTATTATTACGAACAAAAATTACTAAGCCTGCCTGCCAGCCTTATTTCACCTTCGGAACACGAGACGCGCGCCATCTTTGTGTCGTTGACATGCCATCAATGCGCACTAAACAGTTTCGAACAATATTTCTGATATAAAGAATGGAATGCGCTACCAGCTGAGGTGTTCCCGAAACCCTAAATTTGGGCATTTTCAAAAGAAGAATGATTAAGCTATTACTGATCAGACATGATCAATCCTCGACGACATCATCACTTACCACCAGTTGTGATAGTGGTCAAATGGCTGATCATATATATAAAAATATATAGATAGACTATAAAATTATGCAGGATGGAAAGAAATCATCCACTTAATATCATTTATTTTTATAGCCCAAAAGATTGTTGTTGAATTTTACAAGAAAGTTTAAATATGTATGTTACAAAATGAATATATAATAAATAAAAATGTAAGTAAGTAACAATGGGTATGGCGGTTAGAGAGGTGCGTAGAAACCAACTTACGAAAATAATAAAATAAAATGAAAAAAAAAAAGTTTTGGACCTGTCATGTTTATTACCACAGGGTGTAGTTGGTCCCATTTTTTCCATTTTGGGATCTGATGATGGGATCTTGGTGTTTTCGAGGGAAACCCTCAAATTGTAAAGGCACGTATAGTGTTTCTTTACTAGAATCTTAATGTTGACGTGTTGTTACGTCTGACAGTCAACATTTTGTGGGGCTGAGCTGATGGTGGAACTCCTTAACGCCTAGGAGTTCAGTAATTATAATGACGAAACTTATGATAGGTAATTTGTAGCTTCGTAAAAAATAGAATCATAAGGTGCAACTCTCTCCCCCCCCCCCCCCCTCTTATGTAATCACTAAAAATAAAGAAATAAAATAAACTTTAAAAAAAAGTAAAAACCGACTTCAAAACCAAAATGCACTAAAAAGTCTTAAATGAACTCTTCACCATTGAAAGGAAAGGAATCCGTTTTAGGCAAACAATTTCTTTTTGGAGTCGGTGCCATCACTTTGACCATCAAGCATCAACTATCACAGCACCGACTCCAAAAAGAAATTGTTTGCCTAAAACGGATTCCTTTCCTTTCAATGGTGAAGAGTTTATTTAAGACTTTTTAGTGCATTTTGGTTTTGAAGTCGGTTTTTACTTTTTTTTAAAGTTTTGTTTTAATAAAGCAATGATATAAGTTTTGTGCTTGTGGATTTTTACTTAGTTCGTAGACTTTATTGATTTTATGACGAGTATAGTATACCTATTTCCGAGTAGTATTATTCACATTTGACTAAAATTGTTTCATCAGTTGTATATTATATTTTACTTTGTAATCATTCAAAGGGTTTCTTTTCATACAACAAAATTGTCTTAACTTTTTTGTAACAATATTATTGTTTTTTTTTTTCTGATTATACTCATATTGATAGTTTTAACTTTTTGATTACATAAAATGACGTTAAAAATCATTTGATAAATAAGCTGTAGACATGTATGGGATGAATTGATGAACTACTATTTGTATAAATGCTACACCAGAAACAATTCGTAAAATAACTTTTTTATTTACTAAAATATCAATAACAGGAGACTTCCACATGGTAATTCTTAGACGTTGGGTGATATCAGAATTATCAGTAAACAGCTATCTAAACGCCGAGTAAAAAAGTAAGTGCAAAGCGCTGAGTATGCCTAGTTAGCCTGGAGCCTAGCTTTTTTCAAGAGAACGCTGACTACGCCTAGTAAAAGTAGTAAGTAGTCCAACTAAATACTGCTCTGCTTACTGAGGTCTGAGTCTGGAGCTCACGTCAAAACATGCCTGATTGTTGTCATAAGTCTTTATGCCCCCTTTTAGTATAACTAGCCCAATATTATCACCATAAATTTCTTTAAATGCATTTTTTAATGATTAACTTCGTAAGTGCAGGTTTCCTTGTCAGTACATCAGTCACTAATCAGTAGTGCGGATTTTTTTTCAGCAACTGTCATCACTGTAAATGTCTACTTTTTCGTCTGACGCTATCTTGCATGTCGACTTAACAGTGATTAAAAAGTGTTTTCATGTTCTTATTTAACATATTTTCTTTAACATATTCCTGATTCTTTAAATGGTGAATAAAATATTAGCCTGTACAAGTGTACATGGTCTGATAATCTTGGTAAGATCATCTCTTTAAACTAGAAATAAAAATAAAAGCCTCCTTTTAAACGTTGAGAAAGTTTAAGAATTACTCAGGACGAGCTGCAGTTTGTAAATATATCTTTGATTTTCCGCATTTCGTCCCAAATATTATATAGGCATGGTGGGACGAGTTAATGAATTACTAAGTTTTCCATCCAAACAAAAAAGGAAACGACTTGCAGGATTAAGTTAGTATTTATATTGATTTTTTGCATCTTGTCCCAAGTGGGCCGTAAAATCACATGGGAAGAGTCGAGTAATATGTAAGTAGTATGTACCTTACCAAAAATCTTTAATATTGTAGTACCTTCGTTAAACTAGCGGTTGGTTTCAAATAAATAGTAATCTAACGATATTTTTCCTTGGAATACCTGAGACCATAAATAATTAACATATTTTCCTTCATCGGCGTAGTTATTGACTACGTAATTAGATATTTAAATAGCAGGAGAAAGCATCCGCTTTGATATGAGGGGCTTTAGCTTACATTTTCTACTAAATTGTCTTTCCGTTTCCACAAAGAGTGCGAAGTGTGGCCACCCAAATGCATCGATGTATGGAAAACATTTGAAATGCTTATAACTTTTGATTGGCGGCATATAGAGCCGTCACTTACGACTTTTTGCACTAAGAGGCCGCGTCACATCAGATTAGATGAGTTTTCAGCTTCGTACAACACCTGGAAGTGGTAGAACTGGGTGGCTCAGACAGCCAGCATCCGGCTGTCTGAGCCAGCAGTTTTTTCTCAATTTCTCCAAAACGCGTGCGTCACGAAGGTTCAAATCTGGTCGAGAGCTGTCACTAACGTCGTCACATCAGTAAATCCTAAAAACATTTGTCCGAAACGTAATATTTCGTGAAATATGGAGAAAAACAAGTTGGCTCAGACGACCGGATATCAGGCTGTCTGAGCCACACGTTTATCACGATTTCTCAAAAAGTACTGGATTAAAATGGATGAAACTACTTCGATTGTCCGTCACTAACGCGTCACATCACATTTTATAAGAAACAGCGACCTTAAACCATCTGATAGTTGAGATCTGGAAAGTCAGAAAATGCGAAATTCTGGCTGTCTGAGCCTAGTTTTTTTGATTTTCCAAGAAAACTATTGCGTCACAAACGATGAAACCTGGATACATCAGCGTCACTAACGATTCGTTATAAGCCTAGATATGCACGATCTCTATAGAAGCCTGGCTCAGACGGCCGGATGTACACTTTAACACAATACAATACCAAACATGTTTTTTCAAGCGCACACACATTCACGCATACACACACGCACGCACACACACATGTTTTGTTTTGTGAGTTAAAAACTACTACGTAACTTGCTTTTAAATACAAAATACTTAAGTTACGGAATAGTCACTCTTTCTGCCACACGTGCCATAACACTTATAGGAAAGAGTTCACCTTTACAGCTTTATTTGATTTATTTTATTTATTTAGTAAAAATTTATTTATTTTTCAATGTTTTAAAATAAAACCATTTAGAATTGATTACTGGATACTTACAGGGCCTATATTTTTTTTTGCTCATACAGGCCATACCCTTACTTACACATACACATACTTCTAGCGTAACTGAAACCACGAACAAATTTAGTGCTCCATTAATTAAAGCCTCTTATCATCAACACACACTAACGATTTTAAGGTATACGTCACAATCTTGTCGTATTTTGCGACTCATTTTTGCCTGCCATAGATTTTCTATACGTAATTATGTAGTAAGAACAACTCACTACTTGCTCATTACATATTCGCATTGTGTTTTTACGGTTATTCAATGATGTCTCCGTGATCAACAGGGTAAAAACCGGTAGTGATCACCGTATGGTCCGAGGCATATTGAATATAAATGTCAAATTGGAAAGGTCCCGCTTGATGAAGTCCACGCTCCGACCTACTCGTGCCCATATCCAAAATCCCGAGAGCTTTCAACTCGAGTTGTCAAACCGCTTTGATTGCCTAGAGAATTGCGTATCAGTGGACGAAATAAACAACGGGTTTGTGGAAACTGTCCAAACGGTCGGATCTAAGTTTTTTAGACCTGGCCGTAAAAATAGACCTCAAAAACTCTCGGTCCACACTCTCGACCTTATGGCAGAACGTCGATCTATGGCACTGCAGACCTCCGTTAATGCTCAAACCTACAGGCAGCTTAATAGACGAATAATGAAATCTCTGCGACATGACATTCGTTCCTTTAACACGACTAGTGTTAAAGAAACAATAGAGCGAAACCAAGGCTCCAAAGTGTTTGCAAGGGACATGTCTATTGGGCAAAGCCTGTTGACGAAGCTTAAGACGGAGGACGGCAGTGTAGCGTCGACGAAAGCAGAGGTTTTGAGGGAGATCGAAAGGTTTTATGGACAGTTGTACACCTCAGTAGCCAAACCCGTTGATAGCTCGACCGGAGACCCACGAGCTATCCTGACCCGACACTACACTGAAGACATCCCGGACATCAGCCTCTACGAGATTAGGATGGCCCTGAAACAGCTTAAAAACAATAAGGCACCTGGCCAGGACGGAATCACAGCAGAGCTCCTGAAAGCGGGTGGAACACCGGTACTTAAAGTCCTTCAGAGACTCTTTAATTCCGTTCTGCTAGAGGGCATCACGCCTGAGGCATGGAACAGGAGTGTGGTGGTGTTGTTTTTCAAAAAAGGAGACAAAACCTTATTGAAGAACTATAGACCCATCTCACTCCTGTGCCATGTCTACAAGCTGTTCTCAAGGGTCATCACGAATCGTCTCGCACGTAGGTTTGATGACTTCCAGCCTCCCGAACAAGCCGGATTCCGAAAAGGCTACAGTACCATAGACCACATTCATACGCTAAGGCAAATTATACAGAAGTCCGAGGAGTATAATATGCCTCTATGTTTAGCTTTTGTGGACTATGAGAAGGCCTTTGATTCGATCGAAACTTGGGCGGTGCTTCGGTCTCTTCAGCGGTGTCACATAGACTATAGGTATATAGAGGTGTTAAAGTGTCTATATAACAACGCCACCATGTCGGTCCGAGTACAGGAACAGAATACGAGGGCGATTCCATTGCGAAGAGGTGTAAGACAGGGCGATGTTATATCTCCGAAACTGTTTACAGCGGCATTGGAAGACGCCTTCAAGCTCCTGGAATGGGAAGGATTCGGCATCTCCGTCAATGGCGAATACATAACACACCTTCGGTTTGCCGATGATATAGTCGTTGTGGCAAAGACGCTGGATGATCTAGGCACTATGCTCGAAGACCTCGACCGAGTATCCCAACAAGTGGGTCTCAAAATGAACATGGAGAAGACGAAAATTATGTCGAGTTCCCTTGTTGTACCCACTCCAGTATCCATTGGGAACTCAACTCTCGAAGTTGTCGACGAGTACGTCTACCTGGGACAAGTGATCCAATTGGGTAGGTCCAACTTCGAGAAAGAGGTCAATCGACGAATCCAACTCGGCTGGGCAGCGTTCGGGAAACTGCGCAAGAGCGTCTTCTCGTCTCAATTACCTCAGTGTCTGAAGACGAAAGTCTTCAATCAGTGTGTGTTACCAGTGATGACATACGGATCCGAAACGTGGTCTCTTACTATGGGCCTTATAATGAAGCTCAAAATTACACAACGAGCGATGGAGCGGGCTATGCTCGGTGTTTCTCTACGAGATCGAATCAGAAACGAAGAGATACGTAGAAGAACCAAGGTAACGGACATAGCCTTGAGAATCAGTAAGCTTAAGTGGCAGTGGGCAGGGCACATAGCGCGAAGAACTGATGGCCGTTGGGGCAGGAAAGTTCTAGATTGGAGACCCTTCGACCAAAGACGCAGCGTAGGACGTCCACCAACAAGATGGACAGACGACCTTAAAAAGATCGCAGGATCAAACTGGATGCAGACCGCTAGTGATCGGTCGCTGTGGAAAGCCGTGGGGGAGGCCTATGTTCAGCAGTGGACGTCCTTTGGCTGATTATGATGATGATGATGATGATTGTGTTTTTTGACCTTACGCACAAAATAACGTTTTTCGTGCATCTTGCCAGGTCGATGAACTTTCCAAATACCTTACCCGAAGATCAGTGACCCCTGGCAGAGATAGTAGCAATCATAGATTTAATGGAATGATACTTTTAAATCACGACCCATCATTTGGGTGGGCTTATATTACACGAATTAGTTTTTATTTGTAACAAGGCCATCTGCCAGTGCATATTTTTTACTCCCATAAATTGATTTATTTGTTTTGAACGAGCTTTGAAGCTTCCGCGACTCCACAAAATGCGAAAGTTTGTAAGGATGCATGGATTTATGTTCGTTACTCTTTCACGCAAAAACTTAACTGTACCCATGAATTTTAATCATTTTTTACAATAATATATCTTAAGCATTGAAAAAAGCACAAAGGCTATTTATTCATAATTATATTTTGGGGCCGATTTAACCAACGTCAGATAAGTCTTATCCGACTGAATAAGTATAAAACGATCGATTTAAAATTTAATTTAGGGCCGATCTTACAATGATCAGATAAAACTTATCAGACTGATAAATTATAAAGCGATAGATTTTAAAAAATGACAGGTACCTATGATTGCTGATATTTAGGTGACGTTTTCAAATTAGCCATATTGTATTTTGTTCGACGAATATTTCTAATCTGACTATTGAAACATCAGCCCTTACATATATGACGACCCGTCTGGTGTAGTGGTCGAGAAATCGCCTACTACGCAGCGGGTTGCGGGTTCGATCCCCGCACAATACAAACAATTATGTGCATGAACATGTATGTTTGTATTGGTCTGGGTGTTTTCTACGTATATCATGTATGTATTTACAAACAAAAAGTATTTAAGTATTATATCCGTTGTCTGGCACCCATAACATAAGCTTTGAGTAGCTTACTTTGGGACTAGATGGCGATGTGTGGGAATGTCCAAAGAACATTTATTTATTTATTTATATATAATTGCTGACATAAGGTGACATTTTCAAATTAGGCGTATTGTATTTTATTCGACGAATATTCCTTATCTGCCGTTGGGAAAGTCCGGCCTGAATGAGCTACAATATTAACTCTGGAAGCCGAGGGGAGCTGCTAGTGTAAATCGAATATATTAATCTAAAGACAAAATAGTGTTAATACAATTGAATAAGTGATACTGATTAAGTTATCTGTGTGTAGCTTGCAGCGCGGCAGCCCACACTCCGCAGCTGCACTGTCTGCTGGGCCTGTACGCGATGTCCATGAACTGCATGGAGGCCGCCGAGGCGCAGTTCCTCACCGCTATACACGTGAGTATACATCCCGTTAGACCACTATTACTGGATGGAAATGACGCCAATGGAACGCGATAAATTAACGCCAGTGGAAATTTAAAGCACATGTTTACATTTGTATGGGGACAATGCCAACACCTTGTACATGCCACTAAAATTTGCTTATGTAAAGCTTAATAGTTTTTAGAATAATTTTCGTCCGTAAAATATTCAACTTTTAGGTAATATGTACTTAAAAAAATAAAATCTAGCAATATTTCATGAAGTCTAATAAATCTGTCAAGTACGTGACAGCCAATCAGCTGTGTATAAAGATTTAAAAAGATTGAAAGCGGAAAGCAAAATGTCCACAATGACTGATTTGCTTTTTTTGCAAGTTTTGACGCGATTTTGGCGTTAGAATAGACAGATGGAGTTTCAGGATTTTAAACGTTTATAACTTTATATTGTTAATTTAATAAAGATTCCATATAGTCTGTCTAATTACCTGTATTTTATGCTATTTTCACAGATACTGTACATGGTCTTGGCATTTTTATAAACATCTCTTTTCAAGGAATACTTCATTATCTTGTCGGCGTATTTGCGACACAACTTTAGTTTGCCATAGCTTCAACTACATCGCCGCAACATCATACCGCCACGCAGAAACACTCAACGGTCAAATACGCAACGAACAATGCACGTAAAGTCCGTTTTTCTTATAGCTTGTCGAATATTGTAAACGATCTTGACACGTTCTTTCTTTTTAACGAAATGATTCATTATAAAATATGATGAACTAGCTGTCCGCAGCGTCTGCGTCCGCGCGTTTTAAGTTTGGTCCCTTTCCTCGCGTAGAAGCGTGATAAAGCTTTTACGTGGGGAAGGCTTTACGTGATAAAGCCTTTCTCGATATATAATAATCCAACACAAAATATTTTTTTTCAAATCGGTCCAGTAGTTCCTGTGATTAGCGCGTTTAAACAAACACACAAACTCTACAGCCTTATAATATTAGTATAGGTATAAAAATGAGATCTTTTAAATCAAGTAGTCAAATAATTATAAGAGCCGTTCTTTCAACCGTCATTTAAAACTAATCATCATCATAATTATCATTATCAGCCAAAGGACGTCCACTGCTGAACTTAGGCCTCCCCCACGGCTTTCCACAGCGACCGATCACTAGCGGTCTACATCCAGTTTGATCCTGCGATCTTTACAAGCTCGTCTATCTATCTTGTCGGTGGACGTCCTTCGCTGCGTCTTTGATCGAAGGGTCTCCAATCTAGAACTTTCCTGCCCCAACGGCCATCAGTTCTTACGGCGCTATGTGCCCTACCCACTGTCACTTAAGCTTACTGATTCTCAAGGCTATGTCCGTTACCTTAGTTCTTCTACGTCGGTGGACGTCCTTCGCTGCGTCTTTGATCGAAGGGTCTCCAATCTAGAACTTTCCTGCCCCAACGGCCATCAGTTCTTACGGCGCTATGTGCCCTACCCACTGTCACTTAAGCTTACTGATTCTCAAGGCTATGTCCGTTACCTTAGTTCTTCTACGTATGTCCTCATTTCTGATTCGAAACACCTAGCATAGCCCTCTCCATCGCTCGTTGTGTGATTATGAGCTTCTTTATAAGGCCCATAGTTAGAGACCATGTTTCGGATCCGTATGTCATCATTGGTAACACACATTGGTTGAAGACTTTCGTCTTCAGACACTGAGGTAGTTGAGATGAGAAGACCCTATTGCGCAATTTCCCGAACGTTTCCCAGCCGAGTTGGATTCTTCGATTGACCTTTTTCTCAAAGTTGGACCTACCCAATTGGATCCCTTGTCCCAGATAGACGTACTCTTCGACAACTTCGAGAGTTGAGTTCCCAATGGTTACTGGAGTGGGTACAACAAGGGAGCTCGACATGTTTTTTGACTTCTCCATGTTCATTTTAAGACCCACTTGTTAGGATACTCTGTCAAGGTCTTCAAACATAGTGCCTAGATTGTCTAGCGTCTATGCCACAACGACTATATCAACGGCAAATCGGAGGTGTGTGATGTATTCGCCATTTACATTGATGCCGATTCCTTTCTATTCCAGAAGTTTTTCCAGAAATTTTAAATTACGAATAAACATAATAATAAAAAAAAAAACAATATAAAATACTTTTCGTGGGAAACTTATCTCCGACTAATGTATTCATATATACATTATTTGCGAATCATTATACCGAAATAAAATTTTATTCGAATAGTTATCTTGATAACAATTTATTCGAAAAATGCCCACGTCTGGTATAATCCTTAGATTGGTATATCATTTTCTTCAGTCTTTAAATTTAAGTAATTCTAGAATGTATAGTTATTCCATTGACATATTTTTATTTGTTTGCAGATGTCACAAGAAAGAGACCTATGGATGTTCGCGAAACTGAATCTAGCTATTGTATACTTGCGAGGGAGGAGAGACAACGATCTGGCACAACTTATGGAACAGGTACTGACTGCTTCTAGTCTACCCATATTTTTCTTCGTTTGTAACAACATGATATCTTACCCTCAGGCCCTTAGGGACTGTAACTAAACCAGGGGGATGTCACTCTGACGTTTAAGTTTCAATGAAAAATAGCTCACTTGAGCGAATAACTTACGTAATATTTTTTTGAGAAATGTTTCGTCATAAAATATAAATATTACCTATACTCTTTACTTTTGCCATGTTTTCGAAAGTAAAAAAATACAACACAAGACAATAACCACTCTCCCACAGTCAATATCACAAACAGGGATAGCGTTACGCGTTAGAATGAGACACGCATTCCCGGCCTTGAATAAAAATTGTGCGAACTGAATTGCACTTTATTGCGTTTGAAGCAAAAGGTTGCTTTTTATATCACTGTCTTACCGGTGTAATCCTTCTGTACGTTGAACAATCTTCTATGACAAAACTTGAGTGTATTTTTTGCACTATTTTTGTCATTTAGTCCTAGAGTCACAAATGTCTACTGATGCAAAAATGATCTTATTAAAACAACTTTTTATATCAGGTGCGACCCGAAGCGCTACCTGCGTACGCGCATGGGCTACGAGCGGCGTCCTACTACGTGTTAGGGCTGCAGGCCTTCTTCCAGGCCAGGTACAACGAGGCCAAGTAAGTTACAATTTTATGTGTTGTTCCCTATAACACTGCCTGTCATCCGGGGCTTGGAAACCGCTATTTTTTTTGAACCGGTTTAACGAAAATGCAGGTGGAACTTTTTGAAAAAGGTTATGTTCCTTTAAACTGGTTTGGAAAAATATGGGTATTTTGCATTAAGCGGTTCAACTTTTCGTTCAGGCAGGACAACCACCCTGAACTTCGTTAACATCAGCGAGCGGTGAGCGCATCTGACGTTTGTTTTTATTCAATAAAACGTATTTTGTTGATATATCCTATCAGATACGTACAGTGGTATTTCTTAAATTATTTTTGTAACTTTTAATTATAATATTAAACAATATAATGGCAATAGAAATAATTCTGAAGCATCTGATAATTAGTTTAACATCTTTTGAAGTAAATTTGGTCTAAAGACAAGTCGCGTTGCGATCGTCGCGAGCGGCTACGAATTAACCAGTTTATTTAGGTTCACAGTATCGCTCTTATTTGGTTCCGCTCCGGAACGGAATTTTGCGATAAAACCGGTTTAACCGTTATAATACCGGTAAATCTTGAACTGGTTTCAAGCCCTGCTGTCATCAACAAATCAACCTGCAAACCTCTATCAACCTCAAAACATATGACAAACTAGCAGTCCCCGGGATGGAGACGCCTCACTACAGACGACATAATCCAAGAAGATATTAATATAATTTTGTTTTAAATGACGCTCGTTTTTGTCACAATGAGCGATTTAATTTCTTCAAAATGGTTCACGAGCAACGTACAACTTCTGATTAAGGCGCTACCCGGATTTTCAACGCGCACACTAGCGCCACTTAAGTAGAAAAATCATAACTCGTGAAGTAAAAGACCAATCAAAAATCTGGTAGACACGATTGTAGTACAGGGTCTATAGTTTATTTAGTACGTTTAAATTGTTTCTTAAGTAGTTTACTGTAGTTAGAGTTAGAAAAAAACTGCTAAGTATGGCCACTTTTGGCATTTTTTCTAACTGTAACTGCAGAAAATTCTGTTTTATTGAACTTAAACATTGTGTCTAAACCACATAACCAGAGCTACAATCGCATCAATCAGATTTTCGATTTGTCTTTTACTTAACGAGTTATGATTTTTCTACTAAAGTGGCGCTAGTGTACGCGTTAAAAATCCGGGTAGCCCCTTAAGCTCGTTCCACTTATTCTACCACAGCCAAATTGTTTGCCTCTACAGGCGGTACCTCCGCGAGACGTTAAAAATGGCGAACGCCGAGGACCTGAACCGGTTGACGTCGTGTTCCCTCGTGCTGCTGGGCCACATCTTCCTGTCGATCAACAACTCGCGCGAGAGCATGAACATGGTGACGCCCGCCATGCAGCTCGCCAGCAAGATACCTGACGTGCACGTGCAACTGTGGGCCTCCGCTATACTCAAGGGTGAGTCCTCAAGCCATACTTACTTACTCCTTTGGCGCAGCGACCCAAAGTGTGTCTTGGCCTCCGACACAAGAGAACCTTATCTGATCCGGTTTTGCGCCGCCTCTTGCCAGTCTGCAACTTGTAGCTCCTGCAGACTCGATAGGACGGCGTCCTTCCAGAGGTATCTGGGCCGGCCGACGGGGCGGCGGCCACGAGGTATTCCAAGATACACTGCTTTGGCGCTACGATCCTCCCCCATTCTTTCGAAATGGCCCATCCAACGGAGTCTCTGGGCTTTGGCTTCTCCCAAGATGTTAGGTTCGGCAACCAGCTCTTCGATCTCTTGGTTTTTCTGGACCCTCCAGCTGCCATCTTCTCTCTGAGTTGGACCCAGAATCTACCTCATGATCTTCCTCTCCGCCACTAAAAGCTTCTTCTTCCTTAAGGGTTAGCGTCCAAACCTCACTGCCGTACATCAAGATCGGTCTTATGTCCTCAAGCCATACAATGTGTTAATTTTACACTTGATCAAACTTTTAGGGAGTGCTCCAATGATTTTGAACGACTTTTGCTATGGGAACAACTTCGACAGAAAAAAACAGCTGTTCCATACGTGCCGTTACTGTCCTTCTTGTCGTGTGTTTTATGTATAACGACAGAAATAAAACTGATATGTGATGTAAATACATGAGGTTTCATCTCTCTACAAACAACGTGATATCTCATCATCGCAACACAATCACACAGCTAAATTTATTTATTTTTCCTCACGGTCGAAATGGAAAATATTACGTATAACTCGGATGAAACTACCTATTTCACTTTCGAATTATTAGCGCTCTCACTTCGTTCGAGCGCCAAAAACATCTCGAGTGCAGTGGGTCACTTTCTTCCCTTGTATAACAATCTACTACTCCACGCTCCTTGTGTCGTTTGAGGTGTCGCGTAGACTTCCGCGAAATCGGAATACGACGTCCTTTGGCTAAAAAACCTACCTGGAAAGGTAGATCCAAGTGAAATCTTTACTAGAAATAATATCGTTGTGTATGTTTCTACAAACAATAAGCAATAAATAATAATTGCATTTCCCGTTAAGACGACCCGTCTGGTGTAGTGGTCGAGAAATCGCCTACTACGCAGCGGATGCGGGTTCGATCCCCGCACAATTCAAACATTTGTATGCATGAACATGTCTGTTTGTATTGGTCTGGGTGTTTTCTATGTATATCATGTATGTATTTACAAACAAAAAGTATTTAAGTATTATATCCGTCGTCTGGCACCCATAACACAAGCTTTGAGTAGCTTACTTAGGGACTAGATGACGATGTGTGGGAATGTCCTAAGGATATTTATTTATTTCCATCCAGACCTGTACCGGCTGGCGGGCGACACCGAGCGCGAGAACGAGGCGTACCAGATGCACTGCAACTTCTCGCAGGCGCTGCTCAAGGACCACTTCCAGGCCACGCAGCTGCCGCAGCACGCGCTCGTGCACTGGACCGCCGGCGCGCCGCCCGCGCTGCCCGCGCCCCCCGCGCCGCCCGCCCCGCGCGCGCCCTAGCCCCGCACCCCGCCCCCGCCCCACGCGCCCCGGGGCGACCACTGACTGGAGCTCAGTGTCTCCACCCGCTGTGTCTATACCGGCCTTGACGCAGCGCGTGACCCCCAGCCGTACACTCGCGCCCGACGGTGACCAGTGACTGGAGCTCAGTGTCTCTACCCGCTGTGTCTATACCGGCCTTGACGCAGCGCGCGCCCCCAGTGACCCCCAGCCGTGCACTCGCGCCCCGCGGCGACCAGTGACTGGAGCTCAGTGTTCATAGCAGCAGCGTTGGGCCAGTGATTCGCTGTGTCTATACCGGCCTTGAGGCAGCGCGCGCCTAGTAGTGACGAATGACTGCAGAAGCTCATAAGAGCAGCGTTTAGCAGTGACAAGTGCGTGACAACTCGCAGAGATACAGTCGCGACTGCCCGTGAAAAGTGACCGCCCCACGGCGACCACTGACTGGTGCTCAGCCTTGACGCAGCGCGCGCCCCCCGCGACCCCCAGCCGTGCACTCGCGCCCCGCGGCGACCAGTGACTAGAGCTCAGTGACCACGGGAGCAACGTTTAGCAGTGACAAGTGACTGACAACTCGCAGCGATACAGGTCGAATGGCAGTGAAAAGTGACCGCTGAAGCTCAGTGTCCATGGGAGCAGCGTTTAGCGGGTGACTCGCTGTGTCTATACCGGCCTTGACGCAGCGCGCGCCCCCGTGACCCCCAGCCGTGCACTCGCGCCCCGCGGCGACCAGTGACTGGAGCTCAGTGTTCATAGGAGCAGCGTTCTGTGTCTATACCGGCCTTGACGCAGCGCGCGCCCAGTAGTGACGAACGACTGCAGAAGCTCATAAGATCAGCGTTCAGCAATGACAAGTGTGTGACAACTCGCAGCGATACAGGTCGAATGAGCAGCGTTTAGCAGTGACAAGTGCGTGACAACTCGCAGCGATACAGGTCGAATGAGCAGCGTTTAGCAGTGACAAGTGCGTGACAACTCGCAGCGATACAGGTCGAATGGCAGTGAAAAGTGACCGCTGAAGCTCAGTGTTCATAGTAACAGCGTTGGGCGAGTGACTCGCTGTATCTACACCGACCTTGACGCAGCGCGCGCCCCCCGTGACCCCCAGCCATGCTCTCGCGCCCGACGGTGACCAGTGACTGGGGCTCACTGTTCATAGGAGCAGCGTCTATACCGGCCTTGACGCAGCGCGCGCCTAGTAGCGACGAGTGACTCTGGAAGCTCAGTGTCTATATAAGCAGCGTTTAGAAGTGACAAGTGCGTGACAACTCGCAGGGATACAGTCGCGACTGCCAGTGAAAAGTGACTGCTGAAGCTTAGTGTCCATGGGAGCAGCGTTTAGCGAGTGACTCGCTGTGTCTATACCGGCCTTGACGCAGCGCGCGCTTCCGCGCCCAGTAGTGACGAGTGACTCTAGAAGCTCAGTGTCTATACGAGCAGCGTTTAGCAGTGACAAGTGTCAGACAACACGCAGTCGCAAATGGCAGTGAAAAGAGACCGCTAAAGCTCAGTGTCCATAGGAGCAGTGACTCGCTGTGTCTATACCAGCCTTGCCCGTGCCGAAGCGGAGTTATACTCTGACGAGTCTTCACAGGGGCCGCCCGGCCGGTGTGGATGCCGTGACGAGCCCAAAAGTGACAAGTGACCGTGCGGAGTGTCGCAACACTGAGCAATCGGAGACTGTGACCGCCTTTTCGCTGTCGCGTCCGACGGTGTAAAACGACTGACTTCTTTCACAAAATCTGTCCCGGCCGTGACCGGTAGGAATAAGTGAAAGGCGACCGAGACTATCCCAGAAGCTGCGACGCCAAATGACCGATGACCGCATAAGTCGCACCAGCCAGTGATGTTTTACACCCAGCAGTGACATAATCAAATAACGGATTCACGGGCCGTTTCCTCCGATAAACGAATGACGGCAACTGGTGAGTGCGCCAACTCGCAGTGGCCACGTCGGTCGCACCAACCATTAAAAAACTCACACCCAGCAGCAACGAGACGATTCTAGGACTGTGTCCACTGGGACCACACCGACCGGGTCCACCAGAAACAAATGACTGACAGACCGCAGCGCCTGAGATACAAAATGACGTGACAGTGCGAGATCCAAAACCGATGTACAAACTAAACTAGTGCTCCATTCGCATGTCTCTGAAACTTCAGTGAACCTGTTGGTTATTAGGACCATTTCCCCTATGTAGCTGATGATCGCTTTTGGTGATTCAGTTTGCCCCAGGGTTGATAATTGTGGCAGATAGTTCTGATCCCCGTAACTTGCCTTCCTCTGGCTCATACTGTCCTGCATCTGCCTGTGAGTAAGTACTGAGAATAGAGACCGGGACTACTCGAATAAAATAGGGATCGATCTTATATTTATCCTTATTACCCTCGCTCTCGTTCATGATATTCCGCGTCAGGAGAGACTAAAATGGGAACTATGGGAAAATTATATTACCTTTCTCATAAACTCCAATATAACAACGGCGGTCGTTCTCACCGGTGCACAAGTACAATCCTATTGGCCTAACTAAAAGACATAACCAGAAAAGTGATATTTCCGCCGCGACTCACTGACTTACGCAGAGTCCGGCCGTGTAGTGTTGTGAGGCATGATCTGAATTTAAAAACTGTAAATTAGTTTGTGTATGACTGGAACTTCGATAAGGCAGAAAGGGGGACGCGCCTCTGTGAGTGAGCGTATCGGTGGTGTTACGGTTAGATTTTGTAGCATTTTTAAGGTGATTCCTATGTAAAAGTATTTTAAATTATTGTATTGGCTAAGAATTTGCGATGCGATTTCATGCAACCGTCAGGAAACTGCAAAAGTCGTACGCGATAACAGGGCTCAAAAGGATAATTATCAATTGATAATAACAAAAATAAACGCTCGAGAAAGTGAACTGAATTTGAAGTATTTGAACGTGTAATTCCGCACACACATCTAGTGGTGGCTGTTATTCAGTATAGATAGTTATAAAACTCTGTTTTCATAGATAGTTATAAAACGATCACTACTCATAGCGCTAAAATAACTTTCTATTTTCCACAACGCTTTATGCAACTACAAATGGAAAGTTGACAACAATTAGCACCAATATTTATAGCAACATTCGCAACGAATAACTCGAGTCCGCTACATAAGCTGTTATAAATTTATTTTTAAACAATATGAAATTGACATATTTTAATTTCTTTTACTGGTTGGTGATCTTGATAAAATTATCAAGGAGCGTAATTATCTTGATAATTTCGAACCCTGCGCGATATTGAAGATAGCAGTATTCATTTATCGAAAATACGAAAAATTATGGCATAGTTTGCGGACTGTGGTTGGTCTTAAAAAGTGCGTACTGATTAAGTAACATGATGTTTAACTTGTATTGTTATAACACGCCCACATTATCTGACATTGTTTTTCAACTTTGCAACATATAATAATACTGTATACATTGGAATAACAATGTAATGAATAAAAGTGTAATATTTGTAAATAATAAAAACCTGTTATAAACTTAAGAACATGTTTTATAAAAAAAACAGTCTCCACATTACTGAAATATGTTTTTAACATGTTATATAATCTGATATAATATAACATGATGTATAATCTGTACGCATTTTATGAAATCGTCTCATGAAGTCTTTGCCATTTGGTTTCAATGTAAAAGTGGTAGCCAGATTGTTTTTACTGAATAAAATCATTGGGACCCACCTGCTGATTTGGTGTGACCCCATTTTAGGTGAGGTATTAATGGATCACCGAAACAAATCTCTGCTCCATTTTCCATGTATTGATTTAGTTGATTGTAGTGAATGTTATTATGACAATAAATTCATATCGGACTCATATGTCTGGATTAGGATCATTTCACATTTTTTTATGTGTTGCTTCTGAGAATGTTTGATGAATATGTATAGCATTAAAATTTTATTCCTTTTAAAATTGAACTTTATGCAGCCAAGGACACGGTTTTGTTTATAGGTGAAAATGCCAACACATTGTACATGAATATTAAATATGTAAACCACAGATGCATCAATATGTCTTTTTGCCGATACAATACTAACTAATACCGATACTCTTTCAAAGTGGGTTTAGTGACTTTTAATAATTTAAGGTAAATAATATATTGGGTTTAATATTTTTCAAATTTATTTTAAAATATATAGTTACAGACTTTGAATAACACAAACTCATTAGTCACGAGTAATTCTGTATTTTATTAAGTATCGATAAAACAGTACGTGCGATATCAGATTTGTTACCATGAGTTTACTCGATAGCAACGACGGTTTTTCTCGCTAGCTACGACGTAATTTTTTATATGGAATTTTTTTTTTAAATTATTATTTCTTTAGGGACTCGTACATAAACGGACGTCAGTCCCATCATAAATTTTAGTTCTGTCAGAGACCGCTAGAAGCGCTGTGCAATTTTCCATTGACTTTTTTTACGTCGTCGCTAGCGAGTAAAACGGTCATAAACTCATGGTAACGATACAGTTAAAAGCCAACTAAAATGTCTAGCGAAATGGGATACGCCGGAAAAAAGCGGGTGAGAGAGAACACACTAAATAAACGTTTCAAAGATTCACAAGAACTTTTGGGGATTATTTTAAAATAAATGTATGGTTAACAGTCTACAAGTATTCGGAATAATAACATTATAGCAATATTTCATGATGTCTGTTAGTCTAACAAATAGCTGTCCTATCAGTCAATCAGCGGCTGATTCCACTAAAGGTCTAGTACGAGTTATTTTTTTCTTACGTTCGATTGCATATTGTATGAGACTTTAATATATTTTGATGAGGTTTTTTAGCCTAGAAAACTTGATTTTGGAACTAGAAATACAGCTTGGACTGTAGCTATGAAGAGTATATTGTTTTCTTAAAAAATAATATCATATTAAATCACACTGAGAATTAATATAGTTCGTTTAATTACATGTATTTTATAATATTTTGAGAGAAACTGTACATTGTCTTGGCATTTTTGTTAACATTATTTTTGTAAATTATTGATTATTTTGTATGATAATTTTCTTGTAAGAAAGTAATCATCCGGTTTTTTATAAATGATCTCATACGATCAATCATCATCACATTATCAGAGCAATATCGGCATATTTTATGCAAGAAACTTAAGTGTAACTTGTGTCACTGTTATATGGTAAAATATCTAGTATTTTGTAATATTTATTGTAATTCATTAGCAAAGGTTTAATTTTAATGATACATGTTAGTTAAATCATATTCGAATCCTTTATTCACTTTTAATTTTATATTTAATCTATCCACCCTTAATCTAAAAATGTTCTCAAGACTTATGTTTATATTTTTTTATGTCAATGAAGTAGGTTCATGTAATATTGTCTCCATTTAGGTATATATATAAGAAATATGCCTTCCTATCAATGTAAATAAGCGGTGACGTGAATGTATGTATGATTATTATACTGTAACTCGCTTATCGATATCGTAAAGTAAGACATGACGCCAAAGGAGAGAGAGCATAATAATGTCTTATTTTGCACAATACAATTTAATGTAGACGAATTTCGACTAGTAATGGTTGCACAGAAATGTATGGACTGATGATAAATAATTGTACATAATGTGTCAAATAAGAACTTGAGAAAGAACAAAAACGTCTCATATTTATTAATTTTTATTATTAAAATAATTTCGTAGTATCTTGTTTGGGTGAGCGAATGTTGTTGACGATTTGCTGGTTAATTAATTTTAATGTAGCATTTTGAGTGCCGAAACCGATCGCGTTCGAGTTGGTGTCTCGGCGGATGGCTCGAGTTAATTTAAGTCTCTACGATTGTTACAACTTTCCATGTTCATATTATTTTTATAAAGTAGTTTAGGACGGCCGCTTCCTCGAACCAGCGACCAATCGCCGCGGCACCGGTCGCCGCGCAACTCTCGCGCAGCGATTAATCGAAACGGTTTAGTTCTGTATACATTTTTATTTTTAATAATTCCCATAAAAAACAGTTAGATGTGGCCTTACTGATAGGGGTACACTTTCTGTTGTTAATATGTAAATAAAAGTTGAATTATTGTAAATAATAAAATTATAAAATATATGTTTTTTGCTATAGGAATGACTTTCATTTATTTTGTACTGGTGTGTATGATTTTATTTCAATTATATGTTGCACAAAAAAAAAATACAAAATTCATAGTTATTTTACTGATATCTGATATAATCGTTTAATTTTTGTATATGTGGGTAGTTGTCAATTAGTACATACACCAGAAGGTATAGGTGACGTCTCTTTTCACAGATAGTATACCTATTAAAATATCTGCAGCCCGCGCGCGGTCAACAATAGTCTTAGATTTTTTTTTTTATGTAGCTCTCTTATCGTTCTTACGTAGCGTCGCAAGAGTATTCGCTGCAGATAGAGATCTCGCCACCGGCAGGCTGGGCGTAGTGCCTCGGGTCGGGCCCCAAGTTGTTCTTCCTGTAGAAGGTGTCGCGCAGTATGGCGCAGCGGCCGTGGTTGACGTCGCGCGCGCGCATACGCGACTGCTTCTGTTGCCAGCCGTAGTCCCAGCTCGTCACAATGCGGAAGTAGAACCTGAATCGAGGTAATATTAAAAAAAACAGTCACTCATAATCAAGTACGAATGTCTTGCTTCACACAAGTACACCTATTTTAATGTTACATTAATTTGTGATGTGAAGGTTTGTAGGTACCTACACTTCTATTTTATCCAGTTATGATTGGCATACCTTATTTAAGTCTATGTGCAGTTTGTTCTGGCATAAAGTTTTAAATAAATACCTATTATAAATTGCACTTGTAAAAGCAAATTTCTTGTCAGACAAGGAATCGAACCCTGTGTCGCTATCCGGGCGCATATACCACTCTGCCATACCATCCAACGTGTCGGTCAGCCTTTGAATTTTGCAAGTGCTATAACGCGTAACTTTGGCGTCTCATATTTATTTATAGTAGGGGAGCCCAAGGGGATTTTGGGATTTACTAAAGCGCGGCAGATTAACATACAGGGAGGAACCTAGTACTCATTAAATACCTCCACCAAGTGTTAGCCCCATACCTATATGTGGCCTCGCGTCAAGGATAAAGGATCAGATTAGTAAAAAAAATTGATCATCTGAAATTCTCGAGCGCCTCAGATTAAGGTAGGGTAAGTTAGTTATATGCTAAAAGTATATATTCCACTAATCTGTCAATTTTCGATCGACGATAAAAAGTAGGAGGGTTACAAACTTGTAAAAAAAACGTTATCTCGACTTTCTGGAGCGTGGCTAAATTTTTATTTATTTTGAAGGTAATAATGCAACGTTCAAGAATAATATATCATTTGACGATTTCCGTAAGCCGAAGTAAGGAAAAATAATCGATAAAGTTTAATGCGTGCAGCTACATGATGCCGGTACTCCCCTTCTCGCGTTTCTATTCCTCTCTCACTCTTTCTCTATCTATTCCTCTTTCACTCTTTCTCTATCTTTCGCAAATTTTTGGTTTCTTATTTCATCTTTGTAAATTTAAAATATGACACTGTGAGTGTTAAAAACGTTTTAAACCCTATGACTCTCTAACTCCGTCCCCACTTTGGGTTCAGTTGCCATGACGCCAGCTGAGTGCGATTGATGGTTTTGTTTACAACGTATTTGTAACGCCTGAAATTATCTTAGAGTCAGAAAAGGAAGATGATTCTACCGACGAAGATGATGATTAAAATAAAAATTCTCTAAAACATTTTTTTTTATATATTTATTTTCTCATAAATAATTTTTTTCTCATAAATAAAACTTCAAAGAATATATACCTACTGTTTTATTTGCATGCTGTTTTTCAAGCTCTGTATTTTTTTAAGTTAAAAGATTTAAAAAAAAAACTTCCATTTTTAGATTAGGCGAATCCCTCCAGATAATCGTCAGATTATGATACAGCACATTTAGGGTATATAAATGAACCATATGTATCTTAATCTGACGCGCTCGAGTATTTCAAAATGGCGATTTTTTTGCACATTCTAATAATCGTCGCGAGTTTGGGTCACATCCAAATCGTCAGATTATTACATAAGAGCCTTCTTTTAGGTTCAATTAACATTCCCTTTGCAAATCTGACGCGCTCGATTCAATTTTCTTTTTCGTTTTCAACCCTTACGTACGTATGGTTTCAAAAATACGTAGGATATGCATGCTTTTTATATCTGACGCACTCGAGTATGTCCATGCAACTGTTTTTTTTACATTTTTGAAAATTTATAGCCGCTCCCCCACCGATGCAAGTGTATATATTATATGACATTTTTTTCTTCTTATCATCTAAGTTTCGCAATCCAATAGGTCTCTTTTACGCTCGAGTAAATCCCGATTTAGCATCCTGGGCTCCCCTACTATTACCTAAGCATATTACGTTGATACTTAGGTAACGCCCGACGGCTCGATGCAAAACAAGGAGTGTTAGGTGTTTGACTGCTACTGTGTGTATATGTGCCGTAGACCCGTAACTCTTAGCGCTTACACTGTTTTTTTATTACATACTTTGGTTAGGTTAGGCATAGATTAGTTACTATGCCGGCCGTTGCGGGTTCAAAATCGAAACCCGCAACGGGAAAATGTTTGTGTGATGAGCACGAACACTTGTACCTAAATCATGGATAAGTATTTATGGGAGACGCCAATATTGGCGTAAGAAATTTTCTTCCTTGTGTTACGAATACTAAACAAGAATATTCTTGTTTAGTATTCGTAACACAAGGAAGAAAATTTCTTACTTCAAATCCACGGCAATTGGTGTGTTGCCCGTCGCATATTTATATTTATTTATTCATTAATACCAAAACTTACTTATCCTCCGGTGACTTCTTGTTCCTCTCCTTCAGGTATCTCTTGGCAGCGCCCTTTTCCGAGCCGCCGTACAGAATCGCTTCGACCTCCGGCTCTATAGGCTTCATTAGGTCGTCCTTCTCATAAGGCACAAGCTTGTGGAGTGGCACCTCCACTGGTTGAGGCACTTTCTCGTCCAGTGACTATTTTAATACAACACACAAATTTAATACAAAGGACACAATGTCGGTTCTGTCTAAATACACAAAGATTCTATCTAACCATTCTGTGACTTATTTTGTGTCTAAAATCTATCAACAACCATGGGTTGTGGTAGTATGGCAAAGGGTTAGTTTTTCAGACTACTGCTACTCTTTAGCCAGCTAGTCAGTTTCGATAACCCCAGCCAGTAAAGGCTACAAAGGATAAAGATACTACATCGTAATTCTGGACTGCAGCGGTTCCGTTAAACTAAAATAGTTAGGTATTTGCAGTACAATTATTGTATGTGGTGAAATTCAATCCAAGAAACAAGTTTATCTCTCATTCTACCCCTCACACGCATACAACGAGTAGTCGAGCTTCTAGACTCCCTATCTCTTCTAATGAAACTTATAGACGCGCAGTTTACCAAAATAAAACTTAATAGCCTACCTTCATGAGTTCCTTTGCTATGTTTATAGACGCATCTATCTCTCGGACGTGTTTGTCCTTAGCATCTTGCAGCACAGTTATGAGGTTGTTCTGGTACCAACGCATGATGCGCCGGTTGGACCTGTTCATGGCATCAGCTATGTACGCGTGACTCATCTTAATGGATTCCAGGTAACGAGAATTTTGAAAATTGCCGAAATGCGTCGTTTTGTTTGTTTACATGACGATGATTGACAAAAGATTAGTGAATGACAATGTCAATCCCTTGGATAGCCAGAGCGCCTGATGGTGGGCGCTGAGCATGAGTTTCGCGATTTTACCAAGCGCCCACCTGTGGGCGCTTTTTAATTACTTTTTTGCAAAAAAAAATTGGGTGTTTAAATGCTTATTCCTTGGGTATGTTGACCTTTATGAGTAAAAAAACAGATGTTTCTACACCATAGACCGCAAACAGATCCGGTTGCTGTCAGTTATTGATTAAAATTCGATTTTTTTTTCTCGCAATTTTTGTCGTATATGTCGTCACCCTACCACGAATTTTTTTGGTTCTATTTTTTCATTTTTGAATACATTTTTTTTATTACAAGCATAGGTTATTTATTCAGTAACAATAAGCTTTTTACAGAATGATAATAGCTTGTTTCAATAAGATTTTATAACTGTTTACGTAACGTGTAACCTGACACCGCGCGAATTGCGAACGCGCACGCAGTCCACCGCGGAAACGCGACCGCCACCGCAATTGCGCCTTAGGAGGTTAATCACTTATTGTTTTTTTTAGGTCGGCTTATACAGGGTGTGGCCTGTAATAGGAGCAACAATTTTAATTAAAGGTCGTTTTAAGCAACCAGCTTAGAGCAGGGCAACCAGAAATCAATTCTGTTCGGTTTAATTTATCATAATGAAAAGTAATTTATAGGTACTTAACTTGACTAGTCAAATGATGTAAACAATCTTTTTACAACTTTTTAAATAATAAGAGTAAATAAAATTCATTAACTATTTGATTAAAAAAGATCTCAGTGCTAAACGATGAATTATCTTTGTAGTTGGTCAGTTTTGTGTTTATCTTATTTTAAAATTAATTATTTCGGTTAAAAGTAACGTCAAGATTGTTTACAAAATTGGACAAGCAAAAACGGATTTTACGTTCATCAACTAAGTGCACCAAAGTAACAATTACACTCGCATACTCGCTTTCGAGATAGTTCAATCTTGCAGCTCGAATCATCAATAATATTTCGACACGCAAATAATGTGGAATACATTCCAACCAAGCGACTGAAAAAACGATCAGTAGGAATTAAGTCACAGTTAAAACACATTGTAAATGAATTAATACTCAATTTATTATCACAATTTACTTAATTATATGATACACAAACATAAAGCATAATTTACATTTACATAGGAATGTATGTACAAAATAAATTAATCTAAGTTTAATTTAAAGTAGGTAAAAGTATTCTATCAAGCGAGTTTAATGTGATGCAGTAGTCGACCACCTCCACGTAGCAAAATTACGACTGATGCGTGTATTTATTTACAGCATCCTTGTTACTTATAGCATCAAAGCTACTCATACAGAATGTTTCTATGTAAAGTGTCTAACCGATGCGGGGTGATAGGTGACCACCACACCTATCAAAATATCCCTTATGTAGGTATATGCCGAGATATTTGCGAATAAAGTTTGTATGGAAAATAATTCTTAAGGCAACTAAAAACTTTAATAGCACTCTCCCATTAAAACTAGTAAACTAAAATCTTATTTAAAAGTGAGTACAGTCAGGAAAAAAATTGGTGTTTGAATTAAATTTTTGAACTATGGCTAGACATTAAGTAAGGAGCTTTATTATGAAAATATCTCGATAATTGCTCAACATACATATGGGTTCATTTAATAGGTATGGTGGTTACCTATCACCACGCATCGGTTTGACATGTTACATGAAACACCATATTTAGTATCGCAATAACTTTTGAGTCCATCTATGTTAAATCTCAAAGAAACCAGCTGTAAGATTGCAGGCGTTGATTTATTCAATCATTATCCATCTTATTTCTACACCCACGATTCTTCTAAGCATTAGTTTAGACTGCGACCGCCAGTCTTGCGTCCCTTAACAGGATTGCCAACCATTTGCCTAAGAAGGCCGGGGAGCCTCGTGGCCTCTCTCGCGCCGCTGTCAAGGTTCTCTGAAGGGATCGCGCAGAAGTCGTCTGAGACGATTACAACAGAGCTCAGAGCACCTAATAAGGTGATAAGATAGATAACTATCTTATTTCTACATTCAATTTATCTCATCTGTAATGTTAGTCCAGTTTTGCGTCCCATAACTGGGCAGCCTTCTATTTGTCTGGTATCGAAGGTAGGTACCGAACAGTAGTCGTCGACGAGCGGTAGGAGCCGCTGAGCCTAGAAGTCACCCTAATAAAACATTGGACACCAATCACATTCATTGCTCTGATCTCAAAGTAAGTAGCTAATGCACTTTTATTATGAAAATCAGGAACAAGCTCTGGTGGTACCACAAAACCCAGACCCGAGACCGTTATTTCTACATTAATATTCTTCTCACATTAGTTCTGACTCTGCGACCGTCCGGTCTTGCGTCCCATAACTGGGCTACCGCCCATTTGCCTAAGAAGGCCGCGGAGCCCCTTGGCCTCTCTCGCGCCGCTGTCGAGGTGCTCCGAGGGGACCGCGCAGAAGTCGTCGACGAGGGGCAGCGGGCCGCTGAGCCGTTCGGAATATTGCGCTAGGCGAGACTGGTGGCCTATGGGTGAAGTCTTCTCGGCCGCTTGTTGTTGCGCTTGCTGTGGACAGCAAAAGTAGGGAGGCTCAATTTGACACTTATTTACAACTAGCGGTCCCCCGCGACTTCGTCCGCGTGTTTTGAGTTTGCTCCCTCCCCTCCCGTCGCAGCGTCATGTTTTATATCCTAAAGCCTTTCTCGATAAATAAGCTATCCAACACAGAAATATTTTTTCAAATCGGTCTCAGCTTTATAATATATTAGCGCAAGCGCACGTTGTACTTAAGCTGCGAACATTATTTTGGTATGGAGTTATGTTAAAACTGTGATAGCTCCTAAGATATTTATGGGAATCAAATGATATAAAGGGCAACTTGGTTCTAAATGAAATGCTCGTGATGATGAATGTATTTATTTTGATAAGAATAAATACCTGTGTGGATAATACACCTCTAAAAATAATGCATTATTTTTTTACAAATTTATTAACATAAAAAAGGTTGTAGTAAGTCAACCATAAAAGATAGACATATGCTGTCGCGGACTTTATTATAGAACTCTTAATGCTGAACAATCCTGTCATACATGATTTTTGTGTAACTTAAGCGGTTTCCGCAGCGTATGCAGCGGAAGCTGTCAAAAGGAATATCTTTCTCCCGTTTTCGCAACATTTTTCATTTCTGCTGTGGTGTTAAGAGTCCTTTATGTTATATAGCCTAAAGCCTTCCTCGATAAATGGACAATCCAACGCAAAAATATTTTTTCAAATCGGGCCAGTAGTTTCTGAGATTAGCGCGTTCAAACAAACAAACAAACAAACAAACAAACAAACAAACAAACAAACAAACTCTTCAGCTTTATAATATTAGTATAGATAAGAATAGCGGACCAAGTTGCGGACCCAGCGAACTTTGTTTCGCCCCTATCCTCGTCTCGCCCGGCCACGTAATTAAAGAAAAATGTTAAGGGTGCACAACCCTTATCACTAAGGGGTATGAAAAATAGATGTTGGCCGATTCTCAGATCTACTCAATATGCTCACAAAATTTCATGAGACCGATTTGATGATGATTCCGATTCTCAAGCTGTTTCGGAGGAGTACGGGAACGAACATTGTGACACGAGAATTTCATATATGTTTAAGAAGATAAGATGTAAAAACAGCTGTTGAACTTTATGGGCGGTTACTGGACACCAAGTAGCGCAACACTTCGCCGCCAAAATAAGTTTTACATTTATTTGATATTTTAATGATGTTATTGTATGTATGTTAGTTTATATACGATTATATCTGTATATGAATTGAATATATTGAATATTATCTATTGAACGATTTGTATAGGCCTTTGTTGCCTGATATAACTTTCTTTACCATCATCAGAATTAGAGAGACCTAATAAAAAACAGCCAAGTGCGAGTCGGACTCGCGCACTGAGGGTTCCGTACCAACTTACTTCCACTAAGCTAAAATAGCACAATATTGAGTTGGCAACAAATATAACGACGCACCGCCGCCACATGCGTGGTTCTATAGCTTATTGTACTATTCTACTGGCAGACCACTTACACACAAGTTACTGTTCGGTCGCGTTCTTCGCCGCCTTACCACTTTCAAACAAAATTGCTTTCTACATACGACACAAAAACGGGCGTCACATCAAATAACGTAAACAAAGCAAGGTGCAACCGATTTTGACTTCTTTCTGAGGTGGAAAGGCGGCAGAGTCGTCGATAGTACAAAACATGAGTTAGATCATCAGTAGGCCTAACATGTACGACTCGATATTATTTATCGCGCCTATAAAATTATTTTATTTCCTAAACTACATGTTTTCCAACACTTTATTCACTTGTTGTAAGGCA
The DNA here is from genome assembly GCA_963924145.1 of Pyrausta purpuralis. Taxonomy (NCBI): domain Eukaryota; kingdom Metazoa; phylum Arthropoda; class Insecta; order Lepidoptera; family Crambidae; genus Pyrausta; species Pyrausta purpuralis. The sequence continues at coordinate 7,428,162 of OZ001657.1, read as the reverse complement.
ATCCTAACTGCTTTTAAAATCAAATGAATACATCGAAGTTAATAATAAAAAATTCAATGTGATTAAAAAAAAGTTTGAAATTTATCGATAACCGCGATAAATGACAAATAGGCGCACATCTTAGGCCCGCAGACAACAGTTTTCTATATTAATTAAGGCCAAGTATTTACCTTGCCCCTAAGAGCAGTGACTTCATCCTGCAGTCTCTTCACTAGGGCGGCGTCACTCTCGTAACTAGTGAGTGTAGGCTGTGGCATGCATTGGAAGACTGTCGCTAGCAGGTTGTGTAGCGAGACCAGCACACTGTCCTGCCATGATCTATTGAAGTATAGAGTGAATGAGGGGTTCTCTTCAGGTTTTTGTATGTAGGGGAGCACTGAAAATAATTTTCATTTCTTACTCTATGCTCTTCTCCAAGGGAGTGAGATAGTCAGCTCGAATAAAAAAAGTGTTATCAGATATAAAACCAGTGTTTGACATAGAACACAAAATCAGACATCTTAAGCGAAAGTGGGCAAGACACACTATATGTGGCAAAGAAAAACAGTCCAAGACAATGGTACACAAGGGAAGATCATCTAAATGAGACTGCGGAGTGGAGAAGGTAAGAGGAGGCCTTTGGAAAGGGGCAACTGAACTTGCAGCAGAAAAAGACGGATACAATTGAGTTCTAAATAATGTCACTGAAATAACTGTGCTGATTCAAAATGAGGCTTAATTATAATTAAACTCTAAACTAAATAGTTTATGGTTAAAGTTGTATAACAAGTTATAGTTTCTCATTATGATTCTTGTTAGAGTTCCATGAACAAAGCCCCCAATTAAACAAGTCAAATAACAGTAAGAAAGAAGAATAAGACTAATGTTTGTTATGGGTATATAACAAAAACAATTAAAAAAATTAAATTCAAGTAGGTACATTGACATTATTTATTATTTGCCCTGTTCTCAGTTCTTGATTTTACCTTACAATTGAAAATATGTTAGTCCAAAGCTAACTGTGCTCAGTAACAATAACTGCCTGTAAGTATGTTAACATCATCATCATTATCAGCCAAAGGATGTCCACTGCTGAACATAAGCCTCCCCCATGGCTTTCCACAGCGAGGTCATCTGTCCATCTTGTTGGTGGACGTCCTAATTTTCATATGTTAACATAACAGATGAAAATAATACTAACTGTACCAATCTTTCCACTCATTCTGGCCTTGCAGCTCAGGGAGCATTTTAGCAAGGAAATCTGCCACTTTTTCATTGCGAACACCTCCTGTGCTCTGAGCCGCTACCACCAAGTATAACTTGTAGAGACTGTATTCTAATTTACGAACAGCTGAAAAAAAAAACAAAGTAGATTAACAGCCTCACAAACACTCAATCAGTCATATGTTTAATAGATGTCACCATTGTATTGTAAAAACTGAATGATAGCCTAACGGTTTGAAATCTGTTCGATTGTAATGTGTCAATTATACAAATTAAAACCGTTAGATTATAATGTCGCGGTTTTTACAGTATCACGGGGACATAGACATACCGGGCTGTACATGCATTTCAAGTTTCGAGAAAACTAAGCTGTCTAAATGAGACCAGTATTCCTTTAACCCGTTGAGATCAGAAACATTGATATAATGCAAAATTTGCTCCATAATCTTATCCACTCTGAATCCTTTGTCTTTATCCGCCTTCAAATCAGTATCAAAAGCCTTCACGGTCGAGTTGAAACCTCGATATAGTAAATATTCACGCACTAATTCATCTACAAACTGGATATGGGCCATAATTGTTTATTTTCTTATAAATTTGGGGAATTTTAATCCAAAAGGACGATTTTTAGTTAAAAACTCGTTTTGCTTTCCTAAAATTGCAAACATAGAAAATGTCATTTTTTTGACAGCAAAGTTTGAAGCACAATGATACCAACATTATAAAGATAAAAGGTGTTCACAAAAATAATTATTGTCATAACTAACTTACAAAGTATTTAATTTGGATAAGAAAGCTTTAAAAAAATCTAAATTAAACCAACCGACTAAGGTAGACTACTGCCCTGCCCGATAATCTACTGTTCAACCGATGTTTAAGATTCTCTATCTCTACTATTTCTGCGCAATAAAAATTTTTTTATTGATATTTTTCAATATTCGGTGAATGAAGCCTTTTCCCTGCGCACCTTGACACTCCTTTCACTTACCAACACAACAAAAAAACAAAATCAAAATGTCAATCGCCTTCAATCAGCTGTCGATTTTTTATTGAAGATAATTTATTTGTTGTTGTATTTTAGCATAATGTGTGAATAAGTGTGCATTTGGTTTTGTGAAAAGTGTTGAATAAATCAGTCAAAGTGGTGTTAGTTGTGTGTGGGGGGCGATGGCGGTGGGTCGGGAGTGAGGGTGGGCGCGGGCTAGGCTCGGCGTTGGAGCCTCGGGGTCAGGCATGCGGCGGCATGTCGGGCGAGGCTGCGGGCACGTCGCGCGGCCTCCGCGTATACAAGATCGTGGTGCTGGGTGACGGAGGTGTCGGCAAGTCCGCGGTCACGCTGCAGTTCGTCAGTCACAGTTTCTTGGATTACCATGACCCGACTATAGGTATGATTGTGCAGCTGTTTCATGAGGAGCTCGTAGATATTTCTAATTGTACTATACATGCACAGTAAAGATTTTTACCGCCTATCACCTTTATAGTTGTTTACTAGTATTGTGTGTATTATGATAGTAAAATAAAATCCAATTATTTTAATACTATCTTATGTATCTGTAATTCTGTATGTGTTAGTAAAGCTTTTACAAATCGGCATATATCCTAGTCACCACAAAGGTACTCAAATGCTATCTACTGGTATAGTGATTTAAATATTTACACAGTAAATTATACTGTGTAAATATTTAGAGTATTCGTTAACTGATTTTCACTACATTTTGTGAAATAATTTTGTTTGCAGAGGATTCTTATCAGCAACAAGCTGTTATTGACGGGGAACCTGCATTATTGGATATATTGGACACAGCCGGCCAGGTTAGTTTTAATTTGAATATTACTAGCTTTTTAGACATGTCTAAGTGTTGAAACTAATTTGTATTTGTGGCCAACATTGTTGTGATTTGGTTTATAATTTATTTAATCAATTATGTACAGGGTAAATTAAATTTAAATTTAAGTGTGTGATGATTATTTTCAAGGGTCTTTTCCTCATCAGCTATCAATTTAAATTTACAGTTTATATCTGCTAGGCCTAGATGTATAGTATGATCTAAAATTTTAATTTATAATTGAAGTATTGTCCAAGGTATCTTTATTCTCTCTCTATTTAGGTTTAGCCAGAAAACTTTAATTTAATTTTATAATTTGTTTATTCAAAAGATTTATTTATTCAATCATACATAAATGTCATTTTAAAATTGGCTGTTTTACTTATTCTTATTTATATTTATGATGTTGGAAAAATTGGCCTTATAGAATTAGATTTTTGTTAACCAACAATCTTTTGTTTATGCAACCAGACTCGGCAGACAGGTAGCTGAAGTATTAAAAAAATAACCTGTACTAATTAAATTTTCTGCTTCATTCAATCTTGCTCTTATTTGATTAATCTTGAAAAAAATCATTTAAAATCATTTAACCCGTCTCGCGATTAAATTTAACAATGACAATATTATAAAAAAAAGATTCTCTATGAACCATAGACTCATTCTTTGCAGCCAACACTGTCTGTAGCGAAATTCGGATCAAAGAAACAAACGACAAATTGACCAATAGCGAAATGTACACCGGTATGTGCACAAATCGCGTCGCATTACAAAAAGTTATGCATAGGGGTGTGTATTAATCGCGGGACGGGTTAACTTCATTTAAATTTCTTAACTTGTGTACAGGTGGAGTTCACAGCCATGCGAGAGCAGTACATGCGTTGCGGCGAAGGCTTCGTGCTATGCTACTCGGTGACGGATCGCCGCTCGTTTCGCGCCGCGGCGGAGTATAGGCGATTACTAGCGCAAGCGCGGCCGGCGGAGAGATTGCCACTAGTACTGGTTGGCAACAAACTCGACCTGGCACCGCAGTTCAGACAAGTAAGATACTGTGCTTTGCTTCGTAGCTTTGTTACGGATTGTAGCTTATTGTGCGCTGTAGTGGAGCGTACAAGGTGTTGTTTTAGTCAGTGACATCCAACACAGGGATAATATGAGTTATGCTTATTAAATAAAACTTTAAATTTATAATTATGCAAGTTTTAGAAAACTTTTTCACAACATTAAAAAAAAAAAACAAATGGGGAAACTCACCTAGCGCGTATATACGTAATAATACGACCTCCGTGGTGTAGTGGCTAAGCACGCTGGTTTCGAGGCGTCGCCGCTCTGAGGTCCCGGGTTTGATTCCCGGTCGGGTCAATATGGAAATCAAAATTTTCTATAATGTCTCGGGTCTGGCTGTTGTGGTACCGCCGTTGTGTCTGATTTCCATAACACAAGTGCAATTAGCTACCTAATTTGGGATCAAAACAATGTATGTGATTGGTGTCCAATACTACGCCATAGCTAGTAGTAAAAATAATACTAACTACTACTAATATGAAAAGTGGTTGAAATTATTGACTTTGCATATGTCATCGTTTTAAACATATCCAAAGCGAAGCCCAGTGAACGTTTAAAAGTAGTAACATTCATTTATGTTCATTTGCTAGGTGAGCACAGAAGAAGGCAAGGCGCTAGCGACACAACTTGGCTGTCCGTTCTTCGAGACGTCCGCGGCGCTGCGGCATTTCGTCGACGACGCCTTCCACGCGCTCGTGCGAGAGATACGACGCCTCGAGAGACAGAGACAGGTAACTGACATTTATATTAAGAAAAAAAAAAGTTTAGTGCCTAGAATCTCGATCACCTCAGCTTTCAAATAATATAAATCGCATCAAAATCCGGTCCATTCGTTTAGGAGCTACGATTCAAAAGACAGACAGATACTCAGACTGACACCTTTAAAATGCATAACACCCGTCTTATTGCGGTGCTTAAGCCCTGGGGGCTTAAGCTTATATAAGTTTATAATCTTTAGTTTGAGATTCCTTAATACTACACCTTCTACGCGTTCGTTGGAGAGATAGAGAGACACAATCGTGCTGCGGAAATCAGCCAGCCCTACGTCGCCTCCGACTTCGACGCCTTCTACGCCCTCGTATTTGGCATAATGTTGGGCGGTACGTTTGTCTGATTGGGGCGTTTCATGCAAACAACTGCGTTTATGAGTGGCTATGATCTCTCGGTAAAAAGTACCCTAAAACTGGCTCTAAACTAAAGGTGAACGCACATTCATTTAGGACTCGTACACATAGCCGATTCGGACGAATCGACCGCGTCGAAGAAAGCATGAGATAGCGCTATCAGTGACAGATAAAGGTGGGATTCAGTATGAAGTTTTATCTGGCGATTCGACCGATTCGGCCGAATCGACCGCGTCGAAGAAGTCATGAATACCCGGAGAGCCGTCCGAGTCGACAGCATTAGCCGCGTCTAATCTGATGACATCATCCGAATTCGTCTAGGATTTCTGGGTTCTTCCAAATTCGGACGATTCGACGCGGATTAGTGTGCGAGGTTTCATTAGATTTCATATAAAGAATTCTATAATTAGTTTCGTTCGGCGCGTTCAACTCTAAATGTGCGTTCACCTTTAGCGTGACTATGTCAGAATCGACAATGTAGCAAGCTTGCCCAATGAGAATTCTGAGGAGCACTGAGAAACGCGTCATCCAACCTGAGCCTAATTTATGGTTTAGGAATCTACCTAACTAGCAACGTTACTGGAAAGAAATATTCTTTGTATTAAAAACTATGACACTGTTCCTACTAGACCGTTCCGTCACCGACCAACACCGTAGCGTGCCATTTGCGGAGCGTGTAAGGCCCTTCTCCCATCACGATACGCCCGCGCGACTCTAGTCTTGGAGACTAGTCGCCGCGAAGTATCTCACATACATTTATATGGAGACTCTTACACTTACTGGTATTCTACGCGTTCGCGACTAATCTTGCGATACCCCGCCGTGTTGGACGCTTGTGCGTCGCGTCGCGCGCGTTTCGACAAGATGGCGGCGGAGCAAGAAACAAATATTAAGTTTGTACAAGAAATTGAAAAACATGCTTGTTTATATTACTACATATTACCTGAATACATGCGAAAAAAAATAATAGACAAGACTTGGGCAGAAATTGGGATAAAACAGAAAAGCTGCAAGAGCTTCTTTAACACTGGAGTCGCTCGACATAACGTCCGTCTACAAAAAAGGCGTTTGCACCAATGATGAATTTAGTAACTTTTCAGTAGCATAATATGCGAGCGTCGCGTAGCGAACATGTATCCAACTAGTATTATACTCGAGTATCGTACCCTATATGTATCGTAATGGGAGAAGGGCTTAAGTAGTTGCTCTCGCTCCATATAAAGGTGAGACAGAACGCTATTGATCCGTTCAGTGGGCACAGTAAAACGTTTCGACTATAGTGTTACTTTTCGTGTCTCATAAGCTCCTAGCACAGTCATGTACGGTAATACGTGTAGTTTCTGGCCCTTTAAGGACTTTGACTCATCACGCTCATAATATTATTTGATAGGTTTTGGTCATGCATCTGTTTTTCTCGTCTTTAAAACCTGATTTTGTTTTTTAAATTACAAATAATTTAAAAATATTTATATTATGAAATGCAAGTCAATTTTGGCAATGTCTATTTTTGCAGTTCCTGACCACCTTTTCTTAATTTCTGCCCCCCTAACGAGCAGTTCTTGGCCCTGCTGAATTCTAACCAAATTTTAAATTAAAACTATTTTTCAGATAAATAAATGTAAACAGATCCAAACCATAATTTCCAACTATGGGCTTAATTTGGGATTTTTCCGTTTTTAGGGTTCCGTAGTCGAATGGCAAAAAACTGAACCCTTATAGTTTCGTCAAGTCTGTCTGTCTGTCAGTCTGTCTGTCTGTCTGTCTGTCTGTCCGTCCGTATGTCACAGCCATTTTATTCCGTAACTATAAGCATTACACTGTTGAAATTTGGTGGGAAGATGTATCCTGTTAACCGCTTACCGATTCTTATACAAAAAATAAAAAATAAGGACATTAAGGCTCCCATACATGAAACTGAAACCAAAAAAATATTTTTTTGTCAAACCTATGCGTGTCTATGAATAGGTCTTTTAAAATGACATTGAGGTTTCTAAAACCATTTTCTTTTAAAGTCTAACGTTTCTTAGCTAGACGCTCCCAAAGTGGTAAAATGGGCGTCCCCCCATCTAACTTCTAAACCAAGCAAGTGTAAATTTTGAAAAAAATATGTAATGTAGATCTTCATAAATACTTTCAACTAAAATTAGTTCGAACGGGATCGAACGAGTTGTTTTAGAGATAAAGCACATTTTCAACAACCGCAAACATAACTTTGTACTTCATACAAACACTATGAAAAACAAAGTTATATTTGCAGTCGACAAAATATTGTGGTATTTTACTTAGTAGAAGTAAGAGGATTCCCTAATTCAGTTAAAGTTGGTACGGAACCCTCAGTGCGCGAGTCCGACTCGCACTTGGCCGGTTTTTTTCAAACTCTTCTCACAAATGAGAAAATGGATGCGTAAAACAAATCAATGTAACGAACAGCAACGAACCCTGCGAAACAGCGAGCTCAAGTGGTAATGTGCAAGGCTTTAAGCGCAAATGATGATAGCCGTCGGGGCAGAAAAAATCTATATTAGAAAATCAAATGTCCAGAAAAGATGTTTACTAGAATATGACCTTGTATCGATTAATTAAAGGATCACCTTGGATGCAGACCGCCTTCTTCTTCTTCTTCTTCTCCTTCGCCTTCAGTGTTACGGAGCTAATGATGAGATGATACTTAAAGCTACTTGGTTGTGAGCTGCTAGCTTAGTGCACGCCAGTAATATTTGGGTAAGAAAGCACGGAGGCTCTGGCTTATGTATATCAAACGAGATTAGAAGTATGTTTAATATTTTAAGATGATAACATAGAAAATGCAATCCAAAATCGTAACATTTTCATTAATTGGGCCCTAGGCCACTGACTGCAAAATAAAAAAATACGTTACTAGCTAAGGGGGGCCAATAACTGAAAATGTTAAAATTTCCATTGTAGTTGTTAGCCAGCCTCACAATTATGTACTTTGTATGAAATGAAATAGTAAACGGTCATTTATATATAATTGCTGCTAGTATAAAGTGCAGTTACAAATAAAATCATTGAAAACCTAAGGCTATATGCTTACGTTTTCGTTAGTGATCAACACCTTTTTTTTTAAAATTCAAATTCAATGTTGTCGATAATACGGTTGCTAAGTAGTTTATTTATTTTTGAAATCACAAATAATAGTATGCCGTTGGTCAAAATCTGAAACTTGAAAATTTGTCGCCAGGTGGCCATGAACTGCCGGAGGCCAGAATAGGTACGAATTACAGACCTCTTTTCTCATATCCGTATGCCGTGGTTTCCAGTCGTCGCTGATAGGCACGAGCGTGGCGCCCTCTGGCGGGGGCCGGCGCCGCTGGCGTCGCCTGCGCAGCATCTTCGCGCTGGTGTTCCGGCGCCGGCGCCGGGAGCCCTAGCGAGCGCCCGCGGCGGACCCGCCGCCCTGGGCCACGCCCGCCTCGCCCAAGCGCTTCCTCATCTGCCACAGGAACCCGGAGTACTAGCGTACTACCATCGAATGAGTACGCCGATTCGAGTCGAGCGAGCGATAATAGCCTAATGTTGAACGGCTGTACACCGCATTAGCTCGTAATGTGTACAGCGCAAGAACTGCGCAATTCTTGGCCCCCCGGTTCATAATTGATCTACCTTCAACCCTTCAAGAATATTTAGAAAATCCGCGGAATAAAAAGACCAAATTAAAAACATATTTTCTTACTTTAATAAGCATGCACAGTGTCTAGATAATAATAATTTATTCTGAATTTGTCGCAGTGTTATGAAGACATCCATAGACACAACCATATTTATTAGACCTTTTTGTAGCCATCTTTACGATAAAGCGTTTAGGCACACAAAATAATACTAGCAATGCATCGGTAGAGCGTGCGACGCAGCCTCGACTGTTTCGTCCTTATTTTATCAGTGTGTGCGTGCGACGACGTATACGGACGGGCGCGCACACATATAAACAAAACTCGGTCTGCTTGTATGAAGTTACCGTACTTATTTGATTCTACTGCGGAACTAGGGACGTAAGTGATGGTGGCCGAGTGGAGTAGACGCCGATTTCACCGTTATGAAACTGCGTTTTTGTTTTTGTAATCATCATGCGATCAGTCCTGTTCACTATGAGCAGATTTGGTGAGTTGATTTATTCTGGTTTCTCATCAGTAACACCTACGTATCATACCATATGGACAATATTGGATCCAAGAATGGTTGGTGTTGCCAAGATCAAGGTTCTGCGTTTATAAGTATATCTCGTTAGATGAAAACAACCACATTATAGAAGAGAAGAATATTAATCTTTAATTTGCTTTAAATCACATCAACATAAACCACAATAAATAATCATTATTTTCTTTTTAATCATGGATTTCCGGAGATAAAATTAATCAAACACTGACTTTTTAGGTGGATTTCCTGGGCTTAAACAGAGACGTAGTAAACCTAGACTTGTAGTGAGTAGGAATCTATAAGAACAGTTGGAGCAATAACCGCATGACGAGAAAAATGCCCTTTATCTCTGGCTCATACAAATAAATATTATTTCCATGTCAGCTACCATGAACAAAGTAACCGCTCATAAACTGTGATTTACTTTGATTAGTGTTAAATTTTCGAATAAAAATCAGATGTGTTCCACACAGCAGTTATTTTAAAATGACAATTTGGTGTAACTGTTTGCGTCTTTATTTGGCGTATTTTCGCTGGTTTTCTTACGAAAAACACTCGGAATATTAACGCAAGTGATTAAAAAATAAAGCTCCTGAACGTAGTTAAACATAACGGTGGAATTGGCAAAAAAAAGGAATGTGACTCGTGGAAAATGTACATTTGTAGCGATTTTAAACTAGCGATACGAACCTGGCAATTTGACTTCATGCGGATAAAAGTTAAATAGATTCTTTAAATATTTTTTGAGAGATAAACATGTAATAAGTAGTTTTGTCGTCAAGCCAAAATACCTATGTGTTCCTAACATGACCTAGTGAGAGTTGGAATATTACGTTAGTCGGTGTTTGATGACAGGATCGTCCCAATAATATCCTTCCTCCCTCTACCTCAAATTGATGTTAAATTAAAACTGTATTTCCTTGAACTTGTGTTCATGTTTTTCTGAATGTATTGTTTGGTTCGTACATGACCCAATTAAGCAGATGCATTTCTTCCAATAAAAATTTAATTCATTGTACGTAGCAATTCCCAAACATAACACACCCACACACACACACACACACACACACACACACACCCACACACACCCACACACACCCACATACCCACACACACACACACACACACACACACACACACAAACACACACACACACACACACACACACACACACACACACACACATCTAGCTATGCTACGTGGAAAATGTACACATCTAGCTATGCTACGTGTATGTGTGTGTGTATGTATGTATTTAATTAGGACCGTGCGCGACGACCGCGCCACAAAATATTGGAGGACTTTGAAACGACAAATAGCTGGCTGTCATAACGAAAAGCAATGAAAATAAAATCAAATGATTTCAATGAAATATTATATTTTAAATGTATTCTATTCAATTACGTTAATCTATAGTAAATAGACTCCCTGAATCAAAGGAGATTATATTAATAACAAAAAAAAAAACTTAAAATCTACCTATTAAAACACGAAACCATTTCCTTGCGGCAAGGAGGCTATGATGCTGGTTGCGTTGCCGCGTAGAATAGCTGTGCTAATTCTTTGAGCTAGGAACCAGCCAGCTTTATTATTGGCTGTTACTGAATTTACTTTTGGTGTATTTTTTCTAAACAGTGGGCCCTAGCAGTTATTCTTTAAAGAATAATTTCAACTTGGAAATTGATGACGCTTCGCTATCTAACGGTTTACAATGTTTTTAACACTCACAGTATTATATTCTATAATCATAAAGATGAAATAAGAAACCAAAAATTTGCGCACGGGCGGGACTTGAACCAGAAACCTCTTGGCCCGGTCAGCCAAAAAAAATTGTTCTATCCACACTCTTGGTTCTTAAGCAGTTTGAAAGAAATGTATCTGTTCACTTTGGGTCGATATTTTGATGTGAATAATCGTGAATTTTATATTGAGCTAGGAGTGAGACAAAACTGGCCTATACTTGCAAAATAATTGACCTTGCTTTTCGTGCATTTATAACCCTTCTTTAATTATTTTGATTATTTATTTGGTCCTCTATGTCTAAGTATTCCCTAACTTTAAATATGTACTTGTTATTAGTATAGCGTAGTTTTGTTGTAGAAATTGTTCAATTTAGTTTAGCAAGACTGCATACGCTAACTCTGTTTTTGTTTTTACTGAGAGTTTATAACAATGTTATTTTAAGTTTTTTTGATGCAATATTATAATATTTATTTTTCATGTACTTAATTCCTGTGACCTGATTTTATTGTACTCAGTAGTCTAAAATGTATCATTTCACATAAGTTCTTTATAGACTTGATAACAACCAGGCCTCCTTGCATTGGTGCAGAATAACAAATAATTCGTTTGTAAGGGCCCAAAAATTGCAACTCCTTGTGGAGATACAAATGCAATTTCGCACCATCGATTCATTCGTGAGCCTTTCAAATAGGATTTTTCTCGCTACAAAAGTCTACAGTGTATGTATACAGGTCCGTATACATTGTAATGTGATGCCCGTTTGTTGTGAGAATATGCATTATTATATTTTTTATGCAATTTTACTGAAGTAAACGTGTTAGTCTCAGGATGTATACGCTAGAGCACCAGGCCTCATGAATAGCTTAGAAGCTTATGTCTTCCGCGACATGGAACCCGAATAAGCAATAAATAACTATATAAACGTTTAAAAACGAATTACGTTATATGTTGAGCCATTGATTATTGTTTAATTTAGAGTTTAAATGTTTAGCTTATACACAGACGTAGTATTATAGTGTCATGCTACTATTCAAATCACGTATAGAGGACCTTTTAGAGATTAATTCGTTAGTGTAATCGATGACGCCATACATTCGCGATTCGTTAACCAAAGTGTAATTCCAATAAGTTACCATTGCGTTCGTGTTTGATGTTTATTTATACGTTATTAACCTTAAAGTACAATTAAGTAATGTAAGTGAGATATATCGAGCTCTTCGTTTAATCTGTGTGACAGAGACAGCAATAAGTATATAGAGTAAAGGAGTATATTTATATTAGCGTATTAATCGGTGTATGTATTTGGTACCCTTAGTCGTCGGTCGAGAGTGATGTGAGTAATGTTAGGTCGAAACGCACAAATTTTAGTGTAGTGTACGGAGTGACTGTTCCATACTGTTTGCGTGTGGATGTCTGGCCTGTGAACGTGCCATTACATTCCATATATGTGTACCAAAATGTCGCCACAATACTACTAAAGATGTTGCAAATATCCGTTGGAAAACTATTGTTGGTGTAATCATTGGTTGGGTATTGATACTGTGTGTTGCGTATCATTCAAACATTGGGTATTTACAAAAAAAGTATTTAAGTATTATATCCGTTGTCTGGCACCCATAACACAAGCTTTGAGTAGCTTACTTTGGGGCTAGATTGCGATGTGTGGAAATGTCCAAAGGATATTTATTTATTTATTTATTTATTTATTTATTTAATTTAATTTATCATTATGTTTGTCTGAGTATCTGCTATACTTTATTTTGTATGAAATGGGTTTCGAAAGCAACAAATCAATCAAGGTTTCATTTTCAGTTTTTTTTAAATCTGTGTTTTCAGCCATGGAAACATACCTAAAATGCCATCAGAATACCACTGACACGGGACAACGGGTTCTGAATGCGGGCACCAGGGTTCACACCCAAGTGAATCTGATTATTTCATTTTCAAAATACTGAGTAGGGCGGACGCAGTTATTAACACTCATTTAATAGAGATGGGCGGATAAAACTTCCACCAACGTGTTTATAGTACTGTGCGACATAAAACTAAGGGCAAGACATTCACACGCATTCACACAACAGCTGGGTATTCACCAGCGGCGCCCAGCGCAACAAGACAGTGTCAAACTAGGGTATTTTATCCTTTCGAAGTATTTATAAGGAACCTGAGCTTTGCCGCGAGCGGCGTCTAACGCCTACATACCTAAATGTAGACCGCGAAATTGAGATCTCGCCTCCGGGGCGCAGGGGTGTGGGGGGAAGCGAGATCTCAATGAAGCGGATTACCTATAACAACAATCTAATTTGAACCTTATTTATATCAATATAAATAAAAACATATTATTGCATTTTAATCATCGAGACGTTTATATCCGCATCCACAATTCAATGTATTTACATTTTAAATAGTTGCAGTATTTTGTCAGGGATGGCTCGGGTATAAACGTCTGTGGGTCAATGTAACCGATTTAATGGTTTACCAGAATACTATGTCACCAAAAGGTTCTTAATCTAGTCATTATTTCGTATAGATAAGTAGGTGTTCGTCTTTAACCTTATGTGTGGAGACTAGAAGAGCGAAACGGTAAATGTATTACAATTGTTTAATAAGGCTAACACATTGTTTTTGGTACAATTTATATTGTCATGAAATTTAAGCTTAGATAATATTTTTGAGGCAATGTAAATTGAACCTTGGAGTTGGGTCACGGTAACTGCCATCCGTAGAGTCTAATAAGCTAATTCATCTTCAAATAAGTAGGATATTGTATAAGCTAACAAATCTATTTGAAAACATTGCTGTAACACTATCAACTGGTTTTTCAAAATCTGATAAAATTACATGTTACTAGTTTTCTTGACCGTTGTTGTGATTGGTGATTTTTTTTAACCAATGCGACCAGTTCCATTTCCTTGCGAGGAAGAAACATTTTATATCTTTAATACTGTCCTTAATTAATCTAGTGTCCATCGTATTAACCACCGTATTTATTAGTGTTTAAGATTGACAATAAGTTTACCACGAAGTAAGTTTCTGCCAGTTATCGTTTCGTTTTTACTAGTGGTGTCGAAAGCGTTATATCGATAATATTGTGTGTGACTAGTGTTTAGCGTTATTCGGAACCAACCTCGTTGTTTCTTAGACATGAGTTGATATGAGTTCTGTGACCAAGTTATAGATAAAAAGGCCTAAATTGCATAGTGGAATGGCTATGAAAACGGTACCTGATCGTATCTTCTATTTCATATCCATAAGGCAACGGTTACCACCAGTCTGCGTCAGTCTAGTCCTAATGGACGGACTGATGTCTAGTGAGATTTTCTTCTGTTTAAGTCATCTAATTTTCCATCATTCTGGTGTCAGTCACGTCGGTCCAAACTGATGAATTTGACTAAGCATGTAATCTTTGTCTTAGGATTGAAAATGAGGGGTACAGTCGTGGTCTCGTAATTAATTAGGAACACTATCAGGACTGCATCCGATATAGATATCGATTGCGATATATCGACGATATTTTGGGTTTGCCGATATATTTGCATCGGCTTTATTTTTTATTGCCGATACAACGACATTTTCCAAATTCCGCGCTTTAAAAAAGTAATGTTAACTCGCATATGATCTGATCTGTGATCGGGGAATCCACGCGTTTTATTCAGTGTGTTGTCTCTCTCACCCGCTTTGTCGTCATTTTGCTATGGCGTAAAAACAATTTCGATACTAAATAAAAATACAGAATTAGATATTGTAACTAATGAGTTTGTCGTTTGCAAAGTCTGTCACGAACCATATAATCTTATATACACACATCAACATGGTCTAGGGATATTTCAATTAAACCTCACATCTGCAGCGGTTATGCATACTCAAAACAAGTGAGGCAAACAAATTCGAAGCTTCGTGATTTAATGCATTAATTGGTGTTGAGAGAAGCCATTAAATTGCCTATTTTTTGAAAGTGTCTCTAATTAGCTGACCACGACTGTATATGCAAGGTGATCGGTAATTCGATTCGATCGAATCGAAGTCATTACTATCAACTACCCTATACTCTGATTTTTAATTAGATAGACCAAAATGACAGCTTCAATCGCACTTTTTTTTTAATATTGCAAGCGTAGTGCAATAGTGTTGTAATAATGCGATTGTGAACGAATAATTGAATTTGTGATACGATATTTCAATTTCGTGATTCTACTTATTTTGATAAATAATACATGTAAAACGTTTAACACAATTACAAAGAAACGTAATACATAAATAAAATTTTCTAATAGGTAAAAAATTAAGTCCCTTCACGTGCAATACCAATATTTTGTATGACTTAAACCTATTTTGACTATTTACTACTTTCTATAAATACACTATTAGAAATTATGATATTATTTTGCAGGTAACATGATCTTAAAACAAAACTTGTTTGGTATTTTTTTTTGTAATACATTAGACACTATTTTATTTTATGCAAGTATTTTTCTGCACAACACAAATTTAAACTATATCCAATTAATTATTCTATAATCATTTAAAAACAACAATTGAATCAAGATTGAAAGATTTTGTCGAATATTTAGGCACATCTTTATTTGTATATTACGAAAAAGTGGCATCCCACCAAATGTCATTTTGGTCTATATAATTAAAAATCAGAGTATAGTTGATAGTAGCGACTTTTTAAGATATTCATGTTTTTATAATTTAAATTGCTCTTGTAAATTTCTCATTTTGATGCTTTTTTGTATATGATCCTAAACCTATTATCTAAACACTTCCTCCAAATAACAATAAGATGTAGCAAGACTCTCAAAACTTCTGTACACATGAACTCGCTAGAGCTCAATTTTTTTATATATATTTTTAATGTCAATTTATTGCAAATGAGATCTACTATTACCACTCCAAAGGAATGTACCGAATTACCGGTCACCTGTAAAGTTATGATATCGGTAAAAGCATAGCCCGCGTAGCGTTCGGTAGAATAGTTTGTAGTAGAATGTTGTTCATTTGTATAACATTAGAATGTTTAGACTTTGTATTGTTATTAACAGATGTTTTAACGATCCTAATGAATGAAAGTTATTTTTAAAGTAATATATTCCAAGTAAAGTTTAGCGCACTTAATAGGTACCTAGTTGTTCAGAGCCCGTAGTCGGTACATATTCGAAATTGACGCTTACAAAATGTTTTTATAATATTTTAACGTTTAATTAATATAATTCCATAGATTAGGGGTCAATAAGTGAAATATATTACCCTGCGTAGGCGGTTCGAACAATAATACAAAATATAATATTGAGTGTTTTATGTACAAAATGTTATATGTTAAAATTGTTGTGAATTTTATGTTTGGTCAATATTTATAAACATGTACCTATTTTGTTATGTGTAATAATTTATAACACCAAATCGTACCTTTCATATTTGTAACTATATTTTATGCAGAATATGTAAGCAGTGTGTAGAGATTTTGTTGAATAAATGTCATGTTTTAAATGAGGTCTATTTTATTTCATTTCAGTATATTGGTTTTCATTTACCTTTTGAGTGTTTCAAAAACTACCCACAACACTACTTGATTATTAAAACGGCTTAAATAAGCCATTGCAAAAGAAAAAGCAAAGCAACTAACCTAAAAAGTAAGTTTTAGTAAGTAAATTCTTTTCGTGTAACTAGTGTGAATATAGTACACAGACAATCACAAAAATAAAACCTCGATCTATACTTTGTTTGTATGGAGCTTTATAAGGCGTTGAAGTGAAACGTGAACTGTTTATATCCGAACTTGTATTCTTGCAGGCCTATTACCAAACTAAAGAGTGTGGAGGCGCAGGTGGAGTCTCAATGAAGCGGTTTACGGTTGAACCTATAGGTACCTGTCTGGCTCCTAAACCAAATCCGGCTGCGTAAATAATACTTCGTTGATAATCAACGACGTGAGGGAGTACTTTTGGTAGCCCTGACGAAGTATCTGCTTCGAAAAAGCTTGACCATCTGTCAATTTATTTGTCAGCTTATTCCTTAGATACACGATTTTCGAACTAGTTACCTAATATGACTTGAAGAAGGGTCAACGTGACAATAGTTCGCGGGCCAGCGCTTCGCAGGCAGTAAACTGTAACGGCACGACTCTGACGCTATCGTAAACCTATTCCGCTACTGGATTTAAGGGGCAGCTCTCATTACAAGAATATATAATAGCTCAATATGCATGGGAAATATTTTAGCATTCAACAGAGTAGATAACTGCATATATTCGCCGGTTTGGCTTGGAAAAAGCAGTGATCACTATTATGGACTATTTTTTGGGTGCCTAACACAAAAAAAACGTTTTATTTCCATTTGCTATAAATTATTTGATTGGATGCTAAAAAATGCTAATACATAATTTTTAACATCGTAATTTTACGAGATTGAAAATCTCACAACTTTCAGGTGATAGCTGGTTGTAGCTTAGCTTGCGGAGTAGTTGTAACCTCAGTTGTGACTTTTGATGATAATGGTCGCTACAACAATACGAGGACAAGATAAGTGAAAAGCCTTTTTATTGGATATTAAATGTGTACAATGGGGCTGTTAAAGGTTTATGAAGCTCGTGGTTTGTAATGGTCATAAACTGTAGTGACTGTTAATTCCCAAAACTGCAATAAGGAGGAGGGTAGGAGGATATTGTAACTTACTGTAGGTGGCAACACAGACCCTACACAAACACTGTGTAACAGACCCATTAGGTTGGCGGTAGTGTTGTAAAATGACTGAATCTGACCCATACCTAGAAGTACTATCCCCTATCGGAAGAGAATAACAAATAAAAGCTGTCAAACGAAACCGATTTAGGATGACATGTATGTGTGTAAAATTGTTTATGTATGCGTGTCAGTGATGTTTGCCATACCACTTTTTACAATAATATCGATATCGATAAATTTCATTAGTATCAGTTATAGAAGGTATCAATATAAAACACCGGCTATGTACGAGTCGGACTCACGCACAAATGGTTCCGTATTCGTAGGGTCCGCTAATTTTTTGATAAAATAAAAACAATATATACATTTTTAATTTTATTAAATAATTCCACTTATATCATACAACTAACCACTAATATGATTAATGCAAAAGTTTGTTTGAATGGATTTGGATGAATGGATGGATGTTTGTTACTCCTTCTCGCCATTAGTACTCGATGGATTGTGATGAAACTTTATAATTACTATAGCTCAAACATCAGAATAGTAAATAGGCTATAACTCATAACGATTTATTTGAGATCTGAAATTTTTCGCGGGTAGGTAAAGCCGCCGGAACCGGGAAATTACAAATGTTTTTTTTACTATTCTATTAATATGTTAACAATATAATAACGGTTTAATTAGTCCTACACTATTATAAAAGTCAAAACCTGATACCAACAATGACTGCCATATATGCACCAAACATTGCAATACTCAGATGTTTTGTCAATCAGCGAAGTAACTACAAATGAGATTACGTTCATACAAACATATTAGTTTACCGCGTGATCAACAGTCGACACGAAATATCGATAACTTGATACATCCCTAGTGTAAAACGAAAATTATTTCTTTACACAAAATATTCGTAAATATGTATTAAATGTTATTTGATCTTTGCTTTTTACGTAAATAAACGTTTATAGAAAAGAGTAATCATACACACTACTTAAAAATTGAAGCATGTTGGCAAAAATAAATCGTAAATAAGGACGAGTCGATTTGGAATATTTTACCCGTAAAATGAAAATTTGTTGGTGTGTAAGGTATGAGACCGGATACAAGACGTATACGACACTGGAGAACCCCTGGACGCCAAAAGCGATTAAAATCCTGCCAGGAAGTCCATCCTAATAGTGGTGGAACCATTATGGTATGGGCGGGTATTTGGATCGGCGGAAGAACTGATTTGATTCGGATCAGAGGCAACCTCAACGCTCAAATTTATGCTGAGACGATTGTATCAGACGTCATCGTTCCTCTACAAGTGCAAATCGGTCCTTTATTTCAGTTAATGCATGATAATGCACGACCGCACACCGCAAGAGTTGTAAGACAGACTCTCGCCGCAGCTAACATCAATGTCCTGCCCTTGCCTGCTCAGTCGCCAGACTTGAACCCGATTGAGCATGCATGGGATATGCTACAGAGAAGAGCTCTGCCGAATATGGAGGGTATCCAGTCGCAAGAAGACCTTTTTTTGTTGTTGCAACGAACATGGGCGGCCATTCCACAGCGTGATTTGGATGAACTTATTTTGAGTATGCCAAACCGATGTTCTTGTGTTGTTAGTGTTCGCGGTAGAAACACGGATTATTAATTGTTTAAGTTACCCAATAAAATTTATAAAGAAAACT
Organism: Pyrausta purpuralis; assembly: GCA_963924145.1. Lineage (NCBI taxonomy): Eukaryota > Metazoa > Arthropoda > Insecta > Lepidoptera > Crambidae > Pyrausta > Pyrausta purpuralis. The sequence continues at coordinate 7,408,684 of OZ001657.1, read as the reverse complement.
GTTATTTCAGTCTTTTTTTCGAACTTTAATGTTAGTGGTTCAAATGTCAAAAATCCCTTTATCAGGAAAATGGCAAATTTCTTTATTAATGCAAAGGTGACTTGGTTTATCGTTACTGTAGACAAACGAAAACACTTTATTTGATGAATCGAAAATTTTAATTAATATCAATCAGGAGAAAAGTTATTGCAAAAATATATGGTGATCCCTAGACACTTTTGATGTGTGTATATCTCTCACCCCCGATTTCGCCTTGACTAAACTAGCGTCTAACTAGTTGTCTAAGAAAGTCAAAAATAATTTATTCAATTTATGAGACAAAATGCCACTTATGAACGTCAATAATTAATGTAATATCAATCAATTATGGCCCGTATGGGGCTAGAACATGTCTCCTTATCTTTTGGGCTCTACTAGCGCTTCGAGACAAGACACATTCAATTTGGCAAGTGCTGAGAAGAAACGCCGGAACAAACTCAGTCACCACAAGCTGCCTCAAAAATAATACAAATCATAATAAACAGGTAGGTACATCAGTTTGGTGCAGGCTGGACTGTCCATACATTTTCGTCATTAAGATAGTCTTGAATTTTATAATACCCCTTCGTCATTAGGGTAGTTTTGACATGTAACTTAAATTTATGAATAGGTAGTTCGATAACATTATTAGGTATATTGTTGAAAATTTTTTACAATTTCCCAGAATTGAATTCATTATTTTGGCTAACCTGAAGTTTGGAATGACAAGTTTGTTTTTATTTCGTGTGTTATACGAATGTATGTCACTTTTTTTCATGAAAAAATCTAAATTTTTGCGTACGTATATGATATTATCAAATATGTATTGAGAAGCAACAGTGAGGATGTTAATTTCCTTAAAAAATTAGGTCTATCAACAAATCCAACGCGGATGGCTAGGCAGAGTTCGGGAAACTGCGCAAGAGTCTTCTCGTCTCATTAACCTGTGTTTGAAGACGAAAGTCGTGTGTGTGTACTAGTAAGAACGTACGGATCCGACACGTAGTTTCTTACTATATTTGCTTACAACAGACAGGGCTTTGGCTTATGGCGAGAAATAAAAAAAACGTGTGAAATAAAGAATACGTTTGTAGTCATATTTATAATTCTAAAATTAAAACATTGCAGTAAAAATATGAAATATATTAAGATATTTTTTATCTTATGCTCTTTATTTTTCTTGAAAAGAAATTAGGATCAGGGATACACTTACACTTGTAACCTGTTCATGTTGATCTTGTTGGGTTCATCTTTTCTCTGATTATGACATATGTTAACGAAGACCGCCGGGTCTGCTAGACTCACTTTATTTCTTCTAGCTGGGTAGGCGTATTTCCATACATTGTTTTTTGGTCTTCCTTCATTCTGAAAAATTATATATGTATATTTTTTATATTGACGTTAATGCTTTTCATTCCATTTGTTTGAAACAGCGTTCTTTTGGAAAGCTGAGGGTTTGGATAAATCACAATTTCTTTAGAAATAAAATCTAGCTAGACTTTAATCTCGCTACTATCGAGCTTACTACACGACACGAGAGTGCTTCGTGATGCCGACTAACGTTGTACTGCGTAAACTTGCTACGCTTACGTGACGAATACGTCGAAAGTTCATAACGTACAGTATGATCTGTCAAACGCTTTGTTCTTTGTCGTTTGACAGATCATACCGTACGTTTTGAACTGTCAAATGAATACGATTGCTTTACACAATTCCACCTCTGTTTGCAGATGATACGTCCTTATTATTTAGGACTCCAGGGGGCCAAGATTCTTTAGACGATGTAAATGGTGCTCTTTCACAGGTGCTTCATTGGTTTACCGTCAATAATTTAGTGCTTAATGCGAGTAAACCCGAAGGCATAAAATTTACAATGCTCAATGTCAGACTAGCCCCAACGCAGATCATGTTTAAAGATGAGCCACTAGATACTGTACAAAGCTCAACATTTTCGGGAATTATCGTAGATCATAATCTTCAATAGGGTTCACATTTCGAGACCTAATCAGGGAAACTCAGGTCAGCTGTCTATGCATTAAGAAATATAAGGCTTTTGACTGACGTTGAAACGGAAAGGTTAGTTTTTTTAGCTATTTCCATAGTATCATGTCTTATAGTATCGCGGCTGCAGATATGATATCTATAGAAAGAATATTCATCCTGCAAAAGCGAGCTGTGTGAGCTATTTGCAACCTCACATCTTTACCCCAATCACGAACTTTCGACGTAATCGTCACGTAAGCGTAGCAAGTTTACGCAGTACAACGTTAGTCGGCATCACGAAGCACTCTTGTGTCGTGTAGTAAGCTCGATAGTAGCGAGATAAAGTCTAGCTAGATTTTATTTCTAAGAAATTGTGATTTATCCAAACCCTCAGCTTTCCAAAAGAACGCTGTTTCAAACAAATGGAATGAAAAGCATTAACGTCAACATAAAAAATATACATATATAATTTTTCAGAATGAAGGAAGACCAAAAAACAATGTATGGAAATACGCCTACCCAGCTAGAAGAAATAAAGTGAGTCTAGCAGACCTGGCGGTCCTCGTTACCGGGTCTACCTTGTTTCGCATAATTTTTATTGTCATAATTTTATTTGGCATATCATCAAATAGCATAAACTTCCTTTCGCAGAACATCAATTAGCATTCACTCATTTATCAGACGTTCAAAACGCATAATCGTGTAAGCTAGAATCATCTTTAGGCAGAAATTTAATATCCATAATAGTCTTAAGGCAGAAACATCCTAACGCAGAAAGTTCACAGATAGAATCGTCTTGTGGCATACAATTCGTATATATAGTCATTAATAGGCAGAATCATCCTATCGCAGAGAATTAACAGTCCGAATCGTCTTTTGGCATATTTTGCATATTTAATATTCTCCTATAAACCTTAATTTCTCTGTGTATCCCAAGTAGTTCTATCTCAGCAATACTAACATACAACATGCATGGCAAATCAAACATGCAGCGTGCAAGCAAGCATTCAGCATGCAAGCAAGCAAGCAAAGCATGCAGCAAGCAAGCAAGCATGCAGCAAGCAAGCAAGCAAGCATGAAGCATGCAAGCAAGCATGCAGCATGCAAGCAAGCAACAGCTTGCATGCAGCATGCAAGCATGCAACATGCATGGTTTCTGTCACGGCTCCGGCGCTGCGGGGCTCCGGCAGTCCCACGCGAGCTTATCGTCGCAGATGGTTTGCGCTCACCACCGCAGCTTCGGCTTGCTGGCCGGCTTCGCCGGCCAGCCTCAGCCGCGGCGGCGAGCTTTTAAACCACCTGCTCCTCAGCTCGCGGGCTGCCTCGCCCCTCCGCGCCTACGCGATTTTGAATTACACTCTAGGGGTGGGGCAAACAAGACTGCGTGGAGTCGGTTTTGCACCGATTCGTTTCTGTCACTATCTTTTGTACCACAACTTAATGACTTTTTAATTCAATCTTAGGGTAAAATACTATTTAAAAGAAATAGCAATATGCGTAGTGAAATTATTCTAAAGGGAATTCTGCTTTCTTCATAGTATGCCTAGTCAAATTATACCAAATAAACATTATGCTTAGCGAAAGTATGCAAAGTAAAACTTTGCCAAAGGTAATTATGCCTTATAAATTTCTGCTATCTTAAAAGTATGCCATTGTAAATTCGGGCATATAAATATTCGACCAAACAATAATTATGCTAACAGAAAATTCTGCCTGAATAATATTCGACTAAAGAAAATTATGCCAAGTGTGTTATGCCAAGTGACTTTCGGAGCAAAAAGATTCTGCCAGATAGAGGGAACCCCTCGTTACCATATGTCATAATCAGAGAAAAGATGAACCCAACAAGATCAACATGAACAGGTTACAAGTGTAAGTGTATCCCTGATCCTGATTTCTTTTCAAGAAAAATAAAGAGCATAAGATAAAAAATATTTTAATATATTTCATATTTTTACTGCAATGTTTTAATTTTAGAATTATAAATATGACTACAAACGTATTCTTTATTTCACACGTTTTTTTATTTCTCGCCATAAGCCAAAGCCCTGTCTGTTGTAAGCAAATATAGTAAGAAACTACGTGTCGGATCCGTACGTTCTTACTAGTACACACACACGACTTTCGTCTTCAAACACAGGTTAATGAGACGAGAAGACTCTTGCGCAGTTTCCCGAACTCTGCCTAGCCATCCGCGTTGGATTTGTTGATAGACCTCACTTTTTAAGGAAATTAACATCCTCACTGTTGCTTCTCATTACATATTTGATAATATCATGTACGTACGCAAAAATTTAGATTTTTTCGTGAAAAAAGTGACATACATTCGTATAACACACGAAATAAAAACAAACTTGTCATTCCAAACTTCAGGTTAGCCAAAATAATGAATTCAATTCTGGGAAATTGTAAAAATTTTTCAACAATATACCTAATAATGTTATAGAACTACCTATTCATAAATTTAAGTTACATGTCAATGTCAAATTTGAATTTATTTGTTAAATCTATCTTATAAACATTAATTTTAATATACAAAATTACGTTTTTTCAACCCTTAATAACTCAAAAGTACGCAGAGATAAGTACAAAGTATCTTTGCATAAAATACTCAGAATCACTTGTTTTCTTACATATATGATCGTCATCTTGACAGCTTTTAAGTGTTTCGAGAAATAAACAGAAATATGATTTCTTCCATACAAAAAATATATACTTATTTTTTTACTACGATGTAGTCGTGGTAGGATGATATTTTTTTTTTGTCATATTAGTTGACTTAGTGTAAACCATCAGAATAAAATTCAAGCTTCTAGCATCAATGACCATTTTTTATTTATTTGGAACCACTGTGCGGGAGTGCCAGACAATGTTGCCACTTCAGTGATTTTGTCACTAGATCTAGTGAATTTTAGGAATAGACAGTGATATTTTGAAAAAGAAAATCACTAAAAAATATTTGATGACTTTTAGTGATATTTATCGAATTTTGTGTTTTGGGTCCGGGTTAGAGTAAAATATACACCACCGAAAACAAAATACCTTTTTTGGAACGTAGCTATATAGACTGCATTCCGATTCGCGACATTTGGCGCGCTCATAGCGCCCATTCTGCGTTCCGAATAACTATTTTGTATGGGCGGTAGCGCGCTTACAGCGCTCACAGCGCTCACAGCGCTAAATATCGCGAATCGGAACGCGCCTTTAGACGTCTTTGTTGGTTAAACTTGGGGATTTCCCGACTAATAAATGAAACCTTATACGTATGGAAAGTTTGTTAGTTTTCGTTCGCAAAAGAAGAAGCATTCCTTATCGTTATTATTCAAGTCAATATTTTAAGCTTTTGTGTGGGTTTTTATGGAGTAGGTTTTTATTTTGCATTACCATGGACGTGCCACTGAAAAAAAATACTCTTTATTTTCAAAAATATCGGAAAGAATGGGAAAACCAAGAAGATTCAAGACTTGGTTACGGCCAGTAGCAAACGATCCTACAAAAGCTTTTTGTACTTTTTGCCATTCTTGCAAACATTTAATGTATGCAAAAATTGGTGATATACACAACATAGACCGACAAAACTGATGATCCATCTCAGCCGTCTACATCTGCAATAACAATCAATCAAGAAGAAGAAGAAATACCAGCAGAAGTGTTTGAAGTTGATTTTTATTTGTTTTTTTTTTATTGTACTTACATTTAAAATATATACTTTTGACTTACCTTAATTTCATTTTAAATTATTTAGTGAATTCTGGGGATTTATTTAGATCAAAATATCCCTAAATCTGGTGAAATTTCAGACCAAAACTAGTGAACAAAAATTCTACAAGGTGGCAACATTCCAGTGAGTCACAACTCGCAATCCTGCCGCCAAGCGTCCCCCACCACCGTGCACGTGTTTAATTATGTATTTATAATTCAGTAGGTATGTATTATATTAATTAGTTCAGTATGTTTCTACCAATGATACATACCTCACTCATATGCCATCATTTATTGGCGCCAATTTTCGTTTCGATAATTCCAACCTTTCGATGTCTTTAATTACAAATCCAAAATAACCTAGTGCAATAAATACTCGTATTGATCTACGGACTCTAAAAAGCGCTAATGTCATGACATATCACTCGATTTCAAATTTATTTCAATAAAACATTCATAAATTATAAACAGAAACATTCTTGCGTCAACCGTAATAGTGAAAAATCTGTGGCAGTTTATAATTAAGTACTTTCTACCACTCTAAAATATATAATATACTTTTACGATTGTAACGATTGAGCTACCTACTCTTTTTTCGTAATCTTTGCCTGTTTACTTCATAAAGTAATAGCAACCCGCCAAATGCCCAATAAACCCGTTACGAATTCGGAGATATTACACCCATTATTCTGTAATGGTTCTGCGCAAAATGTGCGAACATAAACTTGTAAGATTTCGCGCGTCAACCGGAACGTTAATAATAATTGACCGTTAAACTTTGATGGGGTGAAGAATGCTTCAGTATCCTCCTATCCTACTATATATACGTATGTGTTGAAAGAAAATTAATTGTTGTTTGTTAGAAAATGTTTTGCTTTCTTATTTTATTAACTAAATAATATGATTGAAAAATAATTTCGAGTGTTGGAATTTTGGAGTGGCAAAAATAAAGCACTTTAAAATAAAATTAATGTAAGTAAAAAATGTATTCTTGGTTTTTAAATAATACCTATACTTGTACATAATATTTTGTATACGAGTGAGCACTTCAAGAGTAAACGATACGTTTCAAATATATATTATGTACGATATATGGCAGTAAAGCATGGTAGATTTACGAGTATAATGCAAAGGGTAAGTAAAGGCTAAGAGACGGGAACAGAGAACCCAAACAGAGAACCTGTTGCGTATAACCCCTTGCGTCGTATTTCATCTCGGGATTCGGGGCTTCAGTTTTCAGGACCCAGTGTTGGTTTGACGCGAAGCGAGATGGACGCTTGACGCTCTCGAACAGGTTTAAGGCGCGAACTGACGTGTTTAAAATATTCAAATGATTTAATGTATTTCTCTCAATATTAAGAAATCAAAAAGTAAACCATGTAGTTGACAACTTTATTCAATTCTACCCCTATTTAATTACGACTCGGATATCCTGTCGTAAAATTAGAATATAACAAAAACACTGACCGGAAAAACATTCCCTCGATTTAAGGAAAAAGAAAAAACAAATCTTAACTTTTAATTTGCGTTTGAAAAACATCAAAAAAAACAAGTGACTGTTCTCCGCGCTTTGGCCATTCGGCGTTCGAAAAATGAATTTTTTGGTGGCGTCGTGGTGGTGGCTCGTGATTCCGGTGCTGGGTTCCGAATCGCACACGATTTATAAGGTTGGAGTTCTCATGGCTTCGAGGTTGGATTCTCCGTTTGACCTGGAGCGGTGCGGCCCAGCTGTGGACCTAGCCCTAGACAAAGTCAACGATCGGTTCCTGGCGCACCATGGGATCCAACTGCAGAAGGTGCAAGGAAGGTAATTTTACAACTACATTTAACTACTTTAACTGGCGTGTAGAACTGACACAACGAACAAATTTCATGCTCCATGACTTGACGCCACTTGTCAGCAACGCATACAAACCGTATGATGTTAGATATTCCAATTTCATTAGAATTTTGTAATAAAGTTGCGAAACATTCTTTGCTTGGCATAGCTTCTATACGTAGTAATAACAACTCACTGCCATTTTACAAGTTTTTATCAGATTGCAACAGTTGCACTTCTTTTGTACACAAACGTATTGCTTTCTATACAAAACTTAGTTGTCATCCATCATGCTTCTGGCCTAACGATGCCCACCAGGTTAGGAGGCACGCAGTTCTAATTTGAAGTAATGAAAGTAGATATATACGTCGTTGAAGGTTAGGTTTAATCAAATTCAGATAAGAAGCTCAGAATAAAAGCTTATGTCTTCCAGTAACCTTGAAAAAAAAACTCGCATCACTCCGAAGCACGTAATAATATATCGCTACATTTCTACATATTGGTTGCACCCATATTAAACAAATTTTATCAAGCAAGCGCCTGTTACTCCCTGATCATGGCGCTTGCAACTGTGCCGAAATATCGGAAACTCATAAATAATAAGGAACATGGTAGCAATCCCGTATCTAACTATTCTTATATCAATTCGATGAAAAAAAACTATATAACCAAGTTCTCTTATTTCGTGAATGTATTAACTCGAGTTCTATTGCTTGTAAATGTACTTAATTGAGTTTTGACCACAAATCAACTAAAAACTACGTTCTTATTATTACGTCGTAATTGTTAAGCAATATAATGTTTGTTGAAATATGAGCTTAGAATTTAGGGACCAGCACCAACATAATAGGGCATGCAGACTTTGCCTAGCTAGTAAAAACAAATACGGGTTCGTCGGAGACGTTCAATTACAAATATAAGTATTATTCAGTTTAAGCTAAATAAGATTATGTAAAGTGTGGAAAGTACAGTGCAGGTACGTACGTACATTTACGTAAATTCGTAGCATCAATGACTCACAATGTGCTAACTACACAGATTTAACTCACAAAAGTTGGCAACATCATTTTTTTAATTGTTTACGTGATTGACAAATTTTATATATTTTATAGAGTATATTTAACCAACGGCAGATAGGAATTATTCGACCATTTTTTTTAAATCGGTCGTTACAAACGTCTGATTTTAAAATGTCATTTTAACAAATAATTGCTGTCAAATAGGTGACGTTTTCAAATTAGGGGCTTTGGGTCATTTTCGACGAATATTCCTTATCTGACGTTGGAAAACGTTTTATAGTCAATGGTATTGTATTTAACTTAATCAAAACCTTTACTTTCTAAAAAATCTTTCAATGAAATGAAGTATAAAGTTACTCCCCATCCCATTACATTTTACTTATAAATCTTATACAATGTCATTGTCTATAGTAGTAGGTCTTAAAATATTTATGAGAACATTTATTTTTTATTAAATCTTAACTACACTTTAAAATAATGAGATTGATGTAACAATCGTTACAAGTCTAATACATATTTTGATCGTAGCTTATCTATTACGAGTATCGTCCGAAAAATAAAGTTTAATCGTGTCTTAGAATTTCAGTGCGGGCCGTAAACTATCAAAGCGTGCCTTTTACTATTTAAAATTCAAGTCGAGAGCGGGCCCTTTGAGAAGCCGATTTTTTTGATGATGCACGGTAAACTTATTCTTTTTACCATATAGATGCCGATGAGCGGCATTAAAGACTGCCCGAGGCAGATAATGATAAAAGTTACTGAAATTCTTAATTATAGATTCAAAAGCTTTTCCTTTTTTGTTCTTTCAAAGGCTATTAATTCATAGTCGAGTCCATTTTAATTTTTGGTAAGACAAAAGATTAAAATTATTTGTAAGTTCCTTCTTCCTTCGCTTAGGTTTCTATGTAGGGTGGATAAATCTGCACTGATGAAATAGATTGTTGTGTTTGACGACGCGTTAGGTGTATTGGTTAGAACTCCTGACTATTACGCCGGCCGACGTGGGTTCGAACACCGCAATGGGCAGATGTTTGTGTGATGAGCACGAATATTTGTATCTGAGAAATGGATGTTGATTATGTATTTAAGTATTTATAGGAGACGCCCCCGTCATAATAGTTGTCTGGTATTTCGTAACACAAGAGAGAAAAATCCTTACTTCGAAACCACGACAATTGGTGTGTTGTCTGGCGCATAGTTAGTTATATTTATTTATTTATCCTTAAACACAACCTGTAGTTAGGTTATTATTGTTATAAACGATACACGTGCCGGGTTATTATTACACAAAACAGACAGGCCTCGTAAATCAGTGACGCTTTGTGATGGAAAGGATTACTCGTGATGAGGGTTCAAAACACGTTAATGTTCGCTATGTAATCATAGAAGTATTGTAAATTTAATTTTAAGATGTATAACGGGTCTAACAAATTTTATTTTCGAGAATATATATTATTATTGCTAGAAATAAAATTACATAAAAACATGATTCAGATTTAAAAATTAGTTAGGTCTTCTCATAATCAACCTGTGCGAAAGTATAAAAGCGATCATAGTTCAGTACGAATTGCGTTACTAGATAGTAGTAGTATACAGTTATTTTTGCTGAAAGAAATGTTCCTTGGAGTATCTGCTGCCCGGGGATGGCAGCGGTGTAAGTAGGACTACCATAACGTACATAATAACCCCTAAATCTTAGCTTTATGTGAGGTGGAATGACATAGATTTTATTTCATATCATATTTTTCTTCGTGAGATCTAATTTAAGGAGACGACTGGCGTCGCGTCCGGCGTAGTTTTCCGCGGTGCGTTGGGCGTTTTTTACCATTTATAGTGATAGTGAGGCGGTGCGTGAAACGACCAGGGGCCCTATTTTTGAATCACTCGCTTCGAAATGGCTAGTGATTTTCGTTCGACAACGAGTTTTTTTTCTATGACTTTTAATTCATATTCGAACGAAAATCACTCGCCATCTTGAAACGATTGATTCAAAAATAGAGCTCCAGGGCCTCTATCTTTGAATCTAATCTAATACGCTTGGATATGGCGTGTGATTTGCGTTCGAAAACCAATTAAAAATCAATGGAAATCACGCAAAATAGAGACATAGGTACTCACAAAAATCAGTTATGTTTTTTTTTCAAATCACTTTTGCGTGAAATTATACTAGTTTTCATTGGAAAATCGAACATTAATCAATGAATTTCACACGCCATCTTGACGCGAGTGATTCAAAAATAGAGGCCTAGGGGCCCTATTTTTGAATTACTCGCTTCGAAATGGCGAGTGATTTTCGTTCGAAGATGAATAAAAAGTTCTAGAAAAAATCTCTTTGTCGAACGCAAATCATTCGCCATTTCGAAGCGAGTGATTCAAAAATAGGGCCCCAGCTCACTTACGCGCAAAGTCAAACATATAGAAATGTATGTAGCCTCGTCGTTTGCGGCATCGCCTGTCGCTTCATCAGCCACGTTGCAAAATTTGCTAGTTCATCCGCCGCGTCACTTGCGGCGTCGGTTATCGCTTCAAACTTCCGGAGCCCCTCTTCAAATGGGGGTCCCCCAGGGCTCAATATTGGGGCCTTTACTTTTCCTGATATATGTAAACGACCTGCCATTTTATTCCACAAATCTTTGTAAGATAGTTCTGTTTGCTGATGATACTTCTTTGATTTTTAAAATGAAAAGACATGAAGAAAATTTTGATGAAGTAAACAATACTCTCTCCAAAGTATTGAATTGGTTCACCACCAATAACTTGTTGCTGAATGCTAGTAAAACTATTTAGTTTTACATATTTATAGTGAATTTTACACATTTGTGTAAAATTCACTTTGCCTAATGTAAAGCAACTTACACCAAATATTGTACTAAATGGTAATAATCTAGTTTTAATAGACTCCACTGTATTTCTGGGCATTACACTTGACTCAGAATTACAGTGGGGACCTCATATTGAAGCCCTAGCTAGGAAGCTAAGCTCGGCTGCCTTTGCAGTTAGAAAAATAAGGTATCTGACTGATGTTGAAACGGCGAGGCTTGTGTATTTTAGTTACTTCCACAGTATTATGTCTTACGGTCTTCTCTTGTGGGGTTCTGCTGCAGACATTGATACCATATTTATTTTGCAGAAAAGAGCCATTCGTGCTATTTATAAACTTAGTCCTCGTGACTCCCTGAGAGAGGTGTTTAAGAAAATCAACATATTAACTGTGGCTTCTCAATACATTTTTGACAATATAATGTACGTCCGTAAAAATTTAGATTATTTCATGAAGAAGAGCGACATTCACTCATATAACACAAGAAATAAACACAAGCTTGTCGTTCCTAACTTCAGATTAGTTAAAACTAGTAATTCGTTCATGGGAAATTGTATAAAATTCTTTAATAATATACCATACAATCTTGTCGAATTGCCGGTTGATAAATTTAAGAAACACGTTAAAAACACGCTTATGTCTAAAGGCTATTATAAGGTTCAAGACTATCTGAACGACACGAATGTGTGGTCTGTCCAGCCTGCACCGACTGATGTACTTACCTTTGATGATTTTGATTTTACGGCAGCTAGTGGTGACTGAGTTTGTTCCGGCGTTTCTTCTCAGCACTTGCCTAATTGTCTGTGTTCTGTCTCGAAGCGCTGGTAGGGCCCAAAAGATAAGGAGACATGATTCGGCCCCTTCAGGGCACAATTATTTTTATTTTATTTTTCACTGTACATTTGACGTTGATAAGTGGCATATTGTGTCCTAAATTGAATAAATATTTTTTGATTTTGATTTGATTTTGAAACGCCGCGTCGATGGCTGCTTCAAACGACGCGGGTCAGATAGTCCAAAATCATTAAACGCGTCAAAGTGTTTGTTTATTTTGGAGTATCTGACCTGTAGCTTCGTAAACGCACTCATACAACGCAATAGTTCGATTTAAAAGCGAACTGCGCCGCTAAACGCGACCCGCTATGGCCCGCGTCTCCTTTAAGGATGCCTAAGGGTACTTGAGCTTTTGTTCTATCCTACTGATCTATATGTTTATTTCCAGCTATCCCACCTGCTCCGGAGCGATCGCCCCAGGGTTAGCCGCGGACATGCACTTCAAGGATGACGTCATTGCCTTCGTGGGCCCAGCGTGTGCCTTCGCGTTGGAACCAGTAGCTCGACTGGCCGCTTACTGGAACACGCCTATCATAACTGGCATGGGAGACCAGGTCAGTCAAAAAATTGATCTTTAAGGCCCTTTAGCGCATGATTATTAAGCCCAGGATTACGCCCATCCTGTATTAGATCATCATTTTTCCTGTCAGTTTATTTTACGTTGATAGAGACAGAATGAAGATTTTATCCACGATTACCGTTATTCCTTCCTCATAATATACTCGCTGTAGAGGTAAAACAGCTTCGGAGAAAGTATCCCTGACGGACCCCTCGTTTTGTACGGAATGTTTCAGATTGTGATTCATCCAATTTCACGAAACTTGACCCGTCAAGGTATAGCCTTTGGACAAGGAAGATAAGGTGTGATGGCACGCCCATTTCCGACATCATCCTGAACATGGAATTCCATCTTACGCAGTCAAATGCTTTGGCAAAGTCTATAAAATATGACACTGTGAGTGTTAAAAACATTCTAAAGCAAAGTCTATAAAGCACAACACAAGAGGTTTATTGAATTTACGGCATTTTTGAATGAGTAGGCGTACGTTCAGTATTTGCTCTCGTGCTCCTTTTCCTTGCACAAACCCTGACTGTTCAGGAGGAATCTCTCTATCTATGTAGGCAGCCAGTCTCTTATTCAGAATCTGGAGCATGATCTTACTAGCGTGAGGCATGAGGGAAATAGTACGGTAATGTTCGCATTTCTTTGTGGAACCTTTTTTATGTAAGGGGATGACAGCAGATTGTGCCCAATCCTGAGGCCAAATACCAGTGTACCAAATCTTGCTACAAATCTGGTAGAGGATTTCGGCACCTTCGGGGCCTAGATGTTTGATCATGGCAGCTGATATGCCATCAGGACCCACTGCCTTATGTTTGAGCTTCTTGATGGCGTCCTCAACTTCGCAGCGTAGTACGTCGGGTTCAGTTTCGTAATCATCCCACGACCTATCGACCTCTTCATGCGTGTTTTGACTGTAAAGGTCGTAGCAGTACTCTCGCCATCTGTTTAAAACCTCACTGAGGTCGGAGAGAGGGTTACCCTTCTTGTCGTCAACTACCCACGATTTTGGTTTTGGTGGCTTCGTTAACAGTTTTACCTTACCGAAAAGATCTTTGGTTTGTACCTTCACAGCATGTTGTTCTATTGCCTCACAGATATCAGAAATTTGTTTGTCCTTGTCCCATCTTAAAGCAGTTTGCACCTCTTTATGAAGCTTGTTGTAATCCGTTACAGAACCTTCGTTTTTCGCAGTTCTTCTCCTCTCAATCAAGTCCCAAGTATTATCGCTGATCCAAATCTTTTTATGACGGACACTCTTAAACTGTGCGTTAACTTCTTTAGCAGTTGTGAGAATAACGTCTTTAGATCGTATCCAGTCAACGTCACTTGAATCAAATGGGTCAAGCTCTAGGGACTGGAGTTTTGGTCTTATCTGCTTTTCATATTGTTGTAACGCTGGCCCATGCAAGGACGTAGGTTTTTTAACGCGTTTTTTAATGCTTCTTGGCGAAGCTTGAAATCAGCAATGAGAAGTTCATGGTCGCTTCCGCAGTCGGCACCAGGCAGAGTTTTAGAGTTGGTGATGCATGACCTCCATCTAGATTTTATTAAAACGTAATCTATGTGATCCTTGTATTTTCCACCTGGCGCTGTCCATGTGTAAAGCCTTCTAGGGTGGTGCTGAAACCAGGTATTCATAATGGACATTTGGCTCTCAATACAGAAGTGTATTAGCATCTCGCCACGGTCATTACGATTACCTAGACAATAGTTACCAACGATGGTGCCATTCAAAGGGTCATTTCTCGTTTCGCCGACTTTCGCATTTAGGCCTCCCTTTACAACAGCTATCTCCTGGGATGGTATGGCTCGCAATAGTTCTCTCAAGTCCGCGTAAAAGTGCTCGATTTCGTCTTTAGAAGCTGCAAAAGTTGGAGCATACACCTGTATAATATTCAGGGTTATTGGTCTGGTGTCCAATTTCAAAAGCATCATTCTGTCAGAGGGTCCCTGGTATCCCTTTACTGCTCCCTGCCAGCGCTTGGGTACTATAAAAGCTACTCCATTCTCGCTTTTCTCATTCGAGCCCGAGTAGTAGACGGTATTACTATTCTCAGTGACAAAATGACCACTTCCCTTCCAATGAACTTCACTGAGACCTAAGATATCAATATTTCGATTTTGCATTTCACTTTCTATTATATCGAGTTTGCCTGGTTGTGTAACTAGTCCCTTTACATTTCATGTTCCAATTCTTATACTTCGCTTACTTTTGGGATTCTTCGAGTCAGGTAGTACAATGCTACCAGTAGTCCTAGTTTCACTGTCTGCCTGGTAGTCCACGGCACAGTGTCCAGTCGCATATTTCCCACAATGCATCCTGGGTTTGCGATGGCGCCGAGGGTCAGTCGGATCGCATGACATACTAACACAACTTGCGGACATAATATTCATACAGTTTTCTTGGGAAAATAGTGCAGTGGTTTCCCCTTGCCTTCTGCACCAGAATTTTTAGGGGTTATTTGGACCCCAAGGTCACTGTAGCCTCTTCCGACTGGTTGCCCAGACAGGTGTATGGTTATACCGCCAATGCTCGGTCGCGAGAGCCTCGTCCGTTATCTAGCAGGGAGCACCACGGCACGGTATACGCCACGCCGTCGCCAACCGGTGCGTGCAGGTGAGGTTGACAGTTAGGCCGGATCAGATGTAGTTTCCGTTCTCCCCTTACCCCCACGTATATTTTTAAACATTCATGATGATCACGAACAAAAGAATAGTTCGTTACCTGCGACATTGCCACTATGTACCAAATTATTTATGAGTATCCGATATTTCGACACTGTTGCAAGTGCCATGATCACAGGGTAGACACCTAAAACTGTTGCGAGTAAGCTGTTATTTGCAGAAATAAAAGTCTACCCTCTTTCGAAGTCTTTAATTGCAAATGGTCGTGTGACCGACGGAAAATTACTTATATTTAATTGTAATCTAAAGACGGTTTTTTTCGCTCTCAATATAATTAATCCTGACAAAATATTCAATTTTTTGACATATAATATGTTAATATAATGTAAAAGCCCAGCAGGATATAAGTGTTTAATTTGAGCGCCAACTCGGTGTGACGCGCGAGAAACAGCAGTTTTACTCCCGTTTCCGATGTTAAAATATTTTTTTCTACAAAGCTACAAATATTATAACATATTTTAAAGTGCATTCATATAGATAGAGATGATGAAATATACAAAATTTACTATTTAATTAATCATTGAATATGTCTGGAATAACAAACGTGTGACCATCAAAAAATGGTGCTCAAATAATGGCCCATAAACGATAACAAAAGGTGCCGTGATATGTAAAGGTATTTATTTCATAGGTAGGTAGTTCTACCTAAATACGATTGCAAAGCAAACGTAATGTGGAAGGCCTATCTTCATCGCTCATGATAAATTCTGTTGCCGATAAAAAAATACTTATAAAACATATTTATCATTAAAACTTAAAGTCTGTTTCCACGTGAATGTTTACATACTTCTAGCAGAGCCAACATCAGAAGCAGCTAAAAAAATATGTAAATTAGTAAAACTAACAGAACAGTGATTCCCCATCATTGATTAGTAAGTAAGCATCTGCTTTTTAGTTATTGTTTTTTTTTTTGATATCTAAGCAGTATTATGTATATTAACTTTGATCCTAACCAAATCTGTAAATTGCGAAGATACAGTGGGACTGGCGTATCCATGTGGATAAAAGCCCCAAATTAAATAAAGATTTAAAAAAAAAAAGTTGCCTGACTGAATATAAAAGTGCAGTAACCGTATCTTTCGTGCACAGAGAATTCTTGTTCATACTAAATGAAATTGTGTAGCAGTGCGACTAAACCCAAACATGACTTGCCGATGCACCAAGGTCATTGACCGCTGGACGACGAACTTTACTTCTATTAGTTTTTAAAACCAACCATAAAATATATTTTGTTTTCATTTGAAAAGTTTTGTAACATTATTTGGTATCACAGGTTTCAGACTGAGTTCGTATATGATTCAATTAAACTTTTGACTGAACAAAAAGTTATGATTAAATATGTTAGACTATGTGGTGACCATAACTGTTGAACAGTTACGTTAGTAAGTATCTTCAACATTGCACTATTGATGTTATGTAAAGTAAACATGTAACGTCCCACCTGCCTTGCTGGGCAAAAGAGTTGGTCAAAATGTAATCTTACTACTGATAACTAATAACAATTACAATTGGTAGTTAGTAATTACGATTTCAAACAACATAAAGTATCTCACCAAAAAAAAATAGACAAATTTTATTTTCGAGAATTTGTATTATTTATGCTGGACATTAAATTACATAAAAACATGATTCAGATTTTTAATTAGTCTTTAGTCCTCTCATAATCAACCTGTGCGAAAGTATAAAAGCGATCATAGTTCAGTCGGAATTGCGTTACTAGATAGTAGTAGTATACAGTTATTTTTGCTGAAAGAAATGTTCCTTGGAGTTTCTGCTGCCCGGGGATGGCATAACATACATAATAACCCCTAAATCTTAGCTTTATGTGAGGTGGAATGACATAGACATTTTGATTACTAAACTATCTGTAACCGTAAGCACGATTACGTGATTACTTTTGTAACAACCTTTACTAAACGAAGTTTTTTTTTAATGTTATTATAATATGTGTGTTATCATATTTAATGCCATTCACAAAGACAAAACATTCATTTTGTGAGATTAAATAATAACCTTTGTTTATAATTAAAAAAAAAGTTTTTTTTATTTACCACAAAAAAGGCAATTAAATATGGTGTGGCTGTCAATCATTAATATTACAAACTTTTTTTGTCGTGGGGCGTGGCACACTCCATTTTCAAATTATGACCTCTTTGTTGCAACCTTGCAACCTCGCGCACACTGCTGCGTTCATACGAGCTCCTCGTCCAAATTGAGTCTCAATAAACCACATGGGCCGCGACTGATTTTCATACATTATTACGGCCCGTGAGTTGAGATGAATCACTTAAGTACACATTAAGTGACGTATAATCGAACGATTCTGAGCAAGTGAAGCGAAAAATAACTTCTGGTGACGTGTCACATCTACGTCATGGTACGGCTACGGAGCCGTAGCACTCGTAGTTCGTAGCACCTCGTAGCTTACTACAATATTACTACGGCTACATTTATGTATATAAACAAACAGACCGTGCTTCAAAATTTCGTAGTTTTTTTAAAGTAACGCGAACGTAGATTAATATCTGGAACTCGAAAATAATAAGGTACATGGTAGCTATCCCGTTACAATTTATTCTAACGCGAACGTAGTTAGATTCATACTGTGAAATTTAATGAGTCCTATTATTACTTTGAATGGTTTCGTAACATTGTTTCATAGGGAAAGCGCTTATGTAGTTTTAATTATAGTAAAAAAACTTATTTTAAACAGGCAGACGGGCAGAAACAAGGCAACGTTAACAAACGACTTCCTTATAGCCTTTGAATCGTCGCTGTAACGAAGTTTTATAAATAGGAAATACAATAAAATTAATTTTGCTTCATTAAATTAATAAAGATGACAGCTTACTTGTCTTGAAATGAGTTGCATGATCCCTTTCACTTCATTAAAATCTGCAATCAAGTGCCAAGATCTGTCAGCCTTCAACACGTGTACGCGATTTATTTTATGTAAAGCTCTAGTCTCGTTAGAGGTGATGCGATGAGGATTTGCGATAAGGCTCGTTCGCTCCAAAGCCTACTTAATGAGTAAATATTTAATCGTAGGCGAGGGCTATCTCCTAATTAATAAATTAGGGTACAGTAAAATTGACGCCAGAACATACAATTCAGCCGGACTTGCGGTATAAGAACACTTATTTGGTTTTAGAGGATTCGTGGTAACGTCTGGTCTAATTGAATATATGGACCGTACCAGGTAATGCACACCATTTCTGTTAGAATAAAACTATGAATTTACCAAACTTTTTTTTTAAATAAAAGGCGGTGTTTTTATATGTCCACCTGTTCTTGTGTAAAACATGACCAATGGTGGAGAATGATTCAAGCGTTAAGTTCGCCTTATGTACTTTTTTTCGCTATGTCATAAGTTTTGATTCTTTTTTAATATTTTTAACAATTCATTGCCATTAAAGAACTTCAAACCAAGCGAGTTTTCTTTGTCTATGCTACAAACAGTTAAAGCGTCGAGCATAAAACAAGTACTTTGAAACTTTCCAATAGATCTCATGACTGGTAAGGTCAAGTACATACAAATCTGTAGTTGGCGTGTCTAAGCAGTTTAATCTGTGATCTGGATACAGTTTCAAGGTCCTGGTAATGCGGTCTTACCTTTCAGATCGGACGTCATTAACTAATTACGTATCTATTGCGTTTAGCTTTAGTCTTAAGTCAAATTACTTTTGTAATGTTTGGTACCTATTTGCTATTAATTATCATCATCAAGAGCAGTAAAATGGGACAAGAAAACTTAATTGCTTGATACGGGTTTTCCTAACCTTGAATCTGGATAAAGTTAAACGTTTGTGGATGCGAGTGTCGTGATGTTGATAGAAATATAAAGTCGAGTTGACATTTTATCTTCTAAATTCATAAAATGAACCATTGAATTAAGACGAATTATAAAAAAATACAAGTGCACAATATACATAAAATAAAAACAAGAGAAATAAAAAATATATTAATAAAAATACATTTCCAAACAGAAGCATAGGTTAGTCTCTCCATTTCTCAAAAGGAGTCAATTCTTTACTACATACATGACATACATACTACAATTCAATGATATAACAGCACAGTACGGAGCGCAGAAAAATCAAAACGCACGGACGAAGTCGCGGGTAAACGCTTAAAAAACCCGGTCAAGTGCGAGTCGGACTCGCGCACTGAGGGTTCCGTACCAATTTTATCTGAATTAGGGAATCCACTAACTCCACTTAGTAAAATACGATATTTTGTTGACAGCAAATATAACTTTGTTTTTCATAGTGTTTGTATGAAGAATAAAGTTATGTATGCGGTTGTTGAAAATGTGCTATATCTCATACTCGTTCGATCTCGTCCAAACTTATTTTCGTTGAAAGTGTTTGTTAAGATCTACATTTAATTATACATTTTTTTTTCAAAATTGAATCTCGCTTAGTTTAAAAGTTAGATGGGGGGATGCCCCTTTTACCACTTTGAAAGCGTCTAGCTATGAAACGTTAGCCTTTAAAAGAAAATTGTTTTAGAAACCTCTATGTAATGTTAAGAGACCTATCCATAGACACGCATCACGCATAGTTTTAACTAAATTTTTTTTTTAGGTTTTAGTTTCATGTAGGGAACCACACCCACCTTAAATATCATTATTTTTTATTTTTTGTATAAAAATCGTAAAACGGTTAACATGATACATCTTGCTTGTGTGTGATGCTTCTAGTTACAGAATAAAGTGGCTGTGACATACGGACGGACAGACAGACAGACAGACTTGACGAAACTATAAGGGTTCTGTTTTTTGCCACTCGGCTACGGAACCCCTTAAAAATGCTTGCTCTGTGTTCTGACGACAGGTTGAACGTCTCTAGTACTACCTAGTTATTGGCCCGGTGTTAATTAAATAATTACCTGCTGCGTTTAGCTGGGAAGACTCTCCACTAACACTGCCGAAGTTTTCAATTGATAGACTCGCTCTCAATTACAAAGTTAGTTCAAATAACTGAGCTCGGGATTCATAATTAAGATTTGCCTTGAAAGACTGAGCTTAAAAACAGGTTTTATTGTAAAAGGTGCTTACTTTTTACGTTTATTATCAACAAGCGGACCCAGCGAACTTTGTTTCGCTCCCAGCCTTATCCTGCCCCAGCCCCGGCCTCGTTGAACGGGATAAAAATTATCCTGTGTCCTTGTCTTTCTAGTGGTTCTATGTTCTATATCCCCACCATTTTTCAGCTAAATCGATGTAGCCATTCTTGTGTTATAAATAGTGTAACTAACACGACTTTCTTTTATACA
Source organism: Pyrausta purpuralis (assembly GCA_963924145.1). Lineage (NCBI taxonomy): Eukaryota > Metazoa > Arthropoda > Insecta > Lepidoptera > Crambidae > Pyrausta > Pyrausta purpuralis. The sequence continues at coordinate 7,387,961 of OZ001657.1, read as the reverse complement.
CAGCTGGCCATAAATACTGTTACAATTAGAAATAAGAAAGATATTACATTTGAATTTGGAATCTGTCATTTTTATACGATTGCTCATTGTGACCTCTCATTTTGGCGCCAATATACATTTTATAATATTTTGCGATATTAAAATGGAGTGGGGTGATAAAGAGAACCGAATCGCTGTGATAGCATTACACAAAGTTGGTATGGAGCCAGAAGCAATTTTTAAAACTCTCCATACGCTTGGTATTAGTTAAATGTTTGTGTACCAGGCTATCAGTAGGTACAATGAGACATCCTCTGTTTGTGACAGAAAAAGATCTGGCCGTCCACGTAGTGTTCGTACGAAAAAGGTTGTCAAAGCAGTAAGGGAAAGAATTCGCAGAAATCCTGTCCAAAAGCAAAAGATTTTATCTCGGGAGATGAAGATAGCACCCAGAACCATGTCGCGTATTTTAAAAGATGACTTAGCTTAGACTTGCAGCCTATAAGAGACGCACTGGTCATTTTTAAACTGATAATTTAAAAAAGAATAGGGTGGTAAAATCTAAAAAACTACTGAAGCGGTATGCAAAGGGAGGTCACAGAAAAAAATTGTTTACGGATGAGAAAATCTTTACAATTGAGCAACATTTTAACAAACAAAATGACCGCATTTATGCTCAAACCTCTAAGGAAGCTTCCCAATTAGTCGGCAGAGTGCAACGTGGGCATTACCTGACTTCAGTAATGGTTTGGTGGGGTGTTACCTATGAAGGAGTGATTGAGCCATATTTTGCGAAAAAGGTATCAAAACAACGGCACAAGTGTATCAAGATACCATTCTTGAGAAGGTAGTTAAGCCCCTTAACAACACCATGTTCAATAACCAAGCATGGTCTCTCCAACAAGACTCGGCGCCGGGTCATAAAGCTCGGTCCACGCAGTCTTGGTTAGATGCGAAAGTTTCGGACTTCATCAGAGCTGAAGACTGACCGTCGTCTAGTCCCGATCTTAATCCGCTGGATTAAGATTTATGGTCAGTTTTAGAGAGTACGGCTTGCTCTAAACGCCATGATAATTTGGAGTCCCTAAAACAATCCATACGATTGGCAGTGAAGAATTTTCCTATGGAAAGAGTGCGTGCTTCTATTGATAACTGGCCTCAACGTTTAAAGGACTGTATTGCAGCCAATGGAGACCACTTCGAATAAGCTTTTTATATTTTAAATTGTATTATATTTATGTATAAAAATAACACACTGTAAAAGTAATGAATATTATTTGCATTAAAAAATTTTTTCTTTGTAACAATATTTATGGCAAGACTAGGTATATTTATAAGAAGATAGATTGATGATGTTACTAAGAGACTTTTAAATGGTATAAGTAGATCTTTCATATGACGAACAAAAAACACGAGTCACATAGACAGTTTTCGCTGCATAGTCAGAGTTTTTTGACAGATTAGTTATTTTACCGCCTTCAAATAAAAGGAGGTAATCAATTCGACCTGTGTGTAGGTGTTACCTTTAGAATTGAATCAAACTTATTAGTAATCGATCTCAATTTATTTCATAAGATTTGGGATGTGCAATCCATAAGACATGACTTATCGCCACTTAAATTTCTCTAAATTGCTGTTTACGGTTATTGATTTACTGAATAGTCATTTTATTCGAGCAATAAAGACAAAGATTCATCACTTTTGTTTTTGAATTGGTATCAACTGGGATTAACAGCCTTTATCTTCGTTACGGTTACAAAAGAATTGAAACAAAACGATCTGTAGCTTTAAATATCTACCTCCAACATAAATAATAAATAATCCCTTTTTGTGAATCGCGCAAAAATATTCCCTCAAATTGCGAACCCTTTCAATAAAGCTGAGTGTACACTTTAGAAATGTGATTCGATTGCGGGCGATAAATAGATAGAGTTATTTCTCACCTGACGTACCCTTTGGTCAAGGGTACAAACAAATCAGTGTGAAAGCCGTCCCTGAAGCGAACTTGGCATTGAAGAGGAGCGGAATGCGATTGGATTGGGGGGTAATGGGGAACGAAACGATTGTCTACATACAGCTTTATCGAAAACACGTGCCAGCAATGAGATGTTTGCCCTTTATGCCAACAGTTTAATGACTCAATTTGATTGCGTATTGATGTTGTAAATGTACCTGAGCCTGAGGTTATATTATTTAATAGAATTCTATTGCAGCTCTCTTATTAAGAATTAGAAAATGTTACTTTTACGCAGGTGATATCGGCTCTTTACAAATATTGTTACAGAGCTTTTATTAATAGAAGACAATATGAGTTAACCACGCTTTCATGATGGCCCACGTTATCGCTAGGCGGTCACAACAATTGTATCCTACGTCATCATAACTTATATTAGCCCCTGCCCAGCGGGGGTTTGCTACTTTAATAAAAGTTGTGTATTCAACGCCGTATTTTTGCGTGGAGCGCCATAAAGTATTTTACGGGGTGCGTAAATTACGACGCCAATTTGGTGTTTATGTAAATGCTGATATTTTGTTGCAGCCCCCGTCGGAGGGAGAGCTGGCCGCTCCGGCGAGCGTTGTTAGTAGAATGCACAGACTGAGGAATTTGAGGAAAGGCATCAAGGTGAGTGTGCTTATATTGACTGGCTGGTATTGTTTTATATTTTTAAAGACGGATTAACTGCAATTAAAATTAAGTGTTTCTGATTATACGATGCCTCATTATTTCAAAATGTACTACTTCATAAGACATTGACTAATAATTAGGCTGAGGAATATTTTATTTCTTTCAACCTCATTTCTTTTGATTTCAACTTCTTACGTACGTATTGCCTGCTGCAGCGCGTCTCCTCGCGTTTACGCATGCCAATACACGAATACACGAATTCACCTACGCTCAATTGTGACTGCCTTCTCCCGTAGCCCACAACTCTCTTCAACGACAAAGGCAAGTATCCGACGCTGACACGGATGTCGTATTGCCAGTGCCGTCTGCCGCACGTCTTCACGAGCGTTTTCGAGCGGTTCGGGTGGGCACACGTGGCTCTTCTGCTGGACAAGTCTGACTTGTTCTCTCTTACTGTGGGTAAGTCTGATTACCAATTACTTATATCACAAATGCTAATATCATGGGCTTAATTTATTTTTCCTTGGTTTTGTATGTGGTGTACAATTAAATCTATCGATATTCGCTTTTACACGTATACCTACACCCAGTTATCAAAACAAACTTTAACGTTGATTTCACTAAGGGCTGATTTTTCAATAGTCATATAAGAAATATTCGTCGAACAAAATACAATATGGCTAATTTGAAAACGTCACCTAATTGTCAGTAATCATACGTAACTGCCATTTTTTTAAATCTGTCGCTTTATAATTTATCAGTCTGATAAGTTTTATCTGACCATTGAAAAATTGGTCCTAAATCCTATATACGAAGATCTTCAGTCACTGATGAAAACGGGTTGTTCTAAAGTAGAGTTAAGTGTGGTGCAAGATAATAATGCAATACGGATTTGTACAGCGCGGCCTCATTTGATGTTAATCATAGACCAGTTTTAATGAAGATTATCATGCTTGAGACACAACTCCATAAATCGTCATCACTTAAGATTTATTAATCCGCTTTCAAACAATTACCTATAAAATGGTGTTTTATTCAGGTAAGAGTCTAGAGTGGGGTCTCCGCAAAAAAGGTATCCTGAAGGCAGTTCGTGAGCTGGACGGCAATGAGAGAGAGTCGTGTGAAACCCTTCTTCGTGACGTCAGCATGTATGCTAGAGGTAAGAACTTTTTTATATGTTCATTACAGTAGCTTGTTTTGACCTACGCACATACGGGTGTTTGATACGAAAAACTGGCCAAAACCTTTTTTTGGTAATTTTGGGTCAATTGTGCCTTCTAATTATTTTTCATAATAATTTTAGTGTAACCCAATCGTTTCTGTACCCTTTTCTCCAAAGGGACTTACGTGTGAAATAAAATCGAAATAAAATAAATAATTATTTTCTATTTCAAGCATTATGGTGATTTATTTGTACAATAACCAATAAAACAGCGTTTAAAAATACACAATGATTCAAAAATAACGCTTACTTTTTACATAACACTACAAATTACATAAACGAAAACCTAATGTACAAACTGTAATTTACATCGAAATCAAAATATACATTTTCTTGTAATAAATATTTACAGAGAAACTTGTATAGCTAATATTCGACAGACTCGATATTGCTATCTGCTTGATCAGTACTAGTGCCCGGGTCAGCATCATCAGTGTCAATGTCCGCCGCACACTCGTATTCAACTTTAAGAAATTTTAGAATTTCTTGCGATAGTGGTTTCCTGTTCCTTTTGAGTTGCATTCTGCTGTTGCTACTAAGAAAGACATCAGAGGTCAGAAGAAGGCGGTTCATAACATATTGGAGGCAATTCTTTAACTTCTTAAACTTTCTTGCAAAGTTTTGCCTGTATAGGCGGAAATGCTTATTCCACGACTCGGTCGCCTCCTCTGATAATGGTCCAATCGGCAAAAGAGCATGTTTTATTATGTTAAACATATCCTCTCTTGTTACTGTCATCGAAGACTCATCACAAGGACCTGCTGAAAAGAAAAAATCTATGTTAAAATTAAAGAAACACAAAGTGTTGTTTTTTTTTTTCGAAAAAAACCTACTTGTGTTCAGAGGCTATAATTGGTAGGGGTGGAAAGAGGCGGAAGGTTTTTCTCTTGATATGAAATCTAGAAGGTTCAAATAACACGACTATGTATAAACTTTAGCTTAACTATGTTTATCTGATACTTAATTTGACGAAGCAAACTTATTTAACGTGTTTTTTTTTGCATAAAAATACTCATGACTTTATGGTTCAATTAAAGAATTTAAAAAGTAATCCTAACAGTACCACAATATATTCAAAATAAAGAACATACCTGTGCCTAAAGATTCCATGGTGGTTTTTGGGGTTTGCACTAAACACAACAGTATGATTAGTCTTAAACAGCAATTGAAATTTGCGAGCGCCGAGAAAACCAACTTGTCACTAGCACAACAGGATGTGTTCCGACTGACGTTGAGGGTGCATGGAGCACTCTAACCCTTTCTGGGTACCGGTTTCTTAATGAATAGAGTGTCCCATTAATAAAACATAACAAAGGATAGCTGTGTGGTTACTATTGTAAAAATGACTTTTGGCCAGCTTTTTGTATCAAATACCCCTATGTGCTACGCGGGCATCGGATTCGTGATCCAAATGAATGCTCTGAGTTATACAGTGCTACAATGCTCACAAATACCAATGATTGTCTTCGCTGTGAGGACGAAACACACATGTTTGATTGCCGTCTGAGATCCACTTCGCAAACGCATTTGCCAGATTTACATATACTGCTTGCATAGCTCTTGGATATGTGCCCAAATAATAACGAATCATTTAAACAATTTGCATAAAAACAGTCGTTCAAGATTCGATTTCAACTTCTTATGAACATGTAAATGTATTACAATATGCCTTTGCAAATATTGAGTGTTTTTCCCAAGAAGATTAATTAAAATTTCAGTCACCTTTATGATTAACACGATACGAAGTCAACTCTATTTGATCAAGAGAATTTATAATTAAGTCTAGTCTAGGTACTCGATAATAAATGTTTAAAACTAATTTCAGCTTACAGAATAGCAAATATATCATTAAAATCTTACATCAAGGCCTTATTAAAATTCAAAATTCATTATATTTTAATGAATGCAAAAAAACAACCAGGTTCAAAACAGTTCTGATAAGTAAATTGCAATTTAACTTTGAACAATTCACGGCGAAGGAAGTTCATAATGAGAACAAACTGAGGCTTCAAAGTTAGAATTTAATCTTTCCCGTTTTCAGTCTTGATGTTCCTCTTATAAACATAACGGCGACTCTGCCTAGCATTCAGGTAACTCCTGCGTAGTTGTAAAATGTGTCAAAGATAAGGTCCACTCCCCACTAAGTAAGCCTTAGCCAAACGGTTCTGTTAATTTATTTAAAATATATACACTATTAGTTAACATGTTCACGCCTTATTATTTATAATTTACATTAACAGTATTGTAATCGGCGTACACATGCAAAGTGGTAAAATGGGCGTCCCCCCATCTAATTTCTAAACCAAGCAAGTGTAAATTTTGTAAAAAATATATGATGTAGCTCTTAATAAATACTTTCAACAAAAATTGGTTCGGACGGGATCGAACGAGAACTTTTTGAGATATAGCACATTTTCAACAACCGCAAACATAACTTTGTACTTCATACAAACACTATGAAAAACAAAGTTATATTTGCAGTCAACAAAATATTGTTGTATTTTACTAAGTACAAGAAAGTGGATTTTTTAATTCAGTTAAAGTTGGCACGGAACCCTCAGTGCGCGAGTCCGACTCGCACTTGGCCGGTTTTTTATTTTTTTATATTTTTACTTGGCGGCACTGCCACATATTTCAATCAAATAGAGGAGATGTGGTTTAACTAGTGAGTTATATAATGTGTAGCGTAAACGATGTGGGATGCATCGACTAATTTGTCGTAGTGTATTGTTTCGTGTAATGATGTTACCTAGTTCCATGAGTACAAATGTCGGTGAGAGACTGGGATATTAGAATTAATAGTAACTTTGTGTTTACTTTAAGGATTGTAAATAACAAACACAATCAGAAATTCCTTAAACTTTTTCAGTTCAGAGATCGGTTTAAACTTCCAATTTGCAGCGTATTAAAAAAAGGGGATTTCCTAATAATGCTTAGCAACGAAATTGGAAAACGTTTCATAAGCCCAATTTAAAAACAAAGAACCTCTGATACCATTACGAAATATTTTAACATGGTTGCAAAATATTAGAGGTGAAATAATTCTTTTTACCTGTCTCTTCTTCAGAACATGTTCATCTCATGAGCATTTTTGGGCTTCCATAGTCGAATGGCAATATACGAAACCCCTCATAGTTTCTTTAAGTCTATCTGTCCGTCCATATGTCACCTGCATATTCTGAAACCATTAGCATTACAAAATTGAATCTTGGTAAGTAGGTGTATCCTGTTGACCGCTTTACGATACTCATACAAAAAATAAGAAATAATTATATTTAGGAGGCTTTCCATACATAAAACTAAAACAAAAAATATTCTGAAACCTAAACGTGTCTATGGATAGATCATAATAAATACTGACATAGAAGTTCCTATGACCATTTTTTCCAAAAGTTTAACGTTTGGAAGAAAGAGGGCTCCAAATTGGCAAAATGCCCTCCTCATCTCTAACTTTTAAACAAAACCAGTGAAATAAATAAAATAAAACATAATTAAAATCTGAACAGACAATTAAATTGGTTTGAACAAAATCTAACAAGTAGTTTATGAGATATAGTAAATTTTTACAATCGCAAATATAACTTTGACTTTCATACAAACGCTATGAAAAACGAAAATATTTTGGCTAAATGGAAGTGAGTGGACGTCGTTAAAGTTGGTACGGAACCCTCAATGCGCCAGTCCGACTCGCACTTGGCCGGTTATATTTCGAATTTCAAAATCATTGGCTTACCAGCAAACGCCAATTGCTTAATTTCATTTTTTTCATGTTTTTTTTCAACTTTTATTTGCTTTTTTCTGCCCTTCTAACCAGTATTTTTTTTCTAGTGGTGATCCTGAGCGTGCGAGGTCCTTTGGTCAGAGAGTTTCTGCTCGCTGCACATTCGCTAGGCATGACACGTGGAGACTGGGCCTTTCTAGATGTCGAAATATTCCAGGTAAGTTTAAAATTTACTACAAATATGTATTTTCTAAATAATGGAATCTTCTAAATATTTAAGAAATACTAATCTGAGAATATTACACTCAAAGAGAATTCATAAAGTGAGTTTCTATGTCAGTCGTAGACGTAAAATATAATATGTTTTTAAAAATAAAAGAGTTTTTTTTAAATTCATCAGTAGGTCTCCTTTCCTTATCATATCATGATATAAATAAAAATAGGTAGTTTTAATAAAAAATACGAGTCTATTGTTTCATATTAAATTTCTTCTCATTAAGATGTATAATTCAAGGAAAGTTCCTCTATAAACGAGGGGAAAAGATTGTGTATAAACAGATCCCGAAATATTCCACTAAAATATATTCCAAAGTTGGGCGGGCGGTAACCATATTCGAGAGTTGTTTATAAATATCTCCGCAATCAGCCACGATGACAAGTATCATTGCCTAGTATATTGTCTAAGTAACGTTTTCGTATTATTACCTATACAATATGTTGTTTTGGTCAGCGACGAGCGACTCCGAAGTGGTTCTACAAACGATACTGAAGACAAAAAATATATATAGAAAAACACACAAAAGCAATTTATTTACTAGCGAGTCGAAACTACCAACACCAGGAGCCCTATTTTTGAATCACTTGCGTCAAAATGGCGTGTGATATTAATTGATTAATGTCGGATTTTCGAATAAAAAACAGTTTAATTCCACACAGGTTTGATAAAAAAATGTAACCTAATTTTGTGTGTACTTACGTATATATTTTGTTCAGTTTTCGTTTGTTTTAAGTTCGCTTCCGAACGAAAATTACACGCCATATCCAAGCGAGTGATTTAAAAATAGAGCTAGCTACGTCGTAGTATATATATATTGCCAAACTGCGTTGCATACTACATGATGTACTATACTGAACTAGCAGTTTCACGCGACTTCAAACTTTGTCATTTGTAATGTTATTAGGAACTGATACGAACAATAAGAACAAATTACTGACACTAGATTTCGATTGAATAATTGATAGACATTTATTATAAATATTATACTTGAGTTGGATGTCACCGGCCAAAACAACATTCTGTAGGTATGAACCAATATGATATGAGGTCTACGAGAAGTTTGAGCGCATTATCAATTTTGTTGCTCAATATCAATACCAAGTGTCAAAATTTGACTCAGGAAGCTTATAACTTTAGGTACTATGAGAGGATATGACCTTCAACTTTATAATCTCTTTAGTCAGCACCTATCTACACAATATTATAAAGCTTGTTGGTTAGTTAAGCTGATCGCGCTTATCTTAGGAACTAATTGAACTTAGTACTCAATAAAACAATATATTGATATTGGACTTTCCATTTATCGACTACGTTCCTTTCATTTTATAGCGTAATACAACATTGCGTTACTACGACTCGTACCTACGACCAATGTTAAAGCGTAAATGGAAAGGTTTGCCGACGTCGCCGCAGAGAATCAATAGTATTTACATTTTTTTTATTAAGGAATAACAAACAGTTACACATTATATGTTACAAAGATTTTTTTAAATAATTAATTATAAAATTTATAACCCACTACGTTATCCACAGATTAGGTAACAGTTAAGGTAATTATACATTATCCATTATTTGCTCTTCCAAGAGAAACAAGGTAGGTATGGACGAGGTCTCTCGTGCCCAACCAAAAACACGAGCCAATAACGAACATCTACTACCCGGTTATTAATAGAATGGACCTACAAACATGTCAAATTCCTCCCACTTCCCCGCTCATCGACCCGCTTTCGTCCGTTTCGTGCAATGATATTGTATAAGGGGCCGTTCAAGTATTACGTAAGCACTATAGGGGGGCGGGGGGGTCTTTGATTTGCTTATTTTTGATGACATGGGGGTCGGGGGGTCGAGATGTTGATTACGTCAGCAGACCGGCAGTAGTTTTTTTTCTCATTGGCAACCAACACATTGTCGTTGTTTGAAAACCAAACCCATTTTCGGGGATACTTATAAATTCTGAATACGATTAGATCAGAGATGCACAAACTGCGACCCGCAAGCTCTATTCGAGTAACCTGTCCTTAAATATGCTCCCTCGAACATTTGAAGGAAAATTAATACTGCTGGTAAAGGATATCGCAAAAGTTACAAAGTTAACAAATTTTTAGTAAAGTTTAAAGAAGTTTTCGGGCTCGCTTCGGTTGCGTAGTAGCCTTTGGTTTTTGCCGTTTAAGTCTTAAATTTATACTCGCCATCATAAATCAATCTTAAACAATTGTTATGCGATATTTGACATCGCTTGTGTAGTGGCTGTTAAAATTAAAGAAAGTTGTTGCGGTAGCTTTGCATATTTTTTGCTTAGGTATTAATTAAAATTAGGTACAGCGTTTACGTAAGCAGAGGAGGGGGGAGTAAGAGCTTTGCTTCCTTTTGCTGACAAGGGGGAGGAGGGGGTAAATCATTGTCATATATCTGCTTACGTAATACTTGAACGGTCCCTAATACAATATCATTGGTTTCGTGTCAAAACATTTAGATTTTGTACAATTCTCACCACGTGTGGTGACAGTGACGGATCAATTTTTTGTAGTTCAAACAAAATACAAAGAGATGCGCGAAAATCCATGGTATTATGGCCAGTTTACTTGGTACGTGATAGGCACTTAAGATACTTTGTCAAGTGTTGCTGGGCTGACGTTGATCCAATCACAGTTGTTATTTGATCAGGTGATTAACCAATCAATGTTGAGAAATTGGAAACAGTGAAATTCGTATGCACATTGATAATGAATTGACAACAAGAGTAGGTATACGGCTTATACATTAGTATTATTATTAGGTTGAACCAAAATTGACGACAATTGTTTATTAGGTTCTAATATAATAATAGTAAATACTTCTCGTAAAATTTTAATGTCTAGTCTAGCACATATTTTTTAAGAGTGAAGTACAAAGGTTAAGAAGAATTAATCGTTTACTATTATTTTGGTGTTGTTGCAAGACTTTAAAAGTTCTTAAATCGAGACAAAAATACGTAAAATAAAATCAAGGTCAAAGATGAATGTAATGCCCTGAAATATAAATATTTTTTTGAATAATTTCCTTATGATTTAAAGTAAGTTAAGGAGGTTTTAAAAGTCGCTTACTAGTCTCTTGACGCAGATTAAGTTTGAGTAGGTGGGTACTAGCAAGGGTTTCGCCAGTAAATTGGCTTCGAGATCATATTATTTGATTACAATAACACAGGATCACGTTTCAAGGGGTGATTAAGATACATGATCAGGGCTCTATGTAGTGTCTACACTTAAATTTATTGTTACAGCCATTAGCCTTGCGTTTAAAATATAATTGATTGCTTATTGTTAATTTATGTTTTTATGCACATTCTGTTCCAACTTTACAGTTATAAAGGCAATAAACACTCTTATGAGTTTGATACGTCGCAAGTACAGTAATTAGCAAGCAAATGCAAGATCTTTGATATTAGCACGAGCATATTTGTGGATGAATACAAAACAGAAAGTTGTATGCCTTGAGAGCGGGCAAGCGAGGTCAGCATTTTGGACAGTGTTAAACTTTAACTTGGTAGTTGGTCTTTGATTTATGATGATTGCGATTTTTGTAAAAATAATAATAAGATCTTGATAAAAAGGGCATCATAATTGAAATTATTACTTTTAATCCAGGGCGGGTACTGGGGAGAAACAGGATGGGCGGCGGGAGATGACCGCGACGCCGCCGCGCGCGCGGCATACGAGGCCCTGTTGCGTGTATCTCTGAAACTACCCACAGGCGATCGATTCGATGACTTCGCTGATGCAGTCAAGGCGAGGGCTAAGTTGCATTATAACTATACGTTTTCGGACGGTGAGGAGGTAAGTGAAAACAAGTTTAAGATCTTTTTTACCTAGACAAATAGCTAGCGAGTTTAGTACTTTTCCGTTTTGTTATTTTATTGATAAGGTACACCAACGACAATTATAATAAAGCCATCTTATTACTAACAAGTAAGACGTAAAAGACGGTAAGACGTACAAGTAAGACGGGACGTAAGGGAGCTTGACCAAGACCATAAGCTCCAAGCCAACCTCACCTTCACGTGGTGCGTCCTGTTTATACAGACGAGGCTCTGGCGACCGACCGATGGCGGTATAACCATCCAATGTAAGGCGCAGCTAAATGTTAGACTGTGACGGGCAGCAGCGTCACAGCTGCAAGGGGCTGCGCCTCTGCGCTCGCCAACCCGCCTGCCAAGCGTGGCGAGTATTGGCAAAATCCCCTCATGAGTGCACACAAAAAAACCAGGCCCCCAGTCTCCGGCAGCCCCGCTATTCCTGACTTTGGTAGCGGTCACGGTAACGGCGGGGCAGGGGGTGCTAAGAATCCCCGGAGGCGATCGCGCTGCCACCCCCGACGACAACTGGCCCTGGTAACGTACAACACGTGTACACTGAGGACAGATGAGAAGTTGCTCGAGCTGGAGGAAGAAATGAGCAGGTTACACTGGGACATAATGGGTCTATCAGAAGTCCGTAGAGAGGGAGAGGACACGATAACTCTACAGTCCGGAAACCTGCTCTACTACCGGGAAGGCAACCAACGAAAGTCCCAAGGTGGTGTCGGGTTCCTCGTTCACAAGTCCCTCGTCAACAATATCGAGACCATCGAGAGTGTGTCGAGCAGGGTAACATACCTTATACTCAGAATATCCAAGAGGTATTCGCTGAAGGTCATACAGGTATATGCACCGACCTCGGAACACCCGGATGAAGAGGTGGAGGAAATGTATGAGGACGTAAGTAGAGCCATACATACTTCCAAAACCTATTATACTGTTGTAATGGGGGACTTCAACGCGAAACTAGGCAAGCGAGGCGAGAATGAGTTGAAGGTGGGACCTTTTGGATACGGGCAAAGGAACGCCAGGGGACAGAGGCTGGCCGACTTTCTGGAGAAGGAGGGACTCTTTGCGATGAACTCTTTCTTCCAGAAGCCGCCTCAAAGGAAGTGGACTTGGTTGAGTCCCGATGGCTTCACGAGAAACGAGATTGACTTCATCATGACCTCCAAGAGACGGTTATTCAATGATGTCTCCGTGATCAACAGGGTAAAAACCGGAAGCGATCACCGAATGGTTCGAGGCACATTGAATATAAATGTCAAATTGGAAAGATCCCGCCTGATGAAGTCCACGCTCCGACCGACTCGTGCTCATATCCAAAATCCCGAGAGCTTTCAACTCGAGTTGTCAAACCGCTTTGATTGCCTAGAAAATTGCGTTACAGTGGACGAAATTAACAACGGGTTTGTGGAAACTGTTCAAACGGTGGGGTCTAAGTATTTTAGGCCTGGCCGTAAAAATGGACCTCAAAAACTGTCGGTCCACACTCTCGACCTTATGGCAAAACGTCGATCTATGGCACTGCAGACCTCCGTTAATGCTGAAAACTACAGGCAGCTCAATAGACAAATATGGAAGTCCCTGCGACACGACATTCGTTGCTTTAACACTAATAGTGTTAAAGAAACGATAGAGCGGAACCAAGGCTCCAAAGTGTTTGCAAGGGACATGTCCATTGGGCAGAGCCTGTTGACGAAGCTTAAGACGGAGGACGGCAGTGTAGCGTCGACGAAAGCAGAGGTTTTGAGGGAGATCGAAAGGTTCTATGGGCAGTTGTACACCTCAGTAGCCAAACCCGTTGATAGCTCGGCCAGAGACCCACGTGCTATCCTGACCCGTCACTACACCGAAGACATCCCGGACATCAGCCTCTTTGAGATTAGGATGGCCCTTAAACAGCTCAAAAACAACAAGGCACCTGGCGAGGACGGAATCACAGCAGAGCTTCTGAAGGCGGGTGGAACACCGGTACTTAAAGTCCTTCAGAGACTCTTTAATTCCGTGCTGCTAGAGGGCATCACGCCTGAGGCATGGAACAGGAGTGTGGTGGTGTTGTTCTTCAAAAAAGGAGACAAAACCTTATTGAAGAACTACAGACCCATCTCACTCCTGAGCCATGTCTACAAGCTGTTTTCAAGGGTCATCACGAATCGTCTCCCACGTAGGTTTGATGACTTCCAGCCTCCCGAACAAGCTGGTTTCCGAAAAGGCTATAGTACCATAGACCACATTCATACGCTTAGGCAAATTATACAGAAGTCCGAGGAGTATAATATGCCTCTATGCTTAGCGTTTGTGGACTATGAGAAGGCCTTTGATTCGATCGAAACTTGGGCGGTGCTTCAGTCTCTGCAGCGGTGCCACATAGACTATAGGTATATAGAGGTATTAAGGTGCCTTTACAATAACGCCACCATGTCAGTCCGAGTACAGGAGCAGAACACGAAGGCGATTCCATTGCGGAGAGGTGTGAGACAGGGAGATGTCATATCTCCGAAACTGTTCACAGCGGCATTGGAAGACGCCTTCAAACTTCTGGAATGGGAAGGAATCGGCATCAATGTTAATGGCGAATACATCACACACCTCCGATTTGCCGATGATATAGTTGTTGTGGCAAAGACGCTGGACGATCTTGGCACTATGCTCGAAGACCTTGACCGAGTATCCCAACAAGTGGGTCTTAAAATGAACATGGAAAAGACGAAAATTATGTCGAACTCCCTTGTCGTACCCACTCCAGTATCCGTTGGGAACTCAACTCTCGAAGATGTCGACGAGTACGTCTACTTGGGACAAGTGATCCAATTGGGTAGGTCCAACTTCGAGAAAGAGGTCAATCGACGAATCTAACTCGGCTGGGCAGCGTTCGGGAAATTGCGCAAGAGTGTCTTCTCATCTCATCTACCTCAGTGTCTGAAGACGAAAGTCTTCAACCAGTGTGTGTTACCAGTGATGACATACGGATCCGAAACATGGTCTCTTACTAAGGGCCTTATAATGAAGCTCAAAATCACACAACGAGCGATGGAAAGGGCTATGCTGGGTGTTTCTCTACGAGATCGAATCAGAAATGAGGAGATACGTAGAAGAACTAAGGTAACGGACATAGCCTTGAGAATCAGTAAGCTCAAGTGGCAATGGGCAGGGCACATAGCGCGAAGAACTGATGGCCGTTGGGGCAGGAAAGTTCTAGATTGGAGACCCTTCGACCAGAGACGCAGCGTGGGACGTCCACCAACAAGATGGACAGACGACCTTATAAAGATCGCAGGATCAAACTGGATGCAGACCGCTAGTGATCGGTCGCTGTGGAAATCCGTGGGGGAGGCCTATGTTCAGCAGTGGACGTCCTTTGGCTGATAATGATGATGATGATGATGATTACTAACAATATTTAAGAACTGAATGTATTATCAATTACAGGTGAATACCGTATGCTATGTTTATTATGACGGTACCTAGTAAAAAATAAGCTATCAATTGTAATGACTAATATTATATGATATAACATCAATACATAAATGAAAAAAAACAATACAAATAAATAATTTCACTTGAATATCGGATGCTACAACTTTGAATTTATTACTTAATTGAATTTATTTATTATACTTAGGTACTTATTACTTACTATACTTTGAACATTGTCCACTTAGATTATTGTAGAGTTTACCAATTCTATACACTGATGTACTCCTTCCCAGACGATTCTACGTAGAGGTGGAGGAAGTGGCTTAATTGCTCTGTGAGGCATTCACTGAGGAACTCTAAAGTGACACATACTTAGCGATTTTGATGAGTCTTTAAGCTCTCACGCGATAAGCGCTTTTTAGGGTTCCGTAGCCAAGTGGCAAAAAACGGAACCCTTATAGTTTCGTCAAGTCTGTCTATCTGTCCGTTTGTCACAGCCACTTTATTCTAAAACTATTAGTTTTACACCTTTGAAACTTGGTAGGTGGATGTATCATGTTAACCGCTTTACGATTCTCATACCAAAATTTAATAAAATATATATTTAATATATTTTTATTAAATATATATTTATTTCCCATACATGAAACAAAAACCTTTTTTTTTTGCCAAGCCTATGCGTGTGGGGTGCCTATGGATAGGTCTTTTAAAATGACATCGAGGTTCCTATAACAATTTATGAGTTGAATAGTGTGGGCGCCAGTAGTTTTGATACTTAATCTCTCGCGTCGTTGGTTACCAACAATATTTTATTTTCGTAGCCGGATTCGGCTGACAGGAAGTATTAATTAAGTTACAATTAATTTACATCAATACAATCTACAAGTTAGATCAATTACAATCGAACAAGAAAGTTATGAAAATAAACTTAATTAATACTTCCTGTCAGCCGAATCCGGCTGCGACTGAATTTTAATAAGGGCTGATTTTACCAACATCAGATAAGACTTAACTAATTGAAAAAGTATAAAATGACCGATTTTAAAATGGCACTTACAAAAATGATTGCTTACAAATAACGGTAACGCTTACAAATTAGGCATATTGTATTTTAAACTGCCTCGGTGGCGCAGCGGTTAGAGGGTCGCACTTTAAAGCGACGGCTGTGCCAGAGGTCCCGGGTTCGATCCCCGGGTCGGGCCAAAAATATGTACCTGGGTTTTTCTGTTCAGAAAATTCTCAGGGCAGCCCGGAGTTTGGAAGTTGGCGGTGTTTCACCCCCGTGCCTCGGAAAGCACGTAAAGCCGTTGGTCCTGCGCCTGATCTCTCTCCGGTCGTGTCAGATTGCTGTCCCATCGGGCTATGAGAGTGAAAGGAATAGAGAGTGCATCTGTGTTTGCGCACACTTGTGCACTATAATATGTCCAGCGCAGTCGGTTAGTCGTTGTGACTGGCCATTGTAGTTGAACTCGGCTAGGGGGACTATTACTATTATTATTTTATTTTATTCGACGAATATTCCTTATCTGAGTTTGGAAAATGAGAGCCAAAAGGAATATCTAATCCGAAGTTAAACGATACTTTTTTTTTGCTAAGCTTAAAACCATAAAAATTTTGGTTAATAAAACTTACTATGGTAGTTTATAGTTTTCGGTAGTAAAACTTGTCTACGCTACGTAACTGTCTAATAATCCCAAGTAAAAGTGTTCTGCTCAAAATGGAAACTTTAAAGTACCGTTTAATAAAATAATCTACAACTAAGGTGTAATAAATGGTCTACCAGACGCGCTATAAAGGTTAGATAAATAAAAATGTCGTATCATAACTTTAAACGTTGCACCAACGGTCGTGTCTTGTAGCATTTCGTAGCGTTCATTGTAAGCCTGTCGGGATAATAAGGTCGTAGCTATCTCGTCGGAGTTATGCCCTTGTTATATCCGACCTTACTGTGGAATGTATCGCACTTGCAATCTTATTCGACGGGCCGCGGGGTAATACATGAGTATTAAATATTGGACACCGATCACATACATTGCCTGATCCCAAAGTAGCTGATGCACTTGTGTTATGGAAATCAGACACAACGGTGGTTCCACAACACCCAGACCCGAGACAATGTAGAAAGTTCCCATTTCTACATTGATCCGACTAAGAATCGATCCCGGGACTTCGGAGCGGCAGCGCTATCGTGCTTAGCCACTACACCACGAAGGTCGTCAATTGCGATGGCGATCCAGCTGTGGCAAGACCGGTTTATGTAAAAGAGTGTTTTCCCAGGTTGAAAGCAGACACTTTTACAGCGTAGCGCTAACTTCGGAAAATGAGTGGAAAAGTGAATCTATATTCTGATGTCTTTTGCTGCTAAAAGCAACTACGCACTTAGTAATTGCAATGCCAAATGTACAGTTTTGTAATAGCACTGTAGATCAAATAACTAGATGGAGCTCCCCTGTGCTCAAGGATGATTGAAATGAGCAAGCAGAGTTAGTAGGTTGGATTAATTTAACGATTGGGGTATAGTAGCGACTAGATAATAAATACAAAGCGATTAATTTAATTACCTATACTACTTATACGATGTGTTTCATGTTTTTTTTTTATGAAATTGCTCCTTTTATTGCTGACTGTACAAATTTTAAATAAGATTTCAGATTTTTTATAATAGCCTGTTATTTAAAACTTTATTTGCAAATATATCAGTAACTACGAAAAATCGCAAAAAACAATGGTTCATTTGATAGGTACGAGTATGGTAACCACTTAACACTATGCACCGGCCCACTACTTTTGAAAACGTTGTTACGTAATATGATTATAGCCTAGTATTTTAAAATTTCGACATAATAGACGTTCTTAAAGCCTTGGGAACTGTATTAAAAATATGATAGCTATCTATATAAATGAATACAAATCCTGCGAAAGATTTTTGGAATAAGCTGATATTTTTCTTTGGGTCACTAGAGACGTCTTGTCGGGTGTCGCTCATTTTCAGGCTTTATTAACAATTTGTTACATTACTTTTAAGAAAATGTTCTGCTGTTTTTAAACTTAAAATGAATAAAATAATTATCTGATACATTACTTTTTGAAAATATTCTGCTATTTTCAACTTATAATGAATAAAATAATTATTTGGTATTCTGACGTAGATCTACCCTTTCTCGTAAATGCAAAACAAAGATGTTTATTAATTTTAAAAATAGGTTTTAGAAAATATCATGGTTTGTTCTCAGCCGTAACAATAAGATTGATCTGGCTTTTGTTTTGAACAGAACTGACGGATGATTAATTAACTTATTAACTGACAAGAAGCGTATCTGGTTTCGCTCTATTGTTTCTGCCAAATAGATATGTATCTAAATAGATGACGCAAGTGTGATGTTTTTCCGTGGTCACTAAAGCAATGCAAACAGAATATCTCAGCTCGTCCTCGTAAGTTTTGGAGTTCCCGTTAAATATTTCAACGCAAAACATATTTTCATTGTAAGTAAGAATGCAGCAACCATTGCGGTTAACGCAAGCGCTTTGTCCCTTATTTGCAAGAATTATTTTGGTGCGGAGTTATGTTATAGTGTTGATAGCTTCTTAGGTATTCTTTGAAATCAAATGATGTAAAGAACAATTTGTTAAAAATGAAATGCTTTATTTTGATAACAATAATTATCCGTGTGCATCACAACACCTTTGAAAATAGTACTTTTTTTTTTCATAAATTTATGGACATAAAAAAGATTGTGGTGTTCAAACCATATAAGATCACGTTATAGAAGTTTTAGACCAAAACAATATCGGCGTATATGATTTTTGTGTATCCTAAACGGTAGCTCTTAAAACAAATATTTCCCCCCTTTTTTGCAATATTTTTCATTGTAAGTCGTATCGTGAATGTTTTATCGTTTAAAGCCTTCCTCAAAGAAATTGACTAACAAAAAAGAATATTCCAAATCGGACCAGTTCCTGAGATAATCACGTTCAAACAAACGAACTCTTCAGCCTCATAAATATTACCTCTATTTTAGATTTTGACCTACTCGTGATTGATTGACTCCGTGAGCGTTAAACAAGACACTCATCGAGGCACTTCGAAGCCTCATATAATAACATGCTAATCACATTCACTTGCATCATCTATTCAGATACATATTCTATTGTCTGCTGAACAAGCGACCTTTTTTCAGGTGAATTTCTTCATCGGAGCTTTCTACGACGGCGTCTACTTACTGGGGATGGCATTGAATGAGACTCTCACAGAAGGAGCTGACATCAGGGATGGGAGGAACATCACTCGGCGTATGTGGGGCCGCGATTTTCACGGTAAGAACTGTCGTCACATTAAAAAACATCTACAGATAGCAAATTGAGTCAGCTTTAAAATACTCACATTTGTGTTTGTGGGCTACAGACAATGAGAAACGAGTTTTGTTGGGCAGTTGAAAATTTGGAAAGTGATTGTTTTAAAATTCCTCCTATCCGATGAGGGATGTATTGTATTTTATCGATAAATTTTGCCGAAGAATACGTTGGTGAAGGTCGGGAGTCCGATTTAAAACACACATAATATATTTAAGATATACCGCCAAAAGATGTTGCTACAGTTGTTCCTTCGCAACTCATCCTATATTTCTTTTGATACGAGGTGTAACGGAACGTCCGTCACTCCTATAACTGGCAGTGATTGAAAATTAAAGTCAAATTAAAATTCATATTTCATTAAATAAAATTAATTATTAATTAGGCCGTGTGTGTCCAGCCTTATGTATAGACGCGTAGCGACGCGGGTTTTTGGCGGCAAAACTTCCGAAAATCGCTACTGCGCATGCGTAGTAAAATGTCGCCGATGTCGCCGCCTAAATAAAAGGAAAAAAGCGGGCTGGCGCGGGGCTTGTTCGTTTACAATCGTCTCTCCGGTGAGACTCGGTGTTGGCATCGTAGTACATTGGTACGTGCCTTACTTGATTTCGAGTTATACTTTTCTTTATTTTAAAATCTGTGTTATTATTTTGCTATCAATAATTCATAAAATTTAACTTAGTAATTGTGTAACTCGAAGTCCTAACGAGACGTAAGTGTCTCGGGGTGTTCCATGGAAACCTAACGGTGATACACGTAAATGGGACATCTTAACTGGCGAACGCCAGGATGCAATTGATTGTGTCTTATATTGCAAGCGTTATATATCACAACGCTAAACGACACACTTCCTAGACCGGAGTAGCTGGACTGAGAAATCAGGCTGGTGAAGAAAGCTAGGGAGGTCTCCCCACCTCTTGTCCGGAACCGGCCGCGGTCCAAGTCCAATTAGCGGTCGGATCCACATACACACGGAGTAGGATAGGTACACTAGAGGATTCCGCCTCGATCCCTTAGCTAGCTTAGGAGTTACATTCCTTTACAGGGGGGGTGAACTCACACACCACACACCACACGTTTAGATTAAATGTGAGGCCCCGCCTCTAGTTTGCAAATACACACATAGTAGGGAATGTTAGGCCTTAACAGTAGACATAAATAGTAGCTTGGTCATGAGAAACATCTTCTGTTGGAATCAGGTCCTCCCCTAGTTGCATATCAGTTGTTGCACCCCTTGTGGTGAAGTCGGCGAGCCTCGGGTTCCGCGCGAATGATTCTGAGGGTCAGGATAGAAATGTCCACCCCAGACGCAATTGGTATATGATGAATGGTTGGCTTGAGAAAGTCTCTAGATGGATCTCAAAGAAAGCTTGATAGGCAGGTAGGAACGGATTTTATATCTTAGGGATTATAGGGATTTACACCTTTAGTAGGTAGCATTTATGAACATAATAGGCAGGTAAATACAGACTAGAATGTTATAGGTATCATTTATATGCATAATAGGCAGGTAAATACAGACTAGAATGTTATAGGTATCATTTATATACATATACGGCAGGTAAATAAAGACTGTAATGTCCTAGGGAAATGAATAAGGTTTAATTTTATGTAGGTAAATTCATTCATGACAATAGAGGGGGTCATTAAGTTCAATGATAGATTTTATAGAATGTAGACTGATTTTAGTATTTGAGTTAGGGAACCTAGTTGTAATAAATATAACAACTAACCACTGATGTTAATTCAAACACATATAAGAGTTGACCAAATGGCAATTCTGTAGCCACTAGTTGTACCATGCGGGCAATTATGCTACCTTTCTTCACTACATCACTGATGAAACATCAGTTCAGCATTA
Organism: Pyrausta purpuralis; assembly: GCA_963924145.1. Lineage (NCBI taxonomy): Eukaryota > Metazoa > Arthropoda > Insecta > Lepidoptera > Crambidae > Pyrausta > Pyrausta purpuralis. The sequence goes on along the minus strand of OZ001657.1, from coordinate 7,366,673 downwards.
ATATTCAAGAGACTTACAAAGAATGAAGTCAGTCAAATTCTATGGAATTATGTCATTGGAAATGGTTTTATATAAACCTAGGAAAATATGTCCTAAGGGAACATTACATAACAATACATAGTCAAGTACTATTCTACTTTAAATTGGAGTAAAACTCCCAAGTAATTAATAAATAAATTACTTCAATATTAAGAAAACCAACTTAATTTCAATTGTTCTCAAGGTAGACAATTCTAAACTACTGAAATAAGCAATGTTGCTTAAACTAAGGTTACTGGATATTTACTCACTACCAAAGGTACTGAATATTTACTCAGAATAAGAGTTAATTATGAGAAAAGTAATCTCTATTTGCAAGAAGTGATTGCAAAACTTACACTAGATTTGTAGAGGTACTCACAATCTTAGTGTTACTGTTGTTAGACAATGACAGAAATTACAGAACAAGTTCTGAACTAAGGAAAGGGTTACTAAAAATAGAACCGACTAGAAGAAAGATTATATTTATTTATATACATTTAATAAATATTTATTTATTGAAATACCTATATTGATTTGAACTTTTAATTAAACAATTTGAATTGCCATATTTTGCAGTAAATTAAGATGGTTAAAATACCAAAAGTTTGGTAGAATGTCCTATTTGAAAGAAGTAAATTCAGTAATTATTTCCTGTGCAAAATTGCCAAATAAGTAAAGTAAATGTAAATGTATGGAAATCACCAAAACCTGGGACTAGAAATGATTCAGTTCCAAATATATATACTCTAATAATACAAGTTTTGAGTGAGGGACAGCTCATTACTTTAAATTATATCCCTTTTGATGATACTAGGTGATGGTATCTATTAGAATCTGCACAGGAAAACCCTGTGGCAGGGGAGCTATTAGCAAGGAGATGAGTTCCATGGGGGCAGGCGAGTGACGGGGCCTGTTGCCTTTACCACACCCTAATAAACTTTTATTAGTATTTTCACATAAAACTTGTCCTTATTATATCTATTTTTCACTACCTAATTATACTTCTCTATAATTATTACTACTAATATATGAACACATAGTTACCCAACAATAGTTTTACATTCACTTGGGAATGTTGAGATTTTACCAACTTTAAAGAAAGGCAGGCTAGGTATAGGTAGTAGGAAAGGTTAGGGTTGTGTAGGTAAATAAATGATTTAATGCAAGGTTTGTCAGATTCCAAGTCTCATAACAATAAAAAGTATCAGGGTTATTTGAAAAGGTTCACAACATAGGGTTCACTAGATGATCACTGGCCAAATTAAATATTAAGATTATTCATACCACAAAGTCCTAAGCTATCAAGGTTCTATGTTTTGTTTGAACACGGTAATTACCTAGTATGTAAGTTTAGGTTAAATTATTATTAAGTGCATGAATAGTTTGATATAATTAATATGAAAGCATGAGAGGGATTCACTAAAGTATGAAAGAGATTAGTTTTATATAAGCTAAGATTAAGTTAAGATAGTTTGTAATTTAGTTATAATTAATTAGGTATTAGAATTAGTTAAAAGTTTAGGGGGGTTACAAAATGGTCCCATAGTGACCAGGATAGCGTAATAGTAGGCTTAGTTAGGGCAGTTACAGAGGTAGTATTATATTATTTGGGATACAAATATTAGTATGATTTCCATGGATATGCTAGTCACCGTTTGAGGTATGTGAACGGTAACTGAGGGAGGTAGACAAACGTCATCAAATTTACTTGGTTTTTGACATTCGCGTGATTTCCTTCCCGCGGTCGCGCTTACATACCGCGCAAAGTATTCGTTGCGTTCAAGGCAGGCAGTTAAACATTCTTTCTTTTGAGAATTCCTAGGCTTCACTGGTTACGGTTTTCAATTAGGCCATTGTGTATCCTAGCTACACAAAATAAGAGTGGTAGGATAGTATAGTAAGTGAGAAAAGTCCTTGCCACATTAAACTAAACTGTGTTTGAGATAAATACGGTTATATTTGTAATGGCAATCGTATCATTTACATTAATGGCCACTTTCATCAACCGCAATCTAAGCAGGAGAATTATTAATAGGCAGTCAGGTAAGCATTTCCAGCAAAATGTTGTTGAAATCATCGTTTCGTAATATTCATACAGTTTGTTATTAGCATCATTTAAAGTTAAAGAGACCATAGCATGTTTGTTATACACACAGACAGTATTTAGCATGTAACTGAGTCCAGGGTAAAAGAGGAATGTGTTTTAAACCTTTTTTTTGCCCAGGTATAACCGGCCACGTGCGAATAGACTCGGTAGGGGACAGAGATGCGGACTACGCGATACTGGACTTGGATCCTGTCACCGGCAAGTTTGAGGTAAGACAAAATATACATTATACTTTTCCCATATTCTTGTTATAGTGACACTAGGTTATCGGGATAACGAGATATACTGATGAATAAAAAATCAAAGACTTAAGTCTTAGGACTTAAGAGTCAATTTTCCTAATGTCAGAAAGGACTTATCCGACCGAATAAGTATAAAACGACCGGTTTTAAAATGACATACATTAACAATTAGGTGACGTTTTTGAATTAGGCGTTTTGTATTGTATTCGACGAATATTCCTTATTTGACGTTGATAATTACGACTTGACAATGACAACGACATTAACGTAAATGTCATTTTATACTTATTCGATAGGATAAGTTCTTTCTGACAAAATCGACTCTTACTTGCAAATGGTCGAGCTCATCTCACAGACTTTTTTGACCGCATTACATTAAGAGTTGTTAAAATATCAAAATATACTGGTGATTTAACTATTTATAAATTGGTACTAAACTTGTATGTAGATAATATTAGATCGAGGAAACTTGTAGAGCCAACGATAATAGGTATCAATCGCGAGGTACTAGTCCTAACAATCTGGCACTACCTCGCTTAAACCAAATCTTCGAATAGTTACTACAACACTACAAGTAAGCTTACTTTACTTGACTACCTCCATGGTGTAGCGGCTAAGCAGGCTGGGTTTCAAAGCGCCGCCGCTCCGAAGTCTCAAGTTCGATTCCAGGGTGGTTAAATGTAGAAATCATCATTCTCTATATTGACACGGGTCTGGGTGTAGTGGTACCACCGTTGTGTCTGATTGCCATAACACAAGTATGAAAAAAATACTACCCTGCCTAACCTATATTACGTACGAGTCATAATACTTTGTCGATCTACTGTAGAATTCTCTTTGTTAGGACGCGAGACGCGCGATCCACGCTGGAAAACCCTTTCTCAACTTTATTGTCCTTAAGGGCCAAATTTACTCCGTAGTCCTTTTGCACAAAAGATTTATGATTTTCTGCTCGTGAACAAAATGTCTAGTAATAATGGCGATGTTTTAGGCAAGCTATCGTATAAAGAGTTTATATAAATATGTAATTTTGAGCGTTTTTGGTTAGTGTCAAACAAGATATAAAAATATAAAAACTCTTGGTTTTTACATTTATGATTTTATGTTATTACCTCATAATAGTTTAGCTACTCAGAGTACGCTTTAATGACGTTCTCGATACCGACAGAAAATGTATAGGAAAAATTACAAAGTCAGTTAGTTTGACATTCTTTCCAGACATCCCGTGTCATAATTGAAAATATCAAAACAGCGTTAAAACAAGCAGAGTTAAATTTTAGTTTAATATATTGCACATAGGCACAAAATATGCCCGAGGATATTCTACAAATCAATTTTGTGTCCAATGGTCGAAGTTTATCTATCAGCATAATATCTATATTATATCCGATTCTATCTAAGTAATTAGTTTTATAAGTGAATCGCAAACTCCATATTTTGTACGAAGTTTTGTACCGTTGTACATCTATAACGTGTAATAAATTGAGTACCTTAATATTTTTAGTATTCATCGGATCCACATTAACATTTTCATCACATTATCTTTGTTTTTCCATGCTTTCATTTCCTTTTTGCTGGTTCGTTTGCTGTAAACACGAACATAAGAGTTAATCATAGATTCTATCTACCATAACGCAGTTCGTATTTTCTCCCTAAAAAGTCGTACTGTAGACATTAAACTATAGGCATTACCTGCCTTTCTACTCTTCTTATTACTATTACTCTGTATTTTTGGATTATTGATGTTTTCTAATCCTTTTTGAACAATATTTATTGTGAATCTAAAAATGTCAAACTTTCAAAGCTCTGTTATTCTACTTTTCTTTACATAATACTGTAAAAATAGCTGTGTTTTACCTTTGTTTGCAATTTTCCTTTAATTTGCATTGGGTGATGATTCGTTTTCCTGTATTTTCGTAATTTGCTTACTTTTTGACAGTATTTTTATCTTTATTGACATCGTTGTTATGACAATATCTTTCAAAGTCTGACAACTTCTATCAAAGTTTATTACTTTTTCGGGTTTAATCCTCTGTAAACCACCAGTATTCATGTTCTATTTTTGAACCTACCTCGATCTAAATTTGAACGGCCCCGGCCCCCTATATAAGCATTATTTTTTTTCATTCATTTGATTCGATTCCGAGTTCTAAGCTCGAACAGTTCTATTACACTCCAATAAATAAATACTCTACATCTTCCCTCAAGAAGTCTTGAAGAACCGCCGGTGACTACTGAAACACCTCCTCACGCTAGGGGAGGGACCGGACACCGGAGGAGTATCCAAGCACATTGACTGCAGTAACACCTCCTCGCTCTAGGGGAGGGACCTGTCTCCTTCTCGGAAGAGGATCCGAGACCAAGTACTTCTGGCACTCCAACTGATCCTAACATTTTCTATATAGTGCCCGTTACCCTCATTACTGCACATCGGCGTCTCTGCTCTTCACGGCGCCTGTCACCGCTGCACATCGGCGTCACTGCTCTTCACGGCGCCTGTCACCGCTGCACATCGGCGTCTCTGCTCTTCACGGCGCCTGTCACCGCTGCACATCGGCGTCTCTGCTCTTCACGGCGCCTGTCACCGCTGCACATCGGCGTCACTGCTCTTCACGGCGCCTGTCACCGCTGCACATCGGCGTCACTGCTCTTCACAGCGCCTGTCACCGCTGCACATCGGCGTCGCTGCTACCTCCGCAGTGTCGGCTCTGCACTCCGACGCCGCCCTTTGCTGCCTCCAGGACAATACTTATTGAAGATTTGAAGATACTTACTCACGCCCACTGCACTTTACTTACATTCATACAGACATCACCTCATCTCATTTTTCGGTACTGTATTCTTTTTGTTGTAATATAAATTCTATTCCCTCTTCTACCTCTTTCTTTAACCTTCTTCTACCTCTCCACATTTGTCGCTTCACGACAGTTTGAAAAACTTTTGGATATCATAGCTAATATTTGCAGAATGATAACACTAGTTTTTTAAACACTTTGTGGGGTACGGGTCAATATTTTGAATATTTTAACAAGCAGATAGACAAAAATCATTTTTGCGCGCTTTATTCAGATGAACGTATTACAAATGTTTTGTGTTAGAATTGTGATTTTTATCTATTGTGTATAACAAAAAAAAAATACATTTTTGACCATTTTCTAATTTTTCTATTAAACTTAGATCTTTATTTGTTCGTGGTACTTTTAACGTGATTGGTATTAAATACCTACCAGCTAATGCCAATATTAATTGGTTGAAGCTTTCCTTATATATCGTCCTTATTGATTTTTAAACAAATTGCATCATTAATTAAAATTTTTAATGAACCGAGTATTTTCCTAATTTGACCAAGGAGTGACAAGAGGTGTGGTTTGACATTTATAAGCTCAAAGCGTGTGACCGAAATAAATTATGCGCGGTTCAAGACGGCGCGCCACATGTGACATTATGTTGTAAAGAGTTTCTGGAATCGGGACTATATATCTGTAGGTTACTCCAAGAGTGCTATAATATTCTATAAGTACGTTGAAAACAGTACCTTAAATAAGTTGCGATATGTTGTATGGTCTAGCTTGCAAGTTCTTATAAAATGTAAATAATAGTCTGTAACAAGTACTTTTCACTAACCAGTCAACGAGTGATTGTCAACATAAACATAATATTTTTTGTTAATAATAAGTACTTGTTTATGGTGAGAAGTAAATTCATGTTTTTAAATATATTCTGCATCACTATTGCAAGTCAGCGAAAATCAGCCTGTTAGATTTTTGGAAGTACATTTTTTTTAGATTTTTGGGAGTACCTTTTAGTTGAAGTTATAAGAACGGCTTACGCAAGTGACTAATAAGACTAAGGGTCTTCGCTTTTCCAATTTTAACAGCACTTGAATATTTTTCTTGTTCGGGCAATGTTCTGTAGTAGAGTCTACGAAGCAAATGGTCTACGGCGTAGCCAACTTGCTAAGTTTTTCTACGAGCTACGGCTACGAGTTGCAAACAGCTACGAGACGTGCTACGGCGTAGCTGATCGTAGCGCTGTACTTTAGTTAGCGTTTTACTGGAAGCTCATATAGATTGTACTTCTTTTAAATTATTTTAATTTACATATTTACAAATAGTAGAACGTAGTAGTAACGACGTAGATTCTGGTTAACTGTTGCATGGTAATGACATCGTTAGGAAAATAGTGATGCACCATTCCAACCCAGCTAACAATTTAAAAACCTGGCTGATTAACCAGTTATTTATAGAACAACTGTCATTGCATTAGCACTGACTTGAATTAAATAGTTATCAGCATGTAAGATCCCGAAATTGGCTATCGGTATAATGTCTTAGTTGACTCAAGACAAAACTTGCGGGCAGCAGGCAGAGCTTCCGAGCCTGGGTGTAGTTGTCGCCTTGAGTGGCGCTACCTTTTAATTAGGGCATAACAGTTACACAGTTGTAATTCCTGACGCGTCTTTAGAAAACACATACACTCATGCCTATATATATTTGATGCTATGATTTGTTGTATCATAGGGTAATCTGTTTTGTATTTTTATGTCTTAGAACCAAAATAACTAATTTATCAATCTATCAGGTGGTGGCATTCTACCACGGTCTGAATGGCAGCTATAAACCAGTAGCTGGCAAAGCGATTCACTGGCCCGGCGGCCGGCGCGGCCCCCCGCCGGACACGCCGCGCTGCGGGTTCCTCGGCAACGATCCTATGTGCCAAGGAGGTATGTACAGTCGCCAGCACATCAGGCTACCCACTTTTGTTGCAAACTAGCCCTTATTGCAACGACATAAGACACCACAGTGTTTATCTAGACGTGCTGTTGTCCGGACCATCAGCTGTCCTATGTACGGTCGAAGTCTCTCACGACTAAAGGTTGTAGCAAATCTACCCAAGCGTTAACCATGCGGAGGTACGTTACGTAAAGGGAACAGCATGCCGAGGCGCATGGGATCAGCACGGGAAAGCGAACGCCTCGCCTTCGATAGTGATTGTTACAATTTATGACAGTTCTTCTTGTGAATGACAGCCCGTTTGGCAAACAGTTGACAACCATCAGTCAACTCGCCGTAAGCGCGTTGAAACCATACAATTATTATCCTTAATTTTATTGTTAAAACACATTCGCCGCTGGTCGAGAGTGCGTCCCGAATTGATCCGATATGCGTATCGAGTCGAGCGTGAAGTATGGAGCTTTATACAAAGAATACTGAACACCTCGAGTTAAAACGGTGCTGTTCCCGTAACGGCTGAATAGATGTGCTACAACCTTAAGAGATAATTTCTACCGCGGCTCAACTTCTTTTGTTTGAAGTGATAACCGTTTTTGTGTCGTGTGTGCTGTGTGTAAGCGATTTTTGTTGAATTATGCGCAATAGGCCATCAAGGGGCAGTTTACGACGGCCTGAACGGCAGCTGCATCTTCATTGGGAACGTACGACCCTATGTGCCAAGGACCTGTGTTTAAATATATATCAAAACGCAAAATAAGACTCGTAAAATACAGGGTTATTTTGCAAGGTGTTAATTTTAGTAGGTGAATGAGACCTATTTTGCTATAATGCCATGGTTGATTTCAGGAGTTCCATACAAAATTAGCTTGCAACACCTTGCAAAGCCACCCTGTATAGCCTCGAAAGTCAGTACTTGGTTACGGCAAGAGTGAAAAGGTTGCAAGTAAGCAGATATGTACCACCATGGTTTTCATTATACTTTCGCATCCCTCCAGTGCCATACAGATACAACGTTTGTGGATTGCTATACAATCTAAAACATTGAAAGCAATTCCTTTCAATTTCATTGTTCAGTTGATACTAGGAGAAACATACGTCACGATATTATCTAGGTATACCAACACCACTGCTATAAAACGTATGCAGCGTGTGGCCTGTAATAGGAGCAATAATTTTAATCATTGATTCTACAGAGCATTAACAGTTACCAGGACCAGCCCCCTTACTCTGGACACAAAACCCGATCCAATGAATATAGCCATCCCTGTCACACGCGTACACGGCCTGGTATCAGTGACAGTGATGGGTATATTCATTTAAGTATATTTTTTTTAAAAAAATATCCTTTGGACATTCCCACACATCGCCATCTAGCCCCAAAGTAAGCTACTCAAAGCTTGTGTTATGGGTGCCAGACAACGGATATTATACTTAAATACTTTTTTTTTGTAAATACATACATGATATACATAGAAAACACCCAGACCAATACAAACAGACATGTTCATGCACACAAATGTTTGTATTGTGCGGGGATCGAACCCGCACCCGCTGCGTAGTAGGCGATTTCTCGACCACTACACCAGACGGGTCATCAAACATTCATTGGATCTGGTTTTGTGTTCAGAGTCAGGCCTCTGGTCATAGTGCTATAAAATGCTTTGAATCTTAGACATAGTAATCCAAAGATATAATCCCTAATCAATGTACATCGAAATCGCTAACTCTTTGTAGTAAATGACACTGTTAAGTTCCATGACTGGACACATTTAATTTGTGATACATTGCTGGTTCGATTTATAATTTTTCATTTTAATAAATTTAATTCAATATGAATTTATTGAATTGATTACTGCACTTTATACGTCTATATTTTCAAATGTTTGCTCCTATTACATGCCACATCCTGTATCCCGTATTCTATACCCGGTGCCTATATGTACTTGTTAAGTATACACAGTGCTCGAGAATAGGTACACTGTAAACAGTTTAGCGAGATGTACAGGCACGCCCAGTGATTCGCACAAATTGATAGGTGGTTGTTGTCCAAACCACTGCACATTTTCACCCACTGGGCACTGATTAAAATGTAACTGCCGCAAACCACAGAGTTACTGTTTAATAAACATAAATAAAATGACCTCATTCGTGGTGTTGTATGCGAGAGCACGCTCTATTAATTTATTGTATTTTAATATTGTATACCACCTGGAGTTACTGTCGTTCTGTTATTGCTGTTGCAATTAATTTTCAATAAAATTTGAAATATATTTAATTAGGAGTTGGAAAACGGTTGGCTTTTCGTCGTAATGTGATATTGTTAAAACCTCTGAAAATATTATGTGTTAAGTTGTTAGCATTAAATATTCACAACCTCGTTTGCTGAAGTGAAATGATTGATATAGTTCAGTGAAAGCCTATATATGTATCGCTTATCTAGTTCATTTAATTCAGAAGTTTAACTATAGCAATACTATCTTATATACACTACTTCACATTAATTCAGCTCAATTGTCATTGTATCGTGCTAGGATCTTGTCTAATAACTAAAAATAAACACTTTTATGAGATTTCGGTAGTCTAGAATTGCAAGTCTAGAACAGCTGTTTGTATTTATACAACAAACAGTACTCTAAAATCACCTCAAACATTAATGTATTAAACAATACTTATTTCTAAGTCTTATTGCAAAGACATTAAATTTCCTGCTTGTTTAAACATCAATTTTGCGTAAAACTCACGCGAGCCGAGATTTGAAACTGTTTCGCTCTTGCAGTAAATAACCAATATATCCGTACCCCTATCACGAATAATTTGCGTCAAAGTATTCGTATAGTAACGTAATCATTTGTATGAGAATCTGAAAGCGCCTCTATCGGACGTAAAACAAACTAAATTTGGCAGCTCAAATACCTGACATTTATTGTGCGTAAACATTTTCTATAGTGTTAAACTGGATTTGCGATCACGAATCTTGCTTTGACGTATAGTATCGTGAGTTGCAAAAAGATTACTTCAGATTCTAAATGTCAAAAATACCGAAAAGAAACTAGGTAACTTTTACGGATAAGACCGCCTAAATTGTTTTTTTTTCTAAAATTTCACACAGCTGCATTTGAAGACTGATTCAAGCTCTTGGAATAAGTAAGATTCGGCATCAACTTCAATAGCAAATACATCTCTCACCTCCGGTTTATTGATAATATACTATTCGTGCAGGCAAAGATGAGATTTTGGAACTACAGTCGAAAGCCTTAACCGAGCCTCACAACAAGTGTTTCTAAGAAAGAGGTCTATCAACGAATCCAACGCGGCCGGCTAGGCAGAGGTCGGGAAACAGCGCAAGAGCGTCGCCACGTCTCATTAACCTCAGTGTTTGAAGACGAAAGTCTTCAACGGGTGTGTGTGTACTAGTGAGAACGTACGGATCCGACACATAGTTTCTTACTATATGTGCTCAAAATATCACATATAACAACAGACAGAGCTTTGGCTTTTGGCGAGAAATAAAGAAACGTGTGGAATAAAGATAACATTAGTGGTGATATTTATAATTCTAAAATTATGACATAGAAATATGAAATTTATTACAATATTTTTTATCTTATACACCTTATTTTTAACTTAAAAAGAAATCAGGAACAGGGCACTTGTAACAGGTGTATCGATTTCGATCTTTTTGTGTTCATCTTTGCTCTAAATATATATGGGAGTAACGAAGACCGCCGGAACTGCTAGACTCACTTTATTTCTTCTAGCTGGCATATATAGGCGTGTTTCTACACATTGTACTTTGGTCAGTCTTCATTCTGAAAAATAATATATATTTATTTTATATTGACGTAATGCTTTTCATTCCATTTGTTAGAAACAGCGTCCTCTTGGAGAGCTGAGGGCTTGGATAAATCACAATTTCTTGAGAAATAAGATTTAGTTAGAGTTTATCTCGCTATAATAGCCAATGAATAAAAGCACTTTAATCACTTATCCTTGTATTACTTTTACATACTTACTTTTTCAAAAAATCAAATATTGTTACGTTGTACTGCAAACGACTTGTCCTCGTTATTTTAATATTTTTTCATAATTTTTAACTAAATCTTTTGTAAAACTTTTGAATTTGTCACAATTTGATGGCATAACGTCAGTCTGTCAACTGACAGTCTACTAAACAGTTCAAAAATCTTAAGATTACAGAAAAACATATATCTTCATATTGTAATAGACCAAATTTTTTACATTTGCTAACCCTGCCAAACATATTGATCGTAATTTTGTTTCGTTATTGATTTTTCTTAGATTTTACTGGAATATCATGATATATTGCGATGATATTCATAAAAAAGATAGCTTAACTTGTTTCTGGACGTGTCATTCAACGGCCATATTTACGTTAGTATGACGTCATCTTCGTCAATGCTATCGAGCTTACTACACGACACGAGAGTGCTTCGTGATGCCGACTAACGTTGTACTGCGTAAACTCGCTACGATAACGTGACGAATACGTCTAAAGTTCGTGATTGGGGTACCGTACGCGTTTACTCTCTATCACTGAGCTACTGAAGGATTAGACTATGAGCCATATAAGACGATCGTGAACGAGTGAGTGAATGAACTAGATTGCTAAAGTACTTCAATTTAAGCATTCAGTCTGGAACTACCCAACTCTAGTTAGCACGTACTCCTATGCGAGTAACATAAAAACAAAATTAACAGTATGCAGAATCTACTAAGTTTATAAAATCAGGCAACAAATAAAAACTACGTAGTTTTCAGCGTATACATATTAAAATCTGTCTTTTGTGTGAAAATGGTATATAATCGTCCGTAACTGTTGTTACTAGCAGATTTTCTAGTCCGCCCTCTCATATTCAGTTACGCTTCATATATCTTGAAGTTACAGTGAATTTATAGTCTGAATACGAAATGAGAGCGTATCTTGTTTCGAAATATTGTGAGCGATGACTAGAACTGTCGTTCAGATAGACTATTGCAGTATTCATCGTATTAAGTACAATAGAGAGGTTTAGATACACAATCTTATATTTGTATTTCTACTTAATACGGGCTAGAGCACGCACTTAGGTTATTTAGGTAAGTAAATATGCTTAATGACATATTGACTATGTATGGCTATCTCTAGCTTAAATATAGTAGGTAGGTACTAACAATAATTAATGCTATTCATTTATAAATAGTGTTTAAGTGTTTATTGTGTTACATGTCCTTGCAAGAGGCACCTTTTTATTACAAATTTATTTTTCTTTTAACTCGGTACTTACTTATTTTCTACAATTGCATGTTGTAAAGAAAAACGCAAGCGGGCGGTACATCACCTTTTTAATTAAGTTCCCTCATAAAGTTTTAATTTCAATCCCGCGTTAGCACAAATTGAACTCATTACTGCCGTTATGAAGATGTAATTTATTGTTTTTTCACGCTGCTATTAGAGGCTCAAACCGTCATAATTTACTGTTTCATCGGACTGGCGATATTCTTGAGTTTCGCCGTCACTGCTGCCTGTGTGGCGTACAAGTAAGTTCAAGTTTCAGCCAAAAATATGCCTTAGTCCCTTACTATAGGGTCTTCAAATCACTACGCATGAATTTTTGGCTGTGGCTGTAAAACATTAGTTTAAGAAATGGGGATGTCGTTGCATTTAGACTAAGTGAACATTTTACGGGCGTACCTACCTCGATGTAAAGATGGTTATCCCTGTATATTTTACAATTAGTACGTAAGTACGTTTGGTACGTCAGATAGTTTTATTTATCATTCCATCTTACCTTATTCTACTGGTTAACATTAAAATACATACTATATTATAAATAGACGCTGTAATCTTTCCATAACTGCTCGTTTGATGTAAAAGCACCTGCTTCGAAACTATGCAGTTGTTTTCTTTGTTGTAAAGTTTCCGCATTTCATCAGATAGTCGAAAGTAAACTAAGCGTGTAGAAGCTAAATGTTAGTCTTAAAGTGTGTTAAAAGTTTTGTTGGAAAACTTTTTAACTTTCTCCATTAAAATTAGAGATGGGCCGAGTACTCGGCGGGTTTTTTAATTCTCGTACTCGGCCGAGTAACTCGGTTTTAATGCCGAGTAAAAGCGGTTTACGTAAAGCAGTATATTTAGGTAGATATCATCTAAACAACAGGGGAAATCTTTCACAAACTCAATTATGATAATGAATGAGTGGTAATGAGACAAAATGAGGAGCACTAGTGAATGAAAAAAAGTGTGAAATTTTATTAAGTAAAATTATGATGCAGTAACACAAAGATCTCTGCACGTTCTGGTAATGGCCTATTCCTTTTTTCTTTGTAGACGTTAACAGCCTCCGAAAGTAATCACTCCCTATGCACGCGTGCTTGCAGGTGCACATAGTAACACTCGTGCTAAATGTGCCAGTTCTGGATACCTTGTTTGGTGCCCTGCCCACTACTTGAAAGGACTCTTGTCTTTTGTCAGCTTATTCTAAAGTAATGGGGCTTTTAGGATAGTCGCGCTCTAATGGCCCGATAAAGCTAATTTTGCGCGTACCTGTTTGTACTTGTTTACACATCCGAAACAGGAATTTGATTGTAACCGAGTTACTCGGCCGAGTGCTCGGTTTGAAAAAAAATGAACCGAGTAAAACTCAGTACTCGGTACTCGGCAAAAGTGCTACTCGGCGCATCTCTAATTAAAATCGAGCTGTGTGGTGATTTCTGATCTTTAACTAATTAATATTTGCCATGTGAAAGTAATTGTCAGCTGTCGACTGTTTCTAATTGCGAGTACTTTTTTTATATGATGAATAATTATCACTTTATCCTTCGTCCATTCATATATCTTGCTTGATCTACTCTTTTGTCAGTATATAAGTAAAGTACAAAATATTTTTACTTTTTGGAACCTACTGACTCTGATTGTAGGTTTCGAGCAATGTCTGAACAACTACGCGGCTTAGTTTACAAGGATATGCTAGAACGATACTCAAAGTATGTTCCGGAACCTCGGGGTTCCTTGATACCTCTGTAAGGATTCTGCAAGATTTTTGACAAAAAATCAAAACAGAGAGAGTCTGGTCGACCGTTCTGACGCGGTGTATCATTTTACTAAGCTTTCCAACACAAAAATAATCGTGCGTTCAAACAAACAAACAAATTCTTCAGTTTTATGATATTAGTATCAAAGAACAAAAATTAAAAATTAAAGTGTTTTTATTCATCAACAAGTTTTTACAAAACACAATTTGAGGCTGCGACCTACCTAGTAAGTATAAAAGCAATACTTGTGGCAGGAGACCCTGCTCTTTTATAACAAAAGTAATTTGGACAAAATAATGCTAGTTTCTAAATTAAGTATATTGTTACAAAAACCGAAAGTATAGATAAAGAATTCAATTTTAAAACTATTGTTTTAGTGTAGGGTTCAATCAAGTACATCACTTTCCAAAAGGGTTTCGTCACCAAAAAACATTGAAAACCGCTATGTTAGACGAACAAATTTCACGATGAACTACGATTTGTTTGGTTTCCTACTCTGTATTTAATCAAGCAAGGGTAAAACTACCACACGTGTTTTTACTTTTTTATACACTCATACCCACCACAAGATTGAATCATCATCCCGACTTGTTTACTTATTATCATTTCAAGTAGTAGGTGACTCGGTATTCGGCACTAGCATCATATTTTAAAACATTATGAATGACATAATTATAATGCGTCACAACCAAAGCCTGTAGCGATCGGATTTATTACTAAGTAGGAAGTAAGTGCTTTGAAATTTCCCGCTTGAACTTGGAACACGAAGTTAGGCAAACTTAACTGAGAGAGAGAGAGAGAGAGAGAGAGAGAGAGAGAGAGAAAGAAAGATCTCTCTCACCCTTTCCAATGAGAGTATGTCTTTCATAGCCCGTTTCAGTGTGACTCACATTATTTCAAAGATAAATAAGTGATTTTGCAAATTAAAATTCGCAAACTTGGCTATACAAGTATACGATGAAGCTATAGTTAAGTGGAGAAACTAGTAGACGGTAAGAGCAATAGCCAGGATTCACTACTCATTGACATACAGGGTGACTTTGTTATCAGTACCGAAATTTTGTGTAAAGACTCCACTGATGAATATGATCAACTTTTACTATGGGGGCAATAGTGAAATCGAGAAAAAAAAATCAACTGTTCCATACATTTTGATCGCGCGCCAATTGAACTTTTGTATGGGACAGCTGATTTATTTTTCTCGATTTCACTATTGCCCCCATAGTAAAAGTTGTTCATATTCCTCA
Organism: Pyrausta purpuralis; assembly: GCA_963924145.1. Classification (NCBI taxonomy): domain Eukaryota; kingdom Metazoa; phylum Arthropoda; class Insecta; order Lepidoptera; family Crambidae; genus Pyrausta; species Pyrausta purpuralis. The sequence continues at coordinate 7,351,291 of OZ001657.1, read as the reverse complement.
GTGGAGTCTTTACACAAAATTTTGGTACTGATGACAAAGTCACCCTGTATACTTTTTAAAAGTTTTTTTTACAAGGGTACTTTTTTTCTATCAGGCAAGCGCGAATAGACGCAGAGCTAAACAACATGGCGTGGCGAGTTCGGCCGGAAGAGGTATTGGTTGAAGTGGGCACGGGGCTCGGCGCTAGTCCAGCACTGCACAGCATCAACGAAGTTTTGAAGGTAATCAAAAAAAAAACTTGCACTATTGTTCCCCTGTGACTCTGTGCAATTGAAATTTTTAGTCAAAACTGTCTCTAAATTTTCGAATTGCTTGCATAATTTTCCTATTTTTTTTGCTGTCAGTCCTCTACAAAGTATTACTGAACTCATAAGGAAATATGAATTTAGTCTGATGAGTTGTTGATTCTTGTTACGAAGTTACGATACGAAGTACTATTCAGCCAGGATCAAAGCCTGATCCGGTAAAACCGGCACACCAAATAGCACGATTTTTGGAAGGAGGGACACGCTCCGGGATGGGAGAGGAGACCGACTAGCCGGAGCCTATCGGCCACAACCACCAAGATATGCATCGAGTGTGGTCTAGGAATATAGGGAGAAAGACGGATATCATAAGAGGGATGAGCGTTGATGAGGTGGGCAATCTGCCTTTGTGGATACGCGTAGGAGCTCTTGTCAGTTTTCATTTAGCTCGTTGCGCCCCTTCAACGTAGACCATTGTAGTTATCGTAAATTTTTTACTCATTGCGCTCCCTCAATGTTGAGGATGAGGGAGATGTGCTTCCTCGACGTAGACCAATATAGCCGTTGTCAGTTTTCAGCTCACTGCGCTCTTTCAACGTAGACTATGGTAGCTCTCGTCAGTTTTTAGCTCGTTGTGCTCCCTCTACGTTGATCATTGTAAATGTCGTCCGCTTATATTATAGCGGCGTTGACCATAATACCTGTCGTCCACTTGTGGGTCACTGCGCTTAATTAAAGTTGTTGACTGAAGCTGTCTTCGGCTTATGGCTCGCGGGCGCTCCGACGTTGATAATTGTAGTTCACTTTGCTCCGCTGCTGTTAAATAATGTAGCTGGTGCCCAATCCTAGTCTATTAGGTTTAGCCAGCTTGTGCTTTCCTTTCTTAAGCACCTGCTACAGCTAGTTTTATTTTTATTGTTTGTTGAGTTGCCAGAAACTTTTCGCTTGATGATCACTGATCTACTCAATAAATCAACTCACACAGCACATATTATACAAGAAACCAATGGCACAAGAAGCGACACACATTTTACACACAGACACACATAACGAAAACACGATTTCGTTGTTACACTGATACATTGTTACTGATACATTTAGGATTGCATTTCACATCTTTTTTTGATTCTGCAGATTTAATGACGACATTACAAACAACCTTAAAGTAATATCAAATTAGTGCAAAACATGCCAATCTCGACAGCAATTTATATTTAGGTAGGGACAGGCGCTAACAATATTGGAAAAAATATTATTAACGCGAAAACTATAAATTTTATTTATATCAAGCAATCTTTTTGGCCTTAGGTGCTTTGTTTCTTTGAAAAAGGAATGGAAAAATTAAGAACAAAGATACTTAACGGTGCACGTGTTCGTTGTGATTTAAAAGGCTTTTTGAAATATTTTAAAGTCACTGTTTCGAAATTAACCTGATTCACTACGTTATCCGCGTCGGATTAAACGCGATGCGCATGATTCTAACGCCGATCACTATAGAATTAACGCGATTCGGTAAGACACTTTCAAAACAAAGGCAAAAAAGACTGGTGGAATTTGTCAGTTAATTCACCACTACGTATTCACAAGAAATCACTTCGCCGCTTTAATTAATTATTATCACTCTGTATTTACGAACGAAACACGGAATAACCGCCTCAAATTACTGAGAGACGATTCGTTGTAAAGCTGCCCTTGCGCGCGCGTCGGGCACTCAAACAATAGATTTATAGGGTCTGCCGAAGGCTTGCGCAACACATGCAAGACACGACCACTCGCAACGGCTGCCCAAAAGGTCTCCGTCTGTTGAGTTGTTGATTCTTGTTTTCAATTTTCTACAGGAAATTTTCTTCCAGTCCACATTTCACTTTATTTCAGACGATCTTGGATAGTAGTAAACTTATAATTTTTTGATTATACCTATTATTATTATATTTTTATTTGTTCAAAATCATTCTTTCACAAATAGGCACAAACCGAATTTCATAAAGTATAGGTGAACTCAATAGTTCTTCAAAGTTGAAAGCTTGTTATTTCGCTGCCATCGCAAAAATCATCGAAACACGGGATATTAAGACTTATAAATATGAGAAGAAGTTTTAATATTCTTTGGTTAACCTTTTATTTCAATAAAGAAAAAACTCTCAACCCAACTTTGAGTGTAGGAGGAAAACCTTTCAGATTTGTACTTAAGTGATGTTTGGATTGAAAAATGCACTTAAAATTCAACTCTTCCGAGCAGTTTATTTAAACCTCTATCGTGCCCATAAACCGGGCACGAAGACCACGTTACATAAATTATTAGTCTTTTTTGTGTAATTTACTGTAATTAGATTTCATAATAAGGTCCATTAGCAAGATTTTCACTTAGTTAAATTCAATTTAATTTCATCATGTTGCTATCAGTACCTTTGATGGTGAGAGAGCGAGACTTAGATACAGTTTTTTTTTGGTTTTTGTCGCAGTCACTCCCGCCTAGTGTGGACAAAGGGTGTTTAAAAGGTACTAATATTCGAATGAAATAAAGACATCCGGGTATAGCATTTGGCAACAAAAGTTTATTCAAATTTGCTATTACACAATTACCTTTTAACACCTTCAAGAAAATCAATTACAAAACTTAATAGCTCATAATTCAGTAGAGACTAGGTTAGGTTCTAATTTAGTTATTTATATCTATACTATTACAAATCTTTATGTTCACAAATTTCTAATTGAATAAAGATAAACCACCAATTTAAGTTTTTAATTTCCTAATTAATTCCAAAATTTATCCTCAAAGGGATTCCTAAGTTATGCTTACATTAATAGCTAAATTATCCCACTTTTCACTAAAGTTCAAGTAAATACAAGAAAACCAACCCTGGATTTCAACGGAGGTTACTATTTCAAATCTTTGTTGCATCTAACTACAGAGAACTCTGCAACATTACCCCAAAATTTTACCAATACCGGTCCATTCTCAAAACAGCAGACAAGAAGCAAATCAATCCATAAGTAAAATCTGACTTCAAAAATAATCCAAATGAGGTCTAAGTAAGGTCTTAGTAAGGTCACTGAAAAGAATTTACAAAATGTTAGTTCAACGCACAAACCAAAGTAAAAGTTAAAAAAACACTAACTTTTCATAATAAATATTTACCTGAGGTTACAACATGATCACCAAATTGTGACTGTTCAACTTACAGACACATATCAAAAGCGAAACCTAGAAATAAAAGAAACTTCTAGTTAACCACATTTTTTTTTTCTAAGTGAGGGTGAGTAAACTTTTCATCACCCTATTTATGAAATCTTTAATAAACCAATTTAATAGCTGCAACAGCTGGCTCGCCATATAATTTCTGAATTAATTACTAAACATTTATGCTACTTTTTCTATTTGAGACCTGAAATAATAAAAATTACAACTCTCAATACAATATGCCCAGATGTAGGTAGGCTACATTTTCCTAACAAGGATTTCCAAAGGAGTTTCCCAAAGTACTTACCATTTTCCAGTCATTTATATCAAATCATTTTCGAAATTAATTCATCCAAATTGACATGTTGGCGGCGTCTGAAACGATAAAAAGAACCATGTGCTCAGACTCTAAGAAATGTCTCACAACAATAAAAATCAACGCAAACCTTTCTGCAGATACTCACCAGGAATAACTATCAAACTACAAAATAAATGGGACGTGCCCGGTTAACAAATTTTTTTACATATTAACACACGTTCCACTCCGACGCACGACCAACAGTGGCGGAACCGAAAAAAACAGCAGCTGTCACACTTGACAAATGTCAGTGTCAGCATCCATTATATCTATGCCAAAATATGGACTGGAGTCCTACATCCATTTAACTTTTCGTTTCACGCGAACTTAGACAAAAATATACAACGTTACATTTTCATAGCTCGACCCTAATTTAAACTCTTTAAAAACAATAAAATATAGTGATGTACACTAAGATTGTTATACTCCCTTAACTAATTGAAAGTAGTGGCACTAGCGTCGTTAATTAAGTAATTGGTTAAATTAAACGTGCGTCCTTTTGCTCTGTGTTCCGCAGTCACCAATTAAAATTCGCCATCGGAAATTGAACCGACTCGATTACTCTGTCTACGTTTTGAATCGGAATAACGAACGATAGTAGTCGTAGTCTCTGATTTGTACCAATATTCCGGCTGAATTACGTTTCGTTTTATTTCCCTTCAACTTTTTTCTTCTGTAGCTCTGTTTGAAATAATCAAAAGCGTCAATATACCGTAAGTAATTTTTATGTTTATCATAATTATATATTTCGAAAATCATAATCATTTATTTTTGACATAATTGTTGAATATACATCTCATATCATATACATATATGTAAATCGACAATCGAGATTTATTCAAAAATAATCACAGACGCGAGTGATTAAAAAGTCTGGCCTCAGTGCCTCTTTGTCTGCCTGAAGTTTGTCTGTCCGTTAACGTCGTTATTCTCAAGATTGCGTGTGAAAAATCTAAGACCTCTAACACACTGTGACTTTTAGCATCGAAACAGTTGCGCGTTAGCCTCGATGCAGTCGCCAAAATTCAGTTCGTAATTTGTCAATTTCCAGATTCTGCATCGCGACTGTATCGATGCTAAAAGTAGCGCAGTGTGTAAAGGCGGACATTTTGCGACTGCATTGATGCTAACGCGCGTTAGCATCTGACTGCATCGTTGCTAAAAGTCGCAAGGGTCTAACTGTTAATAATCGGGTTTACTGTTTCTCTGAGAAGTCGTAAAAGTCGAAATCAAAAAATGCATGCTTTCGTTTTGCAATTTCACACAAATTGATATCTGCATGATACTTCTAGTTTAGTTTTTTTATCAGGTACACCAACAGATTACAATCAAAACATGCACTTAATATAATACATTATTAACTCTTAAGACTAGACGATAATCCATAAATGGTATACACAGCATGATTAATCTAGTGATAGGTGAAAAAACCTAAAATATAATTAAAGAAAATTAAGAGCTGTAAACTTTACTAACGGATAACATATAATAAAAAGAGCATAAAAACCTAGTTTTTAACAAAATTGGTGACAGCCTTTTTTGAAAACTGAAAGCCTGTTATCAAATACGTCTAAGACGTATCTTTGTTGACCACTTCGTTGTAAGTACTGCACATTCTGACTACTGGATTATAGTAGGAGGTGTTGTTTTTATAAACATTAAGTGCAAATGTTTTTGGAACTCGCATCCTGTATTGAGTATTTATACTGAGAGTAGAGAGCAATCCAGGACCGTCAATAGATGAGTGCAGAATCTTGTGAAGACAAAGCAACTGATACCTCACCCGACGTGTTTGTAATGACATTAAACTAAATTTTGACAGTCTTTCATGGTAGTTGTTTAACGTTCGTCCAAAATTATATTTACGTCATAAAAATTTTAAACATTTTTTTTGCATTTTTTCTACATTATCTATATGAACTTTGTAGTTGAAACAGAACCATGAAAATGTAAAAAGTTGGTAAAACTTATAATTTAGGATGAAACTGTACTGAGGTATTATAAATTTGTACTTTTTTAATGCGTTAGTCTAACTCACATCACCATTTTCATATTTGGTAGGTACTAAGTACCGTCTTAGGTCCTTCAATCAGTTCTTGTTTTCAAACCTCTGCGACGGAGGATTAGGCAAATTCAGCATACAATAAGGATTGTTTTGTAATACGACAGATGATTTATTCATAGCTTTCTTAGGGAAATTCAATCCTCAGACGCTTTACTTGTACAGGCATAATAGAAAAAGACTTTGTACTGAGACATTACTGCTAAACTTCCTTGGGTTTTATTTACACACCCTTATTCTATTTCTGTAAGATGTCCTCTTAATTGTTTTTTGTACTTTTAAAATTATCTATTTAGCTGACGAGTAGAGTTTAGAGTCTCGAGTTCACAAGTTGGATCGATATTCATAATATTAATTTGTAGGTACTCCGAGGTATCTCTCTGTTATAAACTAGACAATAAGATGACTCTCAGCGACTCGTTTTTAGCGCTCTTACGAGGGTCAAACTGAAAGTTCTTAGAACTGGCCACTTACAAACAATATAATAAAAAAAATATTCTAAAATTTGAAAATAGAACTCTTTGCCAATATTACTGAGTATATATTTCATTCATTTGTCATTTGTTTTACGATTTGGCGGCAAATTGAAAATTGTCTGTGTCACGTTAACATGAATTTAACACGAGAAAATTTTCGTGCAATGATTTTTTATGACTTTCGATGTCATTTAAGTCAACAAGAAAGTTATGATAGACTACGATTGGCCTTTCACGATGAAGCCTCATCTCGTGCGACTGTTTACAACTGGTTTAATGAGTTTAAACGTGGTCGCACTAATCTCACTGATGATGTACGTGAGGGACGGCCTTCTACGGCGACGACTGAAAATAACATCTGTGTTGTGCGGCGTATGATAGAGACTGACAAAAGAGTGACCTATCAGCAGATTCGGACAAGCTTAGGCATCGGTATGAGTCAAGTGCACAAAATCCTCCACGAACATTTAGCGGTCAGGAAGCTTTGCGCCCGGTGGATACCTCATAATTTGACTAAGGCTCAAAAACTCCATCGTGTGGATTGGTGCCGTAAAATGATTGAAAGATTTAACGGAGGTGACTCAAATGCTGTGCTGTGTTCGACATACTAACAGGTGACGAAAGCTGGATTTATTGTTATGATCCTGAAACCAAAAGACAATCTGCTCAGTGGGTGTTTCCTTTCGAGGAGTTGCCAACTAAAGTGAAGAGAGATCGAAGTGCGGGAAAAAAAATGGTGGCCTCGTTCTTTGGAAGGATAGGTCATTTCGCAACAATTGTGTTAGAGGATCAAAAAACAGTTTCTGCAGAATGGTACACTACCAATTGTTTGCCACTTGTCTTGGAAAAAGTTCGAGAGAAACGACCTCGCAGTAGGATCCTCCTTCACCACGACAACGCCTCGTCGCACACCGCCAAGCGAACGATCGACTATTTGGCGACATCAAACGTTGAATTACTGGGTCACCCGCCGTATAGCCCCGACCTCGCGCCTTGTGATTTTTATTTATTTCCAAAAATTTAAGAAAAACTTAAAGGAAAGCGGTTTATGAATGCTGAAGAAGCGGTGGCTGCGTATCGCGATGCCATTGAAGAGACCCCTAAGGACGAGTGGGCAAAGTGCTTTTCCCAGTGGTTCCATCGCATGCAGCGGTGTATTGACGTCAATGGACAATATTTTGAAAAGATATAATAAAACTAATAACTGGCTAATGTAATCAGTTTTTGATTTTCTAAGAACTTTCAGTTTGACCCTCGTAAATACTGGGCGATCCATAGAAAAAAAGAATAAGGTTAGAATGGTTTTGATCGTTCGTTTGTATGGGAACCTCTGTCGCCGGTGGGAGTTACCGCGCTGTTGCTGCAGTGATAAAAGTACCAATCAATGAATTAACGCACCAATATCACAAACCAATCACAATTTCCACTAGGAGCTCTGTGATTGGTGTAATTAGTACTTGAAACCAACTACCAATCACAGAGCTTCTAGCGGTGAAACCTCCAATCATCATTCAGATACGTTAGTTCTTTTATGTCAAAATACTAGTGATGTGGTAAAGGTCGATTATTATAAATTCAATTACCGATGTAATGTTGTTGCTCTTTGTGAATAAACATGTAGGATTTAAGTTTGAAATAATTTGGATAATTTAACAGCTCATTTGATCGCAACAAAGGGTACTTCTATTGCCTTTCGCTTAAAACAATAGAAGAAAAAAATGAGTTGCTAAATAGAGTAACTTATTTTATTTTATTTTATTTTATTTTATCTTTATTGGAAAACACAACAGATTACATCAAGACTTAAACTTATGACATACATGATTATAATAGAGTTATAACTAGAAAATAATCCTAAAACGTGTTTTCACGGCATGCTAGGATTGGTGTTAAGAGACAGAGATGTCTATTCACGTGATACAAATGAATTATTGCAACACAATATAATATATTTAACTATAATAACTACAGAAATATTCTATTTAGGGTTAAGGAAGACTCTTGAGGATATTCCTTAAGACTACTTTAAAGTGAGTTATATTGGCGTTGAAGATGTCAAGGTCGCTGAAGTGAAGACTGTATGCCTCGTATAGTTTACATAATCGGGCCAGCGGTTGATTCTGTGAGATTTTATTGCGGTAGAGGGGTAAGTCAAATATCTTGGTCATTGGTCTGCGAGGATTGTGTTTTATATTAAAATTAATCCTCTCCAAGATCTCGGGTGCGTCCAATTCTGAGTGCACTATTTTATGGAGGTAAACAAGGTCCATTTCGGAACGTCGAAGGTGAAGTGGTGTTACGTTAAACTCAGCAATTCTCTCTTCGTAAGAATGCAGCCTTCTATTGTTGCCAGTACGGAAGCTTAATAATCGCAAAAACTTGGCCTGGATGGATTCAATGCGTTCAGAGTGAACTGTGTAGTGAGGATTCCATATTATTGAACCGTAATCTAAGTTACTGCGGACAAAGCTGTTGTATAATAGCATTAAACTATTGGCGCGCTTAAAGATTTTGCTTTGTCTGGCAACAAAACCCAACATCTGGTTCGATTTTTTTACTATAGCATCGTAGTGCTGTCGGAAGCTAAGTTGTTCGTCAAATATGACGCCAAGGTCCCTGACAGTTGACTTGCGAGGCAGACTTTGTTGCTCTAGAATGTACTCGTTTACTACCTTGTTTTTTTTTAGTGTGTAGGTGATAACAAAACATTTTTTTACGTTAAGGAACATGTTATTATTTATACACCAATCTGATAATCGATATAAATCCTCCTGTAAAACTCGCGTGTCCTCAACTCTGTTGATTCTGTTGAAGATTTTTAGATCGTCGGCGTACATCAGGCAGGGCGATTGGATTTTTTCAATAAGGTCATTAATAAAGATGACAAAGAGTAATGGACCGAGATGAGACCCTTGTGGGACCCCAGATTTAATAAGGATTGGCTCTGATGTGTAGCCTTTGACTGTAACTAGCTGACTTCTGTTTTTCAGATAAGACTCCAACCAACGCAACAGGTTGCCGTGGATTCCATGTTCTTCAAGCTTTTTACATAGTATAGCGTGGTCTACTTTGTCGAAGGCTTTTTTGAAGTCTGTATAAACAGCATCAACCTGACCCCGATCATTGAAGGTGTCACATAAGTATGACTTCAAATTGAGGAGGTTACTGATTGTGGACTTCTTTTTAATAAACCCATGCTGCTTGGATGATATGGTAGGTTTGAAATGAAAGTAGAGATGATCAAATACCACCGATTCGAATAGCTTAGATATTGCTGAGAGAATGCTAATTGGTCGATAGTTTTCGCAGCTGGCGCGATCACCGGACTTAAAAATGGGAACAACGTTAGTTTTTTTCCAGCAGTATGGGAATACGCCAGTTCGCAGTGATTTATTAAAGATATGTCGAAGAGGGTGGCATAGTTCGTCAGCACATATTCGCAAGAATATGGGTGGTATACCGTCAGGGCCGGCTCCCTTGTTCGGGTCAAGACGCTTAAGTTTAGCTAGAATTTCCTCGTCAGTGAGTACGATTTTAGCAATAAGGTTACTAGTTTGAGAGCAGCGGTTGGTTGACCCCATCTTAGCGCTGTGATTCTCAAATACTGACCCAAAATATTCGGAAAACAACTCACAAATCTCTTTACCGCCGGTAGCCTTGCTCTCACCAAATGTCATGGAGTCAGGTATAGTAGAGTTATTGCGTTTTTTGCTGTTTACGAAGGTCCAAAATGGTTTTACGTTTGTAGACAAGGCATTTTCGATCGATTTAGTGTGTTTTGAATAGCAGCTGTTTGTTAGTTTTCGACATCTAGCTCGAAGGAGGGAAAATGTGTCATAATCTCGCGGATTTTTGTATTTCCTATATCGTTTGTGGTACTTGTTTTTTTCACGTAAACAGTGACGTAAAGCTGGACTAAACCATTTCGGGTATTTATTTGAACAATTTTTGACTGATGGAGTACATTCGGCAATGATCTCATTGATCACATTGTAAAATTTAGCCACCGATTCGTCCACGTCTTCCCCACAAAGTAGATTAGACCAGTCAAGATCACCCATCCTATTTTTCACAATCTCATACTGACACTTAAAGAAATTAAGACGCTTAGTCTCATTCATCTTAAGAGATTTGTAGTGAGGGGACATCTTAATATGTATGACTAGAGCAGGGTGGTGTTTATCTTGTTTTAACAAAGAATTTTCATTGGCTACTGTCATTTTTCCAGATGTGCCGAGTGCAAGGTCTAGTATCGTATTGTTACTATTATGAATGGGGTTAAACTGAGACAAGCCGCAAAGAGCCAAGGTGTCTAAAAGCAATTCACTCTTGTAGTTCATGTCATCGCAACTAGCCGTCATACTACCATCACTTGATATATTCCATGAGACATTGGGCACGTTAAAGTCACCAAATAATAAAAAGGTATTTTGATCACTAGCATTCAGAATGAGACTTTGGAGGTTTGTGTAGAAGGCAGAGAGATCGTCTTTTTTCAAATAGGGAGGCAAGTAGCAGACACATACATTTAAAATCTGATCCGCGTTATTTAATGGCGAGATACTCAACCAGACATCCTCAAGGTCAGATTCCCAGGAGCTCTGTCTGACAGAGGAATATTCTCTTTTTACTGCTACGAGAACACCGCCGCCACCGTCTTTATGATACTTTTACTTTTACTTATACCTTTAAACATTAAATTAGTTTCTAAAAATAGTTCTATTAGTAGAATTGAATCATTCTTTATATAAAAAATAAGTAATATTACTTATATACGACTAATAGATTCCAATGTAAAGAAAAATGTTTAAAGGTATAAAAGCATAAAGGCCATGGTCTACATTATTCAGGTATTATATCTTACCATGCTATTTATTCATTTGTATTCTTAGCTAATACAATAAAGCTGAAGAGTTTGTATGTGTTTAATCGCGCTAATCTCAGGAACTATTGGACCAATCAAAAAAAAGTTTTTGTGTTGGATGTCTAATTTATCGAGAAAGACTTTAGGCTTGAACACCGCCGCCACCGTCTTTATGATACTTTTACTTTTACTTATACCTTTAAACATTAAATTAGTTTCTAAAAATAGTTCTATTAGTAGAATTGAATCATTCTTTATATAAAAAATAAGTAATATTACTTATATACGACTAATAGATTCCAATGTAAAGAAAAATGTTTAAAGGTATAAAAGCATAAAGGCCATGGTCTACATTATTCAGGTATTATATCTTACCATGCTATTTATTCATTTGTATTCTTAGCTAATACAATAAAGCTGAAGAGTTTGTATGTGTTTAATCGCGCTAATCTCAGGAACTATTGGACCAATCAAAAAAAAGTTTTTGTGTTGGATGTCTAATTTATCGAGAAAGACTTTAGGCTTGAACTTTACGCAGGGACGGAAGGGGAGAGAACTCAAATCGAAAATAGTTAAATAAAAATAGAATATAGATTACAATTAAAAAAATACAATATACCAATAGACGTATGGTTGACCGGTATAGAATGCTTTTGGCATTAAGTCCACCACATGTACAATTTTATGTTTCGTGCATGTGCAAGTGTTCAATAAATAAATATGACCCAAGTTAGTATGGTGGTTAAGTTAAAGAAATGTACAGCTGCATGATACAGCAGTTAACCTTGCAGTGCTTTTGTTCGCATTTAAATCACATCACCAAAGGGGCTTTGCAGAGGTTTGTTAAATTACAAAATTATACACAAACTCACAATAAGTGTATAGCGGAGTACAAATAACTCTTACAAAAATATTTGAATGCAGGGTTATTGATAATATGACCGGATCCTTTTAAGAGTTGATGGGGAGCTCATTTGGGACAATTTTGATCCCAGAATATACTTTCCAAAAGTCAACCATTTTTAAGGAAATTTTCTTTTTAAGTTTTTGTAGGAAAACGAGATTTCGAAATTATGATAAAATTAATACTGAATGATACTAGCTTACTAGCTTAACGTGCTTCATGAAGCACGGAGATGCTCGTTGTTTAGGTCACTTAAATATGGTCGGTATGGTCACTCATTAAAACACGATCGCGCCGTAAGTTGTTTAACTTCGGTATCACTGCCGAAGGGAGTAGATTGTTGACAGTAAACCAATGTGGAACTTGTGAAAGAGTATTGAACACATATCGATTTTAAACTGTGAATTGTCGTACCCTATTTTACAAATAAATAGACCAAACGATAAATTAAAATCGAAGATAATAACAGAGAAAGTAGAAAATTTGAGGATAAAGCAGTGCGTTTTTGCTGAGTTATATTTTTATTGCAGGAATACGTTATTTTGGTAGCACGAATTAGAATATATATATATTTTTTTCAAATAGCTCTAGAAGTTCCTGAGATAAGCGCGTTCCAACATATGAAGTCTTCAACTTTATTGTATTTATTTAATAATTATTATGTTTCAAATAATTAATAAACAAAACTTATTTTTGTCTTTTAATACATCAGTAGGTAAATTACCATTTATCGATAATTTTACTGCGCTGTGAGCTACATCCCCCGTGATACGTATACAAGCGAACAAAGCAAATTGGACGCGATACATTGCGTGTTAAGATAGCAGATTTGTTAAAAATATGCGTGGACAGTCATCAATGAATTTTTTTTGAACTTAGTGCAAGAAAACCGCTATCATTTGAAATATCATAACTAAAAAGTGTTTTTTTGCAAATAATGTCGAAATAACTACGTATTATTACTCACCGGTGAAAAAATACACCTCAAATACCCTCATTTTTTATAACCTGGCTTCACGCTCTTCAAGTAATTATAGCAAAAGACGGCATTTTTGACAAAAAATAATGCAACGCTCTTGTCACGCGACTGAAGTAGCTACGGCTCAATGCAGGCATATGCCTACAATTAAGCTCGCTGCCGCACTGACCGGGGCCATTCTAACCTTATTCATTTTTTCTATGGGGCGATCGGTCACGCGCTCGAATCCCATAAGGGGTAAATTTTTGTTTGATGAGTCATAAGCATGAGCACTTGTACCTAAGTCGTGGATGTCGTATGTATTTAAGTATGTATGGAAGACGCCATCATGATAATCATTGTCTGGTATTTCGTAAAACAAGGTTGAAAATTCCTTACGTCAAACCAGAAAAATCACATGTTATCTGGCGGATACTAATAAAGTAAATAATAATGAATTGTGTAAACGATATATAAAAATAAAGTGTATAAAACTATAACCCGACCTACTTAAAACGCTCTAAAAAAAGTACGAAACAAGAAAAAAGTCTAGAAGGATAGCCGTGGTCGTATGCCACTTTGATTTAGGTAATCGGGTTTAGTTTTATAAACTTGATTTTTATTTAACTTATTTTGTAGTTTGTGTTAGGTATGATTATTATGCAGAGTAGACCTATCATAGTACCTAACACCTAACAAGTTTATAAGTGAGTTTATAAATTCTTGCAATTATCACGAGATTGCAAGAAATAAGTTTTTTTAGTTCTTTACTTTAAGTCTCCTAGAGGGCGCTGTAGTCGATTTACCGTAACTTCATGTAGCCTGTAACCAGCGGACGATCAAGAAGCTTCCAACGACACCTTATTTGTCCAATTATGATAAATAGTTTAGTAGTTAGGAGAGAACAGATGAACATCCATACCCACATACATACAAACATTCATACAGGTCAAAATCATAACCCTCCTTTTTGCTTCACCGTAGTCGGGTAAAAATATGGACCAGGGACCTTTTTTTTAATCACTCGCTTGAATATGGCGTGTTAATTTCGTTTGAAAACGCATATAATAAAACCAATGAAAAATACGCGAAATATAGAAGTTAGTTCTCACAAAAATCAAGTTTTTTTTCTAATCACTCTGTGGGAATTGTACTAATTTTCATTGGAAGCGGTCATTGTTCAATGAATATCACACGCGATCTTGACGCGAGTGATGCAAAAATATATAATTTTGTTGCAGTGTTCAACAAAAACACGTTGCTTCCATCGACTTTTCACCTTTGCCACTAACAACTTTTAACCTGATGTATAGAGTATCATTAAATTTCTTTAATAACTCTTTTAATCTTCCTCATAGCTATCCCTCGGCTGGAGTGCCCGTAGCAGTAACGGCACAGCATCAGGAGTAAACACTCCATCTCTTAACCTTTCATCGTTCACCGTGGGCCTGTACAAGGGCAACCGAGTGGCAGTGAAAAAGATACATAGGAAGAAACTTGACCTGAATAAGAAGCTGCTATATGAGATAAAGCAGGTAATTCATCATGATCATCATCATAATTTTCAGCCAACGGACGTCGACACCTGAACATAGGCAGGCCTCCTCTACGGATTTCCACAGCCACCGATCACAAGCGGTCTGCATCCACATTGGTGCTGCGATCTTACAAGTTCGTCTGTCCATCTTGTCGGTGGACGTCAAACACTAGTGATATTTATTCCGGTCTGATCCCCCTTGTTGTGATCCACCTCTCATGATTATTATTAATAATTTCTGGACTGATCCCCCTTATATTTTGTTCGTCCTAATTGATCTACCTACATTTTTACAAAGTGTGTAGGTACAGTCAGGAGAAAAAACTATTACGTTCAAAATCAACACTCATTTATTCCTCATAATTATCACAGATATACAAGAAATCATCACGGAAAACATTTCACATTGAAATTGTAACAAAAATTATTAACGATTAAGTTCAAATAAGCCCTGATTCTAACAAAAATAAAAAAAAAAACGGGTTGCACTCCGGGAGTGCCGGCAGAAGTGAAAACTTGAATATTAACGTTGTGCATTTTTTATTTTTTGGAATATTTAGTTAATAATTTTGAATGAATTGCTTTTATTATCAATATAAAAGAACTATCATTTATGTGATAGAATACAATATTAGTTTATTGGGCTATCGTACACAAACATTACAATTTATATTACATTAAAAAGTTTATCTCTCAGAAAAATCAACTTACATCCATAATTTCGATGACATTTCATTTTCTAATTCTTTTCATACTTTGAAAAAAAAAAATTTTGAAACCAATTTTTATAAAATTAGATTTTTTAATTAATCGAAACCCTGACAATCGATTAAAAAATATTGACAATCAAAATAAAACAATCGATTGTTCGATTAATCGATTTCGATGTTACAACACTACTCTCCAATCGTCTTGCGGTTTTTCGATCAGCCCACGTGTCCTGACGCGAGTTTCACAGTTTTTACCCATCCCACAAAAGTGCTCAATGCCGCTAAAGAAATTTCGACTTCAATAAATTATAATCATACCATGTACAGTCGACTGCACATCAGGTTACCCACTCTTGTTGTAAACTAGCCCTTATTACAATTGCATAGGATACCGCAGTGTTTACCTTGACGTACTGTTGTCCGTACAATAATATGAAAACGTATTTAAATTTTTCACATACAATAATAACTCTATTAAAAGTTACTTTATTTTTAAATAACTATAACGTACCGATGCTATCGCCGTTGCCGACTGTACGAAAATTATGCTTTTAACCAGAAGG
The DNA here is from genome assembly GCA_963924145.1 of Pyrausta purpuralis. Classification (NCBI taxonomy): domain Eukaryota; kingdom Metazoa; phylum Arthropoda; class Insecta; order Lepidoptera; family Crambidae; genus Pyrausta; species Pyrausta purpuralis. Next base: position 7,335,433 of record OZ001657.1, on the reverse strand, counting down.
TGGATCAGACCGGAATAGAAAATAATTTAAAATATGTGATCCCCCTTATGCGTCACAACAAGGGGGATCAGTCCGGAATTAAAAATAATTTTAAATAATAGTGATCCCCCTGGTGGATCACCACTAGAAGGATCAGACCGGGATAAATCGCTAGTGACATCTCGCTCTTGTCTATTCCAAAGGGATACTAATTTTATGGTTTGTACGGACGTTTCGAACTGTCAAATGAATACGATTGCTTTACACAATTCCACCTCAGATATACTGTCTGGATTATTGCTTAGATTAGTACATGTGCTCTATTACTTCTCGCCAATACCCAGAGATGTTGGTGTCTTAAACCTTAGTAATTGTATTAATAGAGAATGATATAAATAGAGAAGGATACAAAGACGAGACGTGAACTACTTCTTATTTACTTTAATGTATTTTCCCACTGCACCATACCACTGTACGATACGCTCTTCCTTGACCACTGAATGGATTGACAGCGTTCTGTTTCACCGTCATATCACAAAATATAGATAGTTCCTACTATATTTTGTGGTTATATGGAACGAGAGCGAAATTGAGCAATAACATATCTGCCGGTGCCGACACGCGCCGTGCACGGCTTACGACGGTGTTGGAACGGTCTATTGGACATAGTTTTCATACAAATATATGTATTTTTTGCCTATGTCGCTAGCACGATCATGGTCTGCTTCGATGTACTGGTCATTTATCTTTTCGGTTTTTGGTGTAATATGTACTACGTACAAAATACTTACATAAACGGTTGATCGAAATAAAACTTGACCAAACCAGCCTGAATCTTTGTATTCAGAAACCATACAAACTCGTCTAGAAAACAAGAAACTGCGTTGTGTCTACAAATAAACTCGAACATTACTGACAGTTTGTTCTTTAACACGACGAGAGAGATCGCATTTTGTTATGACAGAATGAGTCTACCTATTTATAAGGCTTTTAATACCAATTTAATAACACCTCACGGTGGCCGTCTGGTGAGAAACTTATGTATTGTTTAGTTAGAGAATAGGCTACTGATAATTTTATTCCTAATTGTTTCTGTTTGAAATAATAACCGTTGTCGATATAAACAAAACTGGAGCAGGTATATTTATTTTAAAAAAGTTTTAGCTCTATCAGGGTCACGATTTCTATGCATCTTTGCCGTAGTGTTTTTGACACATTATTTTCAGTGATAATATTTAAAGGGCCGATTTAAGACAGTTCTTAAAAAAATCTAATCAACTTTGGTATTGTTATACGCTAGTTTTTTAGAAAATAAGATTAAGGTAACGTTGTTTTTTTTATTTTGATTTTATATTAATTAAGCATTAAAATGAGAGAAAAAGAAGGATTGGGCAATAACTTTTAAAATAGTCTGAATGCTGTTTTAAGAAAGAATATTATTTTTTTGTTAGAGAAAATAAAAATATGATAATCTCTATCGTCCAAAAAATAATGATAGTCTCAAGTTTCTATGATGCACACAATGACACAGTTAAAATATTTTTACTAAAAACGATTTAACCTTATATTACTTGATTTAATTCGGAAAAGTAGAGGCCGTAGAGTGAGTCGTTGCGAGACTTACTCGATCAAACGCATAGAGCGCGAAAACATGATTTAATATGCGATTATTTTAGTGTAAACGTCAGCCACTAGACGGCGCTGCTTCAATCGCATATAAATTTGTTTGGTCGAGAAAGTCTCGCAACGATTCGTACTAGGGCCACTGTTATTTGCAAATCCTTTAGGCGCGCAACGTGTCGCACGAGAACACGGCGCGGTTTATCGGCGCGTGCGCAGACTGCCCGCTGGTGTTCGTGCTGACCGAGTACTGCCCCAAGGGCTCGCTGAAGGACGTGCTGGCGAATGAGGAGCTCCAACTCGATTGGAACTTCAGGACTTCGCTTGTTCATGATATTGTGCAGGTCAGTGATGGTATCAAACTTTAATATATCTTAATATGCTTTTCTTTAAAGCTCTCGCAAACTACATCCATGCGTGATATACCTCGTCATCACTTGAAAATTAATTATTATTAATCCCGAAAAAGGCTCGTCTAATTTTGTATTTATATTTCGTTGATATCTAAGTATTAATTATTATATCAGTATAGTATCAGTTAGCTTGAGGTATTATGGGATCGTTAATTGATGATGCAGTGCACATCTAATATAATTCTTGTAAATATCGCATCTAATGAGTTATCCCAATTGGTAAATTAGTAAGTACTTAATCAGAAAAGTAAAAATATAAGGAAGAATTTATTTCCTACAGCAAGAGTCATAAGTCTAGCATAGTAATATTAGGTGGGCACTTCATTATTATATAAAGTGGTTTAGATAACTTAAGTAAAGAAGTTTCTCAAGTTAGTGCCTCAAAGTACATCCATTTTTATTCAAACGATGCTGATATTATTTACTGGCTTGCAGTTTAAGTACAGAAATCAACCTCCTGTTGGAAATAGAAACACAAACGTCTTCCTCCTCTTCAATCCGGTATCGACTGACAATCACATTAAAAATACCACCGCACCTATTCGAATCCCGCATTTAAAGTGATTCCATTTATCTCTTGACGTTATACATATGTCGCAGCTATCTGATGAAATCAGCCATTTAATTGAATGCCTAGGCAGTTAATTACACGCCGGCATCTAATTAAATGCCTAAGGCCAGTGATTTATTCGGCTAATGATAAATAAAACTCAACGTTTAACAAGTTTAAAGAATACTGAATTGATTCAGCCAAAAATATATAAAATATTGTTATGCTATAAACATACTGAACTACAGCATTTTTTCACCGTAGCGCCATCAATTAAATATATCATCAATGCCACGTAAAGTAAATAATACACGTATTTTTCGTTCCTGTTTGCAATTTTAAGTGTAATTAGGCTATGATATTGTCACAATAGGTTTGAAGGAGGTTAACATTTTTTTTCGATTTCTAATTCCGAACTGACTAAATACGATAAATATTATATAGTATTAGTTTAGTTTACTGTTAATTCAATCTAATTCATGCTTACGGCTTCTTGCATTGTTGGGTACAAGTAATCGTGCGACACAAATTATTAACTTAAAGTTAACCCTATTCAAACATCAAAAATTTGTCAATATCTAATTTAACAAAATTCAGTCATTTACCTAAACAACGTTCAGACATTTGGCTAAAAGTTGCGTTCATTGACTTGGTTAGTTAAAATTCGGTCATTTATTGGATGCCGGCGTTTAATTAACTGCCTAGGCATTCTATTAACTGACTGATTTAACCAAAAGGCTGCGACACATGCAAGACCCTGCCAACAAGACGTTAACGTCGCAGCGCAGATCACATATCTCACGAAATCGGTTTAACATATACCATTTGTAGGGCGAGGTTCACGCTAATCGCTAAACGCGTGAATGAGCACTAAATTAATATTGTTTCGGTACTTTGAAGACAGTATATAACAAGTGTATACTTTGGTTAAATGTTTTCGAAACTGTATCCTTTTGCCCTGTTACAACATGCCTGATTTCCGATAGCTTCAAGCCTCATTTCATTATTTTTTCATCAGTATCGACCAAATCCAAAATAAATGACGTATGTTCTGAAGTAAAACTACTTTTATTAGTATCACGCATGATTCTTTAAGTTGGAAATAGTGTTGCAAAACTATAAATAGTTTCATTATCGATAGTTGATGATGGGAACTATTCAGAATATCGATAGTATGGTATGGATATCGATCTATGCAAAAATAAAACTAAGATATGCAGCATTAAAAATAATTTAAAATCTACCTATTCAAAAACGAAAGCATTTCCTTGCGGCAAGGAGGCTATGATGCTGGCTGCGTTGCCGCGTTGGATATCTTTGCTAATCCTTTGAGCTAGGAACTAGACAGCTTTATTATTATTAATGACGTTAATAAATATAAATAAAGTATACTTTTGAATCTTATTCTTCTTAACTTCAGCATACAATTGGGCAGGCGCGGTCCGAAGGGGGGGGGGGGGGGGGGGGGTGGGGGGTCACAGGGGACATGACCCCCCCAAAATCTAAGGTCTAATTAAAAAATCTCAGAAATTTTCCAATTAACAAAAGGAAATTTCTAGCTACTGTTAGGGGAACAGTAATAAATTTTTAATTTGCTGACATCTAGTACTGTTTTTTTTGAACTATGTACGATGTCCAAAAAAACTTGAAAATGACCTAGTTTAGAAACAAGGAACCAAACTACGTTGTTTTTTTAATCCCAGCAAAATCGATATGCGTTGTTATGATAAAGATTGTTCTATGATAAAGATTTAAAAAAAGGCTGTCTTCTTATAATTTCATTCCAGATACCTTTTTTTAGGGTTCCGTAGCCGACCGGCAATACGAGGAAACCCTTATAGTCTCGTCAAGTCTGTCTGACTGTCCGTCCGCATGTCACAGCCACTTTATTCCAAAAATATTAGCATTTTACAGATGTTACTTGTTTACCAAAAATAATGACTGGAACTAAAAAAAAAAATTTTTTTTGCTCAAACTGACAGACAAAACACAATTGAACAGATAGGTGTCTCAAAATGACATTGAGGTTTCTAAAACCATATTATCTGAAATTCAAACGTTTGTAAGATAGACGCTTCCAAAGTGGTAAAATGGGTTCCCCCCCCCCCCTCTAACTTTTGAACTAAACTAGAAAAAATAAAAATAGGACAATGTAGTGCTTAACTAACAAACACTTTAAATCAACTTTAGTTTGAACGAGATCAAACTAGTACTTTTTGAGATATAGCACATTTGAACTTTGTCTTGCATACAAATACTATGAAAATCAAACTTAAATTTGCTGCCAACATGCCTTAATTTAGTTAAAGTTGGCACGAAACCCTCACTGCGCGAGTCCGACTCGCACTTAGCCGTTTTTTTTATTAGTGTAGTGAGTGACCCCCTCCAAAATTTCAGGCTGCGACCGCAATTGGGCACCAACAACGGGAGTAATAGTACATTATGATACAAGTGTGCTAAGTTGACCATTATATACAAGGCGATATATGTGTGCGCACGAGCGAAAGCGAGTGCGCCATAAGAAAGCCGCGTATATAATAGTAACAGGCACACGTGTTTCATACGACGTTTTTCAACACACTCGCGAGGAAAAAACAATAATCTTCATTTACTAAGTTTTTAATTATTGAAACAGTTATATTTCACTCGATTTTGATGGCAAAGACTTTCGCACGCGTTTTTCGCCTCGTTACGTATGTCCGGCGGAGTTAATATTAGGTTTTCTTCATTTTCTTCACTTGAAGTAGACATTTTCATTAATATTAAACTTCATAATTCATCCAAACTTCGTCACAGCAAACAATTATTATTTACGAAAAATGACGCGTTGTTTTTTTCTTTCTTGCCGCGATACCGATGCGCGCGCAAGGCCTAGGCGCGAACTAGATCGGCCAAAAGCCAAGATTTAAAATGTAATAATTCGTGTTTAAAACACAAATCACAGAAAATGTTAAATGAATTTGAGCTATTTTTTAGTAATAAATCTGGATTTACCATTTATTGAAATAAAAATGTAGATACTGTTATTTTTCGCATAAATACTGTTTGTTGCTAAAATAAAAGGATTGTATAACCCGACTAAATTATATCGCTTCTTCTTCTTACTTACGACTTGGTACTAGGGTACAAATGTACAAATGTGGTCGGGTTAATAAACTAAAAGCACTAGTGCAATAATATAATGAAAAAGCACGCGTGTTTAATATCTATGATTATGAGCCAAAAATCGGTGGAATAAAAACGTCGTTTTGAGCAAGTGTGTTGAAATAGTACATTATGATACAAGTGTGCTAAGTTGACCATTATATACAAGGCGATATTGTGTGCGCACGAGCGAAAGCGAGTGCGCTATAAGAAAGCCGCGTATATAATGGTCACAGGCACACGTGTTTCATACGACGTTTTTCAACACACTTGCGAGTAAAAACAAGACTCTTCATTTACTAAGTTTTCAATTATTAAAACAGTTAGTAAAAATACATTTCACTCGATTTTGATGGCAAAGACTTTCGCACGCGTTTTTCGCCTCGTTACGTATGTCCGGCGGAGTTAATATTAGGTTTTCTTCATTTTCTTCACTTGAAGTAGACATTTTCATTAATATTAAACTTCATAATTCAATGCTTTAGAATGTTTTTAACACTCACAGTGTCATATTTTTATATTCATAAAGATGAAATAAGAAACCAAAAATTTTGCGCACGGGCGGGACTTGAACCAGCAACCTTTTGGCAAACCGGGCCAAACGCTCTTACCAATTGAGCTACCGTGCTGTCAGTCCGACCCTGCGAAATTTGTGGTCTCTTATGATAACGTCAATTGCGTGACGCTTAGCGCCATCTAGCCGTCTGTTTATGAAACAGATGGCCCAAGCAGTTATTCTTTACAGAATAAATTCAACTTGGAAATTGATGACGCTTCGCTATCTAATGCTTTAGAATGTTTTTAACACTCACAGTGTCATATTTTTATATTCATAAAGATGAAATAAGAAACCAAAAATTTTATCATAAGAGACCACAAATTTCGCAGGGTCGGACTGACAGCACGGTAGCTCAATTGGTAAGAGCGTTTGGCCCGGTTTGCCAAAAGGTTGCTGGTTCAAGTCCCGCCCGTGCGCAAAATTTTTGGTTTCTTATTTCATCTTTACTTCATAATTCATCCAAACTTCGTCACAGCAAACAATTATTATTTACGAAAAATGACGCGTTGTTTTTTTCTTTCTTGCCGCGATACCGATGCGCGCGCAAGGCCTAGGCGCGAACTAGATCGGCCAAAAGCCAAGATTTAAAATGTAATAATTCGTGTTTAAAACACAAATCACAGAAAATGTTAAATGAATTTGAGCTATTTTTTAGTAATAAATCTGGATTTACCATTTATTGAAATAAAAATGTAGATACTGTTATTTTTCGCATAAATACTGTTTGTTGCTAAAATAAAAGGATTGTATAACCCGACTAAATTATATCGCTTCTTCTTCTTACTTACGACTCTTCATTTACTAAGTTTTCAATTATTAAAACAGTTAGTAAAAATACATTTCACTCGATTTTGATGGCAAAGACTTTCACACGCGTTTTTCGCCTCGTTACGTACCTATGTCCGGCGGAGTTAATAGTAGGTTTTCTTCATTTGAAGTAGATATTTTCATTAATATTAAACTTCTTAATTAATCCAAACTTCGTCACAGCCGTCAATCATTATTTACGAAAAATGGCGCGTTGTTTTTTTTTCTTGCCGCGATACCGATGCGCGCGCAAGACTTAGGCGCGAACTAGATCGGCCAAAAGCCAAGATTAAAAATGAATTAATTCGTGTTTAAAACACAAATCACAGAAAGTGTTAAATGAATTAGAGCTATTTCTTAGTAACAAATCTGGATTTACCATTTATTGAAATAAATATATAGATACTGATATTTTTCGCATAAATACTTATGTTTGTTGCTAAAAAAAAAGTATTGTAAGGTATGTCTGTCGAATAACGCCTATCTAAAGTTTAAGCTTACTCGTCTTTGTAATTATGAAGATAATAAATAAAAAGGCATGCGTTTCAATAGTTTGTTTAATGCTTGATTGAAGAAACATTAAAAAATAGGTTTTTTTTTTCAAAACAAAAACAGTAAAATTTAAACTTTAACATGGTGTGTTTGGCAGAATTAAACTACTTCGGTTTAATTTCGCCTACTACACTCTTTCTGAGATCTTTTCTTACTGAATCTTAATCTAAGTTTTTGTTAATCACAAAGAGAATCAGTCATAACAGTACTTTCAATAATCAGTCTATAAATTTTACACATATTTTTTTTCACAGTTTTATCTCAGTTTAAGTGAAATATTAAATAACTAAGTTATTAACATTAACCCGTATAATTTAACCATGGCATATGATAGAAGATCAATAAAACTATCTTGGAATATACATTTTGAATAAAAAAAATATTAACATAAAAAAATTAAGGTAGGCGTTATTTAACCCAGTCGGGGTAGTTACGCCTATTGAATGTCTAATGTTTAATACTATAATATGACTATCAGCGAACAGGAATATGCTCGTGGAAGACACCTAGTATTATTTCGAGTCACAGCCACCAAGATAATTAATCTCATCCAAGTCATTCTTGGTCAGCCCTACGCCTTCCTCGTGGTACCATTTTAGTCCATTTACGCATGGTTTCATGTCAGCAACGCGATCCTCATGACAAGCGTAGCAGTACCAGTTTTTTATTTCATTCTCTTTACCTTTTTTTTGTACTTTTTTCCGTCTTTCTCCCTATTTTTGGTTCTTCTGACATGCCCTTCTAAGTCACTTTGTTTTGTTGCATTACTTTTTTTTTCAGACATATTTGGAACCTTTAAGTAACATAACATACAAGAAAAATATATGTAGCAAATAAAATGTATCGCAGTCGTCATTAGGGGGGAAATAAAGATTCGAACGATACCTCACACAAACAAGACGGATCAGCCGTTAAGAAGTGATTGTGGAACAAAGAAACTCACATACATACTCACATATGTATACTTGAATTTTTTGGTAGTCGTGTAAAAATGTGGGTAAATTTCACATTATTTGTCCTCAATATTTTTGAAGTGAAAACTTCTTTAGCGTCGTTGAGCACTTTTGTGGGATGGGGGAAAAATGTGAAACTCGCGTCAGGACACGTGGGCTGATCGAAAAACCGTAAGACGGTTGGCGAAATTATGGATGTAAGTTGATTTTTCTGAGAGATAAACTTTTTAATGTAATTTAATATAATATAAATTATAATGTTTGTGTACGATAGCGCAATAAATAAATATTGTATTCTATAAAAATATATTATTATTATTATTATTGTATTATTATTATTATTATTGTTTTCTATCACAAAAATGATAGTACTTTTATGTTGATAATAAGAACAATTCATTCAAAATTATTCCCTAACTATTCCAAAAAATCAAAAATGCACAACGTTGATATTCAAGTTTTCACTTCTGCCGGCACTCCCGGAGTGCAATTTTGTGTTTTTTTATATGGTATTACTAAAGTTATTAAATTTAGGCAGCAAGACAGGGTAGCCCCATACACAATGTTAATTACGCCTATGTGTGAGGTAAATCCGCCTACGATAGCATTTGGCGTGGGTAAATACGCCTAGGCGTAATTACCTGTCGTTCCCAGTTTTAAAAAATGTTACAATAAAATTAAATCTAGCCATTTATTATGGTTAACAAGCTAAATATGGATTAACAAATAGTTATTTTAAATAATGAATTCAAAATTTTTGGACAAAATGTACCAAAAGAATAAAATCTTAGCGGAAACTATCCGTTGTTCGCTGACAAAAATTGCACAACGGCCACTCGCGCCGAAAGTCGTTCCACTACTAGATCGCGGTATGTGCGGGGTCACGGGCGAGGTGCGCAAGAGCTACGAGACATAATCACCTTTATGCGTGGGATATAAGAATTGTTTATACGATACATTTAACAAGGAGTTCTGAGCTTAGGCGTAATTAGCTTATAGGCGTAATTCGACAGACATACCTTATAACCCGACTAAATTATATCGCTTCTTCTTACTTACGACTTGGTACTAGGGTATGAATGTAAATTGGTCGGGTTAATAAACTAAAAGCACTAGTGCAATAATATACTGAAAAAGCACGCTGTTTAATATCTATGATTATGAACCAAAAATCGGTGGAATAAAAACGTCGTTTTGAGCAAGTGTGTTGAAAATATATTTTTTGTAATCAAAAAACAAAGTCGTTTGTCAAAGGTCGAATACTAGTTTTAAACTCACATACGATGGGCCCACGATGCCGTATTGACAGACTACTTATCTCGAGGGCTAAACTGGCAAGTCTTTAAGTTTAGTTGACGTAGATATACTAAGTATATGGGCATGATGCCTCGAGCTGTAGCTGTTGCGTGTTTGTTTCAAACTTTATGCCACGTGCAAGTTCTACAGCTTTCCTTTCCCAATTTGGATCTGAACCGAAGTGAAAAGGTCAAGGCTGATTATAAGATAAGCGAAACATTTATTACCTAAAAGATTGTTAACATGAGGTTGAAAAGTAATTAAAAGTTTGAATTTGTATCTTTGCCTTTCTAAAAGGTTTAAACTTTTCCATGCTTTTAAGTACTAGGTAATGTATAATGGTGAAATGTCTACAATTGAACTGGATGTTCTACTCTGTAAATTTTAAAACATAAGATCTCACCACGTCCAATCCAAATACGTAATGTTCGCCTATTTTCCCACGGCAGTACATTTCTGCGGTATCACTGCGTTACTGGACCTGGATTGATGGATTTTTCAATAGATGGATGGATGTTATCAAACTGGATCCTTTTTACTGCACCAATTTTACCGGTCATTGCGAACGGGATGTTTGTGTGAATATTATTATTGAAATTCCTATTCGAATATTTTGATTTCAAAATAAAATTCCATATGTTTTGATGATATTCCTTAGTTAAGGTTAGTAAATTACAATTGAAATTTTATGTAAGCATTCAATTTTATAAAAAATAATTTCAAATAATGATTGAAATCGAAATCACAATTACTAATATAAACAAAATTTGTAATGTTTATTAAAAAACAGATATGTTAAAATATTATAAAATTTTAATTCACTTGAGTGCCTACTTCACTGAGCCAATCAAAAAGGGCCGTTCCAGTGACCAGCAAAGGACACTCAGGCTTTGTCCCCCCCAACCATGATGGCTTTTAACGCGTAAACTACTAGTCCGCACCCTCTAGAAAACAGAACCTGCAAAAACCGGGATGTCACCGTCGGTAACAGCCCTTCTGGAGTGGTCATACATAAAATAATAATAGTCCCCCTAGCCGATTTCGACTACGGTGGCCAGTCACAACGACTAACCGACTGCGCGGGACATATTATAGTGCACAAGTGTGGGCGCAAACACAGGTGCACTCTCTATTCCTTTCACTCTCATAGCCCGATGGGACAGCAATCTGACACGACCGGAGAGAGTTCAGGCGCAGGACCAATGGCTTTACGTGCTTTTCCGAGGCACGGGGGTTTAACACCGCCAACTTCCAAACTCCGGGCTACCCTAAGAATTTCTACCGCTGCGCCACCGAGGCAGTTAAATACATTACATAAAATAGTTCTATGGTAGTTTATGCACTCAATTCTGGGCATCCGCCATACAGTTTCTCAAATCCCATTTGTAAGTTTTACTCGTCGAAATGATGAAGTGCGGAATAACACTTACGGTGTAAGCGTCTCTGTAAACATAACCTTTGTAATCTCCCGTGTCTTAGGGTATGTGCTATCTCCACGGCGGACTGGGAGCCCACGGAAAGCTCCGTTCATCGAACTGCCTCATCGATGGACGCTTCGTGCTCAAGATCTCCGACTACGGGCTCAACACACTCTGCACACCCACCGACTTGATTAAGGATGACACGTACTATTACAGTAATTATCGCTTATGAATACGGTTGTCTGTTGCTTAGACATGTGATATGTTGTTGGGAATGCTGAAGCTGAAATTGCTACGGTTGAGAAAATGTAGCAATTTCAGCGTACACTCGGAGGTATCCGAATAAACAGCCTAACATTAGATATTCTACAGCTTCGCCTTCTTGGACTTGGGATCGTGATTTGTAAATTATGAAGATAGGATTTGAATGTACAATCTGGACAAATGTTTTTTTAACATTTCATTGTTATTTCTGATTGAATTTCGGGCTTTGATCATGCTTATTTAGAAAAAAGTAACTGTATCCGTCTGAAAATCAGTTAAGAGCATATTTTTTTATATAATAAACATTTTTCTTATGGTTTCTGAAGGACAGGAATAGATCTTAATCGATTGTACCAGAAATCTGATATGAAACGCAGACAAGCAAAAGAGCTATTTTTAATCATTCGCGTCAAAATTACGAGTGATTTTCTGTTGAAAATCAATTAAACATTACGAATTACGCGAGTGATTTAATATTAGGACCCCAGTAAACTGCTTTCACACCTACATTAAAATAAGTATTGTGTGTCGTTAGAACTGCTGTGGACAGCACCAGAACTGCTGCCGAGCAGTGTTTACCCGGGGGCAGCATCTTCTCTGAAAGGCGACGTCTACAGCTTCGGCATCATTCTAGAAGAAATTGTTCTGAGGGCTGGACCGTTTCACCACTACACACCTACTATGACTAACAAAGGTAGGTATAAAATTACCACGTACATAATCATTTCAGTATAAATGTTTTGATTGATTGATTGAATCTTTACTCGGGCTTAGCTACGTTGGCTTAGTCTGGCTGGAGTCAGTCCTAAACAAACCTATTTCAAATACAATTATTTTTCGAATTCACGATGACCTTTAAAGCCGATCTATGTGGCTTACAGTATTCTCACTAACTGGCACGAATTGAAACTGTCAAAACTTCTATCAAAAACACTAGCTCGGTACGAGTACTAAGTCTAGTGCAGCCATACTCAACCTGCAGCCCGAGGGCCTCATGCGGTGCTCCTAGCCTTTTTGTGCAGCCCGTCAGCCTGCCATCTGAAACCCCATACAAGTCTCGCCAGGAATATTGGCATGAAAGGAAAATGTGGATCTAAATTTTCACGTTTACTACGAAGCTGCAGTGCTTCATAGTAAATAGCGAAAAACGAGGAGGTTATTACCAAATACCTTTATATGTGCCCACACTTAGAGTTGCTGTCTGAAACTAAAGCATCTAGAATCCTAGATGATATCATAAACAGTATCTTATTATTCTGCCTCACATCAATCAGTAGGCATCATGCATGACACAATATTTATTTCGATCGACATGACAATATTAGTCGATCTATGCTATTTTTTCATATTTCCTAGCATGCCAAGCCAACCACATTGGACAAATTTATCCAAAACGATAACGAGATAAGACAATTTCTGACCATTCACTCAATTTTATGTCAAATTTGGCTGTGAATGACAAATTTGACACAATGACAGATTGACTCGATATTGGCCATAGATAATAAATTGAAACTAATAAATATCTTAGGGATAAAAGAAATCCACGGGACTTTCTTTTAAATATTTTTACCCTTTATTGTTTTTTGAAAGCCTAGGATAATATATGGCACGACACAATTTTATATTTTTGCTCTAAATACGTTGTTTTTCATTTATCGTCGACGCTGATGGTGGACGATAATGTTTCGCGGCAAATTGTCAAAATTCGATAAAAATATGTGTCGCATGCTTGGATGAATTAACCACTGGATATGAAACGCAAGAGCAAATGTATGAAAACATCATTAGCCAATTTTTGCGGGGCGGGGGGAACTTGTCGTGTCAATTTATGACATTTAGTGCATGAAAGTGTCGATATTTTTTTATCGATATGTGTGGATCGAATGAATGAACGAATCTTTTGTTAAAAGACATATAATTTTCATCACCAAAATAATAAATTACATTATGGACATGTTTAAAGCACAAACCATCGAATGAACAACTGAAACATAGAACGTTTACTTGAACGGTCTGGCAAGAACCACTAACTAGAACTTCCTAAGACATTGTAAACCGCCCGTAAGTACAGTCGACAGCACATCAGCTTACCTACTTTTGTTGCCAACTATCCCTTATTACAACTGCATAAGATCCCGCGGTGTTTACCTTGACGTGCTGTTGTCCGTACATACAGCCCAGCACCATTTAAATCCTCCTATGGGATGATTAAGCAGTAGATTTTTGCGTTGGCATTAAATCACACTGCTGTTAAATTGATACCACATGTTTATTTATTTATTTTCATTTATAAAGACTTTATTGTACAAATTTAGTGTACAAAGGTGGACTTAATGCTAAAAGCATTCTCTACCAGTCAAACCTTTAGCTCATGCAGAAAGGTGTCAACATATTCGGTGATGTTTTGTGTGGATCCATTTTATCCCCCTTCAACCCACTTTATATTCCTTAATGGATCCACAGGTAATCTGAAATTATATTTTAAGGATGTATTGTCATAAAATATGAAGTTTAAAATTTTAAAGCAAACTGTTGTATTTTTAAGATTATCTTAATTTACTCTCTAGAGAATCATTTTTAAGATTTATAATTTTATTTTAAAAGTATTCATATTAATATTTTAATATTAGTACGTTTATCGATATGATTTATCGACAATTGTCAAGCACAAGTAAAACTAAACTGACAAGGGAACGAATGATAAACGTACGACAATCCTACCGTATTAAGTATACTTTATCTTGTTGATTTTGTAGTAACTGACCACTACTTTTTCAATGGCAATGTAACTTTTCTCTTAGAAAACACATTCCACTATTTTCAAGAAAAATTAACAGCTTTATTGGGATAAAAAGTTACTCACGGATGAAAAGAAATATTTTTTGTGTTGCCGCTATAATTTTTACACAAAAATATGGCACATTTACCCATTTTTCCGACAATGTTTCTCACTGAGCTCTATCACCATACTGACAAGACGTCACCTGTAAGTGAGGCCAAAAAGCCCGCTTCGTGGCTAAGGGGGCACAAGCGAAATGGCCCGTCATTGCGCGTCCAGTGGTTTATTCGTCCAAGGTCGCATGTTAGCGTTCAATGATATTTTTGTCATATTTTGAAATTTGACAGTACAACATGACTTTCATGGCAGCCATGTTAGAAATTGTGGTTTAAGTCGATTTTTGACAAACAAACGGGATAGAATGCCGCGATAATTTTTTATCACGACGTGCATGTTAAGCCTGCAGGAGAGCTTGATTCTAAATTACACTAATGTGTGCGTTTTCTATTTTAGAGATAGTGTCCCTAGTCTGCGCACGTTCTTCACCCCCCTTCCGCCCCGTGGTGTGCGCAAGCGAGGGGGGTGCGGGGGCGGGCGCGGGGGGCGCAGCTGCTGAGCTGCTAGACTTGGCAGCAAGATGCTGGGCTGAAGCGCCTGACGATAGACCTTCGTTTGACACTATTAACGCTAATTATATCAAGTGAGTGTTCTAAGAGAGAGTCGGAAATTATTTCCATCCCTTGTCATGTTATTGAAGCTTAACCTTGCCGGGTGCTACGAACTGCTCCGCCAAGCTGTACCCTCCGCCAGGGGCGTAGCGTGCTTTGGTGGGGCCCTGTATAAAAACTTGTTTGGGGGTCCCTATCATGGGTAAAGAGTTCTCACAAAAGAAATGCATAAAATATAATTTTTATTTAGGTTTACATATTTATCCAGATTTCTTACGCTAGATTTACATTCGCGGGTTACGTTTTGGGTACTCATTACGACGTATATAAGAGGTTCGTTATCTTATTTAGTTAAGCGCCCACTTATAAAATCTATGTTTCCAATGTGGTTTGACCTTCAAAACCTCAATAGCATTACAATTTGAACAAACAAGAAAATCACAAACGTTGATGCTGATGTTAACGTTGACGGCGCTTATGATTGTTGGTATGCCACAAGTCTATTAAGTCTATTAATTATTATTTATGTTCTTCGGGAGCCCCGTACCCCGGGGGCCCCGTATATTTTATACGGTAGATACGGCGCTAGCTACGCCCCTGCCCTCCGTTATGTATAGCTCGATGATAACTTGTCCCAGCAGAGATAGACATAAGAGACGTACGGGTATCACGCGAGATCAGCGCGCCGCGCGTGGTGATGGTAATTGAGGCGGCATTCTTTTTTTTTTTAAAATCCTTACCACAATTCATGTATTTTTAGGGTTCCGTAGCCAAATGGCAAAAAACGGAACCCTTATAGTTTCGTCAAGTCTGTCTGTCTGTTTGTCCGTCCGTATGTCACAGCCATTTTATTTTGTAACTATTAGCATTACACTGTTAAAATTTGGTAGGGGTATGTATCCGCTGTTAACCGCTTTACGATTCTCATACAAAAAATTAAAAAATAATGTTATTTAAGCTCATGGGGAGCTCCCATACATGAAACTAAAATAAAAATAATAATTTCATAACTATACGGGGTGTCTAAAAAGGTCTTTTAAAATAACATACAGGTTCCTAAAACCATTTTCATTTCAAGTCTAACGTTTCATAGCTAGACGCTTCCAAAGTGGTAAAATGGGCGTCCCCCCCATCTAACTTCTAAACTAAGCGCGTGTAAATTTTGAAAAAAATAAATATAATGTAGATCTTAACAAATACTTTCAACGAAATTGGTTTGGACGGGATCGAACGAGAAGTTTTTGAGATATAGCACATTTTCAACAACCGCAAACATAACTTTGTACTTCATACAAACACTATGAAAAACAAAGTTATATTTGCTGTCAACAAAATATTGTGGTATTTTACTAAGTGGAAGTAAGTGGATTCCCTAATTCACTTAAAGTTGGCATGGAACCCTCAGTGCGCGAGTGCGACTCGCACTTGGCCGGTTTTTTATTAACTTGTTTAGTGCCGTGCACTCGGGCCCGAGTGTTTACGGCGATGACTTTTTCTGTCGTCATTTAATTTTGGTTAGTTGTGTGTATAGAAGTTATTGACTAGCTTCTGCTCAGATATTAATGAAGTAATGCATGTTCTGATATTAATGGTAACTTGTAGTGTATGGAACTTATTGAAATTTTAAACTGTGCAGAAGTATTTGGTCGCTTTGTCTGCTCCGATATATCTGATGGCGACTGTACATATATGCTTTCGGCAAATAGTCTGTTGACTGTTATAAACCTCGACTCTCTACGTGAATTTGCCTCACGGAGCGGTCAGGATGTAATACAAAGACTGTCACAGGGGATACTGCGACAACCTGATGGACGATCTGCTCCGGCGCATGGAGCAGTACGCCAACAACCTCGAGTCACTCGTGGAAGAGAAGACGGAACAGCTTTCATTGGAGAAAAGGCGCTCAGAGGAGCTGTTGTACCAGGTGCTTCCGAGGTTAGTATTTCCTACACGTAGCATTGGTGAGCGTGACCTTTTCATTTGTTTTTTTTTTGTATCTGCCAAAAAAAATATAGGGACTTTGTACCAAAAGAGATTCGATCTTGTAAAAATCGCTTTGTCGCAAGATCACATTGTGTACCTAACCTACAGACCGCTTGCTATGCGGTAGCTAAACTATGGGGGAGACTTATGTTCAGCAATGGACGTTACGTGTTTTTTATTATAAACTAGCTTTTACCCGCGTTTTAGGTAGTTTTTTTGGATAGTATTATGAAAAAACACCTGAGCTGTACTTTTTTGTATGCGTTGAATGGAATGCGTTGTTTTCCCGCGGTCAAAAGTAACTCATATCCTTTCTTAAGTCTCTAACTATCTTCTTACCAAAGCGTAAGGCGTTAAAGTGATCAGCCCACCTGAATTTTCTCATGGGAATGCCTATGTCCTTTCTCGGGTATCAAAATATCTCCACTCCAAATTTCATGCAAATTAGTTCAGTAGTTTAGGCGTGCATTGAGTAACAGACAGACAGACAGAGTTACTTTTGCATTTATTATATTAGTAAGTAAGTCAGTATGGATGATAGGAAATTAGTTCTCTTTTTGAGTTTTTTTGTAAACACAAAAATAAATAAACAAGGTTTGAACTATTCCTTTAATTTATGCGGCTAATGTGTGTCACCCTTTTGTCATATGACTTGATTGACGTTGATTTTAAACTAACCATATAATATTTAGGGCCGATTTTACCAACGTCAGATATCCGACTGAATAAGTATGAAACGACTGATTTTAAAATGACATTGACATAAATGATTGCCGACATTTAGATGTCACATGACGAAGTAAAGGGCCTGAGTTTACCCACGTCAGATAGGACTTATTCCACTGAATAAGTATAAAAGGACCGATTTAAAATGGCATTTACATAAATTATTGCTGATAAATAGGTGACGTTTTCAAATTAGGCGATTTTTATTATATTCGACGAATATTCCTTATCTGACGTAGGTAAAATCGGACTTAAGGTAGGTATATAACCAAAATATTTACTTTTCTCGTATTGCCGTACTTTGAATGATAATGTTAGTTAACCCAACAAACAAATACGTCTTATAAGTCTTGACTTCTACAACCTTAAGTTGGATAGCCGTCTTACAATGGTAATGAGATGACTACCAGGTCCTATAGATGTCTTTAATGCAACTAATTAGTCGTGCGACGAATATGTCGTAGTAAACTGGTATTAGCAACGTTGGGGAGACTAAACGATACGACGTTATATTACAGTCTTAGCTAAAACGTTTGTACGACAACGCAATAGTCATACTAACGTTATAGTCCAATAAACGTTTTAAACACACCAAATTATGTTTTTGGAAAACCTTTATACGACATTTATACAACGTGGATGTTATATAGACGTTTTCATAGTGCCGTTTATATAACAATCAGTACCTTGTTTTCCAGCGGTCAATTAAATACTCTTAAATGACTGGGTTGTTTATTGATGACTCAAATATAATCTTTATATTACATGATGTCCGATTAAAGCCCTGTCCTGACTTTAATCAAACTTGCAGTCGCATTTAAGTCAGGTTTTGACTTTATAATGATTAGACGGCCATATTTACGGAAGTTACTCTAATAGCTAGCTGTCATGGCGACCATGATCATCATCATCAGGTCGTACAGAGGTAAGTGTGCGACAAAAGCAACATATTGTATATGTCGGACATTTTTAGAAAAAATAAACTATTTTTGTTAATGAAAATATAATGATTTTAACACAAAATTACGAGGGGGCATGAAAATCTGAATAGTATTTACATAGGTATATTATCATAAAACTTTAGTTCCCAGTCAAACTAAATAGCATGAGAGACAGATAAAGTAAGCAAGATATGAAAATTAAATAACACTCGTATTTACTTGTAGTATTTATTGTATTTCCTTGTTGTATTTATTTTACACTAAATTAAATCTTCGAACCACAAACGACTACTGCGCGACGAAAGTGGTTATCACATAACATTTGTACGACTGTTGAATGACGTTAACGAAGTTGGCTCGAGCTTTCTGTATGACCATTATACGACCATTTAGGTCGTATAACTGGGGCCATTTTCGCGTTTAGTAAACGTTATTATAACGTTAGTATGACTTCATTATAGCGATGTATGGTATTCAGATAACGTTTACTTAACCTTTATACGACGTTAAATTGTTACTTGGGAATGAACGCAAATAGCTTGTGTTCGCAAATTACAATCCAAAGTGAATAAAGAGCGCTCACAAAAGAATCTGCCCGCATGGAATGCCGAGATTAATTTGTTGTAGGTACGTCGCTGGGATGGGCGTACCACAGATGTGTATGGAAGTAGATGACGCGAGTTACTTCGATAAAAAAACATGTTTGTTATAACAAGGCAAACAAAATAGCAATACTTAACACAGTCAATTTGCAAACGTCACTTATTTGTCAACAATCATTTAGGTAAATGTCATTTTAAAATCGGTTGTTTTATACTTATTTCGTCGGATAGGTCCTATATGCCGTCGCTAAAATCGAGCCTAATTAATGGAAAAATCGTCGGTTCAAACTTATAGCATCAAATTACGCTTTTGACTCAAATATTACATATTGAGTGTTAGTGTACCGAGGGCTACAAATTAAATGAAAAATTGCAACAGTTCTTAATCGTTGACGTTAATTAAGAACCCGCGAAGTACATGCACTCGCATGATCTATTTAAATACATATCTGTTAGCACTGTAAGATAAAACAGATTACGTCCCTAATTCCTTGAGATGTCCTGATTGTTTTCGTTATCCAGACCAGTAGCTCAACAGCTGATGGCCGGCGAGATGGTGCAGCCGGAGAGTTTCGAGTGCGTGACGGTGTACTTCAGTGACATCGTCGGCTTCACGGAACTGTGTGCCGCTTCGACGCCCATACAAGTGGTGGACCTACTGAATGATTTGTACAGCACGTTTGACAGGATCATTGGTTTCTATGACGTTTATAAGGTGAGATTCGTTGCGTCACGATTTTTTCTCGTTGAGTCCCACTTGTACTCGGCCAATGATGATTTAACCCAATATTACGCTAATCCTGGATTAAATCATCATTAAATAAATAAATAAATATTAGACACCAATCACACATTGCTCTGATCCCAAAGTAAGTAGGTAGCTTATGCACTTGTGTTATGGAAATTGACACAACGGTGGTGCTACAACACCCAGACCCGAGACAATATCGAAAATTTTGGTTTCAACATTGACCCGACCAGGAATCGAACCCGGAACCTCGAAGCGGCAACACCTTGAAACCCATCGTGCTTAGCCACTACACCACGGAGGTAAATCATTGCAAGGCTTTATTATTTTGTAGGTGGAAACAATAGGGGACGCATACATGGTGGTTTCTGGTCTTCCGGAGCGGAACGGTGATCTGCACGCGCGGGAGATATGCCTCATGGCGCTGGCGGTCGTGGAGGCCGTCAGGGGGTTCGTGGTTCGGCACCGGCCCACTCATAGGCTGGAGGTGAGAGATACATACACACTTGAGTGGCGTACGCATGTGTAGATCTACACCACATACCTACCCCATTACAGAGACTTTGTTAATAAATGGAATCAGGAGAGACATAGTGACTACCAACTACTTTTTCATGACACTTGCATTCACTTCTTAGTTGCTTACTTTGTTGTGGAAACATAGACCATCAAATTTCACATGCAACTTTATATGGCTGAGAAATATAAACAAAAAACGACCTTCGTCGGACTTCATGAAAACTTTTCTTGACTTTGCTTTCGTGAAGTCCGCCGAGTCCAGTTGTTTTTTTATCGTTTATACAGTTGCATGCCAAAATTAAATAAATAAGGTTATGCAACTTTGCAAGCAAATTAAAAAAAGAACTAGGTGGCCTTTGATTTAGATGTTAGAAAACCAAAAATGATACACGATAACACACAAAAGTAATGTGCAAAAAACAAATACAGTTTAAAAAAAATAGGATCGACCGCGAATTTCAGATATTTTTCATAAAAACCGTAAACATCGATACATAAGAAACTACCGAGTCAAACAAGGCAGAAAATGATAGATAATGACTTCCATCATAAGCCATTTTCATTTGGCATACGATGTACCGACATACTCATTCAGCAAGCTATTCCACCCATTGAGAAAAAAGTCTGCGATTCACCGAACAAACCCTCAACAGACTGTCACATACAGTAGAAAGAAAATATGTACAAGCCCCGAAGCCTTCTATGTCAATCTTTGTCCGTGTCCCGACTCCAGGCACCTTTGCCTAAAATTGTAAAGCTGTCTACACACCAAAGCCGCCGGCCCGGCGGTACGAACCCGGCGGGTTAATGCCGGCGGGTAAGCCCGGCGGCTTCTATAAACCAGCCACGAACAAGCCGCCGGGTCGGCTGCATGATATTCGCTACTCCACTACTCCTCGAAATTCGGCTGGCAACTGAGCGGGGGGCGCCGGGCGTGCCGCGCGCGGGCGCATGCCGCCGGGCCGGCGGCTTTGGTCGTTTCAAAATCAGGCCGACGGCCTTGCCCGCCGGGTTCGTGCCGCCGGGCCGGCGGCTTTGGTGTGTAGACAGCTTAAGGCTGACCGCGGGAGATGCCAATAGAACAAGTGTTACGCGCACGGTTAGGTTTATTATTATTACTAATATTACAATAACTAAAGACTTATATACTAACTTACATAACCTTATATGGGGTGAGGCAGCGCACACACTACATCTCTATCGTTGTCACTGTCTTTTCTATCGATGAGCTGATTTGAAACCGACCCGTGAGTAGGGTTGCCAGATAAAGACATATTTTTCACATTTATTGTCAGATAAAGACATATTATTTTTTCAAGTAACAAATTCTAGTAATGTATCAACTATTATTTTTATCTTTTTATCTGCAAAGTGTACTTCATAGTATTTTTTTATGGCGGTAAGTATGACGTGTCGTGCGCGACCGTGCGAGGCTAGCTTTGGAGTCGCCTTTATGGGGATATCAAGTATTTCAAGGACATAACTTTATGGGGATATCAAGTATTCTTGAATTCCGAGGCATTAAGGTGCAATTACTGGACACGGGACCACACGCAAAATTTCGGGACAATCCCGGAAATCCCAGCCATCTGGCAACCCTGGTGGTGTTTAATAAATAGTATTCCATTTAGGTTCGCGTTGGAGTGCACTCAGGGCCGGTGTGTGCTGGAGTGGTGGGCGTCAAGATGCCGCACTACTGCCTCTTCGGCGACACCGTCAACACCGCCAGCCGCATGGAGTCTGCTGGACAACGTATGTGCGATTTATGTGCTTCTATGTCATCAAAAATACCTGACCTAACTAAAACTATGTAGTTATTATATCTTCTGTGGCTTCGTTGTCACAGAAGTTGAGCTGAGACAAGAAAATCACCTCATGCATTTTCACCGACTTCAAAAAAGGAAGTAATAAATTCAATGTGTATGTATGTAATATCGTTAGATTTTGATAATATTTGAGTATGTTGATCTATTTAAACTTCCAAACATGAGTTGTAAATTTCGTAATGTACCTACATACGTAAATGTTTGTGTATTTGTCCACGGATTTCTCGAAAGCGAGAATTATTTTACGTGTAAGTTTTACCAAAATCGGTCAACTGGTTATTGAGATACGTTACAACTAGAAATCTTTAAAAAAAACACAAATAATTTAATAAACATTATATAACCGGCTTCAAAAACTGACTAATTAGCTCAAGGTAAAGCATTTAGGCTCAGTTAAGGAGAAACGGATTCTTTTGTAGTCGGGCATGATGACAAGATTACGTACTCATACACTGGCAACAACATAATTAGTTTTTTCTTAAAAGTTGGTAAAGGTGTTATTCTGAGCAATATCATTGGTCCTCTGCTCAGCTCAGCGTCTGCGCCATCCTTTGGACCTGCTTACGATTTATTTCTGTACGCAGCGCTGCGTATCCACCTCAGCGAGAGCACCAGAGCGCTCCTCGAGCAATGGGGCACCTTCGTCGTGGAGAGGCGTGGCGAAGTCGAGCTCAAAGGCAGAGGTCGCATGCTCACCCATTGGCTACTGCAATGCTCCGAGCCTGAAGCGAGATTGGTGGCCCAAGGTCCCCAACCGCCGCCACAGTACCCAATATTGTTTCCTGCGTTACCCCAGCAGCCAATTTCGCTACAAGTTCCTTATTTAGTGGTAGATCCACCTACATTAGCCGCTTAAAGCATGGGATACATTCACAAACAGACATCTACAAGAGGCAAAACCTGGTGTTTCTGTCCTTTTTAGTGTTCAGAGCCAAAAGCGAGAATGGGTGGCAAGGGGCCTAAACCCCGCTGCAGTACCCCATTTTGTCCCCACGGTACCCAAGCTGCTCTTTTTACAAGTTCATTATTATTAGTAGGGCTCCCTGCATTAGCTGCTTAGACCATAGATGCACCCACAAACTTTTGCAAGCAGTATTGTTTTTAAATTGAAAATTGACAGCCATCTTCAAATTTCATTTTCGCAAGTAGGCATATGTAAATATGTGCGGAACTAGGTACAGTTTGCATGTACGCCACGTAACATGGTAGCGTACGTTCGTCGTCTCATCGATAAATAAAAGTCCTTTGCATCATAATCTTTATTTCCATACAAATCTTTAGTAGAGGAAAATCTAACACACTAACTAAGCACTAAGCAGACAGAATAAATTAAGTTAAAGTCAATGGGAGGACGTAACGACCTATAAGATTTACATTTCTGCGATGAAGTCGTTTGCATTAACTTGGGCTTGCACAAGCGTGAAAAATAAACGTTTATATATATTATAACGTGTAACGTTAAATGCGCTAAACCTGAAAATGGTTTGTTTGGAATAACTATTAGAATCAATTAAACAACTTTTTAATCTGGGTCACATTTTTTTTAAATTTCTTTACACAAATGTTGCCCTGTCTATTTATTAATAAGACATGATATGTGCGCAAAACCGCCAAAATATGTAAAATAATGGTTTGTTCTTTAGGAGCGTAGATAGTAATAATAATAACGTCAGCAGCACGGCTTAGCGGCCCGGTGATACAACTAGGTATCTACCGACTCCTCTCTCGACCGAGTGTCGTCCGCAGAGCAAGAAATGATCAGAAGTGATGAGATCAGTAAAACTAAAATATCACATAAAAAAATCATTTAAAATAATTAAATTTAAAATATTTTTTTTCTTTTAGAATAAGGTCATTTGAATTAAGAATAATTTATCTGAGGTTTTGTGCATTAAACATTACTTGTTGTATATGAAACATTAGGTTGCGATATATCAATGTAAGTGGCGATACTAAGCTTTTGTCTATATGTTATTTTAAAACTAGTAAAGATTATGTTTTAAAATTTAACTTGTTTAATATTGGTGCAATCGTATTTTATTACCGTTTTGGGAATGAATCTTGGATAATTGTTTATAGGTATTATGTATACACACAATATCCTTCCTTCTTATCTATGTGCCAAATGATATTCCATGGTTTATTTATGGAAATGTGTTTTAGATAAAAAAAATAGTGAGTAAGAAATATCATATTAGTGTCTATTTTTATATGGATGTTATGAATAGAAGTATATCAATGCTTTCAAAACTTTAGTAGGACTTTTGTTTGTAGATACTTGTTAAATGTTGTCTTCATTGTTTTAGAGTCAATTATTTGGAAATAGCTGATTAAGTATCTGGAATATTAATAAATGGAAATTATTTTAACATGTTTTTTATTCAGTTAATAGAGCCTGGATGATTTATAAATTATTTGTTTCCCAATAAAAATACTATAATTCCATGCGGAAGTGATTCGAAAAAACATTACTGAATTTTATGAGTACCTACGTCTATATTTTGCGTGATTTTCATTGATTTTTAATTGGCTCTCGAACGCAATCGAAGAGCTCCTGTTCTTTTTGGACGTTGTTGTTGGGTACAAATAATTGCATAGCTGTGTATTGACGGCGGGTGGGTGTGCATCCTGCATTTGCCTGAACTAATACTCAACGCGGTGATGGTTTGTCTTGTCAGTTGCCTGCGCCGGCGTCGCTTAGGGGAAATATAAAGCAAAATAATTTTATGAAATTCAACTTAATATCTAACAATATTTCGGCTTCGTCATGGAAGTTACTTTAGGTTAATGCTCGACTGAGATATTATTTTATAAAAGCTATTTCACTTTGTTTTCCCTTACGCTCCACTATTTTGTATTGCATTATCTCTAATACAAATACAATTCCTGATATGATAGTTCCTAGTGCAAGACAAAGGAGGCAGCTAGCTGTTTGTTGTTGTGTCAAGGCTGAAGGGTCTGACGACTTAGCCGTTAAAAAGGTAGGCTTCAGAACAACTTCATGCTCCAACAAGCCACCTTCTATCAGACGAGGTAGCCACTCAGACAGCGGCTTTACAAACGGAGACTGACTCTTCATCCATACTACCAAAGGAACAGTCATAATAGAATCCGGGAGAATGTGGCCACAGGAATCTTCTTTCTTCCCCTGTGACAGGCAGTACGCCCAAGCATATTCCAACGACGTAGCCAGCACGAACTCCGATCTACCCTCAACTACATCTCTAAACACATCGTCAAAGCGCTCCTCTGGTATTATTTCAAAACCATCCTTGATCAACTGGTCATGTTCAAAATGTGTCAATATACCGGCTCTTCCACCGAATCTATAGCCGCTATCCACAGCTTCTTTCAAGTTCGCAAAGTTACCCATCATAACCTCCGTCTTCAACGCGACTATTAATACACTCTGATATGCACTCCTTATAACAAATGTAAACCATATCCACAAGGATATAACGTAGAAATCTCTGAACCTCCTAGGTGCCATACGAATCGGTTGCCCCATAAATATGCCCCAAGATCTGAAAACGACTCCATTCATCTTGTCGAAGTTCTTAAAGTATCTACGGCAGAATCTCTTCACTGGCTTTAATTTCCAAATAAATGGCACTGACTTGACGAAGAATGACACGGACATAAGAAAAGCCCACAGATACCCATTGAGTGGAAACAGAAGCCGCCACCAGACAGGCCTTGGGCCTACTGGTGGAGCCAACCAAGCTAGACGCACTCTAAAATATGGTATTGAATAATCCAAAAACCCCATTCGATCCACCCCAAGCGGAATTGTGCTAATAGAAACATTGGCCACACCCGATATAACATCGTTTAGGGAGACTGACCAATTCTTGGCCCGGTCTGAATCTATGCTTACGTAATCTCTCGACGTTATTATTGGCGTGAAATTCATTATGTCCCTCAGTAGCCTCACTATAGCTTTCTTTATTATCTGTAATGGGATCTTTTGCTCCATATTCGGGTGATATAATTTATTAGTCGACACATACAGCGGACATCCCCGCATATTTTGCATTTTATCGGGGTAAATATCATTTCGAGGAGATTTATCATCGCAGTGGCTGATCAAAACAGGCAGCGTATTCTGGCAATGCAAATGATCCTGATATGGAAAGTAAGTGTTTATTGCTGTTTTATTTTTCTTACTACTAGCAATAATAATCACATTGAGGACGTAGTAACTCCAAAGAAAAGCAGTTATGCGTTCAATTCTCTTAGGATTTGAAAATATTATGATTATGAAATAGGCGCCACTGCTCATGACCGTTTTTCCTCGAAGATCTGGCTTCAGTTTTGATATAATTTTCGCAAATGAATGAAATGATTCTACCAGTATGACTACCTGTTTAGGCGGGGCAGCGTCCCTTTTTGAATCCACTAAGACCGATCCCTCATAGCTTTTCAAGAACTTATTTACGAATCGTTCATCCACGTCTTTGTAAATAACAGCAGTGTGCATTCTATAGTCGAAATGTTGGTTGGCTATTTTAACAGCACAATCCACAAGTGTATTTTGAACTTCGAAATCAGTTTCATATTTCAATTTTATTAAAGCTAGAGATGAAGTTACACAAAAGGAAATTGTGATCAATTGGAATCCTATGTTCATATTGCAAGAGGGTTGCTTTGAAACTTACAAAAGCTGGTTAGAGCTTCATAGTTTACCGGGGACCATTTATGAAACGCTGTCTATTTAATGCCACGGTAGTTCATTTTACAGCAAACAAAAGATGAGTGAAAGCACTTAATCATAAATCATCCTTTTTAAATCGCCACAGTTATTGCTGTTTTCAGTTTCATTTTGATAGATGCATTTTTGATGAATGCCTTAAAAGCATTTTTAGTGCGGTACTCTTACTCTTGCGGTACTCTTAGCGCAAATGTTTTTTTTAATCCTTTGCTAATAAAAAAAACAGCATGGCACCCTGTGAACTTTTTTTTAGGTCGCATAAGCCTGGATCTTAGCTTATTATTATTTATTATTATGATGCCATAGCTTCTCACTGCAGGGCAAAGGCCCCCTTCCTACCCCTTTTCCACTTTCCACGATTCTGCGAAACTGCCTGCCTGTCCCTGTTAAATGAGTCGAGCTCGTCACGCCTTCTTTTTCTGAGTCTACCGCGTGGCCTCTTTAGCTTATTCACATAGAAAATAAAATACTGCCTAATCTAGATATAAGATACCTGTCTAGTCTGTAAAGGCCATTGTTTGGGTCCTCCAGCATAGATAAGTGGCAACCGAATACTTGCAAAGATAAAAATTGTAAATACTTACAGCAAAAAGATAGGAGAAAGTTTAATTAATTGGGTGGGTGTTCCATGTAACATCCCTAACTTCTCTATGTAATGGCTAAATAGGTACCTATTTCTTCATTTTTTAAAAACATCAAATATATTTATAACTAAAATCAACCTCATTCTATTTCGGAAGTCGGGCAATATACTTAACGGTCGTCGTCCATCTGCCATGCAACTTCCCCCTTGTTTTGGTATCCTAGCAACGAAAACATTACGTCAACAATTAAAGAAGTATTGCATTTGTTTTTGTTACACCTCGTACCTACCTAAATAGATGCATTTATTTTTTTCGTGATATGTTACTCATTTTACGGATTTCAGAGTTGTGACTTTTACTATAGAAAGCTTTTCTTCAAGTTCAATCTGCCTGTTATAACTAATTTATTTGTAAAAAGTGACATATTTTAATTTAGAAAATTAGGCGTAAACAAATGAAAGTTTCAGGCAACATGTTAATGTTTATAAGCTTTCTGTTATTAATATTTGAAGTGAGTAGTTTTGAATTGCCGGCGTGCAATAGGAGTGAGTACCTAGAACCAAGTCTGATAACATGCCAAAGCTGTCCAGTCAACGTTTCAATGGTCGCGACCACAGATGGTAAGTGTACCTATCAACTTCAATTTTCCCAGTACTTACTAAGTTTCTTAATTGGGTATAAATCGATTGGTACTCAGATTGAT
Organism: Pyrausta purpuralis; assembly: GCA_963924145.1. Lineage (NCBI taxonomy): Eukaryota > Metazoa > Arthropoda > Insecta > Lepidoptera > Crambidae > Pyrausta > Pyrausta purpuralis. Next base: position 7,307,082 of record OZ001657.1, on the reverse strand, counting down.
AAAATCTCATTGATAAGAAAAGTACACCACACTTCTTAAAGCTACTAATGCAAAAAAAGTAATTGATATGCTTGGCAAATATTGTTAAGAAAATGTTTTGCAAAGGAAAAAGGATTGATATGCCTTTTTAATACAATTGTTTATTTTTAAATGAGATAAACACAAAACCTAGGGTAATTTATCTCTGAACACTGAGTTATTTTGAAATCGAATGGTTAATTAATTGTGTTAACAAGCAAGCAAGTAAAAATGACATAAGAATGTTAAATTAGAAAAAAATATGTAATGAAGTAAGTTATAAAAATAATAACATTTTTAATGTAGTATTACCATGTTGAAGCAGTTTAGATATTCTGCGGTTAAGAAGGCGTCAGTAAGCAGACTTTGTTTCTCCCAATCCGATTTCTAGCGACTCATTTGGCATATCGTCAGAGGAATCCCTAAGTAAAGTTAGCCTGTAACATCTCACTGCTGGGCAAAGGCCTTACCTCAACTATGAAGTAGTTTGAGCCATACTACACCACGCGGGCTCAGTGCGGGTTGGCGGAGTGGTGTTTACAAGGCAAACGACTAACCCTGCTGTCAGATGTTATCAAGCCGCCCATAAGGCCTCTGACTGGGCTTAGCGACTAATATCAACCGATATTAGCCGAGACCAACGGCTAAACGTGCTTTCCGAAGCACGGAGATGCTCGTGATGTACGTCACTTATATGGTCGGAGGAATCCCTGATGATAGGTATATTATGGCCACTTCAATTAACACTTCCAGGGTTCTCATGCACCTGTGAAGAGCATAGCGTGCCGTCCGGCATTGGTCGGTGCAAGCCGTGCAACGTGACAGAGGTGGTATCAGCTGACGGGACAGCGTGCGTGCCGAGGAAATGCCAGAACAATGCTGGCAGGGTTGTTTGTAGGAAGTGCCCGAATGATTATATTTCTGGTAAGTGTAAGTAAAAACCGGCCAAGTGCGAGTCAAACTCGCGCACGAGGGGTTTCGTATCTAATATGTATGTAAGCACTTTACTTGTCCTAACAATGTCCTGTAAAACATGATAAAGGTTGCCTATAGGGTTTTTATTCCCTTAAAAAATCAAAATATACGAAATTATAAGACAAACTCGGTTATATCTTTTGATAGCGATGTCTCACAATTTTTATAATAGCTAAAATAAACAATTACAATCAATATTTGACAACAGTTTCAGTTTCATAAATCAAGCTTTTTGGAGGTAAATATTTTTAAAGCGTCATTTGGCTTTAAGTTAATGAACTACAAATCTGTAATTTGTTCACTTAGCAAAGCCGTGATAGTTTTCTATCTCAAGACATCATATTTTGTATGCTTGTGCTGTGATTTTTTTCACGTATCCACCTACAGTTTAGTTGAAAGAGGGTGGGGACATTGAAGTCTAACAAAAAATTTCCCCTTTTAAACCGAATGTTACGGGAAAAGACCACTGTATCGAAAAATAATGTAAGAAAACTCATAATCATTCTAAAACACCTTTTAAACGATTCCCCATACGATGGGGTTGAAAAGAGAAAAAAAAAACCATCCCCAAGTTATTTGTATGAGGTTCTACTGTATCCAAATAATATTATTTACCACACGAGGAGATTAGAATAAATACTCGTACCTATGCCAAATTACAGTTTTCTATCATTCCCGGTCTCTGCGCTAAATTGCGGATGGACATACGGACAGACGGACATGGTGAAACTATAAGGGTTCCCTGTTGGCCTACGTCACCCTATTAGCGTTTTTTTAAACAAAATTCAATAAATTAACGAGAGTTCCGTAGTCGCGTGCTTAGCAATGCTTTTTCTATCTGATAATTATTCCTTTTAATTCCGGGTAGTCATGTTAAATATTAAAATCAGTCCGAATATTTTCTAAAACTCTTGAAATTCGGGTGTCTAATGTTTTAAACAAAGACGATGTCGCGTTTTCTAACGGGTACGTATTACAATACCGAATTTTAAAATACCGAATTTCATAAGCCCTACGAACGGAAGGCCGAATTTTAGAATGCCGAATGTTTATATGATCGAAAGTTCTAAATACCGAAAGTTTGAAATCCCGAAAATTCAAAATACCGAATCTTATAAGACCTATGATTGGAATGCCGAATACTTAAATGCCGAATTTTAAAATACCGACTGTTTATATGACCGAAAGTTCAATATACCTACTGTTTATATGACCGAAAGTTTAATATACCGACTGTTTATATGACCGAAAGTTTAATATACCGAATTTCACAAGACGTATGAACGAAACGCCAAACAAATTGTATACCATTGAGATTGAGGTTCATTATGAAAAACAAATTTTGATTGACCCCGAATCGCCGTGGTCCTTCGCCGCGGTACTAGTCTGCCCGATACTAGAGTGTAATTCAAAAGCCGGAGGCGCGGAGGGAGAGCAGCCCTCACCCGCTGTAGCAAATCTCAGGCTCCCGTGCGAGCTGGAGCGGCTGAGGCTGGTCGCCGAAGGCGACCAGCAAGCCGAAGCTGCGGAGGCGAGCGTGGGTGCCTGAGATTCGCTACGCTAGGGCGAAAGGGCTGCACTTCCCACAGCGCCGGAGAAGAGCAAAACCTATGCATGCTGCTATATGCATGCCTGTTTGATTGCTTGCATGCTGCATGCCTGCTTGCTACATGCATGCATGCCTGCTTGCTTGATTGCGTGCATGCTGCATGCTGCATGCCTGCTTGATTGCTTGCATGCTGCATGCCTGCTTGTTACATGCATGCCTGTTTGATTGCTTGCATGCTGCATGCTGCATGCTTGCCGCAAAGTTAATCTTACTTTCGGGATTTTGAACTTCGGTATACTAACTGTAGGTATATTAATCTTCGGGATTTTTAACATTCGGGATATGAATCTTCGGTATTTCAAACTTTCGGGATTTCGAACTTTCGGGATTTTGAACTTTCGGTTATTTGAAATTCGGCATATTGAGCTTCGGTATATCGGGTATAGGTATTTCATTCGTTCGGTATTTTGATTTTCGACGTTTCAAGCGTAGGTATTTCATTTGTAGGTATTATGAACTTTCGGTATTATAATACGTACCCTTTCTAACAGGCCTAACTAAGGCATTCTAGCCATATACTTCTGAATTGATTGATGCCTGGGAAGAGATAACAAAAACCTGAGAACGAAAGGCTATGTTAAAATACACGAATATTTATATTTTTTTATTTCTTATAGTAACGCAAAACCTCGATGGCTCCGCAACAAAGGAGGTGCTCTGCATAAAATGTGCTCGCGGCTTCAAGCCACTAAACAACGCGTGCGTGCGCTGTGAGGCATGTGCGTGCGCCCGCAGTGAGGCGGCGGTGGGCGGGGCTTGCGTGCCCAAGAAATATCTTGCGGATAGACCCAGAAACGATGATAGCGGAAAGGTCCATCCTGCGAGGTTGATGGATATTGTGAAACACGAGTATCGGTGCACGGTGAGTAAATACTTACATTTATTGCACACTCTATTGCACTGAGTTGTACAAATCGCAGACTTAATGCCTTAAGGCATTCTTTACCAGTCAACCTCTTAGGAATATAAATAGGTATACTATGTATTTTTAAAGTGTTGTGGCGGCAAAGTCCGTTTTTCTTCGAATATTGTTAACAATCTTGACGTGCGTTTTTAAACGAAATGATTCACGTTTTAATAAACACATAAACTCACAATCATAATTCATCGTTGAAAATCTCTCTAAGGGCAGATTTTTCAATGGTCTATTGAAAAATCTGCCCTAAATGACATAGTTTTATAATTTATTTAAATTAAAAAGATTAAAGAAAATACATGCAAATACTAGTAACTTAAAACCTACTCAAAAATAAAACCGTGTCCATGAGATAAAGAGGCGAGGATGCTGGCAGCGTAACCACGTTGGACTGCAATACTTATCCGTTGAGCGAGAAACGAGCCAGTTTTTTTATTGGACAAAAGAGAATTTAGTTTAGTAGCATTTTATTCTGAAAAGAAATTTAGCGGATGGTCCCCATGGTCAAAAGTTTTAACGCCAAATGGCGCAAAAACATCATCACTTGTAAGAGAAACTTATACGACGTTTGGCGTTTTCAGTCAACTCCGCCACTGCTCCAGCTTTTTAAAGGGTTGATTCCCTGAGATGAGATGGAGCTAATGTATCAATACAAGTTGCGTCACAAACTAAGGCCCGACCCCGCTACCAGGGTGAAATGAAATGAAATAGTTAATAAAATTTATCCAATGATATTATTTGAAAAGTTATAAAAAGATTGTTTACGATGATCGACTAGTTAAAAAATATATTTTGTCTTATAATAAATCAGCATTAGCTCATTTAGCGTCCGTTAGATTATATTTTGATATCTATCTATCAGTTGAGAGAGTCGCGTTGAATTTGTATCCTACTTATACACCTTTCAGAATGGAGACATTCTGGCCTGTCGTATATTAGCTGGTGAATGTGTCAGACACTTTTATACAACCGACCTCTCTGGACCTTGCAGGCTTTGGATACAACAAAAGACCATCCCATCAGGTAATTTCAGAGAGGTTTATGCGATAATGTTCTAACTTACCTGCTTCATTATTGACAAAAAATGAAATAAAAAGTAATGAATAAGTACATATCTCTAGACTTCATTATAAAAATATAATTTTATTTTCCCAAGCACTTTCCTCATCTCGAATGTGACTGGAACAGATCACACTTCTTAGTGATAAGATTACCTAGTTACGCCTTTAAGTATGTGTTTACTTTTCATATCATTAAATACTTGTTAGACGATAAATATGAGATTTATCCAAGTACACATATTCGCATGTAGACACGACTGTCAGAAATCCAGAATGTTTCTGTAAATCTTTTTCAGGTTTACCCAAGCTTCTAATCGAGCCGACTTCAAACGATTTCAGGCCTGGCGAATTTATTATGCCGAGAGGAAAGGTACGAATTAATATCATAATATTATTTGAAAAAGATTGCCTTCTGTCAGTGGGACTAGACTTCTTGAAATTAAAGATGCTGTATTTTCACTGACGCAATAAATTTAAAATCTCCTAATTTACAGGCAGTAACTGCAAAAGTACATTTCAGAGGTTTTTTTTAATAAGGCTATTTAATAAGCGGGAGGGCCAACCTCCGTGGTGAAGCTAAACACGCTGGGTTTCAAGGTTCGCAAAAAATTATCAGAAGTGCCAGTAAAACACCACTTCGAGCCTTAAATTTTTTTATAATTTTTTTCCTTTCATAATTAGGTCAATTGAATAAATAGTACATTATGATACAAGTGTGCTAAATTGACCATTATATACAAGGCGATATTGTGTGCGCACGAGCGAAAGCGGCGCCATAAGAAAGCCACTCGATTTGGATGGCAAAGTATTCGCACGCGGTTTTCTTCATTTTCTTCACTTGAAGTAGACAATTTCATTAATATTAAACTTCATAATTAATCCAAACTTCGTCACAGCCGACAATTATTATTTAACATATAGGGGATGGTACTTCTATGTTATTTACGAAAAATGGCGCATTGTTTTACCGATGCGCGCGCAAGGCTTAGGCGCGTACTAGATCGGCTAAAAGCCAAGATTAAAAATGTAATAAGTACTATATTCGTGTTTAAAACACAAATCACAGAAAATGTTAAATGAATTTGAGCTATTTTTAGTGATGAATCTGGATTTACAATTTAATGAAATAAATATGTAGATACTGTTATTTTTCGCATGAATACTGTTTGTTGCTAAAATAAAACTCGACTTAATTATATCGCTTCTTCTTCTTACTTACGACTTGGTACTAGGGTACAAATGTAAATTGGTCAGGTTAATAAACTAAAGGCACTAGTGTAATAATATACTGAAAAAGCACGCGTGTTTAATATCTATGATTATGAGCCAAATATCGGTGGAATAAAAACGTCGTTCTGAGCAAGGGTGTTGAAAAAATCATTTAGGGTGTCTGAGGTTTTGCGTATTTAACATTACACGTTGTTTATTATTTATTTACGTTTTCAGCACTCATTATCGTTAGTCGTAGCAGTTTATTCATCAGATGGAGTCCTTGACGTTCTTGACTCACCAAATGAAAGATTATATCAGTGCTCCTTACCGTTAACTATACAAATCGGGATGGATATTGTGTAAGTACTTATCAATACTACAGATGAATAGTTACTCAATACTCTGCATGATATAAAAGCGTGTTTATTGTTAACTTCCGGTCCTTCATTTCGTTTTGAGTTTGCTTCCTCTCCTCCCGTCGCAGCGTGATGTTTTATAGCTTCTTAAAAGCCTTTCTCGATAAAACCAACACAAAAATACTATTTTTTTTTCAAATCGTTTCAGCATCGCGATTCAGAACGTTCGATATACCATTCAGCTTGGGTTTCGGCTCAATTTTCTATTATTTTTTAAATAAGTGTCTCAGTTTGTTCGGATCTCGATATGTCATTTCATCAAAAGAACAAAATAAAATAGTAGCATGGGATAAATCCACGAAAATTAAGTTTTATTTATATGTGAAAGTTATCCAATCGGAACCGAATCCGTAACCGAATAGTTCTGAATCGGGGCGCAGTAGTCCCTGTGATTAGCACGTTCAAACAAACAAACAAAACTCTCTTCAGCTTTATAATATATGTATAGATTCAAACGATCATTCGTTTATTATTTATTTTACCTCAAGTGTGTATTAATATTATTATTATCTATTTATTTGTATTTGGAGACTAGTCCTTTTTTGTAAAAGTAATTTATTTTCGAAGTATTTGTCGCGTTGCCTACAATCATTTCTGCTTAGCCCAGAGGTATGACTAAGATAATGCCATATGACGTTAAGTCAACCTTTTGTACACATTTTGGATGTGCAAAAAAAGTATAGGTAAAATAATAAAAACAATCACCCAGCACATAGAAAAGGTCCCCGCTGATAATCAGTGTCGTGTCGCGGCTTGCTTACCATTCGGTGTCACAACTTAAACTAAGCAAGGACCTTTATGGCATTTAAAAAAAAAACCCTAGCTATTTTTCATAATAGCAAGTAGATCTTTTCTTTTTGTGTGTTAAATAAACAGTTATTCTATTCTATTCTTTATTTTAAAGCTACTTGTAATCTAATAACATACAAGGGTATAAAAATGTAAAGTAGGAGGAGTTGACAAAAAGTTCGGGTTCCCACCAACTTTGTCGATTGTTTTACTACCTACTTTCTGTTTTTACATTTTTAGGCAAGATTGTGAAATGAACATAACGAAATGGTATGAGATCGATCAAAATAGTACATTCTCCCCGTACCTGAGTATGGATGGAGTTTTGAAACCTCTGCCTGTGGTTGTGCGTACTCCGAGCGACCAATATCTTCAGGTGGGTAAGCATTAGATGAATAATATTTTTTTAGAAGCCTTACATCCAGGCTATCCAAATATACCCTATGTATGTTAGCCGAATTTTTAATCAAATAATTCCTCCAATTTTATAGTGTTAAGTCGGATTTTGGTATTTCAGTATGATCCTTACAAATTAAAATTCTCTCAGACATAATTATGAGCTAGCTAAAACTAAGACAAGAAAAAGTTTTAATTTTTTTTAACTCGAAAACTACAAAAAAAATCTAGCATAAATATTGTATATTTGGATAGACCTGGATGTAAAGAATCCAAAAAAAAATTGGACGTCTCTGTTTTGGCCACCCTGTATTTTTTTAATATAAGGCCGCTGGACTTTAATTGTATATATTATTGTACAATATGCGTAGCGAGTACTGGCAAAAACCCCCTAAATGGTAAGACACAAACAATCCAGGCCCCCAGTCTCCGGCAGCCCCGCTATTCTTGACTCCGGTAGCGGTCACGGTAACGGCGGGGCAGGGGGTGCTAAGAATCCCCGGAGGCGATCGCGCTACCACCCCCAACGACAACTGGCCCTGGTAACTTATAACGCGTGCACACTGAGGACAGACGAGAAGTTGCTCGAGCTGGAGGAAGAATTGAGCAGGTTACACTGGGACATAGTGGGTTTATCAGAAGTCCGCAGAGAGGGCGAGGACACGATAACTCTGAAGTACGGCAACCTGCTCTATTACCGGGAGGGTGACCAAAAGTCCCAAGGTGGTGTTGGGTTTCTGGTCCACAGGTCCCTCGTAAACAACATCATAACCATCGAGAGTGTGTCGAACAGGGTGATGTACCTTATACTCAGAATAACCGAAAGGTATTAGCTGAAGGTCATACAGGTGTATGCACCGACCTCGAACCACCCGGATGAAGAGGTGGAGGAAATGTATGAGGACGTAAGTAGAGCCATACACACTTCCAAAACCTATTTCACTGTTGTTATGCAAAATAATACTTCAACGCAAAACTCGGCAAGCGAGGCGAGGGTGAGTTGAAAGTGGGACCTTTTGGATATGGTCAAAGGAACGCCAGGGGAAATAGGCTGGCCGACTTTCTGGAGAAGGAGGGACTCTTTGCGATGAACTCTTTCTTCCAGAAGCCGCCTCAAAGGAAATGGACCTGGTTGAGTCCGGATGGCAAGGCGAGAAATGAGATAGACTTCATCATGACCACCAAGAGACGGTTATTCAATGATGTCTCCGTGATCAACAGGGTAAAAACCGGCAGTGATCACCTTATGGTTCGAGGCACATTGAATATAAATGTCAAATTGGAAAGGTCCCGCTTGATGAAGTCCACGCTCCGACCTACTGGTGCCCATATCCAAAATCCCGAGAGCTTTCAACTCGAGTTGTCAAACCGCTTGATTGCCTAGAGAATCGCGTATCAGTGGACGAAATAAACAACGGGTTCGTGGAAACTGTCCAAACGGTCGGATCTAAGTTTTTTAGACCTGGCCGTAAAAATAGACCTCAAAAACTCTCGATCCACACTCTCGACCTTATGGCAGAACGTCGATCTATGGCACTGCAAACTCTGATAATGCTCAAACCTACAGGCAGCTTAATAGACGAATATTGAAGTCTCTGCGACATGACATTCGTTCCTTTAACACGAATAGTGTTAAAGAAACAATAGAGCGGAATCAAGGCTCCAAAGTGTTTGCAAGGGACATGTCTATTGGGCAAAGCCTGACGAAGCTTAAGACGGAGGATGGCAGTGTAGCGTCGACGAAAGCAGAGGTTTTGAGGGAGATCGAAAGGTTCTATGGGCAGTTGTACACCTCAGTTGCCAAACCCGTTGATAGCTCGGTCAAAGACCCACGAGCTATCCTGACCCGTCACTACACCGAAGACATCCCGGACATCAGCCTCTACGAGATTAGGATGGCCCTGAAACAGCTTAAAAACAATAAGGCACAAGGCGAGGACGGAATCACAGCAGAGCTTCTGAAAGCGGGTGGAACACCGGTACTTAAAGTCCTTTAGAGACTATTTAATTCCGTTCTGCTAGAGGGCATCACGCCTGAGGCATGGAACAGGAGTATGGTGGTGTTGTTCTTCAAAAAAGGAGACAAAACCTGATAGAAGAACTATAGACCCATCTCACTCCTGAGCCATGTCTACAAACTGTTCTCAGGGGTCATCACGAATTGTCTCGCACGTAGGTTTGATGACTTCCAGCCTCCCGAACAAGCCGGATTCCGAAAAGGCTACAGTACCATAGACCACATTCATACGCTTAGGCAAATTATACAGAAGTGCGAGGAGTATAATATGCCTCTATGTTTAGCTTTTGTGGACTATGAGAAGGCCTTTGATTCGATCGAAACTTGGGCGGTGCTTCGGTCTCTTCAGCGGTGTCACATAGTCTATAGGTATATAGAGGTGTTAAAATGTCTATATAACAACGCCACCATGTCGGTCCGAGTACAGGAACAGAAGACGAGGGCGATTCCATTGCAAAGAGGTGTAAGACAGGGCGATGTAATATCTCCGAAACTGTTTACAGCGGCATTGGAAGACGCCTTCAAGCTCCTGGAATGGAAAGGATTCGGCATCTCCGTCAATGGCGAATATATAACACACCTTCAGTTTGCCGATGATATAGTCGTTGTTGCAAAGACGCTAGACGATCTTGGCACTATGCTCGCAGACCTCGACCGACTATCCCAACAAGTGGGTCTTAAAATGAACATGGAAAAGACGAAAATTATGTCAACCTCCCTTGTTGTACCCACTCCAGTATCTGTTGGGAACTCAACTCTCGAAGTTGTCGACGAGTACGTCTACCTGGGAGAAGTAATCCAATTGGGTAGGTCCAACTTTGAGAAAGAGGTTAATCGACGAATCCAACTCGGCTGGGCAGCGTTTGGGAAACTGCGCAAGAGCGTATTCTCGTCTCAATTACCTCAGTGTCTGAAGACGAAAGTCTTCAACCAGTGTGTGTTACCAGTGATGACATACGGATCCGAAACGTGGTCTCTAACTATGGGCCTCATAAAGAAGTTCAAAACTACACAACGAGCGATGGAGCGGGCTATGCTCGGTGTTTTTCTACGAGATCGAATCAGAAACGAGGAGATACGTAGAAGAACCAAGGTAACGGACATAGCCTTGAGAATCAGTAAGCTTAAGTGGCAGTGGGCCGGGCACATAGCGCGAAGAACTGATGGCCGTTGGCGCAGGAAAGTTCTAGATTGGAGAACCTTCGACCAAAGACGCAGCGTAGGACGTCGACCACCAAGATGGACAGACGACCTTAAAAAGATCGCAGGATCAAACTGGATGCAGACCGCTAGTGATCGGTCGCTATGAAAAGCCGTGGGGGAGGCCTATGTTCAGCAGTGGACGTCCTTTGGCTGATAATGATGAATGATGATGATGATGATTGTACAATTTACGTTGGTAGCGACACATATTAACAAATTCTATCCATCAACTAACAAACTTTTGTTTGATACAGCAAGGTTCCTGGAGTTCAACCAATTTTAGAAGATACTTTCTAGTGGACAATTACTTATCGACAGCGAACAATGTAACAAGCACCTTTTACTTACGACAACTCACCGCCCGACTTCGGTAAGAAATTAACATTTTACACAAAAGATTGGCCTCAAATATAGCTGCTAAGTATCTCATTCAAAAATATTTTCCTCGTTTTCAGGTTTATAAGGTGCCCATTGTAGTTTTAATTTTTGAATCCTAAACACCTTTTAGGCTTTCTCCGGTTGAAATTATCACTTTTTAGGATGTTAGGAAAATAGTTACATCATTATAACTGCTGCATCATTATACTGCTGATTTCTGTATACTTTCTTGAATATAACATATTCAACAAAGTTTAAAAATTAGAAGAGGGAACTTAGTTGATTAGCCAATGGGCTTGACTCACCTCTTAAGCTCTACCTTACCCTTTTCACAATGGCCCGATCGTGTGAGGCTAAGTGCGGAAAACACTCCGTCCAAAATTACTAAGAACTTTAAAAAAAAATTTGGACACCAATCACATACATTGCTCTGATCCCAAAGTAAGTAGCTAATGCACTTGTGTTATAGAAATCAGACACAACGGTGGTACCACAACACCCAGACCCGAGACAATATAGAAAATTATGATTTCTAATTTTCTACATTGACCCAACCGGGAATCGAACCCGTGCGTGAAACCGCGTGCTTAGCCACCACTACACCACGGACTACTACACCACGGTGGTCGTCTTACCCTAAGTTAGCGATGATAAATCAGCTATTCTTGATATTAGCTTGAAGCACACTTATTCTCGGAAAGTATCAAAGTTATACTAAGAAAACATTAAGCTATGGAGTTAGTAACTAATTATGTACGAAGTTTGTTTCTTCTCGAGAAAACTTTGGCGTAACACGTGGTGATTTGTTCGTTACACACAGCCCGCTTATATGTAACTTGACTTGTTGATGTTTGCTTAGTAATAATTGAATTGAGTTTAGAAACTGATTACTGTTTGTCCTACAAATGTCTGGCTTATTTGCCCTCTAAACATTTAGTAAACAGCTATGGAGCCATAATAACTTGTTGAAACGAATATAATTTACTTATTTTCTTTGGGGAAAAGAACATAGCTCTGCCAATTATGAACTTTTGTTTGCTATGGTCAACTATAGGGAAGTGACCCATGTTCAGCAGTGGACGTCCTACGGCCAAGGACCGATATTTTTGTATCACTAGCGTCGATATGGCGTGTGATTTACTTTGATTAATGTTAAATTACTGAGTGAAAATCAGTTGAAATGCACAGGTAGTGATAAAAAAAATATATTGGAAAAATGACTCAATATTTGTTCCATATTTTAAATAAGTTGACATTTTTCAGGATAGAAAGAGACAAGCAAAAGTGGAGTTCTCTTCGGTTGTCTGTCAGTATTGAAGTGCGGTATACCAGCAAGTCATCACTTTCGCAGTTGGTCACCACAACTATCAGCGTTCAGCATGACATGCCCAGCGCTGGGATATTTAGGGGACTTGAGGTTTGATTAAAATCGATATAATAACAAAAGTTTTGTTTCTTAGTGATATGGCATAATTAAAAAAAATAACATATCACTCGATTGAAAACTATGTTATTCTTGGTAGTAGAAACAACGTGGAGATCGCTATTAAGCCGCAGAATGTAGCACGTTGGATAATAATAACAAAATTAACTGCATCACTTCTCGGTAGTGATTCTGTTGCTAAAATAAACACTTTTTGTACGGGACCAACGAAGAAACCCTTTTTTTTGATTTCTCTATACAAACTACCATCAGCTGATAGGCACTATATGGAAAAAAAATATATTTTTTGGGATTACGATGTTGGTCCCATACAACTTGTTGTATTTGAGCAAGAATTAGCCTTAAGAAGGAATGCATTTTATTTTTATATACCCTATTTATATTCTCCGTGCCTTGCGATAATTTGGCATGTAAGACAAAGTTTTAAAAAAACCTGAGCGTTTGCATTCGTCGCAAGGAATGAACGTATACCTTATAAGGTGGCTTAGCAGTTAGCACCAAAATGTCAAGCCTAAACGAGTAAGGCGAGTTTCACAGGTTGTTACCTTTATCGCTTTTATCGTTTTTTCGTTTTTTAAACGATTTTAATTAACGCTTCCGAGCCCTGTTGTCACCATTTCTCCCAATTTTGGGACAACATATACATGGCAATATATTTTATTTATAAGTACAAATTGACACTAAAGATTAACGTAATTGAATAAAATAAATGTCAGCCAGCCATTTGTCATTTCAACATCCTCCAATAGTTTGAGGCGCTGTCATCGTGCACGGCCCCAATTAGGGGATAGTACTTCTACGGTCCTAACTGTCAATTGTCAATATTTCAGATATGGGGCGGTGTGCTAGGCACCCTCCTGTCGCTGTATGCGCTAGTGCAGTGGCGCGGAGAGATGCGCCGAGGCGGACTGCACTTCTCCTTCGTACCACTGATGGCTGGCTCTGTATCTGATGCACTGTACTTTGTGAGTCAATATTTTAGTAGTGGTTCCTCCCGTCATCGTTTCTGAAAACAAGTCTCTATGTCCTCATTTACACTATGTAATTAAGGACTTTCACCAACGAAAATACTACTATTTAAATATAGAACGTCATTTTTATGAAGTAATAGACAGATAACGAGAATAAACACTTATTAGGACATTGTGAAACAGATCGTGAGTAAGTTATTTATTACATAGTACAAATGAGCATTATAAATACCCTATATAACTTTATGACTTTAGAATATTGCATTGCTTTTTAAAGTTCAGGTCGAGGGTGCTAATTCACCAATCCAATTTTCACGATTTCTATGCATTTCGATTTATTTCGTGCGTTAGTTTTTTTACATGAAATATATTTCTTGATATTTTCGCTAAAACAGTAAAACTCGTAATAGAATTACTACGTGAAAAAAAATCGATTGGCGTTAAAATTTGAGCCCACTTGTTCCAGTGGTGTCTGAAATTAAATGTAACAAATATGATGGTACATATTTGTTTCATTTAATTACAGACGAGCTTGCTAAGAGTTAACGTTCAGCTTAATTTCTAATGGAAAATTCATTTCGCGTATTAATTTAGAAAGCACATAATCTAAATACTATCTACTAAGAAACTTAAACCAGCATTTTATTTCTTGTGCAAACATTGTATCACATTTTATCTGAAATGTAGCTCACCATTATACCGTACCTTGAAGCGTTTTATGATTGCATAATCATCCAATTTTCGTTTCGCCGTGCTCTGTCTTTTATTCAAAGCGTTTTTAAATTTCCCCAAGGATCGTAGGCAGATGAACTTGATGAACTTATTGTAAACGAAGCTTGATTTAATACATTTATAATAGAGCAGTCTCTTACAAATTGTATCCACTTATTTTTTTGTTAAAATATTATCGCACTTAATAATATAATTGTGCCTGTCAACCGCTTAGGAATGCAGAAAGTTGAATCAGTGGCGGAAGATTTGCAATAGCTAATCGGGTAATTGAAAAAAAAAATGCATTAATATATCAACATAAATATATAAGTATACTAATTGGATGATCAAACGAACTTACCTTAAGTGAAGTTCGATCCAAATTGTCCTGACTTCGACGAAGAGATTTAATTGACCATGTAGTATGCCCTACTACGCGTCCATTCACTCGCACACAGGTTTAGCGCAAGAAAGAGAAGGTAAATGACCTCACTCCCTCCCACGCCTCACAGCACTGCCAGCCGCCTGTCGCTCATTCATTTCAGAGCAAGGAGACCGATGTATGAGATGTACAACATTGATTATACTTATTGTAAGGGTGACGATTATTTTTGCATAAAAAACGTACACGCGAATTGGGAAGGGTGGGACCTTAAATCTCTTCGTCGAAGTCAGGACAATTTGGATCGAACTTCACTTAAGGTAAGTTCGTTTGATCATCCAATTGTCCTGCCTTCGACTCTGAGATTTAATTGACCATGTAGATGTTTGGAGTAAAATCAATGTTGTTACAATAGAATAAGTTGACATCTCTGATGTTAGTAGTGATTGATCATTAAAACGATCATATTAAACAACAATTCATTGTTCATGTCGCTATCTTTGACATATACATGTATCACTATTACTAAAAAACATTAGTTGTATGATAACTATGATAAGTTATAACTTTCTACTAATAAAAATATCTTTATTAGAAAGAAAGAAGATATTTGTTAGTATTTTTTATTAATGATTAACTAAAAATTGATAATTTATTTATTTTAGTAATTTTAAGCTGAAATAAAGCATTTCTGTTTAATTGTGGCATGTTATAAAAATTGCAAACAATACAGAAGACGTATTGTTGGGCTGAGACGGTTTGCGAATAATATAGTTTTACACACTGAATTTGGCACGTAAAACAAATGATAATTTTATTACGAGGAAAGCCACATACAGAAAACACTTTTTAGTTAGCGCCTTATCTTTGATAAGATAAAGGGCGTGAAGGTAATGCCGTCTGAAAAATCGTTATCTTATTCTTGCAGTATTTAGCATATTTATAATTATAGTTTTGAAATACGTATGTACATGCTATTCTATTGCTTTTCAGTATGGGATATGTAGGTATTAATGCGACTGTTTGAAAAATATTCGATCGAATACCAAACACATAAATAATATTTTATTAATTAAAATTTCGAATACCTGAGAAAATTTATAAACTTAATTTGGTTATAAAATGTGTTTATGATTTGTATAAAAGTAATTGATTAAAAGATTCATTATTAGGAATGTAATTATTTTAAGATCATGATTATATTCACGGGTGTCTATCAATGATATATGATTATTTGCTGTGTAAGAAAAAGAATACAATAATTCAATGGCTTTGAAATATTATCGTTATCAGAAAGTTTAAGGCATAGGTAGGTAAGTAATGATTTTTATGTATTATTTATATTTCATTAAGTATATTAGTTTTTTTATTTTTTAAATAAGATTTAAAATCGGCTTCTGGGAGCTTTATAAGGGCAAACGACCGCAAACGATTTCTCCGATATAAGTTTTGGTACCACCCGGCCCCGACCAAATACGTTTGCCTAATATTCGACTAATCGACCAGGAATGTTCGCCGAGTATTCGATAGTTGGCACATGTTCAGATTTATATATATGATGTATATGATAAATTTAATCATAATTTTATTGCCTGGGTAAATGTCTGGATTACTTTTAAGGATTACAATAAATATCAATCCTATGTTTCAGGTTGGTTGCTATGAGTTTTTTATTTATTTAACTTTATATATATTTTTAAGTTTGACAAATATTTGTTACATATTTGGCTACAGATGAGACTTGTTTCAATATTATAAGCTGTGTCAAAAAAAAAACTGATGATGACTTAGAATAAGGGTACCTATTTTGACACGAAATCCAAAAATAAACGGATATCGTATTAAAAGTACCTATGTCATATCGAGATCCCAAGGGTAAACTGGTTTTATACATATTTAAAAACATCTTTACATATGGTTAATAAAAAACATAGATAATTTGGTTTGAAATAATTAATTGATTCAAATTTTAATAAATAGTCGAATCACATGACGTCCTCTGGCGTAAGAATTAAGGAAAAGTCCATTAAAAAAAATCATTTTCAAAATAAAATACTTTTTCTCCACCATACCACCCGACCTATTTTATTATTAATTTTTAATTTTCAATTGTTCCACCGTATGTAAGTAACTGGTGAATATCAAGACAAAATGTCCTTTGAAAAATTATTAAACACAGTATATCGAATACTATAAACATCAAACAATAAAATGCATATAATAAGTACCTATTTTATTGCTTATTAGAGCAACGTTTTCAAGGAACAGTTCCTTAATAACTTAGTGGCTTTCTGGGGAAGATTGTTGGGGAGTGGGTGGATGTAATTGATTACAAAAAACTGATGATTAGAGAATATATTTACTTGATGTACTTTATTCTTAAATCACAGAATAAATAGTAGGAAAATAAACATGGTTCATATTTCCAATAACTCGAATTAGATTATTATAGTGCAATTTGATTCTAATGCTGCATTGCATTTAGGATACGTCAGTTTTTTTTGAATATATATATATATATATATATATATATATATATATATATATATATATATATATATATATATATATATATATATATATATATATATATAATAATTTCCTAGCCTTTTGTTAAAAAATATTGATAGTGATATTTTTGTAATAATGAATATGGCTTGTATTTATTTCACGTCAAACGTAGGTGTGTGTGTAAATGGCAAATAAAAATAACCGAATTATATGAAATATTGTAATAATACTTGAGAAAATAAAATTGTGTCAATTTATATGCTTTGCTTATGCGTTTCCATAAAAAGCAAAAAATGCATTATCTTCATAAAATGAGCTTGTTTCAATTTAATAGCTACCTACTCTTATGGTATATCTAACAATGTGTCGATAAGTTTTGGTTTATGCTATCTGCCGCATACTTCAATACAATAGAACGTTTGATTTGAATTATTCTTAGGTGGTGCTTGAAACAAGGTCATAGAAACAAAGGTCAATTCCAGGTGACCAAAGGTTGTCACAATTTTTACTGGGCGTTGGCTGGCTTTTCCAAAGATAAAGGACACAGATCTTTATTAAGTTTTCTCGACTCGAGATTAAGTACCGAACTTTGCGACGGTTAAATGAACGTATTCATAAAAAAGCATATCACTTTCACAGCATATTTTTCGAAAAACGAAATAACCTCTAAAACAATGGAATACAGCGCACCCTAATAAATCTTATATGACGGTAGTACTATATTGATTTCGGGGTTTGATAAGATGTCTCATTGGCATATTTAAAAAAAATACGCTTTCCAGGTAGTTGTTATTGCTTCAGTAAATAAAATCTAAGCTTTACCGAATTATTTACTGAGAAGTTGATTTAATCTTAGTTGGATATAAAATAAATACGGCAAATTTCCTACCATTCAGAATCATACATTTGCCAGGTATTTAGCAAAGCTCATTCTCATTTTTATTATAGCTGTTAAAATTAAAAGCATTTAATGGAGTTTTTAAACGGACTGGTTTTTATATAGACCCAACCATATTTTGGTACGTCCTGGGCAAGCTTACAGCTTGCTTGCTTGCTAGTTATAATCAAAGAGCCAACCACAAGCTAAATAGCTATAGGTATGAGCAGAAAGCAGAATTGTATGTAGAAAAATCTTGCTTTCTTAAAAAGTACATTGTTTTCTTTTTACAAAATCTATTAAATTCAATATTTTAAGTAGTATTATTAAGCAATTAATGTTTACCATAGCATTGTCTAGTTAGACAATTTTATAGCCATTGGCAAGAAATAAGTACAAAAGAGTTGTGATCAATGGATAAGGACCCAAACCACCCATAACTATGTGAGCTATGGTGGGATGCTATGCTACCGTTTTTAGAGCTTTGTGGAAAACATATTAGGAACGTGTACTGCAGGTTGCAGAGTACGTGTATTTATGATTAAGGTCTAAGTTGTTAAAGTGTTTTTGAGTCTCTCATGTTTACTATTCTGAGTAAAAATTTACAAAATAAATATTAATTTATTCGATTTGAAATAAATCTTCTGCCACTATTATTACTTGGTAAACCATTTTATTGCTATTTTGGTTTGTACGTGTGATAGCTCACATTATGCTCCATTTTAATATTTGCCTAAATATTGGCTGAGACAAGTGTTCGGTCGTGGTTTTGCCACGAGTGGAATACGGTAGCCCGTAATAAGTACATGTACGTACGGCCTTAAGTGATATAACAAAGCATTCATAAGTTTTTGGTCGGATTTTGATTCCGAGTGCGAGACGTTTAAAACACGCTGGAATTGTGACGGTAGATCAACGTTGCGAAGCAATTCGCGGCGCGTCATGGGCCACACACATCACAGGTATGGCCGGATGAGTGCGGGCGAGGGCCGCTGATTCATACTCAGAGGCCATAGTGGCGCATCGTCAGCGCTGCTTAATATTAATCATGAATGTCTTTGGCTGTAATTTATTATTATAGCATCAAAGAACAATTGGCTGTAAATTCAGCTAACTGGTTTCCCTTTTTTCGCAATGAAAATGAGGGTAGGATATTGGAAGAAACGCATACCAAAAGTCTCAGATAAGATCTAGAATAATCTAGATAATTAGGACTGGCTGACCTCACGTGTCAGCTCTGCCAGTATTTGCTACTGATCAATCTCGCGTATTGATTCGGAGCGGAAAATGCGGACTGGCTAGCATCGCGTGCTAGCTCGGCCGCGAAGCGTAAAGCATGCATGGTGCAGCCACGCTGGGTAGTGCGTTTTACTTCACATTCACTTGTTAAATTAATAACAAAAACATTTTTGAACTAACATGTCACTATAAGATAAATTTCGTTTAGCATGAAATAAAAACTTAACGGTTATATACTGTGGTTACTGCGTGCGTTGGAACGGCGCGCGCGCACGGACACGAATGAGCGACAGGCGGCTGGCAGTGCTGTGAGGCGTGGGAGGGAGTGAGGTCATTTACCTTCTCTTTCTTGCGCTAAACCTGTGTGCGAGTGAATGGACGCGTAGTAGGGCATACTACATGGTCAATTAAATCTCAGAGTCGAAGGCAGGACAATTTTAGACAAATGTCTTAACTCTGACCATGTCTTAATTTCGACCATATGAGCGAGGTGAGAGAGAAAGAGATAGTAATCGCAATACCTCAGCTGAGCGGAAATTTAACTGCCTGAATCTTAAAGCAAGGTCGTAATACACCCACACCAATATCAAGTTAGTTACTAATATGAAGAAATCGAGAGAAGTAAGTAAGTAAGAAGTTACATACCTTACCATAAGTTTGCTTATTGCTATTAGGAGATATGCAAATAACGTTAGTTCAAATGTTTTAGGTGGGATTGGTTTATTGGAATTCCGCTATTAGGATTATTTTTTAAGAAGTAAAAGTATTTTCGCTCTGTTATACTATTATCCTGTTTCTATTAGTTTTTACCCATCCTGAGCTGGAATTGTGTAAAGTAATCGTATTCATTTGGCAGTTCAAAACGTACGATATGATTTGTCAAACGCTTTGTTCTTTGCCATTTGACAGAGCATACCGTACGTTTTGAACTGTTAAATGAATACCATTGCTTTCCACACAATCGCACCCCTGTTTCGTTTATGTTCATTGCAGGCGGTTTGGTTCACAACATTACATGCGTTGGCCGCGGAGGCAGGCACGCTCGGTATGACTCTACCTTTATCAAAGTCAGAAGAGAGGGTGATTATGGCCTTTGTGTACTCGGCTGTTTCTTTAAAGGTAAATAATACAATACTAAATAACAACAGTCAGCGCATTTTGCAACTGAGTTCTGTCAGTGTCCATTTATCGGTGCGCCACTTTATCAGTAAGTATAATAGAGGTAGAATAAATGGACCCAGTTGAAAATACACCGGCTATAGATAATATTGTTAAAAGGTATTTAAATTATAATTAATTATTCATTGTTTTCAGGCAGTCAAAGTCGCTTGGCTGAATTGGAAGCAGTGTCGAAGCGACGTATTCTTTTTAGATTGGTCTGAATATAATCGGTTCGGTTCGGTTAAAGGTAACGAACCAAACTCAAACTATTTTATGCTTTACGGTCTTTGGATGATACAGATGTATACCCCTTTTTTAATACGTCTCTTAATCAATATCATAGTCGTTAACACATGTCGAATTTCTACAGTATATTATTGGTAAAATAGATAGATAGACTTAAAATAAATGGAAAACTTCATGAAAATGTAAAACCAAACAAGACAACTTTCAAACAACGCTGCGGTATAAGATTTTAAACTTTTGCGTTGCATAGCAATACCTACGTTACACACTACACTACACTACCCTACTACACTGCTGCTGCTACTACTACTACTACTAGACGACCCGTCTAGTATAGTGGTCGAGAAATCGCCTACGCAGCAGGTGCGGGTTCGATCCCCGCACAATACAAACATTTGTGTGCATGAACATGTCTGTTTGTATTGGTCTGGGTGTTTTCTATGTATATCATGTATGTATTTACAAACAAAAAAGTATTTAAGTATTATATCCGTTGTCTGGCACCCATAACACACGCTTTGAGTAGCTTACTTTGGGACTAGATGGCGATGTGTGGGAATGTCCAAAGGATATTTATAGGGTATTTACGTTTCGACTGTATTGCAACTGCCGTAGTCACAAGTCAGCTGGTGGATCACGGCATACCGCCTGCGCGGGCGGACCGAATTTTTTTCTGCTATCCTTACATCACTTGATAGATAATTTGTTAGTATATCGGCTCGAAGATCCTTCCGCCACCTCACTCCACTCGATAAATTATTGTCAGTACAGTCACCTCGACAATAACACTCCCGGTATCGCGGTTCCGTTTTGATGGTATCACACGCAGCTCACAGTTATAAACCACTGGATTCCATTAGCTGATAACTTATATCCATCAACCAATTTCAGTACTTTCGAATTTCTACCGCTTCACGTATTATCCTAGTCGGTGAAGGATTTTTATATTATGTAATTCCATCCAGTGGCTAACTCGTTCATGTATGACCGCTGATTTATTAACCTTAAGATTTTGGACTGCTGGAATGTGTTCTTTCACTATTGACCGCTTAGTTTGCCCCATATAAGACTCGTCATGTCTAATACTTATGACGGTTGTATGGGGCTATAGCCTTACTATGACTTCGTTTTTACAGATAATAATATAACGAACAATGACGGTAGTTGGAGAGTGGCGACTCTAGCCAGGGAGTGGAGCCGCTTGCAAACGCTAAGACGAGCTCCTCCAAGCTACACCGTCACTTTAGCCCTACTCATTTTGCAGGTTAAAGATCCGTTTTAGATCAGTTTCTTAATGTATTAGTAATGTCTACCCAACCAATTATTACTTCTGTATTTGCATTTATTCTATTCTCATGTAACTAATTGATTTTTCGTTTTTCGGGAATAAACTCTTAAGTGTAGGCTACTTATTTAGTATAAACTAGCGGTCCCCCGCGACTTCGTCCGCGCGTTTTGAGTTTGCTCCCTCCCCTCCCGTCGCAGCGTCATGTTTTATATCCTTAAGCCTTTCTCGATAAATACGCTATCCAACACAATAATATTTTTTCAAATCGGTCCAGCAGTTCCTGAGATAAGCGCGTTCAAACAAACAAACTCTTCAGCTTTAAAATGTATTAGCGCAAGCGCACGTTGTACTTAAGCTGCGAACATTATTTTGGTGCGGAGTTATGTTAAAACTGTGATAGCTCCTAAGATATTTATTGAAATCAAATGATATAAAGGGCAACTTGGTTCTAAATGAAATGCTCGTGATGATGAATGTATTTATTTTGATAAGAATAAATACCTGTGTGTATAATACACCTCTAAAAATAATGCATTATTTTTTTACGAATTTATTAACATAAAAAAGGTTGTAGTAAGTCAACCATAAAAGATAGACATATGCTGTCGCGGACTTTATTATAGAACTCCTAATGTTAAACAATCCTGTCATACATGATTTTTGTGTAACTTAAGCGGTTTCCGCAGCGTATGCAGCGGAAGCTCTCAAAAGGAATATCTTTCTCCCGTTTTCGCAACATTTTTCATTTCTGCTGTGGTTTTATGAGTCGTATCTTTATGTTATATAGCCTTAAGCCTTCCTCGATAAATGGACTATCCAACGTAAAAATATTTTTTCAAATCGGGCCAGTAGTTTTTGAGATTAGCGCGTTCAAACAAACAAACAAACAAACAAACAAACTCTTCAGCTTTATAATATTAGTATAGATGAAGTATCTAGCAGACTACAAGACACCACTAACCGAAGCTTACTTGAACATTGTCAAACAACCCCTCAACAATTTTCCTAAAATATGTTTTTTTTTGCTTTTTAAACGATGTATGAAATCAAGATATATTTAGTGAAGTTTAGTTTTAGTTAATTTAAGTTTTGTTCAAATAACATGCGATAATGTATTCATATTGATGGAGTGGATTAAAATAATAGGCTTTTAAACATACTCCTAAGAGTATGACCACAGTTTAACATAATATAACACTAAACACTTATACTTAAATATTTATTTATAAGCCAAAATATAGCACATTTCAATATAACACATAATACATTCATTCATCACCTTTGCACAACATTACTGCTACTATGACTTCTTATGTGTAAATACGTTGCCTCATTTATGTACTCCTTCTTCTATGGTTGTGCGTTGTAAAATAAACAATATTTGAACTTGCTCACTTTAATTCCACGTAGGTATTCACAATCAACTAACCGGAAGTAGCCCAAACACTTCCATATAAAGTAATTATATATTTTAAGTTAAAAATGTTTTTTTTGGTTACTGCACTGTACTTCCACCGAATGTTATAAAATCAAATCGCTTAATGAAAATCCGATTGAAAACGCTTAAGTTTATTTTAGTAAAAATCCAAATATGTTTCAGAAGGTCCATACATTTCAAATTAGCTTACTAATATTAAACAAGGTTTCACAGTGATTGTCTGTGGTAATACAGGCTAAGTCCTCTATTAGCAACGCGTAATGAAACATCTTCCGAGTACTTAATTTCGCCTTCAAGCCTTTACCTTGGGTAATTAATTGTCACACTCAAGTCTCAGTAACAGCTCATTATTATTTGAATATTGATATCAATATTTATTATTTGATTACCAGATCATGACGCCTTGGCAAAGCTACTTACCCCAAAGCAAAGGATACAGGTGGGCTGTGGCCAGCATAGCGTGGATGTCTTCCTATGCCCTGCTGCTTGCCTTGCGTTGGGGTCTCGATCGAATGACCGGATCCCCTTCAAGTGTTCTTCCGAAGGTCTGCAGAGGAACCGAATTGTCCTTACTGGTTTTCCAAGAAGAGTATTACGCTCATTATGTACACGGCAGGTGAGATACCATTAGGTGAGAGATATTACTTTCATATGATGAGAAGGAATTTGTAGAAAAATATGCACCGATTAAATTGAACCATATAATTTAATTTGATGTGGTAAATATAAAAAAATACTTTTCTCACTGTACAGGCTGTTTCAAAACAACCCATGAAGAATAGCGGGAGCTATTCGAGCTAGCCGAGCTAGCCGAGAATATAGAAATCATTTTTTTCTATATTGTTTTGGGTCTGGGTGTTGTGGTACCAACGTTGTATCTGATTTCCATAACGCAACTGCATTAGCTACTTACTTTGGAATCAGAGCAATATAAGTGATTGGTTTCCTATACTTTTTTTTAATAGCGGGAGTCACTCAAAATCAGTAACCCAACTTTATCCTAGAAAAAGAGGAATAATAACACCAAAAAAGATTTGACATCCCATACTAAATCGGTCACGTGACCCGTCTGATTTCTACGTGGAGCTTCGATGTTTCGTTGCATATTTTTACCCATTTTCTTTGTTTAGTTACTGATTGTGAGTATCTCCTTTCATTCTAAACGGGTTGTTTTGAAACATGTGTATTTATTGTTACGACTACTCAGTCAACTGCTGTCCATAAGTGTGTGTAAGTTTTCACTGATTGTGATAGCTACAACGTAGTATTTGACTACGAATTTATCGCTTCAACGCTACGTAGCACTACTATCTCGTTAATTACGACAATTGCTACGACGGAGCACTATGCTACGATTCACTAGGCGATTTGTTAAACTTGTTTTGTACTGAGTTAACGATGCTATCTGCTGGCATTCCAGTTAAAAGTAATTGAGGGTTCATTGTTATAGGAATGATGATACTAAAGACCTTCGAATGATGGCTGGTCCTATAGCAATGTGTCGAGTTGTCATGGCTCCACAATTAAGGTAGGTAATAAAACAACATTATTATTATTAATAATAAAACCCTGTTGTGTCCCAAAGCAGGGCAAAGGCCTCCCTTCCCTTTCTCTATTCTGCACTATTTTGTCTCATTCTCAGTTTTTATCGAGTATAGTTCGAAAATTACAATAAGAACTAAATTGACATACTTATAGGTAATAATAATGGGTTCAAAGCATGGGTAAAAATCACACTAGTGTGGGAAATTAGACTTTTTGTCCATTTATCACACTGACGAGATTAGGAAATGACGATGATGATAAAAAATGAACAAATTTTCCACTTTTTCACATCAGTTCGGATTTCTGGAATTTGATTACTTCAGATTATGAAGTATGTACCTAATCAATACCTTTTTTTTGAACTCTAATTACAGGCTCTACAAATGTATTGATACAATTTACATAAAAAAGACGTGTTTTTTAAATTTTAGCACTCCGCAAGAATTATTTATAAATATAGTGTATTATTGATCAATAAATAGTACGGTAGTATCGTAAACTTCCAAATCAACAAAAATACTTTGTTGACGAAAAACATGCCGTGATTTCACGAATCACTTATTTATAAACGGTTTATCAAACAATAGAATAACGTTTCTAGAAAAGTGGAAAATTATTTTGTGCATTTTTCCACACCATGCCGTCAGTGTGGATAAATGGACAAAAAAGCTAATTTTCCACACAAGTGTGTGTGTGTTTATATATTATTATAGTGCACAAGTATGTGCGCAAATAAGCGCAACAGGTGCACTCTCTATCCCTTTCACTTTCATAGATAGTAAACTGCCACGACCAGAGAGAGATCGGGAATAGGACCAACGTCTTTACGTGTTTCTAACCGCCAACTTCCAGACTCTAGGCTACCCTCAAACAAAGTAACTGCCTCGGAGGCGCAGTGGTTAGAGGGTCGCACTTTAAAGCGATGGCTGCGCCAGAGGTTCCGCGTTCGATCCCCGGTCTGGACAAAAATTTATATCTGTTTTTTTTGTGTTCAGATACATAAAGATACCTTGTATGTGGGTATGTCACATGCCTACTGTACATAAAACTTTATACAATTTCATTTTCTTTCTTCCAGAATAGTTTACAAACAACTTTCTACTCCGGGAATTGGTAAGTTGATGCCATTCTTCACTTAGAAACTTTTGTCTTCGAGCTGTATTAGTTTTATTATTGTTTTTAATATTTCACAGACGATTTGGGCAACATAGATGAGAGACGACTAATTCTGACAAGGCTTTTAGCCGCTTTCTTTGAAAGAGTAAGTTCATTAACGTTCATTGCCTTTTATTATAACTCGTTTTGTCTAGACTTGCATCAATCAAAAGTATGATTGCAGTAGAAACGTGTTAGCGAAAGAATAATTATTACTTTAATCTTTATGGGCATATAGGCAAAGTCCGTTTTTCTTTGCTAGTCGAATAATATAAACAATCTTTTTATGACTTTTAAAATAAAATTAAAATCTATTTGATATAAAATATTTTTATGTTTAACGATGCATCATTACCTATTTAGGTTCTGATTTTTGTGTGAATCTTATTTTAAAATAAATTATTTCGTTAAAATATTCGACAAGATAAATACCATAAAGTGGTTTATTCGTCCAAGCCAAAAATACTAAGTTACAGTACACATACAGGTTGCTTCCTTTAAGGTGTCAAGCCGATGGGTGACTACCATTCTTTCATATTTACAGATATATTTGCAAAAATTATTGTATGGTAAAGAAGTCGAAAAGCTACCGAAAATCGATTGGCTTATTCTTACATAGCACGCTATTCAATTTTAATTGGAATCTTATTTTAAATAAGTACAGACGGCAATAAAATTTAAAATTTCTGAAATACATAACATAGGGGTTCATTTATTCAGGCGCTAGACGGCCTTAATTGGGTGGCGAGCGAAAGAACGGTACCAGAACGACTACTGAACGTTGAATTGGCAGAAAGGGAAGCCGGGACCACCAGCGTGCTGCTGTACGACCCTGACGAAACATCTCCGTCGGCTGTGGAAGTCACTTGGTTAGTTTTAGCTTCAATAAAAGTTTGCTAGATGGCGCTGTAGGTTGTCAACACGTGGTGACAATGCCGTTCGCTAAAAATGTAAGTGATGGCGTTTCTTTATTTTAATAGTAAATGCCTCAAAGATAGATCCACACTCACATTATTAGATAGCGCTGTTTTATCAACCCGCGATGAAAATGCCGTTCGCTGTGAGTGTAAATGGTACCGTTTCTTTATTATAATATAAGATGAGTCTTGTTATATTGCTGAACATGGAACTGGCTGTATGACCCTGAGGAGACCCTCACCCTTGGTTATGGAAGTTACCTAGCGAGTAATTGCTTTGATATTAGTTTCGCTCTGCGTTACTAGATGGCGCTGACGATACCGTTGGCTGAGGGCACATGTAATTGCGAGTTTATGATACCAAATGAGTTCCAATAGGAATATTCATGCAGCCTTTTTGGTAAGTGAAAGCGAGATAAGCATGTCATGAAACTGACAGGAGTTGTTGAGGGAATTAATTAAAACATATTTCTTATGTTTATTTTAATAGTAAATTTATTTCTATATGATAATTTACTTGTTCTTGTGATTTATTGCTTCTAGGTGGGGAGAAGAATGGAGTTTGGGCATTTTTGATTCTATGATCTTTGGCAGTATTGTGCTCGCTACTGACAATAGTTTACTGGCAGCATTTGTTACAATTTTAGTCTGGCAGGTAAGCGCCATACTTAAAATAAATATTACCTATAATTACACATTATGTATAGGGTGACATTGAATGAGACCATTCATAACCTAAAGTTTGGCAACACTAGAAGGCCTAACATGCACGCATCTATATCATTTATTGTGTCGATAAAATAATCTTATTTCCTAAGCGACATGATTTCCCACATTTTTTGAACTAGTAAGGCATTTTTTTGCTTTTAATATGATAAAAAACCGGTTAAGTGCGAGTCGGACACGCTCACTGAGGGTTCCGTGCCAACTTTAACTGAACTAGGGATCCAATTACTTCTACTTAGCCAATACCACATTATTTTAGTAAACACTATGAGAAACAAAACTATGTTTGCGGTTGATGAAAATGTGCTATATCTCAAAAACTACTAGTTCGATCTCGTCCAAACTAATTTTTGTTGAAAGTGTTTGTTAAGATCTACATTATATATATATATATATATATATATATATATATATATATATATATATATATATATATATATATATATATATATATATATATACAGTCGTGGTCAACTAATTAGGGACAAATATAACACTAAACAATATTAAATATTTATACCTCTGTATTACTCGTTAATATTAATACTTCTACCTATTACACTATAGTGATAATAACTATTATGAAACCTTACCAAATTACACAAAATAAACAAAAATAATTCATGACTAAACTAATAAATACTTCAATCAAATCACTTGGATCGATATTTATGGTATTTACGTCCTGGCCACCTAATTAGGGACAGTAAAATTTCCGTGTTCTAAATTTTAAAAAATAAAAATAAAAAACTTTTTTCTGCGTAAAATTGATTTTGGCGCCATTCTGAATCGTAACATTAGTTTCGTACGTACAATACAATAACAGTAATTTTTAAAATATGGGTCGAAACAAGAGTTGTGACGCAACAATGAGAAAAGTGATAATTAATTTTTATCAACGTGGATGGCCTTACAGGAAAATAGCTGATCATCTGAACTGTTCCAAAAATATGATATGCAATGCAGTGAGCCATTTTAAAACCCACAATACAACTGAAAGTGTTCCTAGAAAGAAGAGGCCAAAAAAAACTACCCCACAAGATGACCGCAGGATGGTCATTCTAGCCAAGAAAGACCCCTTTAAAGGTTCTGCAGTTATTAGGCTGAAGTTTTTGGACCTGAACTGAATGTCGGCGTATCAGCAAGAACCGTTAGAAGGCGTCTAGTTGAAGCAAAGCTTTTTGGACGAGTTGCACGAAAAGTTCCGTTGCTGAAGAAGGAACACAAACAAGCAAGGCTGGCGTTTGCTCGAAAGTATGGACATTGGACTCCAGCTCAGTGGAAAAATGTATTATTTTCAGATGAAACTAAGATAAATTTAATTTCATCAGATGGCCGACAATACGTGCGACGTCCTATAAAAACAGAAATGAATCCTAAATACACCAAGAAACAAGTAAAACATGGGGGCGGAAATATTCAAGTCTGGAGCTGTTTTTCTGGACATGGAGTAGGGCCCGTAAAAAAAATTGAAGGCAAACTGGATCAGTATCAGTATAAGCAAATCTTAGAAGAAAATATGATACCATATGCTGAAGAAGTTTTACCGGTGACCTGGACGTTCCAACACGATAATGACCCAAAACATACAGCTCAATCAGTGAAATATTTCCTGGCACAGCAGTTTGTGACGGTACTAGATTGGCCTGCAAACAGCCCAGATTTAAACCCAATCGAGCATTTGTGTTACGAAGTTAAAAAAAAAGTTGCGGCTCAACGTACAGGCACTCAAAATCAGCTCTACGAGAGATTTACAGAGGTGTGGAATAATATTTCAAAAGAAACATGCAACAATTTAATTACATCAATGCCTCGCCGTTGTCAAATGGTGATTACCAATAATGGCAACCATACTGGTTAATAAAACTATGTTTTTTATTTTCTTTGTTATTAAAATTTTGTTTGCTTACTTTTTGTATTATTAAAACTTAACATTTTCTCGTTATTTTTAAATTAATAGTCAAATTTCCTCCTGTCCCTAATTAGTTGGCCAGTCATTAATCAGTATGAGAAAGTAGCAGTGTAGTTTAGGTAGAAAAACTTGTGGCGGCAAGAAGCTTTTTCTTTTTTTGGATACTAAATATTCAAAATTAATATCCCTTAACTTGTTTATAATGATAAAACTTCAAAGCTTCGTGATTAGAAACATTTATTGATGTCGAAGGAAGCTCTTGCTCTTTTTGTGATAGTGTCCCTAATTAGTTGACCACGACTGTATATATATATATATATATATGTACACTCGCTTAGTTTAGAAGTTAAAGGGAGGGCCCCCCCTCCCTTTAACTTCTACGCCCATTTACCACTTTGGAAGCGTATAACTATCAAACGTTAGATTTAAAAGAACATGGTTTTAGAAACCCATATCACATTTTAAAAGACCTACCAGTAGTAAATGAATTGGGAAGTCTAGCTCAAGAACGCTTTATTTCAACCGCTCACAAGCTCGCTAACGGCGCGGCCTGCCGCACCTTTGAAAAACATCGTCTTGATCTAGCCTCCCCAATTCATGAGTAAAAAGGGTTTGTCATTAATATGTTAAATTATTTTGTTGATACCCATGGATCCAAACGGTCGCGTAGAAATAATGAAATTTCTTAAACAAAAAGAATCTCTTAAATTGGAATGTATCTGTCCTGCTCCAACGAGTGGGGGTAAACGTCATGGAAATTTACTACCAAATTCTATTCGCAGTATTGTTTGTGGTCCATCAAACAATGGAAAAACCAACTTAGTAATCAGTTTGTTGTTACACAAGAATGGACCTCGATTTCGTAACCTATATGTTTATTCAAAATCTTTGTATCAACCTAAATACGTATTTTTGGAGAAAGTATTGGAAAATGTAGCAAATACGTCCTATTACAAATATAATCATAATAGTGAAATTTTAAGTCCACACGAAGCATTACCGAACTCGATAATTATATTCGACGATGTTGCCTGTGAAAATCAAAACAATATACGAGACTACTTCGCTATGGGTCGTCATAAAAATATTGACTGTTTCTATATAAATCAAACATACACAAAAATACCAAAACAACTAGTAAGAGATAATTCTAACCTCATTATATTATTTAAGCAAGATGATATCAACTTGAAACACGTTTATGATGAGCATGTGGGAACTGACATGACCTGGTCTCAGTTTCGGGAAATGTGTTCAACTGTTTGGAGTAAACCTTTCAATTACGTTGTAATTAATAAAGATTGTGAACGAAATAAAGGTTGTTACAGAATGAAGTTCGATACATTTATAGTAGTGGATTGAACGCTTTAAATAGCTGCTTAGTTCTTAATCAATCAGTTTCATATAAGAATCCAAACAGAGTGGAACATAATACGATGGAACGAAGTCTCAAGGAGCAAATTGTAAAATCTGCAGCAGCTGTAAAAAGAAAAGTAGAAATGATAAAAGATTCAAAAAATATAAATGATATGGCTCTCGAAACAATATTCAAACCTATCGTAAACCCACTTAAGCTGTTAACAAATAAAACTGATAACAAACGTCACACAGATGAAGAAATGGAACAAAACCAATTAATAAAAAGAACAAAAAATACCGACAGTGAGTCGTCAAATAATTCGAATGAGGATTTCGATTACTTCAACAAGGTTGTTCACAATGAAGACATTTCGGATGATGATGATGTTAGTAAAACGCCTAAAACTCTCACATCATCACCCGCCGAAGACCATGATGACCCTGATAGCTCATTCAAATCGCTTCAGTCATTACCGAGTGTTGACAATGATTCTTTATCATGGTCGATGACATCTGAAGCAATACAGGATTCGAATATACCTTATGGTGTAAGAGTCGTCAATGGAAAACTTATGCTCGGTAAAACTCGTGTTCATGATGATGATCGCAATCTGAAAATTGGGAAGCGAAGTTTCAAAAAAACTCTAGGCTTAAAAGAATTATTATATAAAAAGAAACCAAATTTGAAATTTGTTACATTAGAAGACTTACAAAATTATAAAATAATTCTTACGGACACTAATGTGCACAGACGAGGCTACAATCCACAGAATCCAATAAATAGCAATAAAGGATTTAAATATATGAACGTGATCAAACCATTGTTTAAATTTTCTAGACCTCATACAAGCAGTGTAGAAAGTCTCCCTCAAGGGGAAGGTATCGAAATTTTAAAAGAAGTTAAAAAAGATACTGATTTCGTTTATTGGGATGATCCAAATGAGTTAGTGGAACGGCTAAAATTATTACTAGCTTCTTGGGCTGCTGGTAATACTGGGGTACATAATGAAATATATTCAATAATAGAAGAACTGCACGAAGCTGGTCTTATACAACAAGTTAAATATATAAAGCTTCCATCGGGAGGATTAGGCAGTATCATTGCGCTAAAGAAGCGGACTGGACGACAATGAATATTGATAAGTTTGGTCACCACGTTCATAAACGTCTTCGACAAACCGAATTTACTGACATTATTTCCGAAACATTGATAAGAACTGACAAAGGTGATTTTGATTTAAAATTATCCAAATTAACAGGACTGCAAATTCCCGAGAATGATGATGAGGCTGTAAATAAAAAATACGTAGATAATTGTGTTCAAGACCTAAGAAATGAAATGAAAAAAAATCAAAGTGATATTAAAAAATACCTTAATAATCTTGAAAAATTGACTTCTGTCAGTTTGAGTAAACTGTACTACACAAAAAAAGAAATTGATGACATAGTTGCACTAAAACCTGCTAAGAATTAGTAAACAAGAAGTAGTAAATGAGCTTCATAAAGCTGTAAGAAGAAATTTTGCTCGTCGATTTACGATCATTAAGGGATTAGACGATCTTTGGCAAGCTGACCTAATGGATTTTCAAAAATTCTCCTCATTTAATAAAGGATTTAAATATGTTCTTGTCGTAATTGATGCTTTATCAAAATACGTGTGGGTGAGACCGTTGAAGTCAAAATCCAAGCAATGTGTTACAAATGCAATGAAAAGTGTATTATCCGTATCTAGAAGAAAACCAAAAAATTTACAAACAGACCTAGGTAAAGAATTCTACAACGATTTATTTAATCAGTTAATGAAAAGATATAATATAAATCATTATTCCACATACTCTGTTAAGAAAGCTTCCATTGTAGAGCGTGTGATTAGAACTTTAAAATCACATCTTTACAAATCGTTTAGTCTGTGTGGTAAATATCAGTGGGTTCAGAATAATTTAGATTCAGTTGTGCAAAACTACAATAATACTGTGCATCGCATTACAAAATTTAAGCCAAATGACGTTAATCAATCGAATGAAAGTAAAGTAAAATCTAACATTAATAAAACCCATCAGCTAAAAATACGACAAGGACCTACTTTTCAAATTGGAGACTTTGTTCGTATAAGTAAATACAAAAGTGATTTCTTTAAAGGTTATACTCCTAATTGGTCTACGGAAATATTTCGTATTGCAAAAATAAATCATACAAATCCGCAGACGTATCAATTGGAAGACAAACACAATCAGTATATCCTAGGTTCTTTTTACGGCTATGAACTACAAAAAACTCAATTCCCAGACGTTTATCTTATTGAAAAGGTTATTAAAAGAAAAGGGGACAAACTATTTGTAAAGTGGTTAGGGTTAAGTAATGAAGAAAACAGTTGGGTTCACAAAAGTGAATTAGTCAAATAAGTATATAAACAACACTAATATTTCTTAAACTCACTCTTAGCCTATCAATGACGATGACGGGAGGAAGTGGTATAATTAATAGCTGGATAGATCATTTACCGTTTGAAGTTCATTTACCTGGCTATCAATTTTGTGGTCCTGGAACTAAACTTCAAAAACAGATAAATAAAGGTCAACGAGGAGTAAACAAATTGGATGAAGCTTGCATGTACCACGATATTGCATACATTAACAAAGACTCGAGCGCTCGACGTATAGCTGATTTAAAACTTTTGGATATGGCTAAGAAGAGGTTAAAATCAAAGGAGGCTGGTAAAGGAGAAAAAATTGCTTCTTGGATTGTAAAGAATGCTATGAAAGCTAAAATAAGGGCAGGCAGTGGTATAAAATGTTTCAAGAAAGGTGTTAAAGCAATTAAATCTCAATTGAAAAAAAAAAATACAAGGACCACCATTCTGCAATAAAATATGCTTATACAGCTGCAAAAAAAACTATTTAGTAAGAACAAAGGAATACGTTTACCCCGTTGTATTCCACTTCCAAAATCAGGAGGTCTTTTGCCACTTATCCCTATATTTGCGGGTTTGTCAGCATTAGGTTCACTTGCTGGAGGGGCTGCTGGTATAGCAAAAGCTGTGAATGATTCTAAAGCAGCGCAAAAGAGTCTTCAAGAATCTGAAAGACATAACAGAACGATGGAAGCGTTAGCTCTTGGAAAAGGATTATACATTAAACCTCATAAAAAAGGAGCGGGTTTATACTTAAACCCATCAAAAAACGAATAAAGCGGTTACCCAGACGTGCACTCACTAGCCTTGATATATTAGAGCATTCCACTGACATTCCACACTTTCGCGGCGTTTACATGAGAGATACATTGCCCTTGAAACCTAGAAAAATTGAATGTGGAATACTGAATTTGGATAGCATCTCAAATCCTGGCACGCATTGGGTAGCCTTTGTGAATAAAAACAATTACGTTCAATATTACGATAGTTTCGGTGATTTAAAACCGCCTTTAGAATTTATAAAGTATATGAATAACTTGCCTATAAACTACAATTATACAAGACATCAATCTTTTGGCACTGTAAACTGTGGTCACCTTTGTCTTAAATTTTTAAGAAACTATTGGAAAAATTATTTA
This sequence comes from Pyrausta purpuralis, assembly GCA_963924145.1. NCBI lineage: Eukaryota > Metazoa > Arthropoda > Insecta > Lepidoptera > Crambidae > Pyrausta > Pyrausta purpuralis. Next base: position 7,272,661 of record OZ001657.1, on the reverse strand, counting down.
TATAATAAGTGATTGAAATAAAAATGTCATTATAAAAATGTCTTTCACTGTGTCTATAACTGGGAGCGGAGCCTCTTTGTCTACAAACTATTCCCCAACTTTGGAACTCCGAGGCGACTACGAATGTGGTCTTGTGTATTTTTCAACGTTCAATTCTATTCCTAATATAGATGAAAGAAACAATAAGTTTTATTATGGTGAAAATGAAATTATACAAATTCCTAAGGGATCTTATGAGCTTCAAGATATATGTGATTATTTAAAAAGTAACATTAAAAACAGTGTATTAAAATTGACCTGCAAACTAATATATTTTGTTCCAAAGAGATCCATTTTAATAAAAAAGAATCATTGGGTAAAATATTAGGATTTGGAATGGAAACAATAAAAGCAAATATAAGTACTGAATCGAAATATCCTGTTAGCATTCTATCAACAACCATCGTGAGAATTGAATGCGACGTAGTTAGTGGTTCATTTGTTAATGGAAAAGCAAGCCATATAATTTATGAATTTGTACCTAACGTGCCACCTGGATACCGGATAATTGAAATACCTAAAAAATTGATTTATTTTCCTGTAAATCAAAATTCTATAAGTGCTATCAACATAAGGCTATTAGACGCAGATAATAAAGAGATAAATTTACGGGGTGAAGAAGTGCAACTATATTTACATTTTAAGAAAAAATGATAAATTTCAATAAAAACCACAGTACAAAGGCTATTTACGACAGTCTTCAAAGATCCTCTCACAAAGGCACATCGCTTCAACTTAAAAAGAAGCTTACCAAAGCCAACAAAGATTTCCTTAAGCTGATTGGGTTAATAAAATAAATATTTTAAATATAGCTCAACAAACGTCATATGACAATACCATTGAAAGTTTCGAGTACCATTCTTACAAACCATACGTCTCAAGTTTTAACACAAATGATGAAATAAGAATTCCTATCAACCAGCAAGACTTGTACGTGTTGCCTTCACTTAGTAGCCTATACATCGAAGGAAAAGTAAATGTGTATGACAGCGCTTCTAAAGCAGGAGTTTCAAATGTACATTTTGTTAATAATTCAGTACTGTTTTTATTTCAAGACGTGCGATATGAATTAAATGGAGTAGAAATTGATAAAATTAAGAACGCTGGTGTTACTACTACTATAAAATCTTATCTATCTTTAAATGAAAATGAATCAAAATATGCACGAGTTTGGGGCTGGTCGCCTGAAGGAACAAATAATGTCTCTGGTGGAGCATTTTCAGTATCAATCCCGTTAAACAAAATATTGGGATTTGCTGAAGATTATGAAAAAAATATAATAAACTGCAAGCACGAGTTAGTGTTACTAAGAAGCAACTCTAATCTTAATGCAGTCAAGTTAAATTCAAAAGAAGTTATTAGTGATGTTACAATAAGTAAGATAATTTGGAGAGTACCACACATTAAAGTGTCTGATCGCGAAAGAATAAATTTATTAAAGCATTTAGAGAAAGATCGAGCTATTCCAGTAGCTTTTCGTAATTGGGATCTGTATGAATACCCGTTACTGCCCAAAACACGTAAACATACTTGGTCTATCAAAACTTTTTCCCAAACAGGGAAACCACGATTTGTGGTGATTGCCTTACAAACCAATCGGAAACAAAATAGTAAATTGTCAATGGCGGAGTTCGATCATTGTCATGTACGTGATGTGAGAGTCTATTTAAATTCGTCATATTATCCATATGAGGGATTGAATGTCAGTTTTTCAGATGACAAATTTACTTTATTATACGAACAATACACAAGATTTCAACAGTCGTATCACGGACGTCGTTCAGAACCATTGTTGAGTTTAAAAGAATTCAGAGACATAGCTCCTCTGTTTGTCAGTCTCAGTCAATAGACTGTTCCAGACAACACGAGACCCTAAAGGGATCGATCGATGTTAGAGTTGAAATTGAAGCAGACCAAGATATACCCGAACAAACAGCAGCATATTGTTTGATTTTGAACGACTGTTTATTCGAATACAAACCGCTTAGTAATATTGTAAAAAAGTTAACATGAATAACAATACGGTAATAGTGGATGTGCAAGGATTTAAAAATCTACACAATGAATTCATAGTCAAAGAATTGGCTATAGCTACTTTGCAATATACTGATATTTTTTTAATAAAACCGCCACATTCATTCTCTAAACTTACTGAAGAAGAAAAAAGGCGTGTTCGGTGGTTAGAAAGGAATAGGGGATATTCCTGGAGCGATGGATATATTGACTACAAAGAATTTCTAAGAATAATGAAACCATACTTTAAAGATCGAATTATTCTTGTGAAAGGAGCAGAAAAGGTGAAATGGCTACAAGACTTATGTAGTCATCAAAATGTTATAGATATTAATGATGAAGGTATTTCCAATCTTAAGAAATTATCTGAAAGTTACAGAAACGATGTTTTTATAACTAATTGTGTTTATCATAAGAATATTTGTGCATTGAAAAATGTTTTGTGTATAAAAAAATGGTGTTTAGAAAACAATTAATAAAAATAAATTTAAAAAATAAAATGTTTTACTCTATACCGCTATAACTATTTGTATTTTAAAACTTGATTTTAAAGCAAAAAGAAAGGAATTAAAATGCATTTCCACTTACTTATAAAGTTTATTCATTCCAAGTAAGATACAATTTTAACTTATTATAATTTTAATTTACATTATAAAAACTATTATTAAACCTTACAAAATAATCATAACAAACCGAAATCACCACAGAGCTTTTTAGAAATCTTTCTTACTAAAACCTCGGTAAGATCTGCAATTTCATCTACAGAATCCTGCACCACATACTGCGCGTTGACGACCACATTTTCTTTCTCTTCACATGAACTCACCACCGCTGATTCTTTTTGTAGATCCAATATTTTGATTTGGACTAGTTTAATTCCTCGGCTTTCCTTTCTTATAACAAAAGACTTAGAGGCATTGGTCTTCTTCTTATTGTTTTCTCGTTTCTGCCTTCGTTTTTTCTCATAATTTGTCAGCTGATTCCTCATGAGTTCCTGGTATTGCTGGGTAAAATTTTCTAACGGATCCTGAGCATATTGGCTGAACATTATGTCGGCTGAATCTTCCATTTTCTGTAACAATCAAAAATATATATTAGTTTAGTACAAATACTTTTCGCAGAGGTATTCAAAATAAAGTTTTACTATAAAAATAAAATAAAAATGCATTACTTACATAAATTCACGAATTGGCTCGCTGCTAATCTCAACGCTGCTGAATGAAGAATGATTATAATGACTTATAAATAAGCGGTTTTAGTAGAATAGATTTTAAAAAAAACGTTGAATTGACTCTTTCAATCAACCTTAATCGACATATCAGCATTTTTACTTGTAACGACCTGTTTGTTGCATATATGATGTATGCGCACAAGTAAAATAACACCATTGCAAAACCGTAAATTAGCAACAATATTATATGTCAGGTTTATTTTTACAGTGATCAGCTTTTTACTTATAACAAGTTGCAACTTGATCAATCCGATGCTATAAACATTATTGGGTCTCGTAAGACGAAAATAAAACACGAAGTTGTTTAGCAAATTTATTAATAATACGTTACCTATCTTAAGACTTATAAATTTATTATATAATAAACAATAAAACATAATACTAATACAATAATACACTGGTTTAGCTGATATTTATACAAAATGATAATTATCTTACATCCATCCATTTATTTACAAAAATTAAACAGTAATATAATAATGTCCCCACGACAAAGTGTTGACATTATCTTTTGCAATGAAGCGTTTATCATCTTTTCTAGACAAAGCCATTTTATATTGCTCTGTAGTAAAGATTTGATGTTTTATTGTTTTAAAAAGTACATTTTTACCTCTTAATTCGTTACCCGTTGATAGGACATTGGCATAGTCAGAAAACTTTAATTTTTTTGTTACATTCTTTTTCACACCTTTTGCTTTTTTGATTTCAGCATTGTCTGTTTTAATACTGTACAGCTTAGATCGCAGCCCAACAAACTCTAATAATATTTTACCTCCTAATTCATCCTTGAATAGCCCTGGGACTTTTTTGTTTTTAGGTATAATATCAAAACAATTCTCCAGATCGTAATTGCTTGTATCAAAATAAGACAAAAAGTGTTCTTTCAAGTCGGAATAAAAATCATTTGTCTCTATGGAGTACAAGAGACTATCAGTATCAGTGTAGCACAATGATATTTTATCATGGTAGTTATTTTTCATTACTGAGTAATGAAAATCGTACATATGATTTTTAGACAGCTCTAGTACTGTAAATCCAATGTATATGGGTTTGTCAAGGATAACTTTTTCGCGTTTTAATTGTATAGCTACGAAATTTTCATCAAATATTGTTGCACTATGAAAATTTGGACGAGATATTAGCTGTTCAGCTGAGTGATATTCCTTGGTCTTATTTCTCTCATCTCGCCACGTACTTACTAGTTTAACATCTACTCGACGTTCAGTATCTTCTAGGGTTTTTCCAAAAATACTGTTATTGAGCAATTTAAAAAAGTCTTGTTCAAATGGTGAGTTAGTATTTTGTCTCAAATGGGTGTTTAAGTCAATATATTTCTTTAAATATGAGCTTTGTTTGAATGATATTCCTTTATGAATTTTTGTAAGTTGTAACCCATGTTTTAAGCATGTTTTTAAATGAACATAATGGATAACATAGTTATATTTATTATATAAATTTGGTATAAGTTTAACATTTTTAGCACCTGGAGGAGTAAAGTTTTCCGCACAAAATGGAAGATCGTTATGTAAGTCATGCAACCTCTCAGGGTATTCTAAATCAACTTCGAGAATATAACCATAGTCATTGTCGTTAGGAATGTTTGTAATGTCAAGTTCATTACATTCCTGTTTATCGAGAAATTTAAAATCCGCGTAAGGCAGATAACTGCACATAGCGAAACCATATAAATTATTACAGTCCACGTACATTAAATATTTGTTTGGTTGGGAGGGATCATAATCAGACTGATATTGATTATTTGATTTAGCATACCTTTTTGAGCATAAGCAAATACCTCCGCGAATTCCCTTTTGTATCATTCGTATCATTTCTAAATCTGAAATCAGCTCTAATTTTACTTTTGTTTTTAGCAACATAGCGTCAAAGCTGAGACTTGGTGCTGTGAGATAGAATGCAGGATCTAAATCATAATTGATCTTACACGTTTTACGAAACTTTTCAAAAATGTCGCTTAGTATCAAAACATCGCTTTTTACATATAAATCCGTATATTCACCAAGATTTTTTATATTAAAACTATCCCAAACATTTTTTGCATGATCATAGTCAGAATTACATATGGCTTCATCGGTTAGATTATTAAAAAACTCTTCTTGCGGCGGTAATTTCTTTTCTTTATAAACATTCCAGTTTGACATATAATTGTATGGGTATACACCTTTACGACTTAGCAATGTTAATTGGTTTTCATTTTTACAATACGCACTCAAATTTATAAAATCGTTTCGCTGTAGATTATTGGCTAATTGTTCTAAACTAGTTCCTAAAAACTTAAATGAGTCTACAAATCGGATCGCGATAAAATCGCTAGTTGAAAACTGAATGAATTTTGTAAAAGAAATGTAGTTCTCATTGTTTTTAGGAATTACTTTTATTTCGCCCGGAATTCTACTTAGTTCACGAATAAACAAATGACAGTCATAACCTGATAAGTTATGAAAGAACACTGGGATAAATTTTGGTATTCTAAATTTAAGATTACAACTGGAATGAGCGGCACCTCGATATTCACCGGTGAAGTGACAATGGTCCCGTACTTTATCACCAATCAGTAAATTAGAACACAAAAAACAACGTTCAGCATTTTCAAAATTCAATTTGTCTTTTTCTCGATAAATTATAGGAACTGGAGTTTCAGATGCAGATTCAATCAGTTTGTAAATCCGTTTTATGTCTCTTTGCAGCCGCTTAACAAATACAGTAGCACAGTCGATTCCACGATATGTCACGAAGCGATTATACGAATTATCGTAATTACAAACAATGTAATAAGCAAACGCTGCAGGCAAATGTTTTTGTACTTTTTCTGTACAGGAGCCACTGCTCTCGGAGCAAGGCTCTAATATCGTCTCGAAGGCAGCGTAGATAACAAAAGGCACGTTCTGCATGCAATGATAGTTTTTAAATTGCATTATAGTGCCACTATCGGGGAGTACCGTGACCACTCCTCCGCAAACGTGCTTATCATAATCTCGATCTGATTTAAAAAATAACAAACATTCTTCACAGAAATGTAATTTCCCATGATGCTTTGTAATTTGATTGCGAACTAATTTTGTTAAGTCTTTAATAAGACAATAATGAGATTTTATGTTTTTTTCTAACAAAAGCATGTTAACATGGTTTCTTTTTCGAGACAATGTTTTATATAACGGTCCAACAATATTTTGTTTCTTGTCAATCCCATATACGTTGACGCTAATCTCTTTATTATTATTCTCAAACATTTTAATATCTTTCAATGATACTGGAAAATGCATATTATCGATATTTAAAACTTCAGAAAAGTGTGGATAGGATGAGATTTGATTAGCGTTTTTTACATCAGGATATAAAGCGCTCATTACTGTCCAAGCAAAGCAGTATTCATCACTATTTCTTATATTAATGCACGCTTTTTTTGCTTTAATATTTTTTGGTAAATCTATATAACTAGAACCACTTAATGGTGAATATTTATTTATGTTGGTTTCGAGATAAAGAATATCCATAAGGGACCAACCACTTCCCTTTTCTTGGAAATCATCTATCTTTTTACAAATAACCTGCGAAACATTATTCAACAAATCATCAAAAGAGTAATTATGAAAGGTTGGAATATTTTCTGTTGCAAATGATTTGATTTCCACTGAATCATCTTTAGGCAAAATCATGTTGGCAAATAACGCAAAGTTAACTTTTACATTAGTGTGAGATGCTATAGCAGAATCGAGCACTTTACGCAGCCTAGACGAAATGGAATGCATGAAGTGCTGTGGTGAAGTAATTGGCAACTTCTGACCATCAGGAGCCTGTTCGCGATCAGCACTGATGCGATACGAAACGATGCGACCTCTAAAAGCTGAATTAACCGTCTCAATCCCGTGGTCATAGCTTAATGCGGTATTATCTTTATGAATAGTACTGCGCAAGTGCCCAGAAAAAAATTTCCTGAGTATGGATTTATTACATACTGAACAAAAAATAGTTTTTGAGCTATGCATGATTAGAATAGAATGGAAGTTATGGTGGGCAATAGTAAATTTAATTAAAATGTAAATAAGTGAAATAAATTTTACACACTACCTTAAGTGCTTAAGTGAAACAAATTTTACACACTACCTTTGATTTATTATTATTTATGTTTTACATCATTATTATTATATTTATTTTAAAATGACTGTGCTCTTATTTTAGGTTGTTATATTGTATTACAGTACAGTCGGATGGATGAATGCTAAAATAACATACTTATTAGCATTTACTAAACAAAAATAAAATAAAAAACTAAGAAAAAAAAACAAACAAAAGAAAAAAAAAGAGACAAGACAAACAAAAGACTATGGCTACCTTACTTTTTCTTCTCCGCGTAAAACGTCGGCTCTATAATTTTAAACACCTTATTACTATCTTTAAATATTTTCTTAACGCTATCCCACAACGGATCGTTGTGGTTGAGCCTAATCCTCAAGCAGCCGCTCCACTTATCAAAGCGTTCTCGGGGGTCCACCTCGATGATTTCGGAGACGTTGAAGACTCGCAGGTCGATGTAGACGTCGCCGTCAGCCTGCAGAGTGCCTTGGCGGCTGATCCCGCCCGCAACGCGCCTCGATAGCGACGACCACAGTGGTTGTTGCTTCGGAGCAGGCTCAGCCGCGCCTCCAAACAGGTCTTCAGAGACGATACCTCCGGTTTTACTGCACCAACAAAGAAATAATAATAATAATCAGTACCTATAAGTATGGCAAATAAAAAACGAGAAATGCGTTAGTTATAATAAATTTACGTACCCAGACTTTTTTTGAGGTTTCTCCTTCTTCGTCCCTTTAGCCTTGCTTTTGCAGGCTTTAGCTTTCTTAGAAGACCTGTAACAAAATAAAGTAAAGTAAAATATCTAATCTCTGTAAAAAAAAAAGACTGTTTATGGAGAAATAGAAACATATGTTAAGTAAAAAATAATAATAAAAATAATAATTATTATTATTATAATAGAGGAGTGTGGTCTAAGGGTAAACAACTCTTGTACCTGAGATCTTCTTCGCCTGAAGAAGACTCCGATTCAGACTCCGCACCCAAATCTGCAATGGCGTTGCGTTTTCTGCGAGATGAATCGGTCCTACATGTAACACAAATAAAAATAAGTTTATAAAAAAACACTTTTAAATGACATTGTATAAGCACAATGAACAGAGTTAGAATACGTACCGAGACTTTTTGGTGGGTTTCTCCTTCTTCACCACTTTAGCCTTGCTGGCTTTGTTAGTTTTCTTAGGTGGGCTGTAACAATATGTGTATATAATAATATAAGTTTGATTAGGATTAAAATGCATTTAGAGATGTCGTCACTTAATTCTGACTCATAATCTAAGTAGTAATCAAAATTTACCTTGGATATTCTTCCGGATCCGACGACGACTCTGACTCTGAGTCAAAGCAAGCGACGGCAGCGCTACGGTTATTGTAGTCTGATTCCGACCTGAAAATATGAATTAGGTATACAAAATAACTGTGATTTATAAATACAATATCCTCTAAAAATTAATACAATATCCTATTCTTAAACAAATTAACTCGTTTAACTCTCCTCTAAAATAGACTTTAAAAATACAAAACCTCACAAAAGGTATTTTAGGCCTTGACTCATTAATTCAGACACAAAACAAACATAGTTTCACTGTCTAGACCATTGAGAGCTCAATAAAATAAAATAAAAATAACTCACGAACATTTTTCCTGAGAATGAAGAGCAGCGCTATCACGAAGTTTTCAGTATGAAGATGATCGGTGACCACGAACAGTAATAGCAATGGGTGTACTTACCGATCATTTTATACCAAATTTACACTCACACAAATAAAGTAAAAATTACCAAATTATACACACGATGAAAATAATGCCAATCAGCTATTGATTGAAAAACGAACAACAAGTTGATCAAATTACTTACAAAAATACCTTTGTAGGAAATCGTCAAGTTGAAATATTTGTTATTTCAAGTACTAGTTATTGCCCACGGCGTGACTCTCACAAGATTATAAATATAAATTTTCATTAATTATTGATTGACTTGTAGTAGGTATAACCATTAGTTTAACAAATTAATCTTGTAAAAATATTAATAACCTAATCGTTAGTGAGTTTTCATAATAAAACTTGTCTAGCATATTATTTTATATCCACGTCTCATCATCATCACCCAGTTTCAAGGCGTTGAAATTAAAAAGTCGGATTGTACCTAACCACTAACACAAAAATAACAATGTTATACGATGAAAAATTAAGTTTACCTATAATCCATCACAAATCCATTGATTCAATTAACGTTATTGAGTAATAAATCATTTAAACCAACTACAAAGAAGGAGGTTTTTAATGTGTCGAAATCTATTTATAACATATGAAATAATATCATAAAATCATTCGTCGATCACACTTGACATCGTTTACAGTTGATGGCAAAATTATCGGGTTTATCAACTTTACGTTACAATATTAAAACCACCAATATCTATAAACCATTCGACCACACTTTTTTTTTTAAATATTGCTCATATCAAAACAATCACCAGATTATTTTTAACGATCAACAATATTCCTTTAAACTTTGCATAATAGGTAGATATATGTATAATACCAAACCATTCAAATGAATTCGGCTCAAACAATGTTGAAAACGAAATTATTAAGACCAATTAATTCAGGATATTATTAACAAAGTCATACAACTTAGTATTTTTAAGGATTGTTAGCTCCCAATTCGTTGCTCGCAAGTGTAATATGTAACAAGATACGCCATGTAAGCAGATTTAGGTTTACTTACACACTTATGCTTAGTTAGCGATACGTTGAATATAAAGCGTTATATACACAACCTGAGAATAATGTAAGAAAGAAATAATGAATTGTGGAAAAAATCCCTCTTATTTTATCGTAAACAAAAACCTACTTGCCTATTATACAATTCCTTTTCTTGATTTTTAAATGGGTAGTATTTTAAAAGCTATTTTATTAAAATATTGTGCTAGAAATACTTATCTTATCATCTTAATGATAAAAATGTGTATTTCAAATAGCCCTCGATAAGAATATTTTAATGCGGCGATAGGCAAAGGTTCAAATCGATGCTCAATACACAAACATTTGCCTTGACGAGGAATTCGAACCCGCGACAGCTGTTTGTATGATGAGAATAAATTAGAAATAGATTTCATTATTTTACTCCTACTAATTATTCATAACAGTATGCACTTCCCTTAACATACATGCACGTCACGCTGACCTTTTAGTTGAAGCAATAATCCCGTGTGCATAACATCTTTCCTGTTTAATTTTGATCAAACTACTAGTTACCGTTATTGATTATATATTAGTTTTACGATAAAATAAATACCTAATAGTGAAACAATTACGCGAACTGAATCTTTTTTATTTTATTTCAGTAAGTATTGGTTCATAATTTCAGTAAGTAGTGATTTGATAGTAAGTTGATTAAAATAACTTTTCCGTACTTATATTCATACTTTTTATTATGGCTATGTTTCTTATGTTTTGTGTGTGCCTGCAAGCCGGGATACAGCCAGAAAGAAATACCCGTTACGGTATGGTTGTAAACAAATCATTTGAAATGTTTCCATAATAAAACTGTAATGATATAAATTCGAAAAAAGTTTTGTTCGTTGATTAAGTTGATATTGTTATAATGCTAAAGTGTGTGCCCTGCTGGTTGGGGATGCAGCCAGAAAGAAGTACCCGTTTTCGGTACGGCTGTAAACTGAAGCATTGAACAATACCTACGAAATCAATGTTTAAAATTATCAAACCATAAGTTATTAAATTGCAAATTACAATGCTAAAGTGTATGCCCTGCTGGTTAGGGATGCAGCCAGAAAGAAGTACCCGTTTTCGGTACGGTTGTAAACTGAGGCATTGAACAATACCTACGAAATCAATGTTTAACATTATCAATCCATAAGTTATTAAATTGCAAATTACGATGCTAAAGTGTATGCCCTGCTGGTTGGGGATGCAGCCAGAAAGAAGTACCCGTTTTCGGTACGGCTGTAAACTGAAGCAAAATCAATTACTAAATTCATTAAATTGCAAATGTAAAGTAAATAAAATTAATTATTTAAGCTTAACGAATGAAAAAACAAAACAGTTCAGTTCGATTTTATACGTTTAAAAGTAATCAAACAATAACGGTAACAGTGTTAGTTATATTGGTGTTAAATGTGCATCGTTCATCGGTTGCTGTGAACAGGTATGTCTGTCTGATTGTTTCACGAATTGGGGAGACTAGATCAAGACGATGTATTTTTAAGGCGCGGCAGGCCGCGCCGTTAGCGAGCTTGCGAGCGGTTGAAATACAGCGTTCTTGAGCTAGACTTCCCAATTCATTTACTACTCCTACCCATAGAATAGATTGCCACACGCACAGATTGTCACACACGCAAAAAAAAATCGGTTTTAGTTTCATGTATTTTTTCTATAAGAATCGTGATGCGGTTAACATGACACATCTTCCTACAAAATTTTAACAGTGTGATGCTTATAGCTACAGAATATACAGACGGACAGACTGTCAGTCTGTCCGTCTGTATGTCGCAGACTTTCCGAAACTATAAGGGTTCCGTTTTTTGCCATTCTGGTTTTAGATATTTATTTCTTTAAAATAATTACATTCACTTGCAAGAGAAATACATTATGAACTTAAAAACAAAACGGAACAATGTTACAGATTTTAACGTATGAATAATAAATAATAAAGGTCACAAACAGACATTTTTTTTTTGATTACCCACAAGAACACAAACAAAATCGCTCCCATGTCAGCAAGTCGGGTCCAATTACGTGTATTTTGAAAAAAATGTAATTGAGCATACTTATTACATGTTGCCATCATTAGATAGAAATTGTATAAAATCATGCAAACTCCGAATAGTGGTCCAAAAAGTAACGTTTCAATTTAGCTTTGTATGAATGGAATGATTTTGTATTTTTTATATCCTCGAGCAATTTATTAAATAATTAAGCGCCTTCGAACATTAAGTTGAATGTCGTTAGGTCTTCTCAGTGACCGTTTATGGATCTGCGTTTTGGTTTTAAAAGACATTTTTGTGAGAATAGTTTTCGTGAAAATTTTACGTATCAATATGCACGAGTTATATTTGAATAATTGCGAAAGCGACATTAGTTGTGTTTTTTTATAAACTTCAGATGTTGGCGTTAGGTAGTCAAAATGAAATAATAGTTTCACAATTTTATTTTGCGATATTTGCAGCTTCTTAATGTTAGTTTTAGCGGCGCTACGGTATATCTCGATCAGGTAGTCAAGGTGAAGTTTCACTAGAGCGTTGTATATCATGTATCGCACTGTGTTTGGGAAGCATCGGACGTAACCCCGAAGAACAGACATGAGAGTAGCCAATTTGGCACAGGTTCTCTCGATGTGCGGTTTCCATGAAAGGCGATTATCAAGAGTTAGTCCTAGGTACTTTTCAGATTTCACTTGAGTCAGAGGTTCATTATCTATTGTTAATGGTTTGAATTCTGGTATCACTTTATTTTTGGCACTTAATATCATATAATTTGTTTTTGATATGTTTAACGTTAATAAATTAGACTTAAACCATTCTGACAAAGAGTTTAAATCATCCTGTGCGTCTTTAGCTATAAGAGCAATATCCTTTCCAAATTAAAACATGCACGTGTCATTAGCATACAATGAAATATCACCCTTTAAGCCTAGTTTACTAATGCTGTTTATATATATAAGGAAAAGCAAGGGTCCTAGTATAGATCCTTGTGGAACGCCGTAAGTAATAATTTCGGGAGGACTTTCAACATTGCCGATTTTAACAGTCTGTTGTCTGTTACTAAGGTATGATTTGAGCATTTTAAGCACGACATCTCTAAAACCTGTCAGATGTAGTTTGTGCAAAAGCAGTTCATGCTTTTGTGAGGTCAATAAAGACCCCTAAAACAATTTGTTTCTGATCAATCTTTAGCTTTATATCTGTTGTTAAATCCATGCATGCAGAAAGAGTATTTGACTTTGGGCGAAACCCGTACTGTTTGTCAAAGAGAAAATCTATGGAGTTGAGATACTGTTCCAATTGATTGTAGATTGCTTTCTCAAATATTTTAGACATGATTGATAATACAGATAATGTAATTATTAGCTTCAGTTCTACAACCCGATTTGAAAATTGGACTGACTTTCGCCCTTTTTGGTGAATCAGGAAAATAACCAATTTCCAAACATTTGTTTAAACATTTAGTAAGTTCGCGTAAAATATATTTCTTTATAATCTTAATAGTTTTACATGACACGCGATCCAGACCACTACACGTATTTGAATTTAAATTGTCTATAATCTTGCCAATCTCATCAGTTGTGACCGGAGTAAATTTAGAGAGCAGATTTTCGGAAATATGATAATAGGATTCGTTACTTTCCCCAAAGTTAGATATGAATGAGGTATTTTGTTGGCCAGAGTGGATCCAATGTTAGCAAAGAAAGAATTAAGGTGCTTACAGATCTCTGCGATGTCAGTAATTGGGCCCGAATCCAAAATGAGTTTATCAGGAGCATTGTTTGTTCATACTTTGCTGTTATTGAGGTTATTTATAAGTTTCCACATTTTGAGTGGCCTATTAACACAGTTTTTAAAAAATTTAAAGTAGAAGTTCGATTTAGTTGTTCGTATGGATTTTTGAACTGCCTTCTTTTGTGTTTCGTATTCTTCCTTCACCGTTTCGTTGTCAGGTGTTCTTATGTGTTTAAATACAAGCTCATTTCTTCTTTCAATTGCTTTTATTATATCCTTGCTTATCCAATCCTTTTTCGCAGGGTTCATTATCTTAGTTTTCGTCGTCTCACTTTTTTTGATTGTATCTAATAACAATGCTTCAAGCTTCTCATATTCACTATTACATTCATTGACTGGCAGTTTTTTTAGTTCTTCTAGTAGTTTGTCGTAGTTAATAGCTTGGTACTCAACTCTTTTGTTTTTCGGTTGTTGAAGTTTGTGAATTTCAAGGTAGATATGCTTATGGTCGGACAGAACTGATTCTACGATCGCGAAGTGAAAGGTGTTGTTTTTTATATTAGAACAGGCATGATCAATGATAGTTCTCGTCGTAGATGTCTCTCGTGTGCAGTAGTCCTTATGTAATTTATTCAGAATGGTAGACCCGTTCTCTTTCAGCATTCGTTTATAGGTAGTGATAGATTGGCTTTTTTCGAGTAGATTATAGTTAAAATCACCACAGACTATGGCCCTCTTCCGCTTTAGGAGTTGCTGCGAGTAGGTTTCTACAAAGTTGGGGTGGCTGGTTCTTCCCGGTTTATAAACTGCGCCTATATCTATCGGCATCCATTCGGCTGGTGTTTCACAATTAAGGCTTCGAAAGGTTGGTAATTCTTTCATAGGGAAATGTATTAATTTTTTCAATAACCTACCAGAACCTTATTGTAAACTTACCGATCAATGAATTTAAAACTGTCATTAAAGAAACCCTTATGACGAAAGGGTATATAAGGGTAAGGGTATTATAAAGTAGATGATTATTTGAAAGATAATAATGTATGGACTTGCATGAATACTACAAACATTGTAAACCTTTTGAAAAGAGGCATTGACAATAGTGACTGAGTTTGTTGCGCAGCTTCTTCTCAGCACTAGCCCGAAATTGTCCCGAAGCTGTGGTAGGGTTTATATTGGGACGTGTAAAAGTGTCCTCAATGGGCCTATTTGTATAAATAAATGACTTTCATGACTACCCTAAAAAGACATTTGAAATTTTGAGATT
Organism: Pyrausta purpuralis; assembly: GCA_963924145.1. Classification (NCBI taxonomy): domain Eukaryota; kingdom Metazoa; phylum Arthropoda; class Insecta; order Lepidoptera; family Crambidae; genus Pyrausta; species Pyrausta purpuralis. The sequence continues at coordinate 7,257,564 of OZ001657.1, read as the reverse complement.
TGAGCGATAAACTTTACAATGATATCCTATATATTAGATAGATATACATATATATCTCGTTGATAATATAATTTTATTTATTTGTTGCAGATAATGAAGCGAACTAGACAGTGGTTTGGTAACCGAAATCAAAAATTAAAAACCAACTTTGAGGAAACCACTTTATCATAAAAGTAAATTGTATGCCTTATCAATAAATGACTCATCTAAACTTCGCCTGAGATGATTAAAAATAATTCAGTTTCAAGTCTCCAAGCAATGTGTACTTTTGTGGCTTTTATTGTGACAGTGATATTTTATGTAGTTGGGGCTGCATACGACGCAAGTGGATCTGAAATAACAGAAAAACCTGTACTACGATGTTACTTAAACAGTGATGAGGGTACTGATGGATCCGATATCGATTGTTCAGTTCCCGAGATAGAAACTAAAAGACCACGAGTAAATATATCCACAACGACTACTACAACTCCGAAACCTATCATTTTACCACATGGACCATTTTACGACTTCTTAGTCAACATTTGTCAAACTCTTCTACAGCACTTCAAGAACGGGAGAATTCCTGCCTTTTTAAATATGCTGGGTAAGAGTCTTGACGGGCTGGGATCAGGCTGGTTAATGAGGATGAAGATCAGAAAGTTTGCGGAACGCCTTAGACGTTACTCAGATGCAGGAGGAGATATCCTTAAAATCAAGGTGCAGGATTTCCTAAACATAATAAGCAGCGGAAAAGCAATGGTCAATGAATTCTTTTACGCAATTAATGCAATCTACCCGTCACGTTACGACATAAGATTGGTTGATTATATTTATGACTTGAAAAACTATGGAATGCGCAAAAACAATCACATCGGAGAAAAGACGCGATGGATATTCGAAAATTTGGTATTCCGCGTATTTTACAAACAAACTAAAGCAACCCAAGCGGACATCAGGTTAAAATTTCTAAACGCCTTCATAGAGTATATGGAAAGCATGGTCAAAAAGTCATAAAATTAGCTTTGATCTGTAACCGTGAAATTAGTTTTTTACGACCAAAGTATATTGTTCCCATCATGTTTTCAGTGTTCAAATGTGTTTGTGCTTATTTAATTTTAGCCTCTGTAAATATATCTCATGGAATAAGAATTGCAATTATTTTCCCTACAGAGTCCAATCATCAGAAAGCATTTAATGAGCATCCAGCGCTTCAACGAGCTGATTTAAGAACAAGAGACATATTTGAGTCATTTTTGAGAAGTTTACTTGATATTCTAGTTGGGGTTTCCGGGAAAAATCTCGTTCGATATTGCAGAGTTTTGCATCGTCATTTAGAAGATTTAGAATTCAAGTACACGAAAGACTTGGCTAAGCAAATGAAATATTTATCTAAGATGTACCGCGAGGATCTTCAGGACCAGATTCAAGAATACAGAGATGAGCTGGACCATAAAACGCCGGCGCAAATTGATTTTTTAGATGCTATGGACTCATTGTTCACGTTACAGGAGAAGATATTGTTTGATGATTATGTTTATGATGTAATGGAGTACGGGGCAGAACGTAAAATAGATATTGACGCTGAAACAAAGAGATTGTTGAGGGTGATAGTTGATTCTGTTTTCAAAGTGAGCTATAAGGATCAAAAGGCGCTGGAAAAAAAACTAAGAAAAGCTGTGAAAGAGTATAAAGAAGACCATTAATGACGACTATACATATCTTTGCTATTATATTGTTTGAAATGTTCATGGTCACTTAAATTAGAATAGTTAGAGGCGAGATTGCAATGTACTTTATTATTTATGAGAACAAAATTCACTCGTCGTTTTCAGGGGGCAACACATCAACAAACACGATGTTCTTGCACTCTTTTTGCTCGATATAATTATTTGCAATAGATAGGCACTTGAAATATTTATCTATGTTGTTTACGTAGTGTGACCGCGTGTAGGGTGCTTGAAAAATTAACACGTAGTATCCATATTCAGGTACAACTCCAATACATTTATTCAACAAAAATAGCACTTCTTCTTCTTCTTCTTCTCAGCCTTCTTCTACCATTCTCTTGGTGTAGGCCTCCTTTCTTTTATGCCAGTCTCTTCTATCTTGAACCACCTGTATCTACATCGCTCCGGCTTCTCTCTTGATGTCGTCACCCAATCGCATTTGGGGTCTTCCCACCGGGCGTTTCTCTACCCATGGTCTCCACTCAACAACCGTCTTACACCAAGAGTCATATTTGCGGGCGACGTGGCCAGCCCATTCCAACTTAAGCTTCGCCACTCGTTGGACAACATCAGTAACTTTACTTTGCTCTCTTAGCCACTTATTCGTCCTGCGGTCTCGCAGTGTTACTTCTACCAGTTTTCTCTCTATCGCTTTTTGGGCCACTCGCAGTTTTTTTGGGGTCTTTAGTAAAAACCCAAGTTTCAGCACCATACGTGAGCACTGGCAAGACACATGCGTCAAATATGCGAGCCTTTTGTTCCGTGGTGATGTTCCTCCTAAGAGCAAAGTTGATCTTGGGTTACGCGGCCCATACTAGACGTGTGTGTCTACTGATTTCGTTGACCTGTTTTTTTTTTGCCCATCTTAATCTCCTTACCAAGATAAATATTCTTCTCCCCTCTTTTAATAGTGGTTTGGTTTACTGTGATGTTTTTAGTCGTGTCAGTGCAATTAGTCATGATCTTGGTTTTGCCTAAATTCATTTCCAAACCCACTTGTAGTGAAGCATCACTTAAATCTTGGATCATGGTCTGAAGATCGGTAGGACTATCAGTGAGCAGAACGATATCATCCGCGAACCGCAAATTATTCAATCTTTCACCTTCTATCTCTAGACCAAGGTTTTCCCATCGAAGGTTTTTGAATACATCCTCCAGGACGAGGGTGAATAATTTTGGTGAGAGGGTATCACCCTGTCTTACTCCTTTCTCAATATGTATTGCCCTGGTTTCTGGCGGAATATTGACTTTCATCGTAGATGTTTTGGTTAAGTAGTCAATGAGTCTCTAGTATCTATAGTCTACACGAGGATTCTGCAGTGATTGAATAATAGCCCAAGTTTCGACACTGTCAAATGCTTACTTGTAGTCGATGAAAGCGAACCACAGAGGCATGTTATACTCTGTGTTTTTTTCGATGACAATTCGCAGCGTCAGAATGTGGTCCATGGTTCTTCTTCTAAACCCGTCTTGCTCTTTGGGTTGATGGAAATCTAGTTTACTTGTAAGCCGAACAGTAAGGATTTTGATTAAGAGTTTGTATAGCTGGGACAGCAAACTGATTGGACGATAGTTGTTAAGATCAGCCTTATTACCCTTTTTGTACAGCAAGATCACACTAACGCATTGCCATTCTTTAGGTATTTTTCCTTCCTCGAGGCATTTATTGAAAAGTGGATCCGCTGGGGACTCGGGGCCATTGTTTTTGCTGTACGTGCATATTTTTAAAAGGGTTTAGGCTCATACGGACCACCCATTTGCCCAAGGTGTCTTGGCGGTGCAGTTTTTTTGAGGGTATTTAGTCCTCAAGGTTACTGTGACCCAAGAATGGACGGGTTAATTAACCGCCGCCCGACACTCGGCGTTAAAAAGGTTTTACGGCAGGAAAGATCATCATTCCACCAACCCTCCTCTTTTCGCATCCGGGCTTGGGACCGGCCAAGGCAGAGTTTTCACATCCGGGCTTGGGACCGGCCAAGGCAGAGTTTTCGCATCCGGGCTTGGGACCGGCCAAGGCAGAGTTTGAAATAAAATAGTACTAAGAACGAGCTTTTTCTGCCACGGCATGCGCTGCGGCAGAAAAAAAAGTGCAACTATCGGAGTTAGTAAATCTAGTCCATGTCTGTATTGCTTTGAAAATGGCTTATTAAGGATGTTGTATTGTAAATAAACATGTAAGGCTGTATAATACGAAACGATCACTGAAGTGAACTACAAAATATAATGCAGTATCAAACCGATTTTAGGGTTCCGTAGCCGAATTGCAAAAATGGAACCCTTATAGTTTCGTCAAGTCTGTCTGTCTGTCTGTCTGTCTGCCTGTCCGTCCGTATGTCACAGCCATTTTATTCTGTAACTATATGCATCACACTGTTGAAATTTGGTAGGAGTATGTATCCTATTAACCGCTTTACGATTCTCATACAAAAAATAAAAAATATGACATTTAAGGGGGGGCTCCCATACATGAAACTAAAACCAAAATATTTTTTTAGTCAAACTTATACGTGTGGTGTCTATAAATAGGTCTTTTAAAATGGCACCGACGTTTCTAAAACCGTTTTCTTTTAAAGTCTAACGTTTCATAGCTAGACGCTTCCAAAGTTGTAAAATGGGCGTCCCCATCTAACTTCTAAACTAAGAGAGTGTAAATTTTGAAAAAAATATATAATGTAGATCTTATCAAACATTTTCAACGAAAACTGGTTCGGACGGAATCGAACGAGAATTTTTTGAGATATAACACATTTTCAACAACCGCAAATATAACTTTGTACTTCATACAAACACTATGAAAAACAAAGTTATATTTGCTGTCAACAAAATATTGTGGATTTTACTAAGTGTAAGTACAAATTCAGTTAAAGTTGGCGCGGAACCCTCAGAGCGCGAGTCCGACTCGCACTTGGCCGGTTTTTTCATAATTTCATACGGGTTTTTGGTGTTTTTGTATCTGACAATTTTAAAGCAGTTTGCTTGATAATTAAATGATTAATAAGGTATTACTAAAGTTGAAAGCGCCATATTATGGAAATAAATAATAAAAAACATTTGTTACACAGATTTCAATTATAATTCACATTTAAACATGATTCAACGTGAGTTCTATGAAAATGTTTGTGATTGCCAGCTTTTGGTCAAATTTATAAATTAAAAGATACATAAGATCATAAAACGTAATCTAGACCACTTACTAGGTACGTATAGAGACGCTTTGCCAAGCAAAAAGTGAGCGCAATTTGATGACAAGATTTTGACGTGAACTGTCAACGGACTGATGAATTCCTTGAAATTTGAATATTGAATATTAAACTGCAGAAGTGACACAGGTTTATGTGCCTATTTTAGCTGACTGTATTGAATGGATTGTATTTTATTAAAAATAATGTATAATAGTTCTAACATGGATAAGAATTAATTTAAAAACGCTAAAGAAATAAAGTTCGATCAAAAAACGCTAAAAGCGAGGGGTGTTATTATTGCCACGTGTTGTTCTCTGCGGTAGCTCCTAAACGGATGAACTGATTTTCACATATATTTTTTGTGTCGTAGATAATTTTATCCTAAGTGTGGAACCCTGTTCTTCATTTTTAAAAATAAGATTTATTTTTAATTTAATGTACCTACTAAATGAATAAATTTGTTATTTTAGCGAGGAATTCTTAAATACAATGTCACTATCAGATGCTGTTAATTATTACGTAACAACTTAAGACAGAAAGTCGCTTAAGTAGAGACTGAATAAATTAATTACCGACTTGGTATTACATGGGTCTCACAACTTTTTACCGTAGAACAACTGAGTTGCGAGACTTGGTTTTTTTGACAAGTATTGTTTTTGATGGGATCTCATTTCTTTTTGTATTTTGTAGACAGTTCTACTTTTTTCCTTTTCGGTACCTTCTACTTATTGTATATATGTATATCTACCAGCAACGAATTTTCTTAAAGCCCTCTCTCTGACTTATGAACTTTTCGCCTCGCGCTAGCACCACGACAGCTCGCTCGGCGACATTCACCTTTCCGCGCGCCCCGCCACTGTCCCCGCCCGGCCCGCGCCCTCGCGCTAGCACCGGGCAGCGCGTAGTAAGTAACGGCCCGCGCTCACTCGCTAGCATTGCAGCGCGTGGTATAATAATTAATTTACAACCTTACGCACTTGTAATAAGTACGAATACGCACGTAGGTACGTTTTTTGCATTAAATAATTTAATTTACACGTGTTTTTATGACGGGAATACCCATTTTTTGCTCGATTTGGCAGGGGCACTACAATGCGCCTATATTTATATGGAACTAGCTTAAACCCGCGGCTTTGCACGCAATAATAATAACTGCCGTAGAACATCGTTACGAATAAAGCCAATATTGAAAAATTTAACTGAAGACTTGGCTGTATGGGCTTAATTTTCTTTGCGGTCTTTTCTAGATTTTTGATTTTTATTCATTTTCCTTGATTCATACACCAAACACTACTTATATTCCATATTTGAAGCTTCTAGGTCTGCTAGAAGTGCCTTAGCATTTTGATGATCGGTGAGTCAGTGAGTGACAAAATTAAGAAATTAGACCTGTTATAATTCTTAAAATACTGGTTCAAATTGAATGAAATTTGAAATATACCGTGTCTTTACAATGCTGCATGGTTCCTGAAAATTTCAGTCTTCTAGTTTTATCCACAACGAAGTTATAGGGGGTCGAAAATGGTCTGAATTGCTTCGAGAAAAGGATGGTACGGCCGTGACGCTTTTTTGCTCGACTTGGTGGGGGCACTGCCGTGCCCCCAGATGTCAAGCAAGATTTTTTGCAATATTCGTCTGGAAAAGGTAAACGGATTTTAAGTATATTTCTGTCTGTACCTGTTGACTGGTACAAACTATGTTGTTATAATATTGGTAGGCATATAATAACCGTTTTTTGTTGATCAAATTTTTTCTTAGATATATTAAACAAAATTGCTAAACACGAAAAATAGTCCTAAGTACTAATACTAGTACTAATATACGACTCATAGGCAGATAACTAAACACCAGCAACGTGTCATATCTGTTCGATTACTCTTTGTTACCTTTGACAGCTCAGTGTTGTAGTTGTAATGGCTATTGTCATGTTTGGAAGAAATTGGGAAAAAATATTGATGTGATGTCTTTTTGTTTTTCTTGTGTTTCTCTAATGCTTAAAAATATTTTAAAATATCACGCTGTTTAAATTTCTTTGCTATAGCAGCTTAAGATTGACTGTCCTTAGAAACATGACAATAATCTACATCAAACAGGAGAAATCAAAAATATTAAAGAGCAACACTTCATACTTCTGTCATTATAGAAAATGTGACAAAATTTGTTCTGAACAGCGGCGTGTAGAAAACATATAAGTCTATGATAAAAACATTCTAAACCTTAAGAAGTCTTTGTGTTAGGGTCCCGTTTTTATCCTTTGAGTACGAAACCCTTATAAAGTTAAACGCATAAAAATGGTATTAGTATTACATACGTTATACATAGACCTACTCGGATCATTTAATTCCCTCTTGCAACATCATGTTTGGCCACGTTTTCCTAACCACAGACAATATTTTCTAAATGACATCTCTCACTTCTCAGTCAGTTTTAGGTATATAAAACTAATGACGAAAAGACGAAAGACAAGTGAGAGGTAGGGGCGACTATCGACCCCTCTATAGACCTCAAGGTAACCTTACTCTTGGTAATGCCTACATAGAAAATACGCAGTGAAAAGTCATAAAATTATTTTTTAATCTGTAACCGTGAAATTATGTTTTTACGACCGAAATATGTTATTACCATGATGAGTACCGTGTTCAAATGGCTTTGTGTATATTTAATTTTAGCCACGGTGAATATATCAAATGGGATACGATTCACAAATCTAGTAGTTTCCAAACACAAGTTAGCATTTGGTGAGCAGTTAGCGCTCCAAAGAGTCGATATAAAAATAAAAGCCGTATTTGAATCTTTTTTGAGAAAACTTTTGGACGTTCTGGTTGGGTTTCCCGGGAAGAATCTTGTGCGATATTGCAGAGTTTTGCATCGCCATCTGAATGATTTCGAATATAAGTACACGAAAGCTTTAGCAACGCATATGAGATATTTGTCTAGAATGTACCGTGACGATGCTAAAAAACAGATTTTTAAATACAGAAATGACATAGACCATCCGACGGCGAATCAAATTGAATTTTTTGAGACTATGAACTCATTGTTTAATCTCCAGGAGAGCATAATGTTTGACGATTACGTATTTGATGTAAGGGATTACGGAAAAGAAGTTAAAACAAATATTGATCCCGAAACTAAGAAACTCTTAAAAGTGATCGTTGATTCTGTTTTGAAACTGGACAAAAATGAGCGAAGGGCTCTGGAGCGAAAACTGAAAAAGGCTGTTAAAGAATATAAAAATAAAGAATAATAAACATTAGTTTCATATATTGCTTGTTTTTGTTTTATCGACTCTGCTTCGAAGGACAACGATGAAATTTGTTAGATAGTTAATAATTACAACAATCTCTTATAAAAATCTACAAAATGTATATTAAATAGAGTCCTCGTGAAAAAAAATATATCGTAACTATAGCTTTTACAAGAGATTGTTGCAATCCGTAAGTTACAAACTGCAGTTTAAATTATCTGAATTTGTTACACCTTAATACATTTTTGATGTACATACTTTTATATTTATTTCTAGACATTATTGCAACAAAAAATAACTTGAAAAAAACAAAAACCGACTTCAAAACCAAAATACACTAAACTTAAATAAACTTTAAAGGAAAGGACTCCATTCGAGGCAAAAAAAATCTTTTTGGAGTCGGTGCCCTGACAGATGATGCTTGAAAGGGCCATGATGATGGCACCGACTCCAAAAAGAAATTGTTTGCCTATAATGGAGTCCTTTCCTTTAACAAGTCATCATCATCACTAATCCACGCGGTGTCCAGCGACGGCGACTCCTTGCTATCAAATATTAAGTGGTATTATTTAGATGGAAAGCTCTGAGGTGGCTAGCAAACCCGAACTTCGTTTTGAAGATTTGGTTACATGGAACACAGAAGAGTTGTCCAGCTGCATTAAGAGAATATGTGTAGGAAGGCTTGGGCTGTGTCTTCCGTATTTGACGTTTTTCAAGGTGCTCTAGACTGACTTCCTCAAAAGACTTTCTTTAACAAGTAAAGAATTTATTTTAGACTTTTTAGTGCTTTTTTACTTTTTTTAAAGTAAGATTACAGAGGGGTTGCACCTTTTGACTCTTTTCTTTAATAAGCTCCAAATTACCTATCATAAGTTCTATCATTAAAAATACTGAACTCTTAAGCGTTTAGGAGTTCCGCCATCAGCTTAGCTCTACACTAAGAGAAAAGTAACACTGCCATTTAAAAAGTGGTGGTCAGTTACTACAAAATCAACAAGATAACGTATATTTTATACGGTAGGATTGTCGTATGTTTATCATTCGTTCTCTTGTCAGTTTAGTTTTCATTGTGCTTGACAATTGTCGATAAATCATATGGATAATCATTTTTTTTTAATTTTGACTTTTTTTACTTTAAAAATGAAATGATAAATCTGTATAATGTTTCACTCGAGAGTAGATTAAGGTAATCTTAAAAACACAACAGTTTGCTTTAAAATTCTATACTTATATTATGACAATACATCTTTATAATATTATTTCAGATTTCCTGTAGATCCATAAACGAATAAAGTGGGTAGAAGTCGTCCAATGGATCCCCACAAATATGTGGTATCCATTTTATGCCGAGCGTGATTGAATGCCAACGCAAAATATCTACTGCTTAATTATCCCATAAGAGGATTTTAATGGTGCAAGGCTATTTTGTGTACTTACGGGCTGTTTCAAAATGTCTTAGGAAGTTCTAGTTAGTGTTACTTGCTATACCGTTTATATAAAACGACGTTCTATGTTTCAATTGTTCATTTGATGGTTTATGCATTACATTGCATAACGTTATTTATTGTTTTGGTGACTAAAATTAAATATAATTTTCAAAAGATTCGTTCATTAATGCGTTTAACACATATCGATAAAAATATCGAAACTCTCATGCACTAAATGTCAATGATTGACACGACAAGCTTGTACTATTTTTTATGAAGGCAATAAACGTTTTTCTATTCTATTCTATTCTATTCTAAAAGCTCCCCCCGCCCCGCAGAAATTAGTTGATGATGTTTTCATACATCCGCTCTTGCGTTTTATATCCAGTGGTTAATTCATCTAAGAGTAGTAGTAGCAGCCGCGCTTCTGCATCGATGCTAACGCACGACTGCATCCATTCTAAAAGTCTCAGCGTGTAAGGGGCCATACACATAGTATACTTATATCATCGATATTTTGCCAGATATGAAGATTTTATTGAAGTGGTAAAATTTTAAAAATATGCACATAACAAACTAGGTGGTGAGATGTCATTTTCAATGTAATGTTTTACGCATAATCCTTAGATGAATTAACCACTGGATATGAAACGCAAGTATGAAAACAAGCATCATCAATTTCTGCGGAGCGGGGGGAGCTTATCGTGTCAATTATGAAAGTGACGATATTTTTTTATCGAAATGTGTGGACAAATGAATGAACGAATCTTTGGTAAAATGATATTTATTTTTAATTATCAAAACAATAAATTACATTATGGGCATGTAATGCACAAACAATGATATTGTATTTAGAAGTAGATGACGCCTCGCAATTTAAAAGAGTAGGTACACAAATATGGCACCGTCTGATTAATGGATGTCAATGGATTGACATCTATCACATCAGACATCAGTTTCAGAACAGAGTCTCAATAGAGTAGCTTTCTTTATATATTTTTTAAGGTATGTAAGTACATTACAATAGACTCGTTGACCTAATTTTAAAATTGAGTTCACCATTTTTTCTCGGTAGTATATTAATCAACAAAAACATTTTTTTTTAAACTATTTAACATTTAAAATATTGAATAATTATCTAATAAATGCAATTTAGATGTATCACGTGAAACGCCATGGCGCCAATATCAGAAGTGGAATTGTGTAAAGCAATCGTATTCATTTGACAGTTCAAAACATACGGTATGATCTGTCATACGCTTTGTTCATTGTCGTTTGACAGATCATACCGTACGTTTTGAACTGTCAAATGAATACGATTGCTTTACACAATTCCACCTCAGAGTCACGTTCACTGCTAGGCATTCACGATCACGTGACCACATGTATATTATTTACAAGTTAAATTAATTAAAATATTTACAGTCCTTTTTTTCATAAATAAAGAAATATTTATTAATACATCATAGTCATTTGGCTTCATGTAAACAAGATGATTCCTTCAAATAACAAGCTAATATTGAGCGTACATATTTTTTTCAACAATCGTGAGGATCATCCCTCACAGATGTGTTTATCAACAGTCTTTTGTTATACTTTTGTTAACGCGAGTGCCGGTGACCTTTTAATCCGTGAGCGTCTACGTTGCTACTTTAAAAAAACTTGAAGGTGTTATTTATAGTTATATAACAGACATATAACATACATTTCCATAGACATATTTATTAGGGTCGTGCGGGCGCGATTCGAACCCGCGACTGCTTATCTTTGTAGTCCGAAACGTAAACCACCGCACTGTGACGGTCGTTAAATTATAATTAAAAATATAGTACCAAACGATTCCATGTATAGGACTGTCTTAGAATATCGACCATGTTAGTCCGTGGGTTGGCTAAGAAACAAAACTCACAAATTTTATTGAAAATACTTCAATTATGGATGTAGGCATCATTAAATACAATTTACTTAACGAAAATATGATATTCGGACTGTTTTTTTATTTAGTTAGGTTTTTCTGCAGTTTTAAAGGCGCACTGAGGCATTAAGACACTGACGCCATCAAAAAAAGACTAAGAGCCGATTGTTCAATCTTTAGATAAAATGTCTAATAACTATCCAGCAAATAGATTTATATGTCTGTTTATCCAACAGATAATTCGATTGCAATTTTTCAATATGTTTTTATTTCTGCAATAGTTATCTGAGTGAATATTTGATCTCTATCAGCACGAACTTCAAACTGATGAAACAAAAATATTGCAAACTTATAGGTAAGAGTGAGACAGAATTTTGTAATCATTGCCTGACAAAGAAGGGTCAGTGTCACTTCACTTTTTAGGTTATGTCATGCTTGATGTTTGTTTTTTGGTGCAAATCGTCTATTTGTTTACTTTCTGAATTATTTGTAGTAAAAGAACCTAATAAAAAAGGAGAGCGTGCGGCAAATTTCTAAACTGCGGAAGTGAAATAACGCGTAAAATAATAGAAAATAAAAGGCTGACGCGGGTACCAACAAAGAAAAAGATGACACTTGGAAGAGAACTGAACACGCTTTTAACTCTTAAGGCATTATATCCTCGGTCCTTCTTGGTACTTGTATAAAGGCCTGCCTTAAAAACGCTATAGCAACTGTGACTTTTTTTATGATACGGCATATAGTGAAGCTATGAATGCCGCCAAAATCACCAACAGAGGTGTAGAAACTCCCAGTGGCATAAAACCGTAAGAGAAGAAACGTAATTAATAACTGTATCATGGTTGAGATGCACTGGTTTCTAAATCAAATAAAAACGTGTATTTAAACCTGAAAATGTTTTTTTTCCTATCACTGGCAGATGTAATAGGTAATATCCTCAAAAGCGAAACCTTTGTGTTTTAAGCTTGATTTGTATTTAATAAGGGATAGTTAACATTTTAAGGACTCCTTCAAATCTAAATCTACGATGAATTTTTTTTGAAGTGACCACCATTGAGGGTCTCGGTTTGACGATTCTTACATTTCTTGCAAATGCATTACTTGGATTGACATATTTTCTTATTAAGGCCTCTTCTTCTATTACCAAGTCATCAACAGGATCGAAAATATCTAAGATTATTTCCTTAGTTGTAATATAACAATTTTAAAATAATCTCAAACCAAAACAATGCCAATGTCAAACTACCTATCAGTCGAAGGCGGCTATCTGATGCTTGAAGCAACAGATAGATTTATGCCCTAGATAGTAGAGTTATTAGATAGATAAGTCTTATCTTACTATTGACAAATTCAAAATCTTGCTATAGAATAAAAGCTATCTGTCTGTTTATCTGGTGATTGAACAATCGGCCCTTAGTCAAAATTATGACCCCAATTTGAAGTGAGGTGTTGTTTAGCTGAGCCATCTTTTAGCCTCTCACCGGTGATCTAGTTCTTAATACAATATCATTTGTGCACAAACCATCAACTGAATAATTGAAAATAAAACGTCATTTTATATGAACGGTCTAACTAGAACTTCCTAAGACATATCGAAACTGTCCGTAACTACGCAACGCATAACCAGCATTAAAATCCTCCTAAAGGATAATTAACCAGTAGATTTTTTGCGATGGCATTATATCACGCTTGATGGAAAATGGATACCACACATTCGGTGATGTTTTGTGAGAATCCATTTTGCCTCTCTTCGGATGGCTTGTACCCACTTTATGTTCTCTTGGAAAACACATATCACTATTTTCAACAAAAAAAAAGAGCATGACATGCAGTCCACTGCTCTGTTTCACAATGTCCTATTAAGTATTGGATAACGGTATCTTCTGTCAAATACTTCATACAAAATGCGTGCCAAATTTGAATTACGATTACTCGTCAAAAGTGCCCGATTTTGATGGGCCAAGCAGGCCCTTAAAACACAAAAAAACTACACTGTACTGTTAAGCCACTCTGTAAATCAAATCCACAGACGATCGTTACGCTAGAGTGTATCGACGCCCTAAACTTAATTGGTGTAGCCATGTGCGGGGCTGGTACTTTCTTGTGATAAAATTAATCAAATTGAGAGTGTTTGATAGACGCTCAGACTCTTAACTTGTTGGATTAAAATTTGATACTGGATACAGCTTGGAAATTGGATTTGGACGCGTCCAGCGCTTTTCTTATCTTGTGAACTTGGTGACTGAAACTATTGTGCACTCTTCTTGTGTCTGTTTTAGTTTACGACAGCGTTATAAGACCACGAGAACTTTTTATGTGCTATTAACTTGTTTTGATAATGTAGTAACATATTGATGAGATCATAAATACAATAGAATCTCAAGAACTATAGCAATTTGATACGAATCAATAAACAAAGCTTCAAACTTAATAGTTTTTATCGACGTAGAAAAAAATAGGTAATCAATTCAATGTGTTGAATCGTTGGAATTTTATAATATTTGAGTGGGTTAATCTAGTAAGGGTTCTTAACACGTATGCAAAATTTCCTAAGTAAATTTTTGTATATTTTTATGTTTGTCCGCAGATTACGCGAAAACGAGAAGTCATAGCAAAATGATTCTTTTTTAGTTCAATTATTCTATCTTAGGGTACAGTGTAAGTTTCATGGAAATTGGCCTCGTAGTTTTTTAGATATGGGTAATACCTCGACAGTTTGCAATGACAAATGTAAGACGATAATAGGTCTACTGAGGAAGTAAATTGTATTCATACGAACTCATTATAGGCTGAGACCAAAGTTTTACTCCCTGGCATATGCTAGCGCGACTATAAAATACAAAGTCAGCCTCAAAATTGACTTTCCTTAAAAACATGTTTTACAGCCTTTATTTCTGCCGTTGAACTAAAAAGCGTTGCAGATAATGGAGCCATTATCTTTCAAAAGATAAAAGTTACGTACGGATAAAAAAATATTTTTTGTCTTGCCGCTATAATTACATTAAATTTTTACATTAAATTAAGCCACATTTACCCATTTTTTTCGACAACGTTTCTTACTGAGTTTTTTTATACAAGTTTAACGTCCTTGGCTCTACGCCATACAGACTATTCTTTAGTGTTCTTTTCATTTTATATCACTTATAACTAAAACTAACACTAAACTATCATATCTTAACCTAACTCATTAAAATGCGAGGTGGTTCACATTTCAATGCTCAACAAGGAAGCTTAGCGCAGGAACAGCGATCCGGGTAAGACGGCGCTATCTGATCACTTCACTTAATTCCCCACTTTAATTGCATTGTTTTCTTCAAAAGCACAATTTATCATGACGATTCCACCGCACAATCACAATAACTGACTCGAAAAAACAATAACTAAAATGAAGATCATAAGGTCCGTCCTTCCCTTTTCGTTTCCCGCGCAAAACTCCTTACCAATGATATTGTATTTAGAAGTAGATGACGCCTTGCGAACTAAAAGAGTACACAAATATGGCACCGTCTGATTAATGGATGTCAATGGATTGACTTCTATCACATCAGACATCAGTTTCGGAACAGAGTCTTAATAGAGTAGCTTTCTTCATATATTTTTAAAGTATGTAGGTACATTACAATAGACTCGTTGGCCTAATTTTAAAATTGAGTTCACACTTTAGCTCGGTAGTATATTAATCAACAAAATTATTTTACTTTCAAACGATTTAACATTTAAAATATTAAATAATTATTATCTAATAAATGCAATTGAAATGTGTCACGTGAATGCTTGAAACGCCATGGCGCCAATATAACTGCTAGGCATTCACGATCACGTGACCACATGTATATTTTTTAGAAATTAAATTTATTAAAATATTTACAGTCCTTATTTAAATAAATAAAGAAATATTTATTAATACACCATAGTCATCTGACATCATGTAAATAGGATGATACTTTCAAACCTAAGAAAATGTGGGAAATCGTCAACACCCTCTCAGTACATAAAATTAAAAAAAGCTCTGCTTCTCCAAAGATAATGTCTTCTTCCGGACTAGTAACAGACGGTAATGAGGTATGTAATATGCTTAATAACTTTTTCTCATCTATTGACGCTGATCTAGCAAGTAAAATTCCACGTAAATATCACACGGATACAAGGAATATCTTAATGTACGGAAATAATTACTCTCATGACATAACCTTGAATGAATTTAAACCTTGTAGCATCGATAAAGTAAATAAAATCATAAATAACCTTAATAGTAATACGACTACTGGATTGGATGGTATTTCAACCAAAATGTGTTAAAGATTTAATAAGCAATAAATTAGTTTTATCGATAAACGAGATTTTTAGATTATGAGTTTTCCCGACTCACTTAAGATTGCTAAAGTAAGTCCAATACATAAATCTAGATCTAAAAATGACCCAAATAACTTTAGACCAATATCTGTGTTGCCGGTAATGTCAATAATATTTGAAAGGCTTCTATATAATCGACTTAATGAATACCTAACAGAAAAACAATTTCTAATTGACGAACAATATGGATTCCGCGCCAAATCGAGCACACTTACCGCTGCCATGGACCTAATAACTAAATAAAAACTAAACTCAATTATCTTTGGGTATTTTTATTAATATAAGAAAGGCTTTTGACATGGTGAGCCATCAAAAGCTCATATTAAAACTAAACTACATAGGTATCAGTGGCGCAGCTTTAAATATATTTAAATCATACCTGAGCGATAGACGACAAGTGTAGAAATTGACAACTTCACGAGCTCTTCCCAGAATATTTCATTTGGAATTCCGCAAGGGTCCATATTAGGCCCATTATTATTCTTAATTTACGTAAATAATATTAACAAAATAGGACTTACTGGACAGCTTTCACTGTACGCCGACGACACGTGTATGTTTTACTTTGGTGATTCAATCCACAAAATTATAAGTGATGCCCAGAATTATTTAAACTTACTCAATGAATGGTTACTGCGTAATTTGCTTACAATTAATATTTCAAAAACATCTTTCATGATTTTGGCTGCCAAAAATAAATTAATTCCCGACTTTGCCCCTCTAAAAATTAACAATGACTTAATTGAAAGATCGCATTTAGAAAAGAACTTAGGCTTACATATTGATGATAAATTAACGTGGCAACCACACATTGAACATATCAAGTCTAAGCTAACATCCGTTCTTGGAGCACTTTGCAAGATAGCAAATTATATCCCAAAAAATGTAGGACCTATTATTTATAACACCCTCGTGAAATCGCACCTTGAGTACCTAATTGAAATTTGGGGGTCAGCCGCAGCTACTCATGTGAAATCATTACAGAGGATGCAAAACAAAATAATAAAAGTCCTACATCGCTATCCATTTCATACACCGAACGAACAGTTATACAGAGTGCATCGGGCAGAGTGTAGGTAAATTAAACTAAAGGTCAAATGAGAAGTCTAGATAACAGAAGAAAAATAATCATTGAATAAATTTAAGCGTGTATGAAATTATCTCACCGGGAACCATTCCGCGAAACGACTGAAAATCATGGGCACACACATACTGTGGCCCGCACCACGCGACCGTGATCGTTTGATTAACTCAGTTTCTCCTTTGTACTTTTTCCGGACTTAGGACCGGCAAAGAATCTTAAACTCGAAACTTATGTTCATATCAAAATCTGTCATTTTAAATAATCTTCGAAACAAAAGAAAAGAGGAAATTTACAAATAAACTCTTAACTCGATTAAGATGCTCTGGTGTAGTTAAAAAACTGAATCAACTTATTTACAACCATTGAATTAATTACCTAGGTATCTACTTAGTTTATAACCTGTAGTTAGGTATAAAAACTTACGTTTTTCAAGCAGTAAGTGTTTGTAATGACGTCCAATTTGCACTAAACACAATGTCACAAGATTTTGTAAAAACAGTTCACTGCTTTTTACTTCTTCACGTTTTTAACGTCTTAATTATCACGGTCATTGACCTTACCGTCTCTGTCAGAATACTGAATGAATGAGAATCAACTTAACTACAATGATTGAGTTGCTTACGTTTGCGCGTAAAATGCGTCGTTCCGAAAGCACATAGCGATTTGGGTAACGTTCTCTCCAGGAACGTATGGTAGCAGCCAAGCTACCGCCACTTTCAAGATAAATTAAAACTAAGTCACTCAGTTCAATGTTTGTTAAATCACCCATGATGCACCCACGAAAAGTTTTGTATTACGACCGTAAAACTCTATTGCGCGTTTTCACCTACGTATGTGAACAGTATCGTGTCTCATCAACGGGCTCGGGGAGATCAATAGGCAGCGCGGGCGCTTTGAGTCGCCGACAAACGGAGCCGCGGCGCGTCGGCAACCCACGTGCGCTATGACTACAATGCAACGAAAATGTGGATAATTTCATGAAAAAAAAGTACAGTTTTTTTTTATTGATTTATGATCAGAATCGTTTACTGAGTTCTCTCCTTAATTTACCTACAGGCCGCCTGATACACCCGTATAAAAAAAATAACATAAGTCAATTATACCATTACAATACTTGCCTCTTAGTTTATAAAATTGTAAACAATGCCTTAAAATTTCATATAAAACTAGAAAAAGTAATCACACTCGTAGCCTTCGGAATAAAAAAGAACTAAATATAGGGACTCCTAGGACTGGTTATGGAAGGAAGACTATTTTATTTGAAGGAGCAAAGCTTTATAACAATCTACCATCTGACATAAGAAATTGTAAGTCTTTGAATTCCTTTAAAAAGAAGCTTAAGCATCATATTGAAGTGGGTACTGGACGCCAGTAAATTTAGTATTTATTTATTTTTAAATCTTATTTTATCTCATTTTAAATGAAACTTGTATTTCTTATGAGAATAAAGATCTTTAAACCTAAATAACACGTTAATAGTGAGCGTATTTTTACATACATATTTTTTTCTACAATCGTGAGGATCATCCCTCACAGATGTGTTTGTCAACAGTCTTTTGTAATGCTTTTGTTAACGCGAGTGCCGGTGACCTTTTGATCCGTGAGCGTCTACACTGTTACTTTTTAAAAAAAATGAAGGTGTAATGTATAGTTACATAACAGACATATTAACATACATTTCCATAGACATACAGGGTGTCCTAAAAGTCGACGTCAAGCCGAAATCGCATGATAGGTAAGGTCATAACAGTTATCACAAAAATATATAAAAAAATATATGTCTTGTGTTTTTAAAATTATAGCAAAAAAAAATTTTTTTTACTTATTTCATCCTGAATAGTGCTTCCAAAAATTTGTACGCTTAAAATCTGAGCCAACTGCTCCAGCTTGAAAGAAGATGCAAATTGATGTTTTGCAGAACCGTTTCTCGTTTGAACTAGTCATTAGAATTTGAAATTTGAGGTCTTAAGAAACGCTTTGAGTTCACTAGAATCACTTTTAGTAAAGTCAAACATATTTTTTTTAAATATTTTTCTGATAACTGTTATGACCTATCATGCGATTTCGGCTTGACGTCGACTTTTGGGACACCCTGTATTTGTTAGGGTCGTGTCGTGCGGGCGGGATCCGAACCTTATCTTTGTAGTCTAGAACGTAAACCACCACACTATGACGGTCGTTAAATTATTATCAAAAAATATAGTACCAGACTACTCCATGTATGGCACTGTCTTAGAATATCGAGCACGTTAGTCCGTGGGTTGGCTAAGAAACAAAACTCACTAATTTTATTGAAAATACTTCAATCATGAATGATAGGCATCATTAAATATAATTTACTTAACGAAAATATGATATTCGGACTGTTTTTCTTATTTAGTTAGGTGTTTCTGCAGTTTTAAAGGCGCACTGAGGCATTGAGACACTGACGCCATCAAAAACAGAAGTCAAAATTATGACCCCGATTTGAAGTGAGGTGTTATTTAGCTGAGCCATCTTTTAGCCTCTCACCGGTGATCTAGTTCTTAATACAATATCATTGCTCCTTACTGAGCTTTATCACCGTACTGACAAGACGTCACCTGTAAGTGACGAACCCCAAATTATTTTTCATTTAATTGAGCTCGTTCTAGAAAAAAATACAAATAATTTAAGGTTTTATGTGGCGGTTTACTGGCACTTCTGATTATTTCTTGCTACGCGGACGACGCCCTGTCGAGAGAGGAGGCGGTAGGTAGGTATATCAGCGCTAACACTATTACTATTACTATCAATGCCCTTATAGAACTAACCATTGCTGTACGAATTTTGGCGGGTTTGCGCATGTGCTGGCTTGACTTATTAATAAATAGACAGGGCAACATTGTGTAATGATTTTTTAAAAATTAACCCATATCAAAACGTGGTTTAATTGATTCTACTCGTTATACCAATCAAACTATTTTCAGGTTTTGTGGTAACTTACTTGCCAACAACCCCACACACAGCCACGCTAAAAATCCATCATATCTCGCAATATATCATTCATTCGTTATCATGATGGTCTCTTTCGATAAAGCGTCAGAAAATGCATTGAAAAGGTGTCGTTTGTATAATCTGTATGTTTTATACGTTCCCCTTTTTTTAAACCCTTCGTATCTCGCTTAATCACTTAATATTTATCTTATAGATATGAATATGACTTAATCGAATTAGCGTAGAAAATTAAATTTAAAATAATACTTTAATACTAGTTTAATAAATGTGCATGCGTTATACAACACATCATAAGCTTTTTCAACAAAACTTTGCATACCTATCTTACAAAATATCGATCCCATAAGTAGGGTATGGACATCTTCGCATTCGATAAAGCACAAAATAATACATAAAATATAATACCACACTTGCCCATATGATTTGAATTTTTTGCACTATTTTCAATGGGGCCCATGCCGATATCCCCTGGGAGGCGGAAAGAGGAAAGACGCCTTAAAATTATTTATGAAATTTTGATTCCATTTTCTTTGACGTTTTGCTTTCTTTAGCTTCCTGGTTTATTAGAAATTATAAGACTTCATTGATATCTCGAGTCAGAAACATCTTTTGCAATATGCCACACGCAGGCGTCATATGGACTCGCTGACAGCAACCAGACCCGTTACAATGATTGAAGAAGGTCATTCGCAGCGATCTGTGGGTTTGCTATTGGAATTTTCTCGAAGAGCTATTCAAAATCTATGGAATCGTTTTTAAGAGACCGGCAGTGTTAGAAGAAGACCTGGTTCGGGCAGAGTTCGCATTACAACAGCTCAAGAGTATCGTTACATTCGATTAGGTGCGCGCCGAGATCGCACAACGACGGCCCGCAATCTGCAAAATCGTTTACGGCTCACAACGGGTACCTACTCGTGTCATGTTGGCTTCTAGAATTCTGCACAAAATTTGAAATAATAAACAATGACCAATACGGCTTTCAAAAAAAAAAAAAACACCACTCTCGCCACTTTTACACTAATGGATACAATACTTACAAATCTAAATAATAACTGTCTTACAACGGGGTTATTTTTTGACCTGTCTAAGGCGTTCGATTTTGTATCTCACAATATACTAATAAACAAACTAGAAAGCCTTGGAATAAGAGGTGTTGTACTCCAATGGATAGAATCGTATTTAACCAATAGAAAGCAGTATGTTACAATTAACAGACTCGTCAAAAATGAAATACTTACGTACTCGTCTGAGCACCATGTTATTCAAAAAGGGGTTCCTCAAGGAAGCATACTGGGGCCGATATTATTATTACTTTACATCAATAATATAACCGACGTAACTAATCATAAAACTATTCTATACGCCGATGACATTTCCATTATTGTGATTACTAAAAAAACTGTAAACTCAATACATAATCACAAAATGGAAATTAATAACTTAGTTGATAAAGTAATAGAATGGCTAGAACATAATAATTTGACAATTAATCTACAAAAATCTTTCTTTATTCAATTTAATAGATCGAAACATGACAAATACAATTTTAAATTAAATATAGAGAAAATTCAGAAGGTACAGCACATAAAGTTCTTCGGTGTTACAATTGACGAGGATTTAAATTGGAAACTGCATATAAATAATACATGTAATATAATTAATAGATTTGCGTATGCTCTTTATCAAGTACAAAAAGTAACAAACAAACAAACGGCCATAATGTCTTATCGTGCCTACGTGGAAATTGCGATACGATTTGTTGATGTGGGGCAACAGTACAGACTGGAAAAGAACATTCATAGCACAAAAAAAGTGCATCAGAGCGATCTGTGGAATCAAGCCAGACGTGTCTTGCAAACCATTTTACAAAAGTATTGGTCTATTGCCACTACCATCACTTTATATTTTGGAAATTGGCAATTTTGTAAAAAACAATCTGAAATTATTTAGGAAAGTTAGCGACTGCATAAATTCTAGACAGCGTAGGAATCAACATAAACTTGTTTTAAGTGTCAATCCAAAATCTCGCAAATACAAAAACAGTTGTTTGGCCATGTGTGTAAAAATCTTCTATAAGATTCCAAATGAATTTAAACAACTTAGCAGTAATCAATACAAAAAGAAATTGTATGAATGGCTCAGTATTAATAGTTGTTATAGTGTTATGGAATTTTTTGAACACAGACATTTACATTTTATAGAATTGAGTTGACATTTGTAATTCATTGACATCCTACTGCCATTTTTATTTCATCTTTATATTGATTTTATTAATATTAATGTATAACTCACAATAATTAATTTATTGTTAAATGAATGTTACAAATGAATTTAATTTGCATGTCATAATTTATTGGCTGAATATGAGATTCTTTGTGAAAAATTTAACATCTTTGTATACCATGTTTAATGCAAATAAATATTTCTTTCTTTCTTTCTTTCAGTGACCAAACAATTCGTAATCGATTGCATGAAGACCAGCAGGCATCATGTAAGCGAGTTGTCCGTGTTCCACTGACCAGAAATCATCGTGCAAATCGTTTAAGATTTTCCCGTCAACATTTGGACTGGGACATAAACCAATGGGGCATGGTGCTCTTTACAGACGAATGCAAAGATATTTTTTTTAACGACGATCGGCGTATTATAGTATGGAGAAGACGCGGCGAGAAATTTTCAGAAGCCTTCCATGAAGTCGATCGTTTTGGCGGTCCAAATGTAATGATTTGGGGCGGGATAAGCTTACACGGCAAAACTGAGCTCGCTATTTTAAATGAGGGTACTGTTACTGCTCAGCGGTATATTGAGGAAGTTGTCAGACCACATGTGATCCCATTTGCCCAGCGAGCGGGTCTTGGATTCATCTTGATGCAAGACAATGCATGACACACGGCCCAAGCTACTCTGTTTGTACTGGAAGCCTCTCAAATTCAAGTCTTGCCGTGGCCGGCGAACAGTCCGGACTTAAATCCAATAGAGCACATGTGGGATCAGTTGAAACGAAAAGTTAGAGACGGTGATCGGGAAATCCAGTATCCAACCAACAACCAATAGCAACTCATCAACGCTGTTAAAAGGGCCTGGGAAGAGATTCCAAAGGAAAATGTCAGGCATTTGATTGAGAGCATGCACTCCAAAGTTCAAGAGTGCGTAGCGAAACGAGGAGGGCTACTAAAAGATGAGCATGGAGTATTTTCTTTTGTTTTCAGCAACTTTACATTGTTTTTATTTTTAACCTTAAATGTGTTTTTTCTTTCAAAAGCAAATAAACTTTTTATTCATTTGTAACCGCGAGTGGGGTGCTTGAATAATAAACACGTAGTATAAATCTTCAGGTTCTTCTCCAATATATTTATTCCAACAAAAAAGCACAAAGATAAGGCACAAAGTCAGAGAAAGTACAAATAGAGGCCATATTCTGGCATGCAGCTCGCTATTATACAAATCAAAACCCTGAACAAAGGTAGGAAAACAGTGGAGACGACATCCATTTCCATAAATTAACATTTACTATAATATTTATTTGTAGGGATAAACAATCTGCTCATCGGCTTTTCTTTCTGACGCTGTAATTCCAGAACGCACGAACCGATTTCCACGGTTTTGCATTCGTTGGAAAGGTCTCAGGCTCCGTGAGGTTTATAGCAAAGAAAGTTCAAATATAAAACAAACAAAAAAAAAACTTCTTCTTTTAATCACCAAACGAAATGTTAGTGTCCGTTACTCTAGCAGGAAAGTGTCTCGTAGAGCACATTGAAGTATGCCGTTGGATAGTGCTAAGTATGCTTAAATAGTGCGCCAAATAGAAAATTTGTGGGGGCCACAGTTTTCACATAAAACAGAAAATACGTTTTCTGCTGGAGAAACGCTGCTCCAGCAGGAACTTTTTTAAATAATGACTCTAGAGCAGAACAGAGTATATTGTTAGATAGATCTTATTACACATAATTTGTGCGACTAAAAATTTAATCTGTAAGACTCACCGTTTTTAAGATATTCCATTTCCTGCTAGAGAAGCGTTTCTCCATATCCTATATCACGGGAACCGTTTAATGTGCGACCGTACAAAAACTCACACTAAAAGGTTTTAATTTGTGACACTTTATCCATTATTTGTGTGTAACTATATCTTTCTGGTTTTTGAGAAATAAGCATGTATTTGGAAATGTAAAAATCGATAGAACTATTTAAATAAGCAACCAATGAATACAGTTTGAAGAACACATTTATTATTTTAAACCACCTCAAAGAGTATGAAGAGCAGCCGTTTATTAGTTTCCTAATAATTCTACTTTGACTCCAAACTCACAGTGCATAATTTTGTCATGTGAATTCAATAATTAGAACCAACTGTATGTGTACAAGTATATACCAACGTTTAGTGCGCTTAACAAAGAACGTGTCTTGAAATATTTACATTGAAATAAGTCAAATTTTAGCAGATATAAGCAATAAAGCTAATCAATTTTACGTTATTGATTATTCGACCAAATTAGAATGGTCACAAAAAAGCGGCCTCTATATACAAATTGACGACCTCCTTCATTTTGTTTACAATCTGGTTGACATATACTTGGCCTTGTATAATTAGATGCAAAATTTTATGTTCCAATTCTATGGTTCAAAGATTAGGACCCTTTATAAAACTTTAGTGATTTTGTAAAAAAATAAATTAACTTGTATTTTTACTTGATTGATTTCTGATCAAACTTTAAAGCTTAGATATTATTAACAAATAAGGCTATGATCGAATATGATTATCCGCCATAAGGGTTCCGTTTTTAACTATTCAGCTACGGAATCCTAAAAAGGATTTTGACATGTTTATTTATATTAATAGAATATAAAAAATGATAAATTACATCATAATGTGTATCATCATATCATATCATAATATATACTTATAAAACAGCATATCCCTGGATAAAGTGCAATTTCGAAAGGTTTTACCAACTCTTCGTTTTCATCCTGAATAAAAGACTAACTAATAAGTATGACATCAGTTTCAAATAACAACAAACGTGAAGCTTAGCACCACTATATAAATGTTGACCGGCTATAGCAATGCTTAAGATATCTGTAATTCTATATTTCGCCCATAGGGCCTAGTGACTCATTAGACGTTGCAGCGTTGGTTTTAAGCTAGTCAGCTTTAAGGTTCATAATCCGCGCGCATCGTGTACTTAAATTAAAATATTAAACGTAGTGTTTCAGTGCTTCCAGTACCAATGTAAAGTAACAGAGATAATAACAAAATACACAGAAAATAAAAAAAATGTGTGCGTGTACTAGTGTACACACGTAAGAAATGAAACTTCTTTATGGCCTTATTTTTCGAAAAATTATCTACATGCAACTTTCCAGAAATTGGTTAAATAAAGTTAAATTAGATAAAGTTTAAACAAAAGGATTTTATTATCATAGGCATGAATACAAATAATACAATTATTTCACTTTACCTTTTTGCTACTAAGATTATTACAGCATTTCATTGATTGTAATAGAATTATTACTATCATTGTCATCGTTATTATATATTTTTGTAATTAATGGCTTATGGTAACTGAAATATGAAATATATGGTTGACATTCCACGAAATTTAGTGACCGAGTAAAAACTCCATCAATTGTTGTTGTGCCAGATCTTGTTGTTGACGTTTGAGGACTGTTTTTCATGGATAAATTCAATTTATCTTTCAGAAATTCAACTAGCTTCAAAGATTTTTCCGATGCAAAATTGACATTAAAATCTCCACTTAAAATCATCGGTATTTCATCATTATTGTTACCGAGTAAAGAGGCACCTCCACTTGTGTACGGCAACAATGAATGGTGAAGAAAATTAATAATATCGTCCAACTTCTGATTAGGAGATATTTACAGTGCAACAAAGTTTCATCCCATTTTCCATTTGGCATTGAGCCATACATAAATCACCAACTGCTGATGCTAGTGACCCATGAAAGTCAGGAGAAATAAAAAGATGGCGCGTAATGGAAAAATGTGACGCGTAACCGAAAAATGTGACGGTATTTTTTTTTCCAACGCCGATAAAGAAGTTTCACTTCAATAAAAACTTTATTGCTTTTTATTCAATTTACAATTATTATACCTTTCAAATAGGTAAAAACAATGAATTTTAAAAAAACATCCTTATTTGTATCAAAAAGAAAGGAAAGTCGTACCTATTCAATGTTTACCTCTTATACCTCCACGAATTTGAGCAGGTACATACGTACCTGACTGTACGTAAGAGGGCCTTATATTATATGGCTTTTTAAAGGAGGCCGTCGATTTATATATAGAGGCCGCTTTTTTGTGACCGTTCTAATTTGGCCGGATAATCAACAACGTAAAATCAATTAGCTTTATTGCTTATATCTGCTAAAATTTGCCTTATTTCAACGTAAATATTTCAAGACACGTTCTTTGTTAAGCGCACTAAACGTTGGTATATACTTGTACACATACAGTTGGTTCTAATTATTGAATTCACTGATTGAAGAGACACAATTGAAGTTTGGAGTCAAAGTGGAATTATTAGGAAACTAATAAACGGCTGCTCTTCATACTCTTTGAGGTGGTTTAAAATAATAAATGTGTTCTTCAAACTGTATTCATTGGTTGCTTATTTAAATAGTTCTATCGATTTTTACATTTCCAAATACATGCTTATTTCTCAAAAACCAGAAAGATATAGTTACACACAAATAATGGATAAAGTGTCACAAATTAAAACCTTTTAGTGTGAGTTTTTTTACGGTCGCACATTAAACGGTTCCCGTGATATAGGATATGGAGAAACGCTTCTCTATCAGGAAATGGAATATCTTAAAAACGGTGAGTCTAACAGATTAAATTTTAAGTCGCACAAATTATGTGTAATAAGATCTATCTAACAATATACTCTGTTCTGCTCTAGAGTCATTATTTAAAAAAGTTCCTGCTGAAGCAGCGTTTCTCCAGCGGAAAACGTATTTTCTGTTTTATGTGAAAACTGTGGCCCCCACAAATTTTCTATTTGGCGCACTATTTAAGCATACTTAGCACTATACAACGGCATACTTCAATGTGCTCTATGAGACACTTTCCTGCTAGAGTAACGGACACAAATGTTACATATTAATATTATAAAGCTGAAGAGTTTGTTTGTTTGTTTGAACGCGCTTATCTCAGAAACTACTGGCCCGATTTGAAAAAATATTTTTACGTTGGATAGTCCATTTATCGAGGAAGGCTTTAGGCTATATAACATAAAGATACGACTCATAAGACCACAGCAGCAATGAAAAATGTTGCGAAAACGGGAGAAAGATATTCCTTTTGAGAGCTTCCGCTGCGTACGCTGCGAAAACCGCTTAAGTTACACAAAAATCATGTATGACAGGATTGTTCAGCATTAAGAGTTCTATAATAAAGTCCGCAACAGCATATGTCTATCTTTTATGGTTGACTTACTACAACCTTTTTTATGTCATTAAATTGTTAAAAAAATAATGCATTATTTTTAGAGGTGTATTATACACACAGGTATTTATTCTTATCAAAATAAATAGATTTATCATCACGAGCATTTCATTTAGAACAAAGTTGCCCATTATATAATTTAAATTCAATAAATATCTTAGGAGCTATCACAGTTTTAACATAACTCCGCACCAAAATAATGTTCGCAGCTTAAGTACGACGTGCGCTTGCGCTAATCTATACTAATATTATAAAGCTGAAGAGTTTGTTTGTTTATTTGTTTGTTTGTTTGAACGCGCTAATCTCAAAAACTACTGGCCTGATTTGAAAAAATATTTTTACGTTGGATAGTCCATTTATCGAGGAAGGCTTTAGGCTATATAACATAAAGATACAACTCATAAGACCACAGCAGAAATGAAAAATGTTGCGAAAACGGGACAAAGATATTCCTTTTGAGAGCTTCCGCTGCATACGCTGCGGAAACCGCTTAAGTTACACAAAAATCATGTATGACATGATTGTTAAGCATTAAAAGTTCTATAATAAAGTCCGCGACAGCGAATGTCTATCTTTTATGGTTGACTTACTACAACCTTTTTTATGTTAATAAATTTGTAAAAAAATAATGCATTATTTTTAGAGGTGTATTATATGTAGGATAAATATAAATAAAACGCAATATTGTGGAAAATGAGCACTATGTTTATTCAAAGATTTTTATTAATTTTAAGCAGTCTAAGCTACCAATAGAAAGGCGCTTTATCAATCTATTTATTAAACAATAATTATATTTTATTATTATCTACGCACATGCAGTAAATAATACATCATAAATTCATTATAGTGACAACATAATATCAGAGTAACATAGTAATATTCAGTTTACCTGAAGAGCTCTGTCCGAGGCGGCGGCCGGTCGACAACTGACTGCCCAGCGCACTGCACTCGCTTATAAAGCGTGGCGTAAACAACTTGCGAGGCGAGGTGGGAGCGCAGAGTGGGGAGGAAGTGCGTAGTATTATTTGTCTTATGCTTTAATTTTGATAGTAAGTTATTTTTAAAATAATAATTCGACATTTTTATTTACAATACTATTATTTTAATATTAAAAATCAATTAATCTCCCACACGGCCATTCTGACGAGCAGCCGTCTCAGACAAGCTCGCGAACTACATTTAAACAATAATTATAAAAAAATAACTAAGACTTAGTTCATGAACAGTTTTCACAAACAAGCAAAATCAACTTGGTTTTATTTAGTCGCTTAAGGACAATGGCCTCGGTAAAAAGTCGAATCATACGACACAGCCTTTAAATATTGCCTCGGTAAAAAGCCACCATGTGGCACGGCAATTGTGAAGGGCCTCGGTAAAAATAAAGCCCAATAAGGCACGGCCAAATTAAAAAATTGTACACTTGTTATTCTGCATACACCCAGACATCTGGCCAGGACTAAGGGAGTATACAGAACAATCAGTGTAAGCTAGTATATACATACAACTATAAATAAAATGTACAACTGTTTTAAAATCAACTTATTTATATTTATTAACTAGTTATTTATTGATTCATATAATTCGCAGCCCATATCGGGTGACACTAATCTTAAATTGTCATGTGAAACGTATAAATCATGGCCAGTATCATGAACTTTCACAGTATATCTTTCATTATCATGAACTTCAGTAATGACGCATGGACCTTTGAATTTACTGTCGAGTTTGTTAATTGATCTAGGATTATGTTTAACCAGAACTGAATCTCCAACTTTAAAAGGAACAATTTTAGCTTTATTTTGATCAAAACTTTTCTTTTGTTCAATGGCACGTTTATCAATATTTTGTTTCGCTATAGCTCGACAGGCATCTAAGTCCAAACGTTCTACATCATTTATGAGAGTAGAAATGGCTGGAGGTGATCGATTGCAACCGATAAGGAGCTGGAATGGAGTATGGCTCGTAGTTTTATTAAATGTGCAATTGATTGCTAGTTGGACTTCCCCAACTGCATCCTTCCAGCCCCTTCCCGAGGTGTTTTCAATGATCGTGAAACAGTTAGTCAAAACTTTCATTAGTCTTTCAACCTGACCGTTTGCGCGACTGACACCACTTGCTATAAAATGAAGCTCAATAGACCATTTTTCACAAAAGCTACGTAATTCTCGGCCAGTGTATGATGCTGCCTGATCGCAAATTATTCTTTTAGGAGTGCCAAAAGTGTATATTAAATCTTTCAAGCAATTGACTGTAGCAGCTGCTGTAAGATTATTGACGGGCTTTATATAACAGTATTTTGAGAACGCATCGATGAATACTACAGCGTATTGTTTTTTCAGCTTGTTACCGCTTAATTTACCCGTGGTATCCATGTGGACTGTGTGAAAAGGTACTGGGGCTTTATCAATGGGATGTAATGATATCTGACGAGGGCCTGATTGGCTTTTATTTACTTTGCAAATGAGGCAATTTTCGACATACTTTCGGACATTTTTTGTGACGTTTGGAAACCAAAATTGCTCGCGAATTTTTTCTAGGGTTTTTTCCCAACCTAAATGTTTAAGAGAGTCGTGATATGTTTGAATGATATTCCACCTATAGCTTTTGGGAACAAATAAACCTTTTTTCGTTCTATTATCTTTGGTAGAATAAACTCGATACAGCAAACCATTTTGAACTTCGTAACTGGAAGATATACTTTTGTCAATAGTGCCATCTTGAATCGATTTTACTATTGATTTAGTTTCGGGGTCCTTGTCCTGCTCAACCTCTAGCCAATCGCGATAATTATTAACATTATTTATATTAAGACCTACAGGGTTTCTACTCAAAAAATCTACGTGGGGTATACGCTCGCCTCTACGGTACTCAATTTCAAAATCGAACAACTGCAGGAATGCCCACCAACGATGGACACGGGGAAGCAATTCTTTTTTATTTCGTGATGCTTTTAG
Source organism: Pyrausta purpuralis (assembly GCA_963924145.1). NCBI lineage: Eukaryota > Metazoa > Arthropoda > Insecta > Lepidoptera > Crambidae > Pyrausta > Pyrausta purpuralis. The sequence continues at coordinate 7,227,250 of OZ001657.1, read as the reverse complement.
AGAGTTACAATCCGTTACGAGTTTGAAACTCCTGCCAAATAGGTAATGTCTGAAATGTTTGATAGCTTTTACAACTGCTAGAGTCTCAAGCTCGTACGAATGGTACCTCTTTTCAGTTTCAGTGGTGCGTGCACTGAAGTACTCGACTACTTTAAATTGAGTGTCGTGTTTTTGGAGGAGAACTGCACCAAACCCAGTGGAACTGGCATCAGTGTGCAACTCTATAGGTTTTGAAGGGTCAAACAATGCTAGCGTCGGTTCAGAGGAAAGATATTGAATAATTTTTTGTCTAGCATCATCGTGTTTGGAAGTCCAATCAAATTTAGCGTCGGCCTTAGTTAAATTATATAATGGGTTCATGATTTGAGAGAAGTTTGGGATGTATTTTCTAAAATAACCCGCTAATCCACAAAACTGACGCACTTGTTTTACATTTGTTGGTACTGGAGAATTAATGAGAGCCTGAATTTTACCTTGACTTGGCTTGACCGAGCCATTTGAGATAACACGACCTAAGTATTCTATTTCAGTCTTGAGAAATTTGCATTTTTTAAGATTCAAAGAAAAACCAGCTTCCTTGAGACATGTAAAAACTTTATTTAAGTTATCTAGCCCTTGTTCAATACTGTTAGAGAAAATGATGACGTCATCAACATATATAAGGACAAACAGATCAACATATTGTTTTAGTGCCGCATTAATAGCTCGTTGGAAAACCGATGGAGCATTACACAATCCAAATGGCATGCGCAAAAATTCAAACTGCCCATCTGGTGTGACGAAAGCAGTCTTCTCAATAGAATCTTTTGCTATGGGGATTTGATGGAATCCTGCAGCCATGTCTAAGACAGTAAAGTATTTTGCGTTCACAAGTTTACCTATGTGATCGTCGATCAACGGGAGAGGGTAATGATCCCTGACAGTGTTGCTATTTAGTTCCCTATAATCTACACAAAGGCGATCACTGCCGTCCTTTTTACGAACTAATAGCATGGGACTGGAAAAAGGGGAATTACTATCACGGATGATTTCATTATCTTTCAGGTCTTGAATAATATTTTTAACGCTTTCACGTTCAATAGGAGCAAGACGGTAAGGACGCCTTTGAACAGTCTTATCTGGATTCTTTAGTCGAATAGATAACTCGCCAGTATTAACTTTGGTGACAGAATTACCAGATGTAAAAAGATCTTTATTGATGTTTAATAAATCTAACAATTTGTCTTTTGCTTCGAAATTGACGTCAGTATCGACGTGGGTGGTAAAATCAATTTTCTCAACAAAATTAATATTGTAACTAGTTCGGGAAATTTCTGTTTTAGTTTTGGAAAATACAACTTGAATGTCAGGGATATCAAAAAGGTTTTCACCAAGTAAAATATCATACTGAATGTAGTGGTCTGGTACTAGTACAAATTCGAGTTCTAAATTTAATCCATCTATACAGATCAAAGTTGTTTTAGTTTGAGTCGAACAAAATGAATTTTCCCCAACTCCTCGCAATAGAGTAGTTTTGTAAGAGATCTGACCACTTATAGATTTTCCAATGCCTTCTCGCATTAAGGAACACTCAGCGCCACTATCGATAAGACACACAAAGTCGCGATTGTCGATCTTACCAATCATAGAACGGTTATTCCCTACTATTAAGGAGTTAACTGTTTTTGTTGGAGCAGGTTTATTATTTTTTCGCTTAAAACAGTTTTCGAATTTATGTCCTGGCCTATTACAAAAACTACATACAGGCAGTGTTCGAGTTTGAGACTCTTTTGACTTTTGAGGTAGAGTGCTTAGAGGTTGAGCAGTTGTGGAACTACTAGGTATGGGGCTATTGGTGCTATTATTACTAACAACCGTTCTACAGTCCCTTTGCAGATGACCCAGCTTAAAACATTTTTGACAACGCCTCAGCTTATAATCAGTTGAATAGTATTTAGCTTTCTTTGAAGGAACGTTATGATCACGATCAGCATCATACACTGGATGTTTGCGCTTATAAGAATTTAGACTTTGTATTAATTGAGGTAAGTTTTTAGGTGTCAATCGCAGTAAATCAGATCGAATACGAAAGTCTGACATACCTGATATCACAGCTTCTACTAGATGCATCTCGGTCACCTCGACGCCGACAGCTTTTTTCGCCAGCTCCCACTTGCGGGTCGCGTATTCTGCCAGGTTGCTCGCTTTGTCGCTGGTGTACTCCATAAATGCAGTTAAGTCATCATAGTATCTCGTCTCATCTGCGAATGTTTGAATAAGATTATTTTTTAGTTCTGTCCAGTTTGTAACTACAGAGTAATTACGCCGCGCCCAGTCAGCAGCTCGTCCCTTAAGGTTTTTTCTCGATAAGTTTAATGTTTCACGTTCACTCAGTTGGTATTCAAATTGTAACTCTTCTACCTGACGGCACCAGACTTTTATTGTGTCGGTACGGTCATCGGGATCAAACGTTGGAAGGTAAATGTGTTCTAGATTTCGTGATTTTGGTACGGTTTGCAGTACTTGTGGCACAGGGAAAGGATTAGTAGTTTGAAATATTGTAGACATCATTTCCTTCATCATGGTTTTCATCAAATCAAATGGAACGAAATTACCTCCACCCGTACTTAGTCCAATAGGGTTTGACGTTGAGGGTTCGTCCTGGCTGATACTTATACCAGGTGCGGCATTTGCGTTGACACATGGCTGCTGGTGCGACAACTGCTGACGCGTTGACTGCTGGCTGATGATCGGAGAAGCAGGCTCGTGGCATGGGAGTCCAGGATTAGGTGGCCCAGGGACCTCATTGGCTGGACCAGGTTGGTGCTCTCGATGCGACATGGTGGTGTTGTGTTCCTGAAACTCATAACCGAGTGGTTAAGTAAAGCAGAACAAAGCTCCTATCCCACTTCTGATGTAGGATAAATATAAATAAAACGCAATATTGTGGAAAATGAGCACTATGTTTATTCAAAGATTTTTATTAATTTTAAGCAGTCTAAGCTACCAATAGAAAGGCGCTTTATCAATCTATTTATTAAACAATAATTATATTTTATTATTATCTACGCACATGCAGTAAATAATACATCATAAATTCATTATAGTGACAACATAATATCAGAGTAACATAGTAATATTCAGTTTACCTGAAGAGCTCTGTCCGAGGCGGCGGCCGGTCGACAACTGACTGCCCAGCGCACTGCACTCGCTTATAAAGCGTGGCGTAAACAACTTGCGAGGCGAGGTGGGAGCGCAGAGTGGGGAGGAAGTGCGTAGTATTATTTGTCTTATGCTTTAATTTTGATAGTAAGTTATTTTTAAAATAATAATTCGACATTTTTATTTACAATACTATTATTTTAATATTAAAAATCAATTAATCTCCCACATATACACACAGGTATTTATTCTTATTAAAATAAATACATTCATCATCACGAGCATTTCATTTAGAACCAAGTGCCCTTTATATTATTTCATTTCAATAAATATCTTAGGAGCTATCACAGTTTTAACATAACTCCGCACCAAAATAATGTTCGCAGCTTAAGTACAACGTGCGCTTGCGCTAATATAATATAAAGCTGAAGAGTTTGTTTGTTTGAACGCGCTTATCTCAGTAACTGCTGGGCCGATTTGAAAAAATATTTCTGTGTTTGATAGCTTATTTATCGAGAAAGGCTTTAGGGTATAAAACATCACGCTGCGACAGGAGGGGAGGGAGCAAACTCAAACCGCGCGGACGAAGTCGCGGGGGACCGCTAGTGTTACATAAAACGAAGCCATCTGGAGGCGAAACGGAGTTCGCGGGGTTTGCTAGTTAAATATAATATGAATTCATTAATTGTTTAGTCATTCATCGTACTGAATGTAGTAAGCCTTTTAGATTATTATTTTAATAGTTACAATATTAAAAATAAATCTAACCTCCACCAACCAATCAGAGTCAACTGCCTTTTGGCAGCAAAATGAACATTTCTTATACGGCAAACATAAAAATCTAATTAGTGACCCAATAATCTTTAAATAATCAATTTACAATTAATAAAATATTATTATATAATAAGATAATCTAAAGATCAATCCAAAATATACTTATATCATAGCCGAGTTACATTTAATATGGTGGTCACTTCCGGCATTTCCAAAACAAGCGTTAAATAGGTTTGACACCTAGATAGGTGTATAAATTATGATGTATTGAACATAATATGACGAAGAGAATGTGTAATTTAATGAATCAGTGGGGTTACATAAGTCACACACAGTGAGTATGTGGTTTAGTGCATAAGTCTACTATTACAGAACTAAGTAAATATGTGGGGCAGACTAGGATCGGGAATCATCGTGTAACACACGGCCATCCTGCATCCACCGTGTCCCACGGTGCGCTGTTGGTGTGCTGAAAATGAGTAGGCGCAGAATCAACAAGTACACTGGAAACTTACAAGAAGTTTGTTTTGATTGACACGGTAATATTCTGTTTCTTTGCATTACAAAGAATATTTTTAGTTAGGAAATTTCAGCATGTGTAATAAATTCTAAAGGGGTATTAGCCGATACCAGTAACACAGACATTACGTAAGTCACACAGACACAACTTGACGTAGATCACTCTGACAATAATTTATGTTCGTCACACAGCAATGCTTTACGTAGTTCACACAGGCAATACTTTATGTTGCTCACACAGCATTGCTCTACGTAGTTCACACAGACACTGCTTCTCACACAGACAATTTACGTAGCTCACACAGCATTGCTCTACGTAGTTGGTTGTGCGTGGTCTATTTTAATATATTTTACTAGCGACATCTGCCATCCAAGGCACGCACTACGGGCACTGCTTTATCATCTGATACTAGTGTCCCTTAAAATACATAGAGGGCGAAAAATCGTCATAATTTTGAAATAAGTACATTCCTAAAAAACAAATTCTTCAGTCTTGAGTAATTGTCACCCTTCAAAAAAGCTCTTCAAATTTTTCGCCATATAAAATTACATGATCAGTGATATAAAAATACGTGTACAACTAATTTGCTGCATCAGATTTCATTATTACACCTTACCAATCAATTCACCGCGCGGTGCATTGCTGCTTCTCTTCACCGGAGTTTTGGTAAGTGCCCACCTTAGTGTGTTTTAATTTGTCGTATGGTGGAATATATTACTGTGGACCGTCGCACCTGTACAGCCGCCGCTAAGGAAGTACTCCGATTTCTCCCATCTACACCCTCGAGAATTAATTTTCTCCTCCTCCTGAAGGTGTGGTGTTTACACGCCACACCATTCTTTTTGGTCCTTTAAAGCCTGATTCATATCAGTATTTTTCACCTGTGTAATTTTACGTATTTTTTTGCCCTCCCGATCAGAAGGTCTAAACAGCAAAACGTCCTATATCGCGAAACGCCTAATGAGCAGTAAGCCTAATTCGGAAAAGGTCCACGCAGTATGCTGCTAACGTCCAATTCTCAATGGTCCGTATAGCAGAACGTCTATTTCGCAAATCGACTATTTCAAAAGGTGTACACTCATGACAGAATATAAAATCATTTGTTAAATACTTAAGTTTTTTTTATAAATTTGTTATAAAGCTCTAGTTTTCTTAGAAATATAAGGAGGCCATGAAGCAAACAGACCCCAAAATTTATGCACCTAATAACCTCTTGATATGACCAATGTTTACCAAAAAATCAATAAAGCTCCCTCTTGTACCTGGCATTTAGAATTATATCGATATTTCTGCGCTTATTTCCTTCAAATAACATATTCTTCAATTTGGGACCTTGCCATAAGGCTCCTTTTTTAGAGCTTTAAGGAATAGTAGCAGGGTTGGCTTCGAATTAATATTCGTGTTGAGCCGCCTGTGCCATCCTTCTAGTGCATTCATACTCAACCTGGGGCCCACGGTCCTTTTTGTGCCGCCCTCCAGCCTACCCCAAGACCCCCTGTAAGACTCGCTAGGAATCTTGGCATGAAAGGGAATAAGGTCAGAATCGCATTTAATGGCCATCATATATGATTCAAACTGTTGATTGACAAGGCTAAAAAGCCTTTGTAGATTTCTTGTCTCTTGTCATAATGTACAAGTTATATCATCCCAGCTAAATGTCAATATAAGAAAATATCCTTCAGGTAAATAAAAAAATATAAATATCATCATGACTGAGATAAGAGATAATTAATATTTTTTGAAAAATGAAGTCTAATTGAGAATCGCCTCCTTTTTTGAAGTCGGTTAAACGTTACGTGAATAGACCAAGCAGTCTATAATGTGTCGATTAAGCTCCAGATGTAACAAATGAAACAAGTTATGATATTAAAATTATGCTGCTGAGTATCCAGACATATTGCGATTATGACGATTCGCGAAGTAGACGTTCTGCTATACGGACCATCTGAGAGTTGGACGTTATTCTATTTGAAAAAAGTGGGTATAGTGAAACACGTATCTCGTTTAGCTCCCGAATTTTTAATTGCAAATAACAGTTTTCAACACAAATAAATAATCACGTAATATTACAAGTGCACAACAGTGACCTACCTGAGTGAACACTACAAAAACCAGGACACTACGCGCTGTAATTTCGAACACTGTAAACGCGTGCCGTTGTAACCGACATTTGCCACTATGCCAGACACCAACCGTTTCTGCTGCAGTGGATGCAAGCAGGTCATTCAGCACCGGCGATACCTGACGTGCAGCCTGTGTCATCAGCACTACGATCTGGAGTGCGCAGGAGTGTCGGAACAGCGTTTTTTTAATACTCTCACCGGGGAACACAGAGCTACTTGGAAGTGTATGGAGTGCAAGTGCAAGCAGCCAAAATCCGACAACACTGACACTCCGGTGAGGGCTTCGGAGGACGGGGTGACTGTGCGGCGGGGCGGGCTAAAGCCGGTGGATATGGACATGTCCATTCTTGATGACACAGCACCGCAAAACATGTCGGTGGAGTTCTTCGATTTTCAGTCGTTTGTCGTTGAGCTCCGCCAATTCCGCGAGGAAATGAGGTCCGAGATGAAGGCGACCCGTGCCCGGATCGACGCCCTGCGCGATGACATGCGCGAGTTGTCAGGTAGAGTCGTCCGTTGTGAGGGGCGCCTCGGTGCCGTCGAGGAGCGCATGCGCGCCCTCGAGACAGCCGCCGACTGCACCAACGGAGCCGTCGTAGCGCGTATCGATGCCCTCGAACAAAGAGTGGACACCGCGGACCGGCGCAGGGCAGAGGCCGGCGCCGACGTCGTCGCAGGGCTGGAGTGGACGATCGCCGGGCTGAAGCTCGATCTCAACGACCGTGACCAGGAGGCGCTGCTAGCGGACCTCGAGATCGGCCAGCTCCCGGAGCAGAAGGGCGAGAGCGTCGTGCACGCCGTGCTGGTGCTGGCCGGGCGCCTGGGCGTGCCGCTGGAGGAGCGCGACGTGATGTTCGCGGAGCGCGTGGGCGCGCCCCCGGCGGAGGCTGGCGGGGCGCGCGCGCGCCGCGTCGTGGTGCACCTAGCGCGCCGCCACCTGTGCGACGAGCTGCTGCGCGCCGCGCGCGTGCGCCGGGGCCTGGTGGCCGAGGGCGGCGGCCGGGTGTTCGTCAACGAGCGCCTGACGCGCTCCAACCGCCAGCTGTTCCACCAGGTGCGCGAGCAGTGCCGCAAACAGCAGTGGAGGTACTCCTGGACGAAGCGGGGTCGCATCTACGCTCGAAAGAGTGACGGCACGCAGGTATACCAGCTTCGGACGCCGGCGGACATCGACAGAGTGTTTGCCGACTCGTCTGCATGACTCGATTTCTGTGACAGGAAAAAAAACATTATTAAACAAAAATTAATGCAACTTTGTATTTCACTTAATTTAACTTACATGAATAAGATTTTAGTAATTATCTACCTATCCAATCTGCTGTTTGCGAGTCATATTCATGATTTCGAGTATCATGTATGTGGTTGGTTGGTTGCCATTTGGTCCGTTCTGTGTCGCTACGTGAACCCCGATTCTCTGAAAGTAGAAAATGCACTGGTATACTTAGAACAAGTTCAGTTTTCGTTTGTTTTGTTTTTGTTTTGTTTATTTTACTTTGATTTATATAGTAATCTTTATGCATTTCTAATTAAAATCAAGTATAATATCGAAATCAATTACTTTATAAATTTTATTATTGTCTACCATTTGAGTTTATGTATATGCTTACCAACATCACAGGACTCGGGCTAAAGAATCTGTTAGTAGGTCTGTTTAATGCAGGGTCTCTGGGTACAAAGCAGGAGGAGTTTGTGGTGGCAGTGGAGAAGACTGAGCCAGATCTGCTAGCAATAAATGAGACTTGGATGGAGACCGAGGAGGACTGTCGAGCCCCTAAGCTAGCAGGCTACCAGCTAAGGCACATACCGAGACCGAGTTGTGTGCCTAAGGATCGTGGGGGAGGTGTAGGTTACTACATCCGCAAAGGTATGAACGTCAAAATGTGCCGGCACCCCGACGACGAGCCATCAGTGCAGCAGATGTGGTTGTCCTTGCACCTTCAGAACCAGGTCATCATTGTGTGCACGGCTTTTAAGCCACCATGGCAGTGTGTGGGTACGTTTCTTGATGCCATCATCGAATCGGTGATGTTTTTTTCAAGGGCAGATGGAATCATTCTGGTGGGCGATTTCAATATTAACTTGATGGATAGGGGGTAGCGCTAAGTATAAGGCCTTTGTTTAATTTACTGAAACTCTGAACCTGACCCAGCTGATTGATAAACCCACACATTTCACAAGCCATAGCAGTACGCTTATAGATGTGGTATGTACTGATGTCCCCGCCGTCCGGGTGGCCGTCAGGTACACTCCGGATATGGGTGCTCACGCGATGTTGCTGGCAGAATTTAAGATAAAAAAGGAGAAGCCTTGCCCGAGGTGGGTGACATACAGGCCCCTGAAAAATATACTTGTGGACCTATTTAACAGGGATATTGCTCTGGTTCCATGGACTAACTTTGAGAGACTCCTTGGAGTTAATCAGGTAGTTGATGCATTTGAATTTTGTGTCAGGGGACTCATGGATTTACATGCCCCCTTAAAGGATATGATGCACATCTGCAGGGACAAATATTTCAAAAAATATAAACAGCATGGCACTGCTAATCTAAAGGAAAGCTACAAAAAGATGAAGCATATAGTCATTGAAGCCATTGAGAAGGAGAAATCATGTTTCTTTGCCAAGCATATAAACAACAATCTGAAAAACCCGAAGAGGTTGTGGAAAAACCTCAAAGGCACTATCCTACCTAGCAAAAAGACTGAGACTGACCTGCCCCCTTCATTCACTGACCCTGACCAAATAAACTCACACTTTTTGAATGTTCCTGGTAGTGGGAGGGTCACCATATCTCAACTTACATATTTCGAATATCAGAGATTCAATGAAAATGCTACTTTCTCCCTCAGGCCTGTGGGTAGGGACTTGGTCCTAAAAACCATAAATAAACTGCGCTCGAATGCACAAGGTCATGATGGCATCTCCTTGGATATGCTTAGGCTGACTTTGCCACACTCACTAGATGCTATCACTGATATGATAAATAGATCTCTTCAGGAACACATTTTTCCCGATAGTTGGAAGATGGCAGTTGTCAAGCCACTACCTAAAGCCATTCCTCCCGTAACGATGCAAGACCTCCGCCCCATCAGCATTCTTCTATGTCTCTCGAAAGTGCTGGAAAGGATTGTATGTGATCAACTCACAACATATTTAGAAGACAACAATATGCTGCCCAAACATCAATCTGGCTTTCGCAAGGGCCATGGTACAGGAACTGCTCTTGGAAAGATGGTCAATGATTTACTGACTGCTCAGGATCAGGGATATGTGACTTTCCTACTGCTACTTGATTTCACACGGGCATTTGATGCTATTAACATCCCCTTACTGACGTCTAAACTCAGTTACTATGGGCTTGACAGTGGCGCCATAAAATGGTTCCATAGTTACCTGCATCAGAGGCAACAATACGTAGAGATAAGTAGAGCAGATGGCACAAAATTGCACTCTAAACAGCAGATAGTGCAAAGAGGAGTGCCCCAAGGCTCAATATTGGGTCCAATTCTGTACATTTTGTACAGTGCCGACATCACTAAGAGCATTTTACACTGTAAGCATCACATCTATGCAGATGACCTTCAGCTATACCTGTCATTCGACCCTGCAGAGTGCCACAATGCCGTAGTTACGATAAATAATGAGCTACAAAGGATTTCAGTCTGGTGCGTGAACAACTGTCTTACACTAAATGCTAAAAAATCGAAACTGATGGTAATAGGAACACCAAAGAATATTGCTTAACTTGAAGATAATCTAATAAAGATTAGAGTGAATGGGGAGGAAATAGAAAGGGCGGAAAAAGCAAGAAACCTGGGCATGATCTTCGATAGTAATCTGAAATTTGAGAGTCACATCACAAATTGCACAAGAAACTGTTTTTTCCGACTTAAACTTTTATACAAAACAAGGTCATACCTTAGTGAAGAACTCAGAATAACTCTGTGCGAATCACTTATATTGTCTAAGCTCAATTTCTGTGACACTGTCTATGGACCATGCCTTCTCGCCCGTACAGCGAAACTTATCCAGCGAGTACAAAATGCCTGCATAAGATACTGCTACCACATCCCTCCTCGGACTCACGTTACACCATACATTAACGCTACAAACTTACTACGGATGGAAGCCCGCAGAAAGCTTCATCTTGCAACCCTACTGTTTGAGGTCATTAGGACACATCGACCACGCTACTTACACGAGGACTTGGTATGGGCACGAGGTAGGGATGGACGTGGGAGAAGGGAGTGCACGAACGTCTTCCTGACCCCGAGACATCGTACAGTTGCATTCCGGGGTTCCTTTAAATTCGCCTCTACTCGTTGCTGGAACACTCTGCCCCCGCCGTTGCGCGCCCTAAAGACAAAACAAACGTTCAAAAATAACCTAAAAAAATACCTTTTGAAAATACAATTTGACGAAGAAAAGCACAGGTACACTTACCAATAAAGAATGCGCGTCATGCCGGGGGACAACAATTTCAACAACATATTACAATGGAGCTATCCTCGCACACGAGTTATGCTTTGCAGTGTCAGCGTCGGCATGTAGACCATGTTGCGATACGGTCGCTATTTTTCCTCTGTATTTGTCGCTGAGCGAACAGAACAGACTGACACCTGGCTACACCCAGATATTTCAGATAGATACCTACCCCAATGATGCACGAAATTTTTAATGTCAACGTGTCGTACATAACGTGGCAAAAACGACATATTTTGTAAAGAGGACGGGGCGTGGCGGTCGGACCGGATGGGATGCAAATGACATTTATCATTCTGTCATTTTTTATTTTGTTATTTGCGTACTCACCGGTGCGTTCCGCTACGCTTTGGCTGCCGTGGCCACTTGCAGCTAGGTAAGCGCTTGCGTTTTTGTTATTCTTGTTTTTATTATATTGTATTGTTTTTGTTGTTTCTATACCCACAAGGCACCCTCTGAAAATCAGTGTCGTGGCATGCATCTTGCGGCCACGATTAATGCTGAGAGGGTGCCTTTTCAACTCATCCTCGATGTTAAGTTAAATGTACCTATAATAAGTGTGTGTGTCTGTTTTATTGATAGGTGTTTACGTGTAAGTGTTTTTGTATTTGTCTGTGAGTCGAATAAATGTATTTTCTTTCTTTCTTTCTATTTAATAGAAATAGAAATAGAAATAGAAAACTCTTTATTCAAATCATGTACACTTACATAAAATAAAACATCAGTTTAAAAGATTAATGCGTAGGTAGGTTAGGAGGTACATGAATGAAAAGGCAATCTACTCAGCGTATGCCGCAGAATCAGATATTCTGAGGCGCTGGTCTTCCGTAGACGCCAGACGCTATTTGGACCTTTTCCTAATCAGCCTTATTGCTCATTAGGCGTTTCGCGCTATTGGACGTTTTGCTGTTTAGACCTTCTGATTGTGAGCCTCGTATTATACTGCCTTACATGTTTATTTATAATACAACATCCTTAACAAGCCATTTTCAAAGCAATACAGACATGGACTAGATTTACTAACTCCGATAGTTGCACTTTTTTTTCTGCCACAGCGCATGCCGTGGCAGAAAAAGCTCGTTCTTAGTGCTATTTTATTTCTAACTCTGCCTTGGCCGGTCCCAAGTCCGGATGCGAAAACTCTGCCTTGGCCGGTCCCAAGCCCGGATGTGAAAACTCTGCCTTGGCCGGTCCCAAGCCCGGATGCGAAAACTCTGCCTTGGCCGGTCCCAAGCCCGGATGTGAAAATTCTGCCTTGGCCGGTCCCAAGTCCGGATGCGAAAAGAGGAGGGTTGGTGGGATGATGATCTTTCCTGCCGTAAAACCTTTGTAACGCCAAGTGTCGGACGGCGGTTAATTAACCCGTCCATTCTTGGGTCACAGTAACCTTGAGGACTAAATACCCTCAAAAAGACTGCACCGCCAAGACACCTTGGGCAAGCGGGTGGTCCATATGAGCCTAAACCCTTTTAAAAATATGCAAGTACAATAAAAACAATGGCCCCGAGTCCCCAGCGGATCCACTTTTAAATAAATGCCTCGAGGAAGGAAAAATACCTAAAGAATGGCAATGCGTTAGTGTGATCTTGCTGTACAAAAAGGGTAATAAGGCTGATCTTAACAACTATCGTCCAATCAGTTTGCTGTCCCAGCTATACAAACTCTTAATCAAAATCCTAACTATTCGGCTTACAAGTAAACTAGATTTCCATCAACCCAAAGAGCAGGACGGGCTTAGAAGAAGAACCATGGACCACGTTCTGACGCTGCAAATTGTCATCGAAAAAACCACAGAGTATAACATGCCTCATGTGGTTGGCTTTCATCGACTACAAGGAAGCATTTGATAGTGTGGAAACTTGGGCTATTATTCAATCACTGCAGAATCCTCGTGTAGACTCATTGTGACTACTTAACCAAAACATCTACGATGAAAGTCAATATTCCGCCAGAAACCAGGGCAATACATATTGAGAAAGGAGTAAGACAGGGTGATACCCTCTCACCTAAATTATTCACCCTCGTCCTGGAGGATGTATTCAAAAACCTTCGATGGGAAAACCTTGATCTAGAGATAGAAGGTAAAAGATTGAATAATTTGCGGTTCGCGGATGATATCGTTCTGCTCACTGATAGTCCTACCGATCTTCAGACTATGATCCAAGATTTAAGTGATGCTTCACTACAAGTGGGTTTGGAAATGAATTTAGGCAAAACCAAGATCATGACTAATTGCACTGACACGACTAAAAACATCACAGTAAACCAAACCACTATTGAAAGAGTGGAGAAGTATATTTATCTTGGTCAGGAGATTAAGATGGGCAAAGAAAACCAGGTCAACGAAATCAGTAGACACACACGTCTAGTATGGGCCGCGTAACCCAAGATCAACTTTGCTCTTAGGAGGAACATCACCGCGGAACAAAAGGCTCGCATATTTGACGCATGTGTCTTGGCAGTTCTCACGTATGGTGCTGAAACTTGGGTTTTTACCAAAGACCCCATTAAAAAACTGCGAGTGGTCCAAAGAGCGATAGAGAGAAAACTGGTAGAAGTAACACTGCGAGACCGCAGGACGAATAAGTGGCTAAGAGAGCAAAGTAAAGTTACTGATGTTATTCAGCGAGTGGCGAAGCTTAAGTTGGAATGGGCTGGCCACGTCGCCCGCAAATATGACTCTTGGTGTAAGACGGTTGTTGAGTGGAGACCATGGGTAGAGAAACGCCCGGTGGGAAGATCCTAAATGCGATGGAGTGACGACATCAAGAGAGAAGCCGGATCGATGTGGATATAGGTGGCTCAAGATAGAAGAGACTGGCATAAAAGAAAGGAGGCCTACACCAAGAGAATGGTAGAAGAAGGCTGAGAAGAAGAAGAAGAAGAAGTGCTATTTTTGTTGAATAAATGTATTGGAGTTGAACCTGAATATGGATACTACGTGTTAATTATTCAAGCACCCCACACGCGGTCACACAAGGTAAACATAGATGAATATTTTAAGTGCCTATCTATTGCAAATAATGATATCGAGCAAAAAGAGTGTAAAAACATCGTGTTTGTTGATGTGTTGAAACCCTGAAAACGACGCGTGAATTTTGTTCTCATAAATAATAAAGTACATGGCAATCTCGCCTCTAACTATTCTAATTTTAGTGACCATGAAAATTTAAAACAATATAATAGCAAAGATATGTATAGTCGTCATTAATGGTCTTCTTTATACTCTTTCACAGCTTTTCTTAGTTTTTTTTCCAGCGCCTTTTGATCCTTATAGCTCACTTTGAAAACGGAATCAACAATCACCCTCAACAATCTCTTTGTTTCAGCGTCAATATCTTTTTTACGTTCTGCCCCGTACTCCATTACATCATAAACATAATCATCAAACAATATCTTCTCCTGTAACGTGAACAATGAGTCCATAGCATCTAAAAAATCAATTTGCGCCGGCGTTTTATGGTCCAGCTCATCTCTGTATTCTTGAATCTGGTCCTGAAGATCCTCGCGGTACATCTTAGATAAATATTTCATTTGCTTAGCCAAGTCTTTCGTGTACTTGAATTCTAAATCTTCTAAATGACGATGCAAAACTCTGCAATACCGAACGAGATTTTTCCCGGAAACCCCAACTAGAATATCAAGTAAACTTCTCAAAAATGACTCAAATATGTCTCTTGTTCTTAAATCAGCTCGTTGAAGCGCTGATTGCTCATTATATGCTTTCTGAAGATTGGACTCTAAAGGGAAAATAATTGCGATTCTTATTCCATGAGATATATTTACAGAGGCTAAAATTAAATAAGCACAAACACATTTGAACACTGAAAACATGATGGGAACAATATACTTTGGTCGTAAAAAACTAATTTCACGGTTACAGATCAAAACTAATTTTATGACCATGCTTTCCATATACTCTATGAAGGCGTTTAGAAATTTTAACCTGATGTCCGCTTGGGTTGCTTTAGTTTGTTTGTAAAATACGCGGAATACCAAATTCTCGAATATCCATCGCGTCTTTTCTCCGATGTGATTGTTTTTGCGCATTCCTTAGTTTTTCAAGTCATAAATATAATCAACCAATCTTATGTCGTAACGTGTAACGGATAGATTGCATTAATTGCGTAAAAGAATTCATTGACCATTGCTTTTCCGCTGCTTATTATGTTTAGGAAATCCTGCACCTTGATTTTAAGGATATCTCCTCCTACATCTGAGTAACGTCTAAGGCGTTCCGCAAACTTTCTGATCTTCATCCTCATTAACCAGCCTGATCCCAGCCCGTCAAGACTCTTACCCAGCATATTTAAAAAGGCAGGAATTCTCCCGTTCTTGAAGTGCTGTAGAGAGAGAGAGAAGAGTTTGACAAATGTTGACTAAGAAGTCGTAAAATGGTCCATGTGGTAAAATGATAGGTTCCGGAGTTGTAGTAGTCGTTGTGGATATATTTACTCGTGGTCTTTTAGTTTCTATCTCGGGAACTGAACAATCGATATCGGATCCATCAGTACCCTCATCACTGTTTAAGTAACATCGTAGTATAGGTTTTTCTGTTATTTCAGATCCACTTTTGTCGTATGTAGCCCCAACTACATAAAATATCACTGTCACAATAAAAGCCACAAAAGTACACATTGCTTGGAGACATGAAACTGAATTATTTTTAATCATCTCAGGCGAAGTTTAGATGAGTCATTTATTGATAAGGCATACAATTTACTTCTATGATAAAGTGGTTTCCTCAAAGTTGGTTTTTAATTTCTGATTTCGGTTACCAAACCACTGTCTAGTTCGCTCCATCATCTGCAACAAACAAAAATATATATATTATCAACGAGATATATATGTATATCTATCTAATATACAGGATGACATTGTAAAGTTTATCGCTCAAATCTCTAAATTTCAAACGTCTTTTTAGGGTACCCTAGCCGAATGGCAAAAAACGGATACCCTTATAGTTTCGTAAAGTCTGCGACATACGGACGGACAGACTGACAGTATGTCCGTCTGTATATTCTGTAGCTATAAGCATCACACTGTTAAAATTTTGTAGGAAGATGTGTTATGTTAACCGCATCACGATACTTATTGAAAAATACATGAAACTAAAACCGAATTATTATTTTTGCGTGTGTGACAATCTATGCGTGTGGCTTCTATGGGTAGGTCTTTTAAAATGACATAGGGGTTTCTAAAACCATGTTCTTTTAAAATCTAACGTTTGATTATACGCTTCCAAAGTGGTAAAATGGGCGTCCCCCCTCCCTTTAACTTCTAAACTAAGCGAGTGTACATTCAAAAAAAAAAATACATAATGTAGATGACGAGATCGAACTAGTAGTTTTTGAGATATAGCACATTTTCAACAACCGCAAACATAACTTTGTTTCTCATAGTGTCTACTTATATCACTAGATCACTGTAGAAGTAATTGGATCCCTAGTTCAGTTAAAGTTGGCACGGAACCCTCAGTGGGCGTGTCCGACTCGCACTTAACCGGTTTTTTATCATATTAAAAGCAACAAAAATGCCTTACTATTTCAAAAAATGTGGGAAACCATGTTGTTTAGGAAATGAGATTATGTTATCGACACGGTAAATGATATAGATGCGTGCATGTTAGGCCTTCTAGTGTTGCCAAACTTTAGATTTTGAATGGTCTCATTCAATGTCACCCTATATATAATGTGTAATTATAGGTAATATTAATTTTACGTATGGCGCTTACCTGCCAGACTAAAATTGTAACAAATGCTGCCAGTAAACTATTGTCAGTAGCGAGCACAATACTGCCAAAGATCATGGAATCAAAAATGCCCAAACTCCATTCTTCTCCCCACCTAGAAGCAATAAATCACAAAAACCAGTAAATTATCATATAGAAATAAATTTACTATTAAAATAAACATAAGAAATATGTTTTAATTAATTCCCTCATAGAAAAAATGAATAAGGTTAGAATGGTTTTGATCGTTCGTTTGTATGGGAACCTCTGTCGCCAGTAGGAGTTACCGCGCTGTTGCTGCAGTGATAAAAGTACCAATCAATGAATTAACGCACCAATATCACAAACCAATCACAATTTCCGCTAGGCGCTCTGTGATTGGTGTAATTAGTACTTGAAACCAGCTACCAATCACAGAGCTTCTAGCGGTGAATACTCCAATCATCATTCAGATACGTTCGTTCTTTTATGTCAAAATACTAGTGATGTGGTAAAGGTCGATTATTATAAATTCAATTACCGATGTAATGTTGTTTCTCTTTGTGAATAAACATGTAGGATTTAAGTTTGAAATAATGTGAATAATTTAGCAGCTCATTTGATCGCAACGAAGGGTACTACTATTGCCTTTCGGTAAAAATAATAGAAGAAGAAAATGAGTTCCTAAACGTTACTTGAAATAGAGTAACTTATAGGTACCTTTAAACATTAGTTTCTAAAAATAGTTCTTTTAGTAGAATTGAATCATTCTTTGTACAAAGAATAAGTAATCTATACTAATATTATAAAGCTGAAGTTTGTTTGTTTGTTTGTTTGTTTGTTTGTTTGAACGCGCTAATCTCAGAAACTACTGGCCCGATTTGAAAAATTATTTTTATGTTGGATAGTCCATTTATCGAGGAAGGCTTTAAGCTATATAACATAAAGATACGACTCACAAGACCACAGCAGCAATGAAAAATGTTGCGAAAACGGGAGAAAGATATTCCTTTTAAGAGCTTCCGCTGCGTACGCTGCGGAAACCGCTACAGTTACACAAAAATCATGTATGACAAAATTGTTCAGCATTAAGAGTTCTATAATAAAGTCCGCAACAGTATATGTCTATCTTTTATGGTTGACTTACTACAACCTTTTTTATGTTAATAAATTTGTAAAAAAATAATGCATTATTTTTAGAGGTGTATTATACACACAGGTATTTATTCTTATGAAAATAAATACATTCATCATCACGAACATTTCATTTAGAACAATGTTGCCCTTTATATCATTTGATTCCAATAAATATCTTAGGAGCTATCACAGTTTTAACATAACTCCGCACCAAAATAATGTTCGCAGCTTAAGTACAACGTACGCTTGCGCTAATTATATTATAAAGCTGAAGAGTTTGTTGGTTTGAACGCGCTTATCTCAGGAACTGCTGAACCGATTTGAAAAAATAATTCTGTGTTAGATAGCTTATTTATTGAGAAAGGCTTTAGGCATATAAAACATGACGCTGCGACGGGAAGGGAGGGAGCAAACTCAAAACGCGCGGACGAAGTCGCGGGGGACCGCTAGTATTACTTATATACGGCAAATAGATTCCAATGTAAAGAAAAATGCTGAAAGGTATAAAAGCATAAAGGCCACGGTCTACATTATTCAGGTATTATATCTTACCTTGCTATTTATTCATTTGTATTCTTAGCTAATACCATAAAGCCGAAGAGTTTGCATGTGTTTAATCGCGCTAATCTCAGGAACTACTGGACCAATTAAAAAAAAGTTTTTGTGCAGGATGTCTAATTTATCGAGAAAGACTTTAGGCTTGAACTTTACGCAGGGACGGAAGGGGAGAGAACAAACTCAAAGCGAAAATACACATAACATTAGTTTCTAAAAATAGTTCTATTAGTAGAATTGAATCATTCTTTGTACAAAGAATAAGTAATATTACTTATATACGGCAAATAGATTCCAATGTAAAGAAAAATGCTGAAAGGTATAAAAGCATAAAGGCCACGGTCTACATTATTCAGGTATTATATCTTACCATGCTATTTATTCATTTGTATTCTTAGCTAATACCATAAAGCCGAAGAGTTTGCATGTTTTTAATCGCGCTAATCTCAGGAACTACTGGACCAATTAAAAAAAAGTTTTTGTGCAGGATGTCTAATTTATCGAGAAAGACTTTAGGCTTGAACTTTACGCAGGGACGGAAGGGGAGAGAACAAACTCAAAGCGAAAATAGTTTACAATAAAAAAAAAATATTACACAAACAGATTACAATTAAAAAAATACAATATTCCTATAGACGTATGGTTGACCGGTACAGAATGCTTTTGGCATTAAGTCCGTCACATGTACAATTTTATGTTTCGTGCATGTGCAAGTTTTCAATAAATAAATATGACCCAAGTTAGTATGGTGGTTAAGTTAAAGAAATGTACAGCTGCATTATACAACAGTTAACCTCGCAGTGCTTTTGTTCGCATTTAAATCACATCACCAAAGGGGTTTTGCAGAGGTTTGTTAAATTACAAAAATATACACAAACTCACAATAAGTGTATAGCTGTCTACACATAACTCTTACAAAAATATTTGTAAACAGGGTTATTGATAATATGACCGGATCCTTTTAAGAGTTGATGGGGGAGCTCATTTGGGACAATCTTGATCCCAGAATATACTTTCCAAAAGTCAACCATTTTTAAGGAAATTTTCTTTTTAAGTTTTTGTAGAAAAACGAGATTTCGAAATTATGATAAAATTAATACCGAATGCTTTTAGATGCTTTAAGAAAATATCAACCGATACTAGCTTACTAGCTTAACGTGCTTCATGTAGCACGGAGATGCTCATTGTTTATGTCACTTAAATCGGTCGGTATGGTCACTCATTAAAACACGATCGCGCCGTAAGTTGTTGTAAACCAATGTAGAACTTGTGAAAGAGTATTGAACACATATCGATTTTAAACTGTGAATTGTCGTACCCTATTTTACAAACAAATAGACCAAACGATAAATTAAAATCGATGATAATAACAGCGAAAGTAGAAAGGTTGAGGATGAAGCAGTGCGTTTTTGCTGAGTTATATTTTTATTGCAGGAATACGTTATTTTGGTAGCACGAATTAGAATAAAATACATATTTTTTTTCAAATAGCTCTAGTACTTCCTGAGATATGAACGTTTCAACATATGAACTCTTCAACTTTATTGTATTTATTTTATCATTATTATGTTTCAAATAATTAATAAACAAAACTTATTTTTATCTTTTAACAAATCAGTAGGAAAATTACCATTTATCGATAATTTTACTGTGCTATGAGCTACATCCCTAGTGATGCGTATACAAGCGAACAAAGCAAATTGGACGCGATACATTGCGTGTTAAGATAGCAGATTTGTTAAAAATATGCGTGGACAGTCATCAATGAATATTTTTTTTTCACTTAGTGCAAAAAAACCGCTATCATTTGAAATATCATAATTAAAAAGTGTTTTTTTGCAAATAATGTCGAAATAACTACGTATTATTACTCACCGGTAAAAAAAATACACTTTCTCTCTCATTTTTTATGACCTGGCTTCACGTCCTTCCAGTAATTATAGCAAAAGACGGCATTTTGACAAAAAATAATGCAACGCTCTTGACACGCGACTGAAGTAGCTACGGCTCAATGCAGGCATATGCCTACAATTAAGCTCTCTGCCGCACTGACCGGGGCCATTCTAACCTTATTCATTTTTTCTATGAATTCCCTCAACAACTCCTGTCAGTGTCATGTCATGCTTATCTCGCTTTTACTTACCAAAGAGGCTGCATGAATATTCCTATTGGAACTCATTTTTTGGTATCATAGACTCGCAATTACATGTGCCCTCAGCCAACGGTATCGTCAGCGCCATCTAGTAACGCAGAGCGAAACTAATATCAAAGCAATTACTCGCTAGGTAACTTCCATAACCAAGGGTGAGGTCTCCTCTGGGTCATACAGCAGCATGCTGGTGGTCGCCGCCCCCCTTTTAGCCAATTCTATGTTCAACAATATAACAAGACTCATCAAATATCATAATACAGAAACGGTACCACTTACACTCACAGCGAACAGCATTTTCATCGCGGGTTAATTACCAACAGCGCCATCTAGTAATGTGAGTGTGAATCTATCTTTGAGACATTTACTATTATAATAAAGAAACGCCATCACTTACATTTTTTAGCGAACGGCATTGTCACCACGAGTTGACAACCTACAGCACCATCAAGCAAACTTTTATTGAGATTAAAACTAACCAAGTGACTCCCACAGCCGACGGAGATGTTTCGTCAGGGTCGTACAGCAGCACGCTGGTGGTCCCGGCTTCCCTTTCAGCCAATTCAACGTTCAGTAGTCGTTCTGGTACCGTCCTTTCGCTCGCCACCCAATTAAGGCCGTCTAGCGCCTGAAGAAATGAACCCCTATGTTATGTATTTCAGAAATTTTAAAAAAATATTTTTTTTGCCGTCTGTACTTATTTAAAATAAGATTCCAATTCAAATTGAATAGCGTGCTATGTAAGAATAAGCCAATCGATTTTCAGTAGCTTTTCGACTTCTTTACCATACAATCATTTTTGCAAATATCTCTGTAAATATTAAAGAATGGTAGTCACCCATCGGCTGGACACCTTAAAGGAAGAAACCTGTATATGTACTGTAACTTAGTCTTTATGGTATTTATCTTGTCGAATATTTTAACGAAAATATTCATTTTAAAATAAGATTTACACAAAAATCAGAAACTAAATAGGTAATGATGCATCGTAAAACACAAAAATATTTTTATATCAAATAGATTTTAATTTTATTTTAAAAGTCATAAAAAGATTGTTTACATTATTCGACTAGCAAAGAAAAACGGACTTTGCCTATATGCCCATAAAGATTAAAGTAATAATTATTGTTTCGCTAACACGTGTCTACTGCAATCATACTTTTGATTGATGCAAGTCTAGACAAAACGAGTTATAATAAAAGGCAATGAACGTTAATGAACTTACTCTTTCAAAGAAAGCGGATAAAAGCCTTGTCAGAATTAGTCGTCTCTCATCTATGTTGCCCAAATCATCTGTGAAATATTAAAAACAATAATAAAACTAATACGGCTCGAAGACAAAAGTTTCTAAGTGAAGAATGGCATCAACTTACCAATTCCCGGAGTAGAAAGTTGTTTGTAAACTATTCTGGAAGAAAGAAAATGAAAGTGTATAAAGTTTTATGTACAGTAGGCATGTTACATACCCACATACAAGGTTCCTTTATGTATCTGAACAGAAAAAAAACAGATATATTTTTTTCCGGACCGGGGATCGAACGCGGGACCTCTGGCGCAGCCGTCGCTTTAAAGTGCGATCCTCTAACCACTGCGCCTCCGAGGCAGTTACTTTGTTTGAGGGTAGGCCAGAGTTTGGTAGTTGGCGGTTAGAAACACGTAAAGACGTTGATCCTATTCCTGATCTCTCTCTGGTCGTGGCAGTCTACTATCTATGAAAGTGAAAGGAATAGAGAGTGCACCTGTTGCGCTTATTTGCGCACATACTTGTGCACTATAATAATATTTAAACATCTACACTTGTGTGGAAAATTAGACTTTTTAGTCATTTATCCACACAGACGGCATGGTGTGGAAAAATGCACAAATTAATTTCCCACTTTTCTAGAAACGTTATTCTTTTGTTTGATAAACCGTTTATAAATAAGTGATTCGTGAAATCACGGCATGTTTTTCGCCAACAAAAGATTTTTTGTTGATTCGGAAGTTTACGAGTGGTTTACGATACTGCCGTACCGTTTATTGATCATTAATACACTATATTTAAAAATAATTCTTGCGGAGTGCTAAAATTAAAAAAATCATATCTTTTTTATGTTAATTGTGTTTTTATCAATACATTTGTAGAGCCAGTAAGTAGAGTTCAAAAAAAAGGTATTGATTAGGTACATACTTCATAATCTGAAGTAATCAAATTCCAGAAATCCGAACTGATGTGAAAAAGTGGAAAATTTGTTCATTTCTTATCATCATCGTCATTTTTACTAAGATACATATTTAAACCATTTTTAACACAAGTAACTTATTAATAAAAGTCGTCAATTTTAGTTGGGCGGGTTTTATTTATTGACCAAACAAAGGCTTCGTCCCTCAAATTACTCAGCATCATCTTTTCGGGTAAGGACAAGTCGTTTTCATCAGCCCAATTCAAGCAAGTATTCAGTGCAGCAATAAGTAACGAGTCAATAGCAACTAAAAACAAAAGATCAGCAGGTCACGGTAAGATACAAAAAGAGACAGCGACAGTTTTTGGACAGTTCGGATTACAGCGGCGTTCGGATAAGCCTGGGTACGGATTATCGAGGCTCTACTGTATTATTAATAATAATAATATTTTTTTATTACCTACCTTAATTGTGGAGCCATGACAACTCGACACATTGCTATAGGACCCGCCATCATTCGAAGGTCTTTAGTATCATCATTCCTATAACAATGAATCCTCAATTACTTTTAACTGGAATGCCAACAGACGGCATCGTTAACTCTGTACAAAACAAGTTTTAACGAATCGCCCAGTGAATCGTAGCATAGTGCTCCGTCGTAGCGTCGTAATTAACGAGATAGTAGTGCTACGTAGCATCGAAGCGATAAATTCGTAGTCCAATACTACGTTGTAGCTATCACAATCAGTGAAAACTTACACACACTCATGGACAGCAGTTGATTGAGTAGTCGTAATAATAAATACACATGTTTCAAAACAACCCGTTTAGAATGAAAGGAGCTACCCAGAATCAGTAACTAAACAAAGAAAATGGGTTAAAATATGCGACGAAACATCGAAGCTCCACGTAGAAATCAGACGGATTGCTCTGATCCCAAAGTGAGTAGCTAATGCACTTGCGTTATGGAAATCAGATACAACGGTGGTACCACAACACCCAGACCCAAAACAATATAGAAAAAAATGATTTCTATATTCTCGGCTAGCTCGGCTAGCTCGAATATCTCCCGCTATTCTTTATGGGTTGTTTTGAAACAGCCTGTACAGTGAGAAAAGTATTTTTTTATATTTACCACATCAAATTAAATTATATGGTTCAATTTAATCGGTGCATATTTTTGTATATATTCCTTCTCATCATATGAAAGTAATATCTCTCACCTAATGGTATCTCACCTGCCGTGTACATAATGAGCGTAATACTCTTCTTGGAAAACCAGTAAGGACAATTCGGTTCCTCTGCAGACCTTCGGAAGAACACTTGAAGGGGATCCGGTCATTCGATCGAGACCCCGGCGCAAGGCAAGCAGCAGGACATAGGAAGACATCCACGCTATGCTGGCCACAGCCAACCTGTATCCTTTGCTTTGGGGTAAGTAGCTTTGCCAAGGCGTCATTACCTGGTAATATAATAAATATTGATAGCAATATTCAAATAATAATGAGCTGTTACTGAGACTTGAGTGTGACAATTAATTACCCAAGGTAAAGGCTTAAAGGCGAAATTAGGTACTCGGAAGATGTTTCATTACGCGTTGCTAATAGAGGACTTAGCCTGTATTACCACAGACAATCAGACTGTGAAACCTTGTTTAATATTAGTAAGCTAATTTGAAATGTATGGACCTTCTGAAACATATTTGGATTTTTACTAAAATAAACTTAAGCGTTTTCAATCGGATTTTCATTTGCGATTTGATTTTAGAACATTAGTTGGAAGTACAGTGCAGTAACCTAAAATAACATTTTTAACTTAAAATATACACTTCTGGACACATCTATTGGCCCACCTTGTATTTTCAGTTTCGTTTGGTCCTAGCTAAAAATTTTATATTAGGTCGAGCAAAAAGTTTTTATGCAGTTTTGAACCTGGCGCATTCACAATTTTATTCAATAGTCTTTTTTTGAATTCCGAACACAGAATTTAAAGAAACAAAAGACAATTAGGAGCCTGGTTGTTGATAAACAATCGAATACTAAAAAAAACTTGGTTTTATTGGTTTACTTGGATTTAATTCTTGAAAAAGTGATTGATATCTTTGGTTTTGCAACAAACATTACTTATTCATAACATTAAGGTGAGGTTAATAATCTATGGATACTTCTCCTGAAGTCGCCGCCCAAGCTGTGGCACTTATTCAGGCCGGACACAGCCAAAGAAACGTGAGTGCTCAACTTAATTTAAGTCGATCTGCGGTCCGAAATGTTTATCGGAGGTACCTAGAGACTGGCGGCTTTGTTCGTCGCCAAGGAAGGCCACGATCTCGGGTCACAACTGAAAGGCAGGATCGATTTACAAAACCAACTTTGCGACTTCCACGGAGTATCTGTGAGCGCTCGAACTGTTCGGAGAAGGTTAAACGAACGCGATATGGTACCACACAAGCCAGCTAATGGGCCCAAACTAACGCGAGCCCACCGAACAGCGCGCCTTCATTTCGCACGCAGTCATTTAAATTGGACACAGCAAATTTTGAGCCGTGTACTCTTTTCTGATGAGTCTAAAATTGTGTTACATGGCGATGATGGAAGGAAGAAGGTCTACCAACTAAGGGTGAGCGTTTCGCACAATGCTGCTTTGAAGAGAGGGTTGCTTATGGCGGTGGCTCGTGGACTGTCTGGGGCGGTATATCCGCGAGCGGCAAAACTCAACTTGAGGTTGTTACAGGACCACGGCTGCCAACATCAAATGCTGAAAGGTACATTCGTGAGTGCTTAGAACGTCACGTGATACCACACGCGGACTATGTGGGTCCAAATTTCCTTTTTATGCATGATAATACAAGAGCCCATGCGGCCGGCATCGTCAGGGAATATCTTCGGGATGTGAACATCACAGTTATGGACTGGCCAGCCAGAAGCCCAGACATGAACCCCATTGAGCACATGTGGGACGAGCTAAAAAGACGTGTTAGGGCTCGTCAGCCAGTTGCCCAGACGATGCAGGAGTTGAAAACTGCCATAGAAGAGGAATAGGAGATGATCCCTCAAAATTTCATAGAGCGGTTGATCAACTCTATGCCTAATCGTATGAGAGCTGTGGTAGATTAAACCTTTATTTGATAAAACATGTTTTTTATTCAAAAATCAATTGCCTTTAACGAGGCGCATATCCGACTTATTAGGCGTAGCTCCATGTCGTATGGTATTCTGAATTCAAATTTAAAACAATACGATCGAAAAAGATGGTAAAATGTATCAGGTTTAAAATTGCATCGACAGTTTTTGTTCAATCTAGTAATCATATTTCGGTAGGGGCCATCGAAACCTAAACTCTAAGGTGGGTGGGATGTGACCAGAAGTGTATAATTACTTTATATGGAAGTGTTTGGGCTACTTCCGGTTAATTGATTGTGAATATGTGGAATTATGTTTAAAGACATTTATTTCTCATAAGAATTACAAATTCACTTACTGAGAAAACAGTTTACAATAGAAAATAGTATCACATGAGCGTACAATATTATTAAGCTAGTTGAGGGTACACATATAATAATTTAAGTGAGCTGCTGCACGATGACCATTCAGACAGAAAAACAAGTCCACCGATGTATGTGCAAGACGCGTGAATGGATGCGGCATTGATGAGCGTAGTTGAAGTAAATAAAAATGGTATTTATTTTGATAAATTTAAGTAGGTTATTGTATTTATTTGTTTAAGGTTGACGTAAAGTAAAAGTTTACATTGTATAATATTTAAATTGCTTCTAGGATATAATAATTTTTCAGATATTTTTTAAAAATATTTAGAGTTTCTTATTCTTTAATGTAATTTGGTAGCGAATTATATAATTTAACTCCTTCATATTTTATTGTTTTTTTTACCGTAATTAGTTCGGCATTTATAGGTGACCAAATGGTTGGAATTTCTCAATTTCATTTTGTGGCCATTACTTTTTTAATAAAGTTAAAATTAATATTTATTTGTTTGTTTAAAATTTTATAAATCAGTATACACGTATTATACCTATATAATTGTTTTATATGCTTAATTCTGGTATCCTTATAAATTTTATCTGTGTTTGTTGAATAGTTGTAATTAAATAATGTTCTTATTAATTTATTTTGAGCTATTTGAATTATATCCAGGTTTTTTTCGCTGCTGTGCCCCATTTCTCAATCAAATATTCCAACTGTGGTTTAACCAAAGAATTATAAACAAGATGACGTATTTTCCTAGGAAGACATTTTGTAATTCCGTACAACATACCGGTAAGTGATGCTAATTTTAGTTTAATTTTGTCTAAATGTGGCCTCCATCTAAGATGGTTGTCTAGAATTAGGCCTAAATATTTTTCGCTTGATTTTTGGTTTATAATTTGCTCATTAATTTTTAGCTGTATTTGGGATCCCTTGTTTTTATTTATAGCAGAAAATATTATATCATTTGTTTTGGTTGCATTAATTGTTAGTAAGTTATAGCTAAACCATTCGTTTAGTGTTGGTGTTACACTATGGAGAGAGTACAGTCGTCAAGCCCAGAGAGCGAGTGGACTGTAATTTAAATTTATCACTAGGCACTGACTGTTCCCCAGTAAAACACTGCACTTATACTGACACACATTAATTTATTAATACTTTTACTATTTTCACAAAACACTGGTAATTACTGGTAGCGTCAACTCCTGTAACTTCGCCTTTTGTACCATACTTCGCCTACAATTTTAAAACAGTTATAACTTTTTTATTGTGTAGGTAGCATTCCTTCGTCTTCATTGGTAAATTGGCAAATTTAACTATGGTAATATTGCAACTTGATTTGTCAAAATCAAAGCTGCCATTTAGTCAATGTAAGTCAAAACATGGAATGAGGAGTTTGTGTTTTTTTCGTGGAACCCAGAAAAGTTACCTGCAGCGAGGAAACTACCAAAGGTAAAGGTTTAATATTTTTACAGTAAGTTACATATATGATTGACTATCCGTAGCGATAATTATTATTAAGGTTCTTTGAATAGAACAAAATTATCTAGACAGGCAATGTTAGGAAGGGTATCTTCAACTAACAGCCACCATACTTCGCCTACCCTTAGGATTGGCACTTTAAGAAAAACATATCTATACTAATATTATAAAGCTGAAGAGTTTGTTTGTTTGTTTGTTTGTTTGAACGCGCTAATCTCAAAAACTACTGGCCCGATTTGAAAAAATATTCTTATGTTAGATAGTCCATTTATCAAGGAAGGCTTTAAGCTATATAACATAAAGATACGACTCACAAGACCACAGCAGCAATGAAAAATGTTGCGAAAACGAGAGAAAGATATTCCTTTTGAGAGCTTCTGCTGCGTACGCTGCGGAAACCGCTAAAGTTACACAAAAACCATGTATGACAAGATTGTTCAGCATTAGGAGTTCTATAATAAAGTCTGCGACAGCATAAGTCTATCTTTTATGGTTGACTTACTATAACCTTTTTTATGTTAATAAATTTGTAAAAAAATAATGCATCATTTTTAGAGGTGTATTATACACACAGGTATTTATTCTTATCAAAATAAATAGATTCATCATCACGAGCATTTCATTTAAAACAAAGTTGCCCTTTATATCATTTGATTCGAATAAATATCTTAGGAGCTATCACAGTTTTAACATAACTCCGCACCAAAATAATGTTCGCAGCTAAAGTACAACGTGCGCTTGCGCCATCTATACTAATATTATAAAGCTGAAGAGTTTGTTTGTTTGTTTGTTTGAACGCGCTAATCTCAAATACTACTGGTCCGATTCGTAAAATGATTTTTACGTTGGATAGTCCATTTATCGAGGAAGGCTTTAGGCTATATAACATAAAGATACTACTCATTAGACCACAGCAGAAATGAAAAATGTTGCGAAAACGGGAGAAAGATATTCCTTTTGAGAGCTTCCGCTGCATACGCTGCGGAAACCGCTTAAGTTAAACAAAAATCATGTATGACAGGATTGTTCAGCATTAAGAGTTCTATAATAAAGTCCGCGACAGCATATGTCTATCTTTTATGGTTGACTTACTACAACCTTTTTTATGTTAATAAATTTGTAAAAAAATGATGCATTATATTTAGAGGTGTATTATTCACACAGGTATTTATTCTTATCAAAATAAATACATTCATAATCACGAGCATTTCATTTAGAACCAAGTTGCCCTTTATATCATTTGATTTCAATAAATATCTTAGGAGCTATCACAGTTTTAACATAACTCCGCACCAAAATAATGTTCGCAAGTACAACGTGCGCTTGCGCTAATATATTATAAAGCTGAAGAGTTTGTTTGTTTGAAACCGCTTATCTCAGGAACTGCTGGACCGATTTGAAAAAATATTTCTGTGTTAGATAGCTTATTTATCGAGAAAGGCTTAAGGATATAAAATATGACGCTGCGACGGGAGGTGAGGGAGCAAACTCAAAACGCGCGGATGAAGTCGCGGGGGACCGCTAGTCAATAATAAAATTAATAATGATTTGTATGGTTGCTTTCGTGATTTCATTGTTGTTTGCAAAGTAAAAGTTGAGTAGATAGTTCAAAAACATCCATATATATATTTATTTATTTTTAGATTTTTTTTATATACCTATATATTTTATGAACAAGTATTTTATTAAATTACCTACTGCAGTTTATATTCCGAGATATAATTATAAATCTAAAATAATACAACGTTAAAACTAACGACTACAGTGTCATCGATATGCAGTTTTTGTTTTTATGAATATGATGTGTTTATTCCAGCTATTTTGGCTTAAAAACTAAACTACTGAACCGATTTTGATAAAATTTATATGACAATGAAGTAAAATTAGACTCTCTCAAATAATAAAGATTTTCCAAATTGGTTAATAAATGACAGTTCTAGGTTAACAATATATCACAAAAAAATATATTGCACTCGCAAAATAAATAAATAAAATATATTTTGGATTTTTTGCCCAATATTAATCTACAAAAAAAATTTGGTTTTTAGCAACCCTATTCTTTGTTCCCAGTGTCGAAAATAGCTAGCCTAACTTCGCCTAGGTAAGATTTTTTTAAAAACAAGCACTTTCTGGTTGTTTTATTTCAATCAAACTGGTGCAGGCCTTATATCTAATGTAATAAGTGCTTAGGTTGCGCAATAAAGTTTGAATTCATAGAGATGAAACTACCAGGCGAAGTTAGGTTCAATGCTCTAAGTTCGCCCACATTTTTCAACCACAGAATATTAACGTATAGTGCTTCGTATTAATTTCTAACACACACACCCAAAAAGATTCCACCCCATTGGTCAGATTTGCAGTATGCCGATGTTTCAGACTATCTTTGTTTAGCGGGAAAATTAAAAAATATGCAATTTTTAATCGAATTTAGGCGAAGTTGCAGGAGTTGACGGTACTTCACTTTTCACTAGTAGCTGTATTCACTATTAAACCGTAGGAAGGAATGAACGTACTGCATACAAATTCGGCTCTATTCTTGTATGATTTTCTGCGTTCAATTAGCGACTAAAGCGATCCATTATTATCTCTAATTATTGAGCACGAAGTTTGCACACGGCACTACTATGTTCATTTCTTTCTTACATATGTTGCTATCCTATTTAATTTTTCTTAACAATTTTCGTATTCGTTCTTACTTATACATTTTTCTCTTTCTTTAAATCTAGTAGAAAATTAGTAAATAAACGACAATATCAAAGCTTAATGAAATCATATGAAACTTCTTTTGGTCTTGTGGCTGTCGTTAACATTCTCCCCCCGGCGAAGGTGTACCGTAGCCTCCTCCGGTAGACAGCCTCTCGTTGGTGCAGCGCGTCCCTTCCCTCTGGTCCGGGGAAGGTGCGGATGTAGATATCACGATGATCTTAGAGGTGGGTCTTTTGAAGGTCCCACCTTTGGTTAGCACATCTACAATGCGCGTGACACCGTCAGGTCCTGGAAAGGTCCTGGTGATAGTGCCTCTCGGCCACATGTTCCGTGGTAGTTGTGGATCAGCGATGATGACCAGATCGCCTGTTCTGACGGCAACCTGGCGTTCGTGACGGTCAAGGCGTGGCACCAGTGTGGGTAGGTACTCGCGCATCCACCGCTGCCAGAAGCTGTCCGCAAGTGCCATTGCTGCTCTCCAAGCCCGCCGGTCCGCTTCTTCGCAGGCTCCGGTGTGTGGTAGTCCGGTTGATGATCCCAGAAGAAAGTGGTTGGGCGTCAGCGCTTCTGGGTCTTCTGGATCCACGGAGACATGGGTCAATGGTCTTGAGTTGATTGAGTATTCAGCTTCGGTCAGCAGAGTGGTTAGGGTCTCTTCTTTCGGCGCTTTCTCCTTTAACGTCGCGGTAAGCGCGTTCTTGACCGAGCGCACTAGCCTTTCCCATGCGCCTCCCTGGTTCGGAGCTCCTGGGGCTATGAATTTCCACTCGGTGTCGTAGTTCATCGCCAGTCTTGATAGTTCTGGTAGCCATTCGGCATAAGCTTTCTTTAGTTCTATGTCTGCGCCTCTGAAGTTTGTTCCATTATCGCTGTACAGCGTCTTGGGCCATCCTCTTCTGGCAGCCATTCTTCTGAGAGCCATGATAGCAGAGTCAGTGCTTAAGGAAGCGACTGACTCTAAATGGATGGCTCTTGTTGTCAGGCAGGTGAAAAGAGCACACCATCTTTTTTCTCGTCGTCTGCCTATCGTCACTGTGATGGGGCCGAAGTAGTCTACTCCGCAAAAGCTGAACGGTCTGTGGTATGACTGCAGGCGTTCAATCGGTAGATCTCCGATTGGTGGGTTTCTTGGCTTTGTCTTTCTTAGTTGACACATCTGGCAGTCGGCGGCTACTTTCTTCACTGTAGGCCGCAAACGTGTCACCCAGAACTTTTGTCGAACGTCGTTGACTATCCTCTCGGTGTTCGCATGGCCAGCTCTTCGGTGTTCTCGCCCGATGAGTAGTCTTGTGAATGGATGGCGCCCATCCAGCAGTATGGGTCGCTTTGCTGTATCAGGTACCGCTGCCTTGTTCGCGCGCCCATTGAGCTTTAGGAGTCCATCTTCCCATAGCAGGTCAAAGCGATGAAGAGGGCTTGATCGGGGCACGATGATGCCTCTCTTCGTGCAGTCTATTTCGTGAGGAAACGAGTCTTGCTGTGTTCGTCGCAGCCAGAGATTCGTTGCCTTCTTAATGTGTTCAAGGCTGAGCGTAGTCTTCTGTTTGCGGCAAAGATCTACGAACTGTAATATTCTTGCCGTGGCTCCAATCAACCGATCGTATGAGGAGAATCGGCTGATGTCAGGCAGTGCTGCATCTTCTTTTTTCCGTTCTTCAGTGATGACATGTAGTAGTTCCGTGGTGATGTCATCGTTGCTATCTTCTTGGCGTGGCCAGTCACGTTTAGGCTTCTCCAAAAATGACGACATTCCAAACCATGGATCATCTTCGGACGTTGGCACGTAGCCTGTTCGCGTTGCTACGTCAGCTATGTTCTGGTGAGTCGGCACCCACCGCCAGTCTGCTGGCTTCGTTTCTTCTGTGATCACGCCGAGCCGGTGTGCTACAAAGGGCGTGTAGCGTCGACTCCCGTTCCTCAGCCAATGTAAGACTGTTTGCGAGTCACTCCAGTAGACCGTGTCATCGATGCGAAGTCTGTGTTCTTGTTTGATGGCCTTCGCTAACCTCGTTCCAATTAATGCTGCTTGTAGCTCTAGCCTGGGAATGGTTTGTGCTTTGAGCGGGGTGACCTTCGCGCGTGCTGCCACCAGCACAACTTCCACTTCCTTGGTGCTGTAGGTAAGCCTCCAGTATGCAGCCGTTGCGTATGCTTCTTCGCTTGCATCACAGAAGATGTGCAATTCTCGACGTTGCACTTCTCTCCCCCCGTTGTAGCTTCGGGGAAGCTGCAGCTTCTTGATGTTTTTTAAGTTTGCGATCCAACCGTCGAATTCGTTGGCGATGTCTTCAGGAATCGGTTCGTCCCATCCAGTCTTGAGGCGCCATAATTTCTGAAGAGTGATCTTCGCTGCAATGGTGTAGCAGCTCAGAAGTCCCAGCGGGTCGTAAATGCTCATTACCGTTGACAGGGCTTCTCGTTTCGTGGGGGCTCGTTCTCTTGACTTTACGGCTTCTGAGACTCGAATCAGCGAAGTGTTGAAGCTCAGCTTGTCGGTCTTCGGGTTCCATAGAAGTCCCAAGGTCTTCTCTTGTCCTCCTAGTGGTGTTGTTCCCGCTTTTGCTCGTCTGTCCTTTGGTGTGACCTCTAGCAGCTCCTCGTTGTTGCTGCTCCAACCTCGAAGATGGAAATCGGCTTTCTTGTGTACCTCGTCGACTTGCACGATGATTCGTTTGGCGCTCTCCAGGTCGTTGAAGCTATCCACGTAGTCATCCATGTAGTGGGCTTCCATGATCGGTAGAACGGCTTCAGGGTGTGTCTTCGCGTGCTGAAGTGCGTTCTTGTTCCGGACGCTGTGTGCCAGGAACGGAGAGCTTGATGCGCCAAATATCATTGAAGTCATCTTCATCTTCACTGGTTTGTCTGTTGATTGTTCCCTCCATAGGAACATCTGCGCAGGTTGATCTTCCTTTTTTATCTTCACACGCAGAAACATTTCTTCTATGTCTGCTGTTATCGCGTAGGCGCCTTCTCGGAACCGGAACAGTATGGTCTGCAAAGACTGCAGAAGGTCCGGCCCCTCCAGCAGGCAATCATTCAGGCAGACTCCGTTCGCCTTGGCTGCTGCGTCGAAGACAAGCCTGATCTTTCCTGGCTTGTTCGGGTTCTTCACTGCGAAGTGTGGTAAGTACCACGCTACTGAACTGTCTTCTTCTTCGCCACTACACTGCTCGGCGTATCCCTTCTTTAGCAGGTTCTCCACTTGCTCGTGGTACTGCTTCTTCTCTTCGGGACGACGTTCTAAGCTGGACTCAAGTGTCTTCAGCCTCTTCAAGGCAGCGATGTAGCTGTTTGGTAGCTTCATGCCTTCGCTCTTCCACGGTAGACTTACTTCGAATCTTCCGTCTTTGTTCACCGCGGTTTCTTCGAAGATCTTCATGGCTCGTAGGTCATCTTCTTTCGTGAATTCATTCTTCATAGATATCCCTAGCGAGTCGACGCGAAAGTGATGTTCGACCAGATCTTCGATCTTCTCATCTAGTTTGATGTGCAAGATCTTCTCTGTATCTTGACAGCTTCTAGGTACTCTTCCGTGGATCA
The DNA here is from genome assembly GCA_963924145.1 of Pyrausta purpuralis. Lineage (NCBI taxonomy): Eukaryota > Metazoa > Arthropoda > Insecta > Lepidoptera > Crambidae > Pyrausta > Pyrausta purpuralis. The sequence goes on along the minus strand of OZ001657.1, from coordinate 7,193,289 downwards.
CCCATCCTAGTAAGGTCTTGGAGGCTGCCGGCTGATACGGCTTGCCCGCTCGCAGCTCCCTCGTGATGATCAACGGCCAGTTGTCAGTTCCTATGAGGACTCGTGGCTTGGCGTTCTGGTAGGCTAGGCTTGAGATATCCAGTCCTCGCAGGTGTTCCAGCTGTAGTGCCTCCTTTGGCAACGACTGCGTCGATAGGTCCAGACCTGCCATCGTTCGGAATGTGATGACAGAGCTGTGTCCGCTGACGTCATCTCCCATGATCTTGACGCGGACGGTTCTGCTGTTCATGCTCTTGACTTCTTTGTCTATGCTTCTTAGTTTTAGACAAGTACTGGGTCCGCTAGCTCCAACTTCGTTCGCGAGGTCTTCGTCGATTAGAGAGATCGTGGCCCCTTCATCAAAAAGCGCGTATGTTCGCTGCGCCCCCCGCTGGCCGCTGATGATGATCGGACATATCTTCAGCTTTACGTCACTCCCTCCAGGTGTAGCTGTGGCCATTGCGACCTCTGCTTGGTTCGTAGTCACCTGTTCGACTTCCTCTTTGGCCGGGACTTCAGCATGTAGGGTGGCGTGGTGAGGACGTTTGCAGCCCTTTACGCCGCAGAGCTTCTGTTTACAGTTCATTCTTCTGTGCCTGCTGTTGATGCACCGGAAACAGAGTTTTGCGTTCTTCACTGCCTCCCACCGCTCCGACACCGACAGCTCCTTGTACTTCGGGCACGCAGGTAGCTTGTGTTCACTGTTGCACACTATGCAGACGCTGGCTTCGGGCTTCTGATTGTCTTCTGGCCTGCCGCTCGTCTCCGTTACAGTGAATACTTTTCTCTTTTGTTCGATCTTCGTGTTCTTGATCGGGACGTCTTTTCTAGCACCACTGTAACTGTGTTTTAATGCACGGTCAGCTTGCTGCATTAAAAATTCGGAAAGCCTTACGATTTGAGTCGTATTTCTCAGCTGCTCCTCGGCGAAGTCACACCACCTTGACTTGATGTGTGGGCTCAGCTTCTCTAATACTTCACGCACTAGCAATGGGTTATACAGATATGCTGGATCCACGTTGCCAAGAGTTGCCACGATGTTCTGGACTTTGATGGCGAAGGAATTTAATTCACTTGCAGTACTTCCCATCTTGGGCAGCTTCTTAAGTTCTTCGTATGCCATATCTATGATCATCTCTGGGCGTCCAAAGCATTGCTGTAACGTCTTCATTACTCGATCTGGGTGCGTTGCGCTGCTAAGTAGTGGCGTTACCACTTCCTTTGCTTCACCTCTGAGAGCGTTGCGTAGTCGGGCCAAGTTTTCGTATGGAGTGAACTTATACAGCCTTGTTGATTCCTCCATTGCAGTAGCGAAGTGTATCCACTCCAGTGGTGATCCGGAGAACAGCGGTAGATCCGTAACTTGCCGCGGTGGTGGTCGCGACGCCATCATCTGTGACAGCGTGTCTGCCAGCTGTTCAATACCTCGTCCCTTCGGGGTTGACGATCTCTTCCTTTCTGCGCGTGGTCTGGGTTGGACCGGTCCCGGCGTCCAAAATCTTGCCCTTCGGGTCACAGGCGTCTCTTCGTTGCTGGGTTCCGGTGGAGCCTCCAGGCGCTCCCCCCGTTCGGCATCCACGTTTGGCGCAGACTTGTCCAGCCACTCGTTTACTTTTTCTATTTCTTGCATCTGTTCCTGGTCACTGTCGTCATCCAACTCTGCTAAGTCTGCCGTGAGCTTCTTCTTTACCATCTCGGCCTCAAGCTCAAGCTCCTTGCGTCTGATGGCTGCGAGCCGCTCCTCTGCCTCGAACCGTAGCCGTGCTACAGCGCTAGCAGTGGATCTGGTGGAGCGTGCTCTGGCGTGCTGCGTCCTGCTCGTTGCGGCGGTCTCGACATGTCCCATGTTCACGTCGAACGCTGAGTGCGTACCCAACACAGCGGCGCCACGTTCGTTAGGCTGGGCGGCCGTATGCTGTTCCGCTTCCAAGCGGCTCCTCGTCGACGGGGACGGCGACCGGGGCGGTTCCGGTAACACACGTTCGGAACGTTCGGCCATGACTTGGCTTCGCGTATACACCATTTAAACACTTATCAGAGTCAATTAGCAGAGTCAAATGTCTATTTACAAATCACAATTAACACAGACAGAGTTCATCCACAGTTCAGGAATCAAAGTTCAGATCAGATGCACTTAACACGAAATAACACAGTAATCACTTGTAGAAATAATAAAAGTACTTACAATTTATAGTCCAAAATAAGTGTGTCCATATTGCACTAAGTCATAAACACTAATTTCACAGCACAGAGTCCACTGGTGCGTACTTTCGATCCGTCTCCGATAGGACCAACGATGTTGGTGTTACACTATGGAGAGAGTACAGTTGTCAAGCCCAGAGAGCGAGTGGACTGTAATTTAAATTTATCACTAGGCACTGACTGTTCCCCAGTAAAACACTGCACTTATACTGACACACATTAATTTATTAATACTTTTACTATTTTCACAATTCACTGGTAATTACTGGTACTTCACTTTTCACTAGTAGCTGTATTCACTATTAAACCGTAGGAAGGAATGAACGTACTGCATACAAATTCGGCTCTATTCTTGTATGATTTTCTGCGTTCAATTAGCGACTAAAGCGATCCATTATTATCTCTAATTATTGAGCACGAAGTTTGCACACGGCACTACTATGTTCATTTCTTTCTTACATATGTTGCTATCCTATTTAATTTTTCTTAACAATTTTCGTATTCGTTCTTACTTATACATTTTTCTCTTTCTTTAAATCTAGTAGAAAATTAGTAAATAAACGACAATATCAAAGCTTAATGAAATCATATGAAACTTCTTTTGGTCTTGTGGCTGTCGTTAACATTTAGCTTATTTAAATCACTTTGAATTACTGGCATCAAGCTATCAATGGACTGACCAAAGTAGAAAATCGAAGTTTCATCGGCATATAAAGTTAGTTCTCCTGCAAGGTCGATCTGGTGAATGTCATTTATGTAAATAAGAAACAAAAGTGGGCCTAAAATCGATCCTTGTGGAACGCAACAAGTGATGGGTTGAAGACAGCTTTGATGTTCATGTATTTTAACTAGCTGTTTCCGATTGAGTAAGTATGACTCAAATATTTTTAAAGCACTGCCACTTATTCCAATGTTAGATAGCTTTTTTAGTAGAATTTTGTGACTGACCGTGTCGAAAGCTTTTTTTAAGTCTATGAAAATACCGATTGCTAACTGTTTTTGATCTATTTTGTTTTTTATTTTTGTGACAAGACTTGTAGCAGCTGTAAGAGTATTTGATTTACGTCTAAATCCGTATTGATTTTTGATCGAGATGTTGTTTTTGTTAAGATACGATTCTAGGCGGGTGTGCAGGACTTTTTCATAGATTTTGGAGATAACGGGCAGCACAGAAATTGGCCGATAATTGTTCATATCTAATTTTGAACCAGACTTATGTATTGGACTTACTTTGGCAATTTTAAAATTATCTGGAAATGTGGCTTGCTTGAGGTAGTCGTTTATACTAAGTGCTAGATTATTTATTATTAGTCTTTTGATACACTTTATTGCTTTGGTATTTATGCCATCAATGCCGCAACTACAGTTTGGGTCTAGACTTTCTATAATCTTGCTGATTTCATCCGAGGTGGTTGGTGAGATTTCCTCCAGTTTTGATGAAAGCTTTGAAGGTGGTGGAATATTTTCGAAGTTGTGGTATTTAGATGGGATCTCATTAGCCAGTTTGATGCCTATTGATAAAAAATAACTATTAAAGCTCCCACAGATCTCTTTTACATCAGTTATAGCTCTTGAGTCAACAATAAGTCTACTCGGGTGCGTTTGACTTTTATCTTTATTGCGTGTTAAGTCAGCAATCAGATTCCACATTTTTTTAGGTTTTCTGGAAGCACCTTGAAAAGATTTTATGTAGTATTTTGCTTTTGTTTCTTGTATTGTATTTCTCATTTCTGTCTTGGCCTTGATGTAAAGCTGTTCATTTTCCTTATTTGATTTGCCTTGATTTTAAAGTTTTGCCAGAGTTCGTTTCTTCTATCTAAGCCATGTATTATATCTCTATTTATCCAATCTTCCCTCGGTTTGTTCAGTAGTTTCATTTTAGTCACCTTGCTTTTTGCTATGCAATTCTTCAAGTTTTCCTCTAGTGCGTCATATTGGGTATTTATAGTAGTGCAAATCGTTTCTTCGTAAGTTTCATATAGTTTATTATAGTTAATTTTGCTGTACTTGACTTTTATTGGTGCTGGAGGGTTATAGTTATGTACTTCAAAATAAATATGTTTGTGATCCGACATAGCCGATTCTAATACAGCAAAATGGAAATTATGATTTTTTAGGTTCGTTGATACGTGATCAAGTATAGTCTTGGTACTTTCAGTTTCGCGGGTACTGAAATCCTTATTTACTTTATTTCATATCTGAAAGCCATTTACTTTATGGGCGTGCTTATACTTCCGAACATCAAGGTCAGGTTTTAATAAATCAAAATTAAAATCGCCAAAGATGACTGCCCTATGAAGTTTTGCCAACTGAGCAGAGTATATGTCCAGGAATTTCTTAGAACTTGTACGTCCAGGCTTGTAGATTGCACCAATGTTTAGCGAATACTTATCAACATGAACCCAGAGATAGTGGTTATCATCCTCAAAGCGTTCCTCGATATGATGTCTTAAATCATTGTGAACAAATATAGATACTCCACCGCCCTTGCTTGTTTTTCTGTAATTAAAGTAGTGAGTGTAAGTTGGAATTTGTGTCCTTATGGCTTGATCTTCATACTTTATCCAGGTTTCTGTTATGATAATTATATGGATCTTACGTGAACAGCTATTTATAATACATTTCAACTCGTCCAGTTTACCCGGCTTAACAATGCTGCAAGCATTAAGGTAGAGGCATCTAAGTGACTTCTTTGTCATATTTAAATCGGAGTAAACTCTGGCAAGCTGATAAGTAGTGTTGTGATTTAGTGAAATTTTGCTGCCAGCGAGTCATTCTGTGCATTTTCTTTTTTTTCAGTTGATTTGACGATTCTCGGAATACCTTTCACATACCTTATTATTAGATCGTTTTCTCCATTGGCAAGTCGAGTATTTAGTTCTTCTTTTAAGCGCTCAAGGTACTTTCTTTGACTGACAGTTTGGTCTGAGTAGATTTTTATGTTATCCTTGTTAATCGCTTTTTTATTTCGTAAAATCATTTTTGCTATGGTTTCTACTCGGAAGCATACCTTTAGCGGACGATTTGCTCCAGCTTTGTGTTTACCGAGTCGAATTATTCTTTCTGGTTCTGGGCAAGACTAGTCAATGGATTTAGTAATTTTTAAAACTTCACGTTTATCATGTTCAAGTCTCTCTGAGATTGCATTTGATGTAGATTCCGGAATACCAATAATGATGATGTTTCTTGCACGCAGATTTCGTTCAGTTATTTCAGTCATAAGTTCCTCATAGTTTGCAGTAGTTTGACTCGATGTAGATGGTTTCGGTTGGTTTTTACGTGAGCTGATTTCCAAGTTTAACGCTTCAATTTGTTTGTCAATATTGCTTGTAGCCATTTTCAAGTCTCCTACATCTGACTTTATGATTTCTTGCTCATTAATGATGTGATCAATGGTTTTTCGGAAGCTTTTCACATCCTCCTTGATAGTGGCTATGTCCTGACAAAGTCGGTCAATGTTCTCTTCTCTTTCTGCGTTTGACTTAAAACTGTTAAGAGGGCCATCATGTCAGCCATTTGCTTTTTTAAATCTGATAACTCACTTCTTATAGTAGTAGTGTCGTCATCATGTTTTCGTTTATTACGCATGGTTATCTGAGGTATACCTGATTCACTCCCAACTAATGTGTTTGACAGATTTATTTGAGATCCACCAAGTTTGTTATCAATGCCATATCCAGGAGGGGTGCGTGGAGTACTCATTGTAGATCCTTGTTTAGCACACAAAGTAGTTCTGATCGCATGTGAGTGCGTAGTGCAAGAGTGACAAAAAATAAGAGGTCGTCTCGTTTACCCACGGGGGTGCGGAGCGGTTACCTTATCGGTCTCCAGCCCGAGCAGCTTACTAGATGAACAGCGGCTTATCCGACACAAGATTAGCTCACTGGAATTAAGAACTTGTCAGGCAGCTCATAGGGCTCGAAATAGAAAGATATTTTTGAAAAATTTAGCACACGTCCGTACTGTACGCTCATCAGCGAGCCACGTCACAATTAAAGTGAGCAAGTTCAAATATTGTTTATTTTACAACACACAAACATAGAAGAAGGAGTACATAAAAGAGGCAACGTATTTACACATAAGAAGTCATACTAGGAGTAATGTTGTGCAAAGGTGATGAATAAATGTATTATGTGTTATATTGAAATGTGCTATATTTTGGCTTATAAATAAATATTTAAGTATAAGTGTTTAGTGTTATATTATGTTAAACTGTGGTCATTCTCTTAGGAGTATGATTGAAAGCTTATTATTTTAATCCACTCCACCAATATGAATACATTATCGCATGTTATTTGAACAAAACTTAAATTAACTAAAACTAAACTTCACTAAATATATCTTGATTTCATACATCGTTTAAAAAGCAAAAAAACGTATTTTAGGAAAATTGTTGAGGGGTTGTCTAACAATGTTCAAGTAAGCTTTGGTTAGTGGTGTCTTGTAGTCTGCTATATACTTCATGAGTTTATTCCCGTAAAACGAAAAATCAATTAAATACATGAAAAAAGAATAAATGCAGATGCAGAAATAATAATTGGTTGGATAGATATTACTAGGACATTAAGAAACGTATCTAAAACAGATCTTTTACCTGCAAAATGAGTAGGGCTAAAGTGACGGTGTAGCTTGGAGGAGCTCGTCTTAGCGTTTGCAAGCGGCTCCACTCCCTGGCTAGAGTCGCCACTCTCCAACTACCGTCATTGTTCGTTATATTATTATCTGTAAAAACGAAGTCATAGTAAGGCTATAGCCCCATACAACCGTCATAAGTATTAGACATGACGAGTCTTATATGGGGCAAACTAAGCGGTCAATAGTGAAAGAACACATTACAGCTGTCCAAAATCTTAAGGTTAATAAATCAGCGGTCATACATGAACGAGTTAGCCACTAGATGGAATTACATAATACAAAAATCCTTCACCGACTAGGATAATACGTGAAGCGGTAGAAATTCGAAAGTACTGAAATTGGTTGATGGATATAAGTTATCAGCTAATGGAATCCAGTGTTTTATAATTGTGAGCTGCGTGTGATACCATCAAAACGGAACCGCGATACCGTGAGTGTTATTGTCGAGGTGACAGTACAGTCGCCGTCAGATATATTGGAGCAGACAAAGTGACCAAATACTTCTGAATAGTATAAAATGTCAATAAGTTCCATACACTACAAGTTACCATTAATATCAGAACATTCATTACTTCATTAATATTTGAGCAGATGCTAGTCAATTACTTCTATGCACACGACTAACCAATAATATCTGAACATTCATAACGTCAAATGTATCTACGCAGCCGGTCTTAAATATCTGAGCAAACGAGGAAAATTGCAGAAGGATGTGCTTCCAACTTAACTATAAATACTATTTTAAAATAGGAACTCTTTTCATAGTTTATGTTATAGTAAGATGACGCTGGCAGTTTGTAACGCTTTGTAGTTTTCAGTATTGTCATCACTGTCATGAAAGTGTCATACAATAAATAAATTCAGACAAGTGAGTGTTCAGATATTATTGGTTGGTTCTGTGTATAGAAATTATTGACTAACATCTGCTCAGATATTAATGAAGTTATGAGTGTCCTGATATTAATGGTAACTTGTAGTGTATGGAACTTATTGACATTTTAAACTGTTCAGAAGTATTTGGTCACCTTGTCTGCTCCAATATATCTGACGGCGACTGTACTGACAATAATTTATCGAGTGGAGTGAGGTGGCGTAAGGATCTTCGAGCCGATATACTAACAAATTATCAAGTGATGTAAGGGTAGCAGAAAAAAATTCACCCGCTGCGTAGTAGGCGATTTCTCGACCATTATACTAGACGGGTCGTCTAGTAGTAGTAGTAGTGTAGTAGTGTAGTGTAGTGTGTAACGTATTGCAATGCAACGCAAAAGTTTAAAATCTTATACCTACCGCAGCGTCGTTTGAAAGTTGTCTTGTTTGGTTTTACATTTTTCATGAAGCTTTCCATTTATTTTAAGTCTATCTATCTATCTTACCAATAATTTACTGTACCGAGAAGACGCTTACCGGCCGAATTCGGCCAGCGCACGTGACAAAGGATTATTAGTAATTAATTAGAACTTCTCTAAAAATAAGGATACATTTTAGGATAGCTCAATTTTGGAACAAATTTGCCTTCAGTCATGTTACGCCTAGAACTTAAGAATAAAAGAAGAAGACCCTAGAAATAAAAGACTGCCTAGAAACCTTATTTAAGTTCAAACTTAACTTTGTGTGTGAGGAGTGAAGTATTCGGCATGTGTTAACATGTGTATACATCTGTTTCATCCAAAGACCGTAAAACATAAAATAGTTTGAATTTGGTTCGTTACCTTTAACCAAACCGAACCGATTATATTCAGACCAATCTAAAAAGAATACGTCGCATCGACACTGCTTCCAATTCAGCCAAGCGACTTTGACTGCCTGAAAACAATGAATAATAAATTATAATTTAAATACCTTTTAACGATATCAACTACAACCGGTGTATTTTCAACTGGGTCCTATTATTCTACCTCTCTTGTGGCGCACCGATAAATGAACATCACACTGACACGACTCAGTTGAAAACACACTGACTATAGTTATTTAATATTGTATTATTTACCTTTAAAGATACAGCAGAGTACACAAAGGCCCTAATCACCCTCTCTTCTGACTTTGATAAAGGTAGAGTCATACCGAGCGTGCCTGCCTCCGCGGCCAACGCATTTAATGTTGAGAACCAAACCGCCTGCAATGAACATAAACGAAACAGGATAGGTAAAAACTAATAGAAACAGGACAATAGTATAACAGGGAGAAAATACTTTTACTTTATTCGCATATCTCTTAATAGCAATAATCAAACTTATGGTAAGGTATGTAACTTCTTACTTACTTACTTCTCTCGACTCTACCTCGGTAACTGCCTCGGTGGCGCAGCGGTAAGAGGGTCGCACTTTAAAGCGACGGCTGCGCCAGAGGTCCCGGGTTCGATCCCCGGGTCGGGCCAAAAATATATACCTGAGTTTTTCTGTTCAGAAATTCTTAGGGTAGCCCGGAGTTTGGAAGTTGGCGGTGTTTCACCGCAGTGCCTCGGAAAAGCACGTAAAGCCGTTGGTCCTGCGCCTGAACTCTCTCCGGTCGTGTCAGATTGCTGTCCCATCGGGCTATGAGAGTGAAAGGAATAGAGAGTGCACCTGTGTTTGCGCACACACTTGTGCACTATAATATGTCCCGCGCAGTCGGCTAGTCGTTGTGACTGGCCACCGTCGTCGAAATCGGCTAGGGGGACTACTACTTCTCTCGATTTCCTCATATTAGTAACTAACTTGATATTAGTGTGGGTGTATTACGACCTTGCTTTAAGATTCAGGCAGTTAAATTTCCGCTAAGCTGAGGTATTGCGATTACTATCTCTTTCTCTCTCACCTCACTCATATGGTCGATATTAAGACATGGTCAGAGTTAAGAATCAACCCAAAAGCAGAGCTTAACTGTCCAAGCAAGATCGCAATTCACACTAACGTACCTGATAGGTACTAACTAAGTTATAAGGTACAATCTTGCTGCCTTTTAGCAACACCTGTGACTTTAAAAATCAAGCTTGTTAAATTTTGTTTACATAGATGTCGTCAACATGTTCATTTTTGACATTTATTAATTCTCTTATTCTAATTTTGTGTATTCTATGTATATTTATTATTCTTTTGCCTATACATATATGTATATACAGGGTGTTGTTTTGGTCAGCGACGAGCGACTCAGGGGTGGCTGTAGAAACGATACTGATGCCAAAAAAAATATTAAAAAAAATATATTTTTTTAAAATGGAAAAACACAAAATCATTTTTTTACATTCTGTTTTAACTCAATTGCGGTACAGCAATTGAGTTAAAACTACCAACACCAGGTAGCCTCGCCACGAAATACTACTAGCTAGTAAGCTACGTCGTAGTATTTCGTAGATAAGCGCTAGCTACGCGCTAGGGTGCGAGTTTTCCCATTAGTTTTTTAATTTTTTTGAATGTTGTAAAGAGGTTTTCTTGTATAAAACTTGCTCAGAATTTAAAGAAAACCTTTTTTTAGAATAAGCATAACTCATATTATCATCTCTGAGTTGGATGTCACTGACCAAAACAACACCCTGTATATCTTATATTTTTTTTGTCTAAAATTAGTATATATATTTATTTTGATATATTAATGCATTTTTAAAATTTATTTTAAATTACCCAATTAGTTATTGCAAATCTTCCGCCACTGATTCAACTTTCTGCATTCCTAAGCGGTTGACAGGCACAATTATATTATTGACAGTGCGATAAAATTTTAACAAAAAAATAAGTGGATATAATTTGTAAGAGCCTGCTCTATAATAAATGTATTAAATCAAGCTTCGTTTACAATAAGTTCATCAAGTTCATCTGCCTACGATCCTTAGGGAAATTTAAAAACGCTTTGAATAAAAGACAGCACGGCGAAACGAAAACTGGATGATTATGCAATCATAAAACGCTTCAAGATACAGTATAATGGTGAGCTACATTTAAGATAAAATGTGATACAATGTTTGCACAAGAAATTAAATGCTGGTTTAAGTTTCTTAGAAATTTAAATTATGTGCTTTCTAAATTAATACGCGAAATGAATTTTCATTAGAAATTAAGCTAGAGCGTTAAGTCTAACAAGATCGTCTGAAATTAAATGAAAGAAATATATCTTTGTACCATATTTGTTTCATTAAATTTGAGACACCACTTGAACTAGTGGGCTCAAATTTTCGCGTCAATCGATTTTTTTTCATATAGTAATTCTATTACGACTTTTACTATTTTAGAGAAAAACACAAGTTATATATCTCACTGAAAAAAAGTACCGCACGAAAGTAAGTAAGTAAGTAAGTCTGTATTTGCGAGAATACAGTTACAAAGATCTTAAATTAAAAAATAAAAAATAAGTCCAGTGTATTCTACCAATAATATGGTATGCAAATTTTCACATAAAGAAAGAAATGGAAATGCATAGAAATCATGAAAATTTGGTGTGAAATGGTGCGGAAATGAGTGAATTAGCCCCCTGAACTCGAACTTTGAAAAACAAAGCGAAATTCTAAAGTCAAAAAGTTATATAGGTATTTATAATGCTCATTTGTACTACGTAATAAATAACTCACTCACTCTGTTTCACAATGTCCTAATAATAGTTAGGGAGGCGAATATGGGAATTTTCGGTAATACTCGAGCGTGGCAGTTTAAGATATGAGAGATACCTTGGACCTAATAGAACAACCTTGTAAAGTATTTAGCTCTATATGTAGTGACGCGCGCCTAGGATAGACGATCAGATTAGTAAAAAAAAATCGATAGTCTGTAATACTCGAGCGCGTCAGATTAAGATATTGGGGGTTGATTTTAGTGTTTTAAGACTAAATTTAACTAATTTGACGATAAGTCCTTGACGCCGCCTAGTTATAGGGTCGCGAACTTGTAAAAAAAAAAACGTTAATCCGGCATTCTCGAGCGCGATTTTTTTTATTTTTATTTTGAAGAATATAATCTAAAACGTACTAAAAATACAAAATCTGCCGGTTTCCGCATGACCAGGAGTGTGGAGGAGCCATTTCGTCTTCCGAAAAACGCGTTGCGGCATATAAGTCGCGAACGATACATTTAAAAAAAAAGTTTAAATAAACAAAAAAGGTAATTTTATTTTACACAAAAAAGGTCTCTTTACATTTTTGTCCAAAGTTAAAACTTTTTGACTTTAAGCTTCATAAAAACTCAAACTCCCGGTTTTTTGAGTATATCTTGAAAACTGAGGGTGTTAAAAAAATGATATGATATAACAATGATTAAATTATGTTACTTTTATCTCAACAATTTTTTTTTTCTAAAGCTTCTCGACAATTTTCGTGGACTTGGAAAAGGTTACGCGTATCTGTATACAAAAGTATTATAAACATGTACAGTTTCATGTATGTATATTATTCAATAGCCTGTTGATCCTCAAATTGTTCTTTGGACGTACCGTCAGCAAAACGATGTGAAGAATTATTAAAAAGAAAGAAGAAAGGAAAAAAAATAAACCAAAAAACCTTTCCGGTCAGATTAAGAGAACCCACCAACATTTTTGTCAGATTAAGAAAATATGCTTTCAGGATACCGAGATAAACCTCCCCTATGAAAATCTGACGCGCTCGAGTATTTCAAAAAAACTTTTATTTTTTGCATTTTCAAAAATTCATCGTAACTTATGGTCACGCCAAAATCGTCAGTTTTTTTAAAGGGAGCTTCCTTGGGGCCTACTTAACACCCCTTCCGAAAATCTGACGCGCTCGAGTATTTTTTTTTTGCATTTTTTACTACTTTATATGCCTACCCCCACCACGCAAACCGGCAGATTAGTATACCGTTGTTATCAGAGGCACTTGGGGCATACGTAGTATGAATATCTGACGCGCTCGAGAATACCCAAGTAACTGTTTTTTTTTTTACATTTTTGAAAAACCGTACACGCCAAACCCACCGCTAAAATGGTTTTTACCATACGAGCTTTTCTTTTCGAAATTATTTTATCTTTCGATTTTGATAGTTCTCGACGGCACCGTTGAATTACGCCATTTAGAGCTACTTCGCCTCCCTAACTATAAGTTTTTATTCACGCTATCTGTCTATTACTTCATAAAAATGACGTTCTATATTTAAATAGTAGTATTTTCGTTGGTGAAAGTCGTTAATTACATAGTGTAAATGAGGACATAGAGACTTTCTTTCAGAAACGATGACGGGAGGAACCACTACTAAAATATTGACTCACAAAGTACAGTGCATCAGATACAGAGCCAGCCATCAGTGGTACGAAGGAGAAGTGCAGTCCGCCTCGGCGCATCTCTCCTCGCCACTGCACTAGCGCATACAGCGACAGGAGGGTGCCTAGCACACCGCCCCATATCTGAAATATTGACAATTGACAACATTTCATTTTTTTAAAGGTATGAAAATTCGAAAACCATTTCAAGACTTAGCGATTCTAAACACGACAAACATTTTTTTAGTTTTTTTTGCGCTTTATTTTTAAAGTTAAATGAAAAAGACTGAAAAGAACATGGAAGTTGGCATTTCACAGGTTACGCCTTTGCAATGACATTTCTTGCAGAAAAAATGCTTTTGAACATATGACCTTGCTGTCACCTGTCACTTTGACATTTAGTGTTGTTGTTGTTTCCAGTATTGTATTGGACATTATCGATAAATTACGATATGCTAAATTGAAGATTTAAAAAAAAATACATTTTGCATTCAATTTTTTTTTTTACTTTAGATACGAAATAATCATCATAATTCCTCATCCGAAATATGATTGATGTTTGTAGGTATAAGAAAATAATTGAGTAATTTTCAGACATCATTACAATATTAAATAAGAAAGGATGCTACGTTAGCTTTGTTTAGTTACTGTTTGCACAACGTAAATCAGATAATGATACATAATAAAGTAATATGAAATAGTTAATGGTTATACCATTAATATCGATATCGACATCTTAGTTCTACAATTGATACAGACCAGAACACTATTAACGTCAGTTTTTTTAAATGGAATATAGCAAAGACCGTGACCTCGTGACATCCAACCTCATGTACTTACGCTCTTTTAAAATGGAGAGTTTTTAAACAATTATTATTAGGGAAAATACTGAAAAGAAATGAAAATGAAAAAATATGGGTGCCTTCATTATAGAAGTTTTTTCAGGAAAAAAATAAAAATGTGTATACAAAAATTTTGAAATGTTGTCAATTGACTATTAGGACCATAGAAGTACTTACTGTCCCCTAATTGGGACCGTGCACGATGACAGCGCCTCAAACTATTGGAGGATGTTGAAATGACAAATGGCTGGCTGTCGTTTATTCTATTCAATTACGTTATACGTTACTTACGTTATTACGTTAATCTATAGTGTCAATTTGTACTTATAAATAAAAAAATATAACGTGTATATGTCGTCCCAAAATTGAGAGAAATGGTGACAGCAGGGCTCGGAAACGTTAATTAAAAACGTTTAAAAAACGAAAAAACGATAAAAGCGAAAAAGGTTACAACCTGTGAAACTCGCCTTACTAGTTTAGGCTTGACATTTTGGTCCTAACTGCTAAGCCACCTTAAAAGGTATACGTTCATTCCTTGCGACGAATGCAAACGCTCAGGTTTTTTTAAAACTTTGTCTAACATGCCAAATTATCGCAAGGCACGGAGAATATAAATAGGGTATATAAAAATAAAATGCATTCCTTCTTAAGGCTAATTCTTGCTCAAATACAACAAGTTTTTGTATGGGACCAACATCGTAATCCCAAAAAAAATTATTTTTTTCCATAGAGTGCCTATCAGCTGATAGTAGTTTGTATAGAGAAATCAAAAAAAAGGGTTTCCCGTTCCCGTTTCGTTGGTCCCGTACAAAAAGTTGTTCTATTTTAGCAACAGAATCACTACCGAGAAGTTAATTTTGTTAAGCCCTATATTCTTATCCAACGTGCTACATTCTGCGGCTCATTAGCGATCTCTACGTTGTTTCTACTACCAAGAATAACATAGTTTTAAATCGAGTGATATGTTTTTTTTTAAATTATGCCATGTCACTAAGAAACAAAACCTTTGTTATTATATCGATTTTAATCAAACCTCAAGTCCCCTGAATATCCCAGCGCTGGGCATGTCATGCTGAACGCTGATAGTTGTGGTGGCCAACTGCAAAAGTGATGACTTGCTGGCATACCGCACTTCAATACTGACAGACAACCGAAGAGAACTCCACTTTTGCTTGTCTCTTTCAATCCTGAAAAATGTCAACTTATTTAAAATATGGAACAAACATTGAGACATTTTTCCAATATATTTTTTTATCACTACCATGTGAATTTCAACTGATTTTCACTCAGTAATTTAAGATTAATCAATGTAAATCACACGCCATCGACGCTAGTGATACAAAAATATCGGTCACTGGCCGTAGGACGTCCACTGCTGAACATGGGTCACTTTCCTATAGTTGACCACAGCAAACTAAAGTTCATAATTGGCAGAGCTATATTAATTTCCCCAAAGAAAATAAGTAAATTATATTCGTTTCAACAAGTTATTATGGCTCCATAGCTGTTTACTAAATGTTTAGAGGGCAAATAAGCCAGACATTTGTAGGACAAACAGTAATCAGTTTCTAAACTCAATTCAATTATTACTAAGCAAACATCAACAAGTCAAGTTACATATAAGCGGGCTGTGTGTAACGAACAAATCACCACGTGTTACGCCAAAGTTTTCTCGAGAAGAAACGAACTTCGTACATAATTAGTTACTAACTCCATAGCTTAATGTTTTCTTAGTATAACTTTGATACTTTCCGAGAATAAGTGTGCTTCAAGCTAATATCAAGAATAACTGATTTATCATCGCTAACTTAGGGTAAGACGACCACCGTGGTGTAGTAGTCCGTGGTGTAGTGGTGGCTAAGCACGCGGTTTCACGCACGGGTTCGATTCCCGGTTGGGTCAATGTAGAAATCATAATTCTATATTGTCTCGGGTCTTGGTGTTGTGGTACCACCGTTGTCTGATTTCTATAATACAAATGCATTAGCTACTTACTTTGGGATCAGAGCAATGTTTGTGATTGGTGTACAAATTTTTTTTTAAAAAGTTCTTAGTAAATTTGGACGGGGTGTTTTCCGCACTTAGCCTCACACGATCGGGCCATTGTGAAAAGGGTAAGGTAGAGCTTAAGAGGTGAGTCAAGTCCATTGGCTAATCAACTAAGTTCCCTCTTCTTATTTTTTAAACTTTGTTGAATATATTATATTCAAGAAAGTATACAGAAATCAGCAGTATAATGATGCAGCAGTTATAATGATGTAACTATTTTCCTAACATCCTAAAAAAAGTTAATTTCAACCGGAAAAAGCCTAAAAGGTGTTAAGGATGCAAAAATTAAAACTACAATGGGCACCTTATAAACCTGAAAACGAGGAAAATATTTTTGAATGAGATACTTAGCAGCTATATTTGAGGCCAATCTTTTGTGAAAAATGTTGATTTCTTACCGAAGTCGGGCGGTGAATTCTCGTAAGTAAACGGTGCTTGTTACATTGTTCGCTGTCGATAAGTAATTGTCCACTAGAAAGTATCTTCTAAAATTGGTTGAACTCCAGAAACCTTGCTGTATCAAACAAAAGTTTGTTAGTTGATGGATAGAATTTGTTAATATGTGTCGCTACCAACGTAAATTGTACATCATTATCATCATTCATCATTATCAGCCAAAGGACGTCCACTGCTGAACATAGGCCTCCCCCACGGCTTTCCATAGCGACTGATCACTAGCGGTCTGCATCCAGTTTGATCCTGCGATCTTTTTAAGGTCGTCTGTCCATCTTGGTGGTGGACGTCCTACGCTGCGTCTTTGGTCAAAGGTTCTCCAATCTAGAACTTTCCTGCCCCAACGGCCATCAGTTCTTCGCGCTATGTGCCCGGCCCACTGCCACTTAAGCTTACTGATACTCAAGGCTATGTCCGTTACCTTGGTTCTTCTACGTATCTCCTCGTTTCTGATTCGATCTCGTAGAGAAACACCGAGCATAGCCCGCTCCATCGCTTGTTGTGTAGTTTTGAACTTCTTTATGAGGCCCATAGTTAGAGACCACGTTTCGGATCCGTATGTCATCACTAGTAACACACACTGGTTGAAGACTTTCGTCTTCAGACACTGAGGTAATTGAGACGAGAAGACGCTCTTGCGCAATTTCCCAAACGCTGCCCAGCCGAGTTGGATTCGTCTATTGACCTCTTTCTCAAAGTTGGACCTACCCAATTGGATTACTTGTCCCAGGTAGACGTACTCGTCGACAACTTCGAGAGTTGAGTTCCCAACAGATACTGGAGTGGGTACAACAAGGGAGCTTGACATAATTTTCGTCTTTTCCATGTTCACTTTAAGACCCACTTGTTGGGATACTCGGTCGAGCTCTTCGAGCATAGTGCCAAGATCATCCAGCGTCTTTGCCACAACGACTATATCATCGCCAAAACGAAGGTGTGTTATGTATTCGCCATTGACGGAGATGCCGAATCCTTTCCATTCCAGGAGCTTGAAGGCGTCTTCCAATGCCGCTGTAAACAGTTTCGGAGATATTACATCGCCCTGTCTTACACCTCTTTGCAATGGAATCGCCCTCGTCTTCTGTTCCTGTATTCGGACCAACATGGTGGCGTTGTTATATAGACATTTTAACACCTCTATATACCTATAGATTATGTGACACCCCTGAAGAGACCGAAGCACCGCCCAAGTTTCGATTGAATCAAAGGCCTTCTCATAGTCCACAAAAGCTAAACATAGAGGCATATTATACTCCTCGGACTTCTGTATAATTTGCCTAAGCGTATGAATGTGATCTATGGTACTGTAGCCTTTTCGGAATCCAGCTTGTTCCTGAGGCTGGAAGTCATCAAACCTACGTGCGAGACGATTCGTGATGACCCTTGAGAACAGCTTGTAGACATGACGTAGAAGTGAGATGGGTCTATAGTTCTTCAATAAGGTTTCCTCCACCTCTTCATCCGGGTGGTTCGAGGTCGGTGCATACACCTGTATGACCTTCAGCGAATACCTTTCGGTTATTCTGAGTATAAGGTATATCACCCTGTTCGACACACTCTCGATGGTTACGATGTTGTTTACGAGGGACCTGTGGACAAGAAACCCAACACCACCTTGGGACTTTTGGTCACCCTCCCGGTAAAAGAGCAGGTTGCCGGACTTCAGAGTTATCGTGTCCTCGCCCTCTCTGCGGACTTCTGATAAACCCACTATGTCCCAGTGTAACCTGCTCAATTCTTCCTCCAGCTCGAGCAACTTCTCGTCTGTCCTCAGTGTGCACGCGTTATAAGTTACCAGGGCCAGTTGTCGTTGGGGGTGTTAGCGCGATCGCCTCCGAGGATTCTTAGCACCCTCTGCCCCGCCGTTACCGTGACCGCTACCGGAGTCAGGAATAGCGGGGCTGCCGGAGACTGGGGGCCTGGATTGTTTGTGTCCTACCATTTAGGGAGTTTTTGCCAGTACTCGCCACGCATATTGTACAATAATATATATATGAAGGTCCAGCTGCCTTATAATAAAAAAATACAGGGTGGCCAAAACAGAGACTTTTTACATCCAGGTCTATCCAAATTTACAATATTTATGATAGATTTTTTTTTGTAGTTTCCAATTTAAAAAAAAACTTTTTCAAGTCTTAGTTTTAGCTAGCTCATAATTGTGTCTGAGAAAATTTTAATGTGTAAGGATCATACTGAAATACCAAAATCCGACTTAACACTATAAAAAGTGGAGGAATTATTTGTTTAAAAATTCGGCTAACACACATAGGGTATATTTGGATAGCCTGGATGTAAGGCTTCCAAAAAAAAATATTATTCATCTAATGCTTACCCACCTGAAGATATTGGTCGCTCGGATTACGCACAACCACAGGCAGAGGTTTCAAAACTCCATCCATACTCAGGTACGGGGAGAATGTACTATTTTGATCGATCTCATACCATTTCGTTATATTCATTTCACAATCTTGCCTAAAAACGTAAAAACAGAAGTAGGTAGTAAAACAATCCACAAAGTTGGTGGGAACCCGAACTTGTTGTCAACTCCTACTTTACAACTTTGTACCCTTGTATGTTATTAGATTACAAGTAGCTTTTAAATAAAGACTAGAATAGAATAATTGATTATTTTACACACAAAAAGAAAAGATCTACTTGCTATTATGAAAAATAGGTAGGACATTTTTTTTAAATGCCATAAAGGTCCTTGCTTAGTTTAAGTTGTGACACCGAATGGTAAGCAAGCCGCGACACGACACTGATTATCAGCGGGGACCTTTTCTATGTGCTGGGTTTTTTTTAATAATTTTACCTATACTTTTTTTTGCACATCCAAAATGTGTACCAAAGGACTTAACGTCATATGGCATTATCTTAGTCATATCTCTGGGCTAAGCAGAAATGATTGTAGGCAACGCGACAAATACTTCGAAAATAAATTACTTTTACAAAAAAGGACAAGTCTCCAAATACAAATAAATAGATAATAATAATATTAATACACACTTCAGGTAAAATAAATAATAAACGAATGATCGTTTGAATCTATACATATATTATAAAGCTGAAGAGAGTTTTGTTTGTTTGTTTGAACGTGCTAATCACAGGGACTACTGCGCCCTGATTCAGAACTATTCGGTTACGGATTCGGTTTCGATTGGATAACTTTCACATATAAATAAAACTTAAATATCGTGGATTTATCCCATGCTACTATTTAATTTTGTTCTTTTGATGAAATGACATATCGAGATCCGAACAAACTGAGACACTTATTTAAAAAATAATAGAAAATTGAGCCGAAACCCAAGCTGAATGGTATATCGAACGTTCTGAATCGCGATGCTGAAACGATTTGAAAAAAAAATAGTATTTTTGTGTTGGATTTATCGAGAAAGGCTTTTAAGAAGCTATAAAACATCACGCTGCGACGGGAGGAGAGGAAGCAAACTCAAAACGAAATGAAGGACCGGAAGTTAACAATAAACACGCTTTTATATCATGCAGAGTATTGAGTAACTATTCATCTGTAGTATTGATAAGTACTTACACAATATCCATCCCGATTTGTATAGTTAACGGTAAGGAGCACTGATATAATCTTACATTTGGTGAGTCAAGAACGTCAAGGACTCCATCTGATGAATAAACTGCTACGACTAACGATAATGAGTGCTGAAAACGTAAATAAATAATAAACAACGTGTAATGTTAAAAACGCAAAACCTCAGACACCCAAAATGATTTTTTCAACACACTTGCTCAGAAAAGACGTTTTTATTCCACCGATTTTAGGCTCATAATCATAGATATTAAACACGCGTGCTTTTTCAGTATATTATTGCACTAGTACCTTTAGTTAATAAACCCATTAGGGTACAATTTACATTTGTACCCTAGTACCAAGTAGTAAGTACGAAGATGAAGCGATATAATTTAGTCGGGTTATAACTTTTATTTTAGGAACAAAATGTATATATATTCGAAAAATTACAGTATGTACGTATTTATTTCAATAAATGTTACCATACAGCTTTATTACTAAAAATAACTTAAATTCATTTAAAATTTTCTGTAATTTGTGTTTTAAACACGAATTGTTACATTTTTAATCTTGGCTGTTGGCCGATCTAGTTCGCGCCTTAGCCTTGCGCCATGCGCGCGCATCTGTTTCGCGGCGAGTATTTACCTCAATGGCCGCGAAACATTGATATATATATTTCTAGATTAGCAGTAACCGCAAAAACTTACTGTCAACAAGCATATGTCCATCGACATATGCGCCGCGTACTTCATACCAGTGCTCACTAAGTTACCGACCTAGTTGGAACTCTTTGACACACTCTAAAAAGTGACTAATTATGGTTAAATGTGTTGTGAAACAATGCAAATCAAGATCTCAAAATCACAACAAGTCTATAAGAATCACATTCCACAAGTAATTTTTATGTTATCGTATACAAATCGTCGTAAAATGCATTTATTTATAATAATATTTTGAAATTTGATAGATGGACTCAGTGTTGCCATAAAAAAAACTTTGAGTTCCCACATTTGTGGGAGAAATAGTAATTTTGTATATTTATTATATGACAAGTGCGTGGCAGGACTGTGACTGTGTTGTAAGTCTACAGTATCCTGCCAAAACGCACGGAAGCTTTTCGGTAGGATACGGAATACTACGTAGCTTTCGTAGATAACTTTTATTAAGGAATTTGCAAGATAAAGTACCAGAGGCCTCACTCTGGACACAAAATCCGATCCAATGAATATTGCCATCCCTGTCACACGCATACACGGCCTGGTATGAGTGACAGGGATGGCAATATTTATTGGATCGGAATCGGTTTCGGGAGTAAGGGGGCTGATGTGACATACCAAGGCTTGCAATCTTTTTGGGCTTAAAGTAAATCCTCTTTTACTTCCTGTATATTTTTTTTCTGTGGCTATTTGTATCAAATAAATATTTTTTTCTTTTTTTATTTAAAATGAAACTTATTTAAGTAAAAATAAATGGTAGTCCCTATTTCAGCATAAATGACCATGGTTTATTTCAAATTCAGGTTTAAGAACATTTATTTCTCACAAGAATAATTTATGATACAATGAGCAGTTTATATTTTCTGGAGATGGCGCTAGCGTAACTTTAGGAAATAACTTTTTAAACTTTATTTTAGAACAGGGGGTAATTGTTTTTTGCCAACGTAAGTAATAAGCAGTAAAACAATTTTAATGTGTGTTTATAATAATTTTAAGTATCTTAATTAATCTAGACGACATTTAACGCATTTAACAATGTTTACTGCCACAATTTTTTTATTTGTCTATGGCTCACCGCCAACGTGAAAAAAAATGTTCCTAAAGTGATCCTAGTGCCGTCTAGTGACAGCTTTTAAGTGATGGAAGAAAACTCACTAAATGAAATCTACGCACGGAAGCTACCGCACCTTATGGAAGGATTTCGAAGTCTACCATGGTCTACCGCAATGCTACTGCATTCTTTGGTCTTTGGTAGGATACATTACACTTACTTAAAATACTCGCAATTAGTACTAATTATTTATAAAAATACATCTTCTTTGTCTAATATTCAAATGAGTTGAAAAATATTTTTTTATAACTTACAAAACATTTATTTTATTTTACATCTGGGGAAATTTTTCTTAGAGTAGGCATCCCCGATCCAAATTGGTTCGTTATATTGCTGTCACTGTCTAATCTACGGTCCAGTATGGCGTCCGGACTTGTGTAAGTGAGACAGATATAGATTGACGTTCAAATGTCTAGCGGTTTCAAAGCTACGTCGTCACCGTTGAATAATCAAGCAAGTGGTCACGCTTTTTGTCGGCCTGGCGTATGAAGCTTGCTTCTCTCGCGGCAAGAAAAAAAGCAACTCGCCATTTTTCCACAGATTAGTAAGTGCATTTTTCGTAAATAAGTGTCGGCTGTGGTGTGATGAAGTTTTGATAAATGGCAAGTGTGTTGAAAAACGTCGTATGAAACACGTGTGCCGTGACCTATTATATACGCGGCTTTCTTATGGCGCACGAGCGAAAGCGAGTATCACACAATATCGCCTTGTATATAATGGTCAACTTAGCACACTTGTATCATAATGTACTATTTCAACACACTTGCTCAAAATGACGTTTTTATTCCACCGATATTTGGCTCATAATCATAGATATTAAACACGCGTGCTTTTTCAGTATATTATTACACTAGTGCCTTTAGTTTATTAACCCGACCAATTTACATTTGCACCCTAGTACCAAGTCGTAAGTAAAAAGAAGAAGCGATATAATTTAGTCGGGTTATACAATACTTTTATTTTAGCAACAAACAGTATTTATGCGAAAAATAACAGTATCTACATATTATTTCAATAAATGGTGAATCCAGATTCATCACTAAAAATAGCTCAAATTCATTTAACATTTTCTGTGATTTGTGTTTTAAACAAGAATATGGTACTTATTTCATTTTTAATCTTGGCTTTTGGCCGATCTAGTTCGCGCCTAAGCCTTGCGCGCGCATCGGTAAACGGAGATCACCACGGAGATTGGCCCTCCTGCTTATTAAATAGCCTTATTAAAAAAAACCTCTAAAATGTACTTTTGCAGTTACTGCCTGTAAATTAGGAGATTTTAAATTTATTGCGTCAGTGAAAATACAGCATCTTTAATTTCAAGAAGTCCTATCCTACTGACTTTAGGCAATCGCTTACAAATAATATTATGATATTAATTCGTACCTTTCCTCTCGGCATAATAAATTCTCCAGGCCTGAAATCGTTTGAAGTCGGCTCGATTAGAAGCTTGGGTAAACCTGAAAAAGATTTACAGAAACATTCTGGATTTCTGACAGTCGTATCTTCATGCGAATATGTGTATTTGGATAAATCTCATATTTATCGTCTAACAAGTATTTAATGATATGAAAAGTAAACACATACATAAAGGCGTAACTAGGTAATCTTATCACTAAGAAGTGTGATCTATTCCAGTCACATTCGAGATGAGGAAAGTGCTTGGGAAAATAAAATTATATTTTTATAATGAAGTCTAGAGATATGTTCTTATTCATTACTTTTTATTACATTTTTTGTCAATAATGAAGCAGGTAAGTTAGAACATTATCGCAAAAACCACTCTGAAATTACCTGATGGGATGGTCTTTTGTTGTATCCAAAGCCTGCAAGGTCCAGAGAGGTCTGTTGTATAAAAGTTTCTGACACATTCACCAGCTAATATACGACAGGCCAGAATGTCTCCATTCTGAAAGGTATATAAGTAGGATACAAATACAACGCGACTCTCTCAACTGATAGATAGATATCAAAATATAATCTCTCATTTATTATAAGACAAAATATATTTTTTTAACTAGTCGATCATCGTAAACAATCTTTTTATAACTTTTAAAATAATATCATTGGATAAATTTTATTAACTATTTCATTTCATTTCACCCTGGTAGCGGGGTCGGGCCTTTGTTTGTGACGCAACTTGTATTGATACATTGGCTCCATCTTATCTCAGGGAATCAACCCTTTATAAAGCTGGAGCAGTGGCGGAGTTGGCTGAAAACGCCAAACGTCGTATAAGTTTCTCTTGCAAGTGATTATGTTTTTGCGCCATTTGGCGTTAAAACTTTTGACCATGGGGACCATCCGCTAAATTTCTTTTCAGAAAAAAATGCTACTAAACTACAGTCTCTTTTGTCCAATAAAAAAACTGTCTCGTTTCTCGCTCAACGGATAAGTGTTGCAGTCCAACGTGGATACGCTGCCAGCATCCTCGCCTCTTTATCTCATGGACACGGTTTTTTTAGTAGGTTTTAAGTTACTAGTATTTGCATGTATTTTCTTTAACCTTTTTAATTCCAATAAATTATAAAACTATGTCATTTAGGGCAATGAATTTTCAATAGACCATTGAAAATCAGCCCTTAGAGAGATTTTCGTTGAATTATGGTTGTGAGTTTATGTGTTTATTAAAACGTGAATCATTCCGTTAAAAACGCATTCAAAATTGTTAACAATATTCGACTAGCGAAGAAAAACGGACTTTGCCGCCACAACATTTTAAAAATACATAGTATACCTATTTATATTCCTAAGAGGCTGACTGGTAAAGAATGCCTTAATGCATTAAGTCTGCGATTTGTACAACTCAGTGCAATAAAGTGTGCAATAAATGTAAGTATTTACTCACCGTGCACCGATACTCGTGTTTCACAATATCCATCAACCTCGCAGGATGGACCTTTCCGCTATCATCATTTCTGGGTCTATCCGCAAGATATTTCTTGGGCACGCAAGCCCCGCCCACCGCCGCCTCACTGCGGGCGCACGCGCACGCCTCACAGCGCACGCACGCGTTGTTTAGTGGCTTGAAGCCGCGAGCACATTTTATGCAGAGCACCTCCTTTGTTGCGGAGCCATCGAGGTTTTGCGTTACTATAAGAAATGGAAAAATATTCGTGTATTTTAACATAGCCTTTCGTTCTCAGTTTTTTGTTATCTCTTCCCAGGCATCAATTAATTCAGAAGTATGTGGCTAGAATGCCTTAGTTAGGCCTGTTAGAAAACGCTACATTTTCTTTGTTTAAAATATTAGACACCCGAATTTCAAGAGTTTTAGAAAATATTTGGACTAATTTTAATATTTAACATGACTACCCGGAATTAAAAGGAATAATTATCAGATAGAAAAGGCATTTCTAAGCACGCGACTACGGAACTCTCGTTAATTTATTGAATTTTGTTTAAAAAAACGCTAATAGGGTGACGTAGGCCAACAGGGAACCCTTATAGTTTCACCATGTCCGTCTGTCCGTATGTCCATCCGCAATTTAGCGCAGAGACCGGGAATGATAGAAAACTGTAATTTGGCATAGGTACGAGTATCTATTCTAATCTCGTCGTGTGGTAAATAATATTATTTGGATACAGTAGAACCTCATACAAATAACTTGGGGATGTTTTTTTTCTCTTGTCAACCCCATCGTATGGGGTATCGTTAAAAAGGTATTTTAGAATGATTATGAGTTTTCTTACATTATTTTTCGATACAGTGGTATTTTCCCGTAACATTCGGTTTGAAAGGGGAAAATTTTTGTTAGACTACAATGTCCCCACCCTCTTTCAACAAAACTGTATGTGGATATACGTGAAAAAAATCACTGCAGAAGCATATGTAATATGATGTCTTGAGATGAAAAACTATCACGGCTTTGCTAATTGAACAAATTACAGATTTGTAGTTCATTAACTTAAAGCCAAATGATTTCAATGTAAATTTTCGCTTTAAAAATGTTTACCTCCAAAAAGCTTGATTTATGAAACTGAAACTGTTGTCAAATATTGATTGTAATTGTTTATTTTAGCTATTATAAAAATTGTGAGACATCGCTATCAAAAGATATAACCGGGTTTGTCTTATAATTTCGTATATTTTGATATTTTAAGGGAATGAAAACCCTATAGGAACTTTTATCATGTTTTACAGGACATTGTTAGGGCAAGTAAAGTGCTACATACATATTAGATACGAATCCCCTCGTGCGCGAGTTTGATTCGCACTTGGCCGGTTTTTACTAACACTTACCAGAAATATAATCATTCGGGCACTTCCTACAAACAACCCTGCCAGCATTGTTCTGGCATTTCCTCGGCACGCACGCTGTCCCGTCAGCTGATACCACCTCTGTAACGTTGCACGGCTTGCACCGACCTATGCCAGACGGCACGCTATGCTCTTTACAGGTGCATGAGAACCCTGGAAGTGTTAATTGAAGTGGCCATAAAATACATCAGGGATTCCTCCGATCATATAACCGACGTACATCACGAGCATCTCCGTGGTTTGGAAAGCACGTTAAGACATTGGTCTCGGCTAATATCGGTTGATATTAGTCGTTAAGCCCAGTCGGAGGTCTTATGGGCGGCTTGATAACATCTGACAGCAGGGTTAGTCGTTTGCCTAGCAAACACCCCTCCACCAACGCGCACTGAGCCCGCGTGGTGGAGTATGGCTCAAACTACCTCATAGCTGAGGTAAGGCCTTTGCCCAGCAGTGAGATGTTACAGGCTAACTTTATTTAGGGATTCCTTTGACGATATGCCAAATGAGTCGCTAAAAATCGGATTGGGAGGAACAAAGTACTAAGTGCAAAGTCTGCTTACTGACGCCTTCTTAACCGCAGAATATCTTAACTGCTTCAACATGGTAATACTACATTAAAAATGTTATTATTTTTATAACTTACTCCAACAGTTTTTTTTTCTAATTTAACATTCTAATGTCATTTTTACTTGCTTGACGAGTTGCCGAATACTGTAAACAATCTTTTTATTACTTTTAAAATAAAACTAGTTAACACAATTAATTAACCATTCGATTTCAAAATAACGCAGTGTTCAGAGATAAATTACCCTAAGTTTTGTGTTTATCTCATTTAAAAATAAACAATTGTATTATTTATATTGTATCAATCCTTTTTCCTTTGAAAAACATTTTCTTAACAATTATAATTTCCCAAGCATATCAATTTTTTTGCATTAGTAGCTTTAAGAAGTGTGGTGTACCTACTTGTCTTATGAATGAGATTTTATCAATCTGAGTAAATCAAATCAAATCTTTCAAATCAAATCCAATCGATATATACCCAATTAAAAACTTAGTAAGTACTGGGAAAATTGAAGTTGATAGGTACACTTACCATCTGTGGTCGCGACCATTGAAACGTTGACTGGACAGCTTTGGCATGTTATCAGACTCGGTTCTAGGTACTCACTCCTATTGCATGTCGGCAATTCAAAACTACTCACATCAAACATTAATAACAGAAAGCTTATAAACATTAACATGTTGCCTAAAACTTTCATCTGTTTACGCCTAATTTTCCAAATTAAGATATGTCACTTTTCACTAATAAATTAGTTATATAGGCAGATTGAACTTGAAGAAAAGCTTTCTATAGTAAAAGTCACAACTCTGAAATCCGTAAAATGAGAAACATATCACGAAAATAATAAATGCATCTATTTAGGTAGGTACGAGGTGTAACAAAAACAAATGCAATACCTCTTTAATTGTTGACGTAATGTTTACGTTGCTAGGATACCAAAACAAGGGGGAAGTTGCATGGCAGACGGACGACGACCGTTAAGTATATTGCCCGACTTCCAGAAATAGAATGAGGTTGATTTTAGTTATAAATACATTTGATGTTTTTAAAAAATAAAGAAATACCTACTTAGCCATTACATAGAGAAGTAAGGGATGTTACATGGAACACCCACCCAATTAATTAAACTTTCTCCTCAGATCTTTTTGCTGTAAGTATTTACAATTTTATTTTTGCAAATATTCGGTTGCCACTTATCTATGCTGGAGGACCCAAACAATGGCCTTTACAGACTAGACAGGTATCTCAGTTTAAAGAACTTTATTAGACTCATAAAGAACAAAGTCCACTAATAATGAGCTTATAAACTAGTTTGACAAAACGTAATGTTATTGATCAGCACGCCGCACACACACTGATTCAAAAATAATTATCTCGTACATAATCTTTCAATTTTGATTTAAAGAGGCCAAATATGTCACAATCTTTTATATCTGCTGGTAAATTATTGTATAACTGTGCTCCTTCAAACAAAATGTTATTTTTACCATAATTACTTCTTGGTACTGCTATACTAATTTTGTTCGTATTTCTTAAGCTGTGCTTAAAGGTTCGTTCGGTAAACGATATTTGTGTATGTATTTTGTTTATCAAAATTTTTCTTATTAGAATAAATGTTGTATATATGTAAAGTTGTTTAATATTACACAATTTTGATTTTTCGTATAATAACTTAGAGCTAGCCAGGCCATCGTATTTGAAAAGAGTTTTGATTATTTTATTTTGTGATGTTTGTAGGCTTTTTAGATTTGTTTCTGTAGCGCATCCCCACACTTCAATAAGGTAATTCAGGTGTGATTGAACTAACGAGTTGTATATAGTTATTCGATTTTTTAGTGGAATACAACCAACTACCCTACGCAACGTACCATTTAAGGAGATAAGTTTAGATCTCACTTTTTCAATGTGTGATCTCCAGGTAAGTTTGTCGTCTAATTGTAGATTCTTGGTTCGAGTGGTGAATTATTTCATTGTTAATAAGTAGCGGGGGATGTTCTGGGATTTCTTTGTTTTTTGCCGAGAATATCATATACGAGGTTTTTTTAGTATTGATGGTTAGGAGATTGCTGTGACAATCAAAATCAAAATCAAAAAAATATTTATTCAATTTAGGACACAATATGCCACTTATGAACGTCAAATGTACAGCGAAAAATAAAATAAAAATAATTGTGCCCTGAAGGGGCCGAATCATGTCTCCTTATCTTTTGGGCCCTACCAGCGCTTCGAGACAGAACACAGACAATTAGGCAAGTGCTGAGAAGAAACGCCGGAACAAACTCAGTCACCACTAGCTGCCGTAAAATCAAAATCATCAAAGGTAAGTACATCAGTCGGTGCAGGCTGGACAGACCACACATTCGTGTCGTTCAGATAGTCTTGAACCTTATAATAGCCTTTAGACATAAGCGTGTTTTTAACGTGTTTCTTAAATTTATCAACCGGCAATTCGACAAGATTGTATGGTATATTATTAAAGAATTTTATACAATTTCCCATGAACGAATTACTAGTTTTAACTAATCTGAAGTTAGGAACGACAAGCTTGTGTTTATTTCTTGTGTTATATGAGTGAATGTCGCTCTTCTTCATGAAATAATCTAAATTTTTACGGACGTACATTATATTGTCAAAAATGTATTGAAAAGCCACAGTTAATATGTTGATTTTCTTAAAGACCTCTCTCAGGGAGACACGAGGACTAAGTTTATAAATAGCACGAATGGCTCTTTTCTGCAAAATAAATATGGTATCAATGTCTGCAGCAGAACCCCACAAGAGAAGACCGTAAGACATAATACTGTGGAAGTAACTAAAATACACAAGCCTCGCCGTTTCAACATCAGTCAGATACCTTATTTTTCTAACTGCAAAGGCAGCCGAGCTTAGCCTCCTAGCTAGGGCTTCAATATGAGGTCCCCACTGTAATTTTGAGTCAAGTGTAATGCCCAGAAATACAGTGGAGTCTATTAAATATAGATTATTACCATTTAGTACAATATTTGGTGTAAGTTGCTTTACATTAGGCAAAGTGAATTTTACACATTTAGTTTTACTAGCATACAGCAACAAGTAATTGGTGGTGAACCAATTCAATACTTTGGAGAGAGTATTGTTTACTTCGTCAAAATTTTCTTCATGTCTTTTCATTTTAAAAATCAAAGAAGTATCATCAGCAAACAGAACTATCTCACAAAGATTTGTGGAATAAAATGGCAGGTCGTTTACATATATCAGGAAAAGTAAAGGCCCCAATATTGAGCCCTGGGGGACCCCCATTTGAAGAGGGGCTCCGGAAGAGTAGGTACCATTTATGTGAACTGATTGTATTCTACCTGATAAGTACGAACTTAACAACTTAGATGAGTTTTCCGAGACAACATAGTGTTCTAACTTAATGAGCAGTGTCTGATGGTCTACACAATCAAACGCCTTTGATAAATCACAGAATACACCTACGGCATCATGTTTGTCTTCATAAGCATCAAGAATGTGTCTGATGAGTGCTACTCCGACATCAGTTGTATTTCTACCTTTAGAGAACCCAAACTGTTTTTCGTGTAGTAAATTATTAAATTTAAAATGGGAAAGCAATTGATTATAAATGAGTTTTTCAAAAATTTTACTTATTGTGGGTAATATTGAAATAGTCCTAAAATTGCTGAGGTCACTTTTGTCTTCCGATTTAAATAAAGGGACAACCTTACTATGTTTCAATTAATTTGGAAACTGATTTTGGTCAATACATTCATTAAAGATATAAGATTATTAAGGAGCTATTAGAGGTATAATGGGTTTTATTGTGTCTATTGATATACCCGATTTATCCTCTGTTTTCTTTTGTTTTAATTCTTTAAATGTTTTTATGATGTCTAGAGGACTAATACTTCTGAATTTAAATGAGGATTCGCACCTATGAACACTCGACACAAGTAATGATTTCGCGTGACTTGAGCAAGAACTCAACTGTTTAGTCGTCTCTATAGGAATGTTACAGAAGTAATCCTCAAAAGCGTTTGCTACCTCGTCATCAGATTTAATAAGCTTAATGTTTATTTCTAGACTAAATTTGTTATCATTAGATTTCGTTTTACATGTTTCTTTATTTATAATATTCCATGTTTCTTTGATTTTATTACTAGATTTTTTAATTTTATCGCGTATGTAATTCGACTTAGCTACATAGCAAACTCTTTTGAAAATTTTTGAGTACCTCTTAACGTACTCATGAAACGATAGATCCTTTCTATATGCTTTTTTGTTATACAATTCAAACATTTTTTTCCTACTTGTATAAACTCCTCGTGTAGCCCAGTCACTGAATTTCGGTTTACAGTTATTGAAAACTATTTTCTTTTGAGGGAAAGTAATATCAAATTGAGGGAAAGTAATATCAAATTGTTTTTTAACTACCTGAAATAATTGTTCATACAAGTCACTAGCATTTTTTTTTTATCAAAAGGTATAGACGGTATTTTATCACTTACAAGGTTTTTAAATTTGTCCTTACGAGATGCAGTGACCGGCCTGCATTTGATTTCTAGACGGGGTGGAATAAAACGGTTCTGTAGTGTAACTATCTGACCGCAATGATCCGATTTTACAAAATTAATAATAGATTGTTTGATGATTTTACAGTTGCAGAGAATATTATCTAAGCAAGTAGCTGTTGTAGGAGTTACTCTAGTGGGCTCAGCGAAAACCGGAGTGAGGTCAAATGATTTGAAAATGCTCAAAAACCGAACGCAATTTTCCTCCGTAATATCTATAATGTCCACATTGAAATCTCCACATACAACTACTTTCTTTGTAGTTTTACATATTTTGTTTAACACATTTTCCATTACAGATTCAAATAATTCAAAGTTTCCACTTGGGGGTCTATAAACACAGACAATAATGTAGTCGTCCAGCTCCGCACACGATATCTCAATTGTTCGCTCAATAGTGAGAGACACTATGTCTTTTCGCTCTTTACATTTTAGTTTATTATTAATTAATATAAGTGTCCCGCCGCGAATGGCAGTCTCCCTAGTGAACGAACTAATAAGATTATAATTATCTATCGATAACACCAGTTCATGCTGCTTGAGCCAGTTATGCAGAGAACATGAATATTCATTTTATTCAAAAACAATTAAATTTCCAAATCTTTTCCAGAAAAGCCTTGAATATTTTGATGTACTATATTTAATTGATTTGATTCTACAATTTCTGATAAGCAAGAGTTATCCTCTATTGTCTGATCTACTAATTTAAATGATTGTTTGTTATTGGAACTGATTCCAATGGTTGAATATTCATGCCAATAATCTGCTCAATAAAAGCAGATTTGGTAGCCAAGTTCTTGGCTGAATAGTCAAAATAATATGATAGCGACATTGCTATCTGTCGTTTGAAATAATTATTAACATAATAATTATCTCGCGTCAAATACACTTTGTTTTTAAAATAATTATTCATGTCAAGTAGGTGGAATTTATTCACCTCATATAATGTCAATTTATGCAGTTGCAAATTAATTTTATATCTTAAATCATTTTCTTCGTCTGGCAATCCACTACTGTAAGGTAATGTAAACAATATTGTTTTATTCACATTTAATTTTCTTAAACTGTCAAAGTATGTATTTAGGTTTTTCTTGTTCATATTACCTCTGTTTCCTATGAAAATAATTAAATCTGAATTTTCTTGAAACTCATAAGAAAGCACTTTCTGAACTATTTCTGAATATGATGCCCCTGGCATGCAATGGTTGATCACATTTTGTCCCATGTATTTTGATAATAAGTGACCCATGTTTTTCCCAATCTGATCACTAAACAAAACTATATTTTTAACAGACTTGCTTAGCGATCCACTGGGTTGAGAACAGGAAGGGTTCACATTACACTTCTAGTAATCTTATTGGTGAGTTTTGATGACTCATTTCCAGAGATATCAATGGAGTTTTTTGAAATCACATGTGAAGAGTTACATTCACAGGAAGCTATTATATTTGTCAAAGCCTGGATATGTTCACCACACTCCTTTTTTGTACAATTATAAGTTTCAGTCATTATTTTTAATGACTGCTTAAGTTCCCTAATTTTACATTCTAAACTCATAACATCTTTCTCATATTTACTTACATTTTGTTCTAAAATTAAAGAATACATATCCAGTTCATCTCCAAGTTGTCTCCGCTCATTGATGTATTTTACTTTAGTGTGTAAGGATTTTTGTTTTTTGATTAATTTATTAGTTTTTTTTATGAAACGGTTTATTCTAACATATTTCTTAAACTTATTTTTGCTGCACTTAGTAATACATTTAGAAGGTGTGTCATGAGTTAAATCTATTGTCAAAATTGGTTGATTACTAGGTGCAGCTGTCGTGCACCAATTACGAGGGTCAAACTGAAAGTTCTTAGAACTGGCCACTTATAAACAATATAATAAAAAAAAAATTCTAAAATTTGAAAATAGAACTCTTTGCCAATATTACTGAGTATATATTTCATTCATTTGTCATTTGTTTTACGATTTGGCGGCAAATTGAAAATTGTCTGTGTCACGTCAACATGAATTTAACACGAGAAAATTCTCGTGCAATGATTTTTTATGACTTTCGATGTCATTTAAGTCAACAAGAAAGTTATGATAGACTACGATTGGCCTTTCACGATGAAGCCCCATCTCGTGCGACTGTTTACAACTGGTTTAATGAGTTTAAACGTGGTCGCACTAATCTCACTGATGATGTACGTGAGGGACGGCCTTCTACGGCGACGACTGAAAATAACATCTGTGTTGTGCGGCGTATGATAGAGACTGACAAAAGAGTGACCTATCAGCAGATTCGGACAAGCTTAGGCATCGGTATGAGTCAAGTGCACAAAATCCTCCACGAACATTTAGCGGTCAGGAAGCTTTGCGCCCGGTGGATACCTCATAATTTGACTAAGGCTCAAAAACTCCATCGTGTGGATTGGTGCCGTAAAATGATTGAAAGATTTAACGGAGGTGACTCAAATGCTGTGTTCGACATACTAACAGGTGACGAAAGCTGGATTTACTGTTATGATCCTGAAACCAAAAGACAATCTGCTCAGTGGGTGTTTCCTTTCGAGGAGTTGCCAACTAAAGTGAAGAGAGATCGAAGTGCGGGAAAAAAAAATGGTGGCCTCGTTCTTTGGAAGGATAGGTCATTTCGCAACAATT
Organism: Pyrausta purpuralis; assembly: GCA_963924145.1. Classification (NCBI taxonomy): domain Eukaryota; kingdom Metazoa; phylum Arthropoda; class Insecta; order Lepidoptera; family Crambidae; genus Pyrausta; species Pyrausta purpuralis. Next base: position 7,159,499 of record OZ001657.1, on the reverse strand, counting down.
GTGTTAGAGGATCAAAAAACAGTTTCTGCAGAATGGTACACTACCAATTGTTTGCCACTTGTCTTGGAAAAAGTTCGAGAGAAACGACCTCGCAGTAGGATCCTCCTTCACCACGACAACGCCTCGTCGCACACCGCCAAGCGAACGATCGACTATTTGGCGACATCAAACGTTGAATTACTGGGTCACCCGCCGTATAGCCCCGACCTCGCGCCTTGTGATTTTTATTTATTTCCAAAAATTAAAGAAAAACTTAAAGGAAAGCGGTTTATGAATGCTGAAGAAGCGGTGGCTGCGTATCGCGATGCCATTGAAGAGACCCCTAAGGACGAGTGGGCAAAGTGCTTTTCCCAGTGGTTCCATCGCATGCAGCGGTGTATTGACGTCAATGGACAATATTTTGAAAAGATATAATAAAACTAATAACTGGCTAATGTAATCAGTTTTTGATTTTCTAAGAACTTTCAGTTTGACCCTCGTATTTTAGTTATTTAGGTCTTTTTTTGCTACATTGATAAGTTTGCATAGATCGTTGCCAAAATAAAAAGGCAGGTATCATCAGCATATAATGTGATATTTCCTATTAAACCTATATTCGTGACATTATTGGCATATATTAAAAATAATAATGGACCCAATATAGAGCCCTGTGGTATACCACAATTTATTTGTTTGGCGTTACTACAAAAATCCCCAATTTTAACATATTGCAGTCTGTTTGTTAAATACGATTCGAGTATTTTGTGTGCTTTCCCCGTTATACCCAGGTCTTCCAGTTTGTGTAACAAAATTGTATGGCTTATCGTGTCGAACGCTTTTTTAAGTCAATGAAAATCCCTAGTGCTATATTTTATTTGTCTAAATTTGTTTTTATTTCTGTTATTAGATCTATTGTTGCCGAGACAGTATTTGACTTATTTCTAAATCCATATTGTTTATTGGTTATAAAATTTAAGTTATTTAAATGTTCTGTTATTCTTTTGTAAATATTTTTTTCGAAGATTTTGGATATCACAGGCAAAACAGATATTGGTCGGTAGTTTCCGGGGTCGCTTTTTGCTCTGGCCTTATATTTGGGTGTTACTCTTGATATTTTTAGACTATCAGGAAAATGACCGTCCGAAAAGCATTTGTTTATGCACTGTGTCAAATTTTCACTTATAAGGTTGGCAATACATTTAATGTATTTAGTGCTTATTTTATCATTTCCTGTTCTTGTGTCTACGTTGAGATTGTTTATGATTTCAGTTACTTCATCTGTTGTGCATGGTGCGATTTCTGTAAGTTTATAAGGAGGAACGTTACCGACATACATATACTATTAGGTATTTTTTCCGATAGTTTAAATCCAATAGATGAAAAGAAATCGTTAAATACTTCACATATTTTAAAACCATCTTCAATAATTACAGAATCGGATATCAGTTTGGGAGGAGTACAGTTATTTTGATTTTTGTTTGAAGCTAAATAGTTTATCATATTCCATGTTTTCTTGGTTTTTTTTTTTTCACATTCTGTAATTTTTTTATTGTAATATTTTTCTTTGGCATCTTTAATAAAAGTTTTCACTCTGTTTCTTTCTTTTATGAAATTTTCAATTTTGGTCTTGTCTGTTTTTTGCTGTTTCCAAAATGAGTTTCTTTTCTGGATTCCTGCTATGATTTCTTTATTTATCCAAGCTTCTTTGGGTAGATTTGTTCTCTTTTTTTTACTACTCTGCTTTTTTCAACATTTATCTTTATAAAATTCTCCAGGTTTTATACTCATGGTTATTATTATTTAAATTAGCTTCTTTTGTATTCTTGTATAGTTCAATAAAGTCGATTGCTGTGTATTCTATATATTTTTTTGGCTCGTGGTGTTGCTTTAGAATTTCGACAAAAATCTGTTTGTGGTCCGTCATGTTTGTATCTATTATAGTAAATTTGAAAGGATTTTCATTTAATGTTGAGCAAACATGGTCCAGAATAGATCTTTTTGTAGAAGTTTCACGGGTAGAAAAGTCAGTATGAATTTTGTTCATCACAGTGTATCCGGATTCCTGTAGCAACCTTAGGTATTCTGTTGTGTCCGAGTTTCTGGTCAATAGATCTATATTAAAATCGCCAACAATCATACCTCTTTTCCTTTCTTCCAATTGATTCGAAAGAGTATTCAGAAAAAGACTTGTATTCTTCTTGTCTGGTTTGTAGAAAGCTCCAACATGAAGGGCAATATTATGTACATAGATCCATAAGTAGTTTATCCCTCCTTCATATTTTTCTTCGGTGATTTCAAATTTAAGGCTATTAATTATATATATTGACACACCACCTCCATCTTTTTTCGTTCTAACATTATAAACATGAGTGTAGTTGGGGATGTGAAATGAACTTGCTTCGCTTTCTGACTTAAACCAGGTTTCCGTAAAAATCAGTAAGTGTACCGGGACTCCAATTGTTTTTAGTATACATTTCAATTCGTCGAATCTTCCATCCGTTCGCAAGCTTTTCGTATTAGCATAGAAAATTTTTATGGACGAATTGTCAGTGTAAAGATTTTGGTAATCATATTTAATAAAATGAAAAATACTTTGTCTGTCAATATCTGTTGTTAGTTTTTTGGTTGATTTTTGTCTATTTTTGGTGCTCCTTTTATATATTTGATGGCGAGATTAGATTCTCCACCACGTTCACGTTGCAGCAGCTCGTCTTTTCAGTTTTTTAGATGTTTGTTTTGACTTGGTGTTAAGTCGGCATACAATCGGACACCAGCTTGAATTTTCTTTTTGTTGCGTAGAAAGTATTTAGCAGTGTCTGTAGAATCACAGAATATTTTTAGTGGTCGATTTTTGTCTTGGCAGTACTTTCCTAATCTTGCTGTTTTGAGAGGTTTCGGAAAATCTGATTTAATGGCTTTTAGTGCATTTATCGCTTGGTTTCAATCATGTTGCTGTCTCAGAGTGACGTCTTTCTTACTTATTTCCGGGATGCCCACCAATACGACATTTCTCATACGTTCACATCGGTCTTGGAATTCTTGAATAATGCTTTCACTCTGGTCAGCTGAAGAGCCTGCCCCTGCCAGAGGTGAAGGACCTACTTCATGTTTTTTAGTGTGTTAATATCTTCTTCAAGAACCATTATTTTTTTTTGCATTTCGGAATTTTCAGCCTTGACGAAGGTCAGCTCCTTGTGTATATTTCTGAGATAAACTTTCAGTTGCTGTTTGCAAATTTTTTATTTCATTTTTAATGTCGTTTAAGTCTTTGCATATTTGGACGGTATCGTCTTTTTGTGATTTATCTTATATCTAGATTAGGCAGTATTTTATTTTATATGTTAATAAGCTAAAGAGGCTACGCGGTAGACTCTGAAAAATAAGGCGTGACGTGCTAGACTCAGGGACTGGCAGGCAGTTTAGCAAATTGGAAAGTGGAAAAGGGGTAGGAAGGGAGGCCCTTGCCCTGCAGTGAGAAACGATGGCATCATAATAATAAATAATTATAAGCTAAAATCCAGGCTTATGCGACCTAAAAAAAGTTCACAGGGTGCCAAGCTGTTTTTTTTTAATAGCAAAGGATTAAAAAAATATTCACGCTAAGAGTACCCGCACTAAAAATGCTTTTAAGGCATTCATCAAAAATGCATCTATCAAAATGAAACTGAAAACAGCAATAACTGTGGCGATTTAAAAAGGATGATTTATGATTAAGTGCTTTCACTCATCTTTTGTTTGCTGTAAAATGAAGGGTTATTGTCTACCGTGGCATTAAATAGACAACGTTTCATAAATGGTCCCCGGTAAACTATGAAGCTTTAACCAGCTTTTGTAAGTTTCAAAGCAACCCTCTTGCAATATGAACATAGGATACCAATTGATCAAAATTTCCTTTTGTGTAACTTCGTCTCTAGCTTTAATAAAATTGAAATATGAAACTAATTTCGAAGTTCAAAATACACTTGTGGATTGTGCTGTTAAAATAGCCAACCAACATTTCGACTATAGAATGCACACTGCTGTTATTTACAAAGACGTGGATGAACGATTCGTAAATAAGTTCTTGAAAAGCTATGAGGGATCGATCATAGTGGATTCAAAAAGAGACGCTGCCCCGCCTAAACAGGTAGTCATACTGGTAGAATCATTTCATTCATTTGCGAAAATAATATCAAAACTGAAGCCAGATCTTCGAGGAAAAACGATCATGAGCAGTGGCGCCTATTTCATAATCATAATTTTTTCAAATCCTAAGAGAATTGAACGCATAACTGCTTTTCTTTGGAGTTACTACGTCCTCAATGTGATTGTTATTGCTAGGAGTAAACAAAATAAAACAGCAATATATACTTACCTTCCATATCAGGATCATTTGCATTGCCAGAATACGCTGCCTGTTTTGATCAGCTACTGCGATGATAAATCTCCTCGGAATGATATTTACCCCGATAAAATGCAAAATATGCGGGGATGTCCGCTGTATGTTTCAACCAATAAATTATATCACCCGAATACGGAGCAAAAGATCCCATTACAGATAATAAAGAAGGCTATAGTGAGGCTACTGAGGGACATAATGAATTTCACGCCAATAATAACGTCGAGAGATTACGTAAGCATAGATTCAGACCGGGCCAAGAATTGGTCAGTCTCTCTAAACGATGTTATATCGGGTGTGGCCAATGTTTCTATTAGCACAATTCCGCTTGGGGTGGATCGAATGGGGTTTTTGGATTATTCAATACCATATTTCAGAGTGCGTCTAGCTTGGTTGGCCCCACCGGTAGGCCCAAGGCCTGTCTGGTGGCGACTTCTGTTTCCACTCAATGGGTATCTGTGGGCTTTTCTTATGTCCGTGTCATTCTTCGTCAAGTCAGTGCCATTTGTTTGGAAATTAAAGCCAGTGAAGAGATTCTGCCGTAGGTACTTTAAGAACTTCGACAAGATGAATGGAGTCGTTTTTAGATCTTGGGGCATATTTATGGGACAACCGATTCGTATGGCACCTAGGAGGTTCAGAGATTTCTACGTTATATCCTTGTGGATATGGTTTACATTTGTTATAAGGAGTGCATATCAGAGTGTATTAATAGTCGCGTTGAAGACTGAGGTTATGATGGGTAACTTTGCGAACTTGAAAGAAGCTGTGGACAGCGGCTATAGATTCGGTGGAAGAGCCGGTATATTGACACATTTTGAACATGACCAGTTGATCAAGGATGGTTTTGAAATAATACCAGAGGAGCGATTTGACGATGTGTTCAGAGATGTAGTTGAGGGTAGATCGGAGTTCGTGCTGGCTACGTCGTTGGAATATGCTTGGGCGTACTGCCTGTCACAGGGGAAGAAAGAAGATTCTTGTGGCCACATCCTCCCGGATTCTATAATGACTGTTCCTTTGGTAGTATGGATGAAGAGTCAGTCTCCGTTTGTAAAGCCGCTGTCTGAGTGGCTACCTCGTCTGATAGAAGGTGGCTTGTTGGAGCATGAAGTCGTTCTGAAGCCTACCTTTTTAACGGCTAAGTCGTCAGACCCTTCAGCCTTGACACAACAACAAACAGCTAGCTGCCTCCTTTGTCTTGCACTAGGAACTATCATTTCAGGAATTGTATTTGTATTAGAGATAATGCAATACAAAATAGCGGAGCGTAAGGGAAAACAAAGTGAAATAGCTTTTATAAAATAATATTCCAGTCGAGCATTAACCTAAAGTGACTTCCATGACCAAGCCATTTTAAAAAATATTGTTAGATATTAAGTTGAATTTCATTAAATTATTTTGCTTTATATTTCCCCTAAGCGACGCCAGCGCAGGCAACTAACAAGACGAACCATCACCGCGTTGAGTATTAATTCAGGCAAATGCAGGATGCACCACCCGCCCGCCCTCAATACACAGCTAATGCAATTAGTAGTACCCAACAACAACGTCCAAAAAGAACAGGACGCGTTTCGCCACTACACGTGGCATCCTCAGGAGAGGATAACTGAATAATAAACATGTTAAAATAATTTCCATTTATTAATATTCCAGATAATATAATCAGCTATCACCAAATAATTGACTCTAAAACAATGAAGACAACATTTAACAAGTATCTACAAACAAAAGTCCTACTAAAGTTTTGAAAGCATTGATATACTTCTATTCATAACATCCATATAAAAATAGACACTAATATGATATTTCTTATTCACTTTATTTTTTATCTAAAACACATTTCCATAAATAAATAAACCATGGAATCATCATTTGGTACATAGACTAGAAGGAAGGATATGGTGTGTATACATAATACCTATAAACAATTATCCAAGGTTCATTCCCAAAACGGTAATAAAATACAATTGCACTAATATTAAACAAGTTAAAATTTAAAACATAATCTTTACTTGATTTAAAATAACGTGTCATAGACAAAAGCTTAGTATCGCCACTTACATTGATAATACTACATACTTACATACCTAATGTTTCATATACAACGAGTAATGTTAAATGCACAAAACCTCAGATAAATTATTCTTAATGCAATTGACCTTATTCTAAAAGAAAAAAAATATTTTAAATTTAATTATTTTGTATTATTTTTGAAGTGAAAACTTCTTTAGCGGCGTTGTGCACTTTTGTGGGATGGGGGAAAAATGTGAAACTCGCGTCAGGACACGTGACCTGATCGAAAAACCGTAAGACGGTTGGCGAAATTATGGATGTAAGTTGATTTTTCTGAGAGATAAACTTTTTAATGTAATTTAATATAATATAAATTGTAATGTTTGTGTACGATAGCGCAATAAATAAATATTGTATTCTATAAAAATATTATATTATTATTATTATTATCATTATTATTATTATTATTATTATTATTATTGTATTCTATCACAAAAATGATAGTACTTTTATATTGATAATAAGAGCAATTCATTCAAAATTATTCCCTAACTATTCCAAAAAATCAAAAATGCACAACGTTGATATTCAAGTTTTCACTTCTGCCGGCACTCCCGGAGTGCAATTTTGTGTTTTTTTATGTGATATTTTAGTTTTACTGGCACTTCTGATCATTTCTTGCTCTGCGGACGACACTCTGTCGAGAGAGGAGTCGGTAGTTTTATCACCGAGCCGCTACGCCGTGCTGCTGACGTTATTATTATTACTGTCTTTAAACGCTTATAAAGAACAAACCATTATTTTACATATTTTGGCGGTTTTGCGCACATATCATGTCTTATTAATAAATAGACAGGGCAACATTTATGTAAAGAAATTAAAAAAAAATGTGACCCATATTAAAAAGTTGTTTAATTGATTCTAATAGTTATTCCAAACAAACCATTTTCAGGTTTAACGCATTCAACGTTCCACGCTATAAAATACATAATAGTACATTATGATACAAGTGTGCTAAGTTGACCATTATATACAAGGCGATATTGTGTGCGCACGAGCGAAAGCGAGTGCGCCATAAGAAAGCCGCGTATATAATGGTCACAGGCACACGTGTTTCATACGAAGTTTTTAAACACACTTGCCATTAATCCAAACTTCGTCACACCACAGCCGCCAACTACTTATGAAAAATGGCGCGTTGTTTTTTTTTTCTTGCAGCGAAACTGATGCGCGCGCAAGGTTAAGGCGCGAACTAGATCGGCCAACAGCCAAGATTAAAATGTAATAATTCGTTATTTAAAACACAAATTATAGAAAATTTAAAATTAATTTGAGTTATGTTTAGTAATAAAGCTGGATTTACCATTTATTGAAATAAATATGTACATACTGTTATTTTTCGCATAAATACTGTTTGTTGTGTATGTTATAACCCGACTAAATTATATCGCTTCATCTTCTTACTTACTACTTGGTACTAGGGTACAAATGTAAATTGGTCGGGTTAATAAACAAAAGGCACTAGTGCAATAATATACAGAAAAAGCACGCGTGTTTAATATCTATGATTATGTGCCAAAAATCGGTGGAATAAAAAGGTCATTTTGAGCAAGTGTGTTGAAAACGTTTATTTGTTCACGCTTGTGCAAGCCCAAGTTAATGCAAACGACTTCATCGCAGAAATGTTAATCTTATAGGTCGTTACGTCCTCCCATTGACTTTATCTTAATTTATTCTGTCTGCTTAGTTAGTGTGTTAGATTTTCCTCTACTAAAGATTTGTATGGAAATAAAGATTATGATGCAAAGGACTTTTATTTATCGATAAGACGACGAACGTACGCTACCATGTTTCGTGGCGTACCTGCAAACTGTACCTAGTTCCGCATATATTTACATATGCCTACTTGCGAAAATGAAATTTGAAGATGATTGTCAATATTCAATTTAAAAAAACAATACTGCTTGCAGAAGTTTGTGGGTGTATCTATGGTCTAAGCAGATAATGCAGGGAGCCCTACTAATAATAACGAACTTGTAAAAAGAGCAGCTTGGGTACCGTGGGGACAAAATGGGGTACTGCAGCGGGGTTTGGGCACCTTGCCACCATTCTCGCTTTTGGCTCTGAACACTAAAAAGGACAGAAACACCAGGTTTTGCCTCTTGTAGATGTCTGTTTGTGAATGTATCCCATGCTTTAAGCGGCTAATGTAGGTGGATCTACCACTAAATAAGGAACTTGTAGCGAAATTGGCTGCTGGGGTATCGCAGGGAACAATATTGGGTACTGCGGCGGCGGTTGGGGACCTTGGGCCACCAATCTCGCTTCAGGCTCGGAGCATTGCAGTAGCCAATGGGTGAGCATGCGACCTCTGCCTTTGAGCTCGACTTCGCCACGCCTCTCCACGACGAAGGTGCCCCATTGCTCGAGGAGCGCTCTGGTGCTCTCGCTGAGGTGGATACGCAGCGCTGCGTACAGAAATAAATCGTAAGCAGGTAAGTGTCCACAGGATAGCACAGACGCTGAGCTGAGCAGAGGACCAATGATATTGCTCAGAATAACACCTTTACCCTCTTTTAAGGAAAAACTAATTATGTTGTTCCGGTGTATGAGTACGTAAGCTTGTGATCATGCCCGACTACAAAGGAATCCGTTTCTCCTTAACTGAGCCTAAATGCTTTACCTTGAGCTATTTAGTCAGTTTTTGAAGCCGGTTATATAATGTTTATTAAATTATTTGTATTTTTATTAAAGATTTTTAGTTGTAACCTATCTCAAAAACCAGTTAAGCGATTTTGGTAAAACTTACACGAAAACTAATTCTTGCTTTCGTGAAATCCGTGGACAAATATACAAACATTTACGTATGTATGTAGGTACATTACGAAATTTACAACAAATTTTTGGAAGTTTTAATAGATCAACATACTCAAATATTATCAAAATCTAACGATATCACACACATACACATTGAATGTATTACTTCATTTTTTGAAGTCGGTGAAAATGCATAAGGTGATTTTCTTGTCTCAACTCAACTTCTGTGACAACGAAGCCACAGAAAATATAATAACTACTTAGTTTTAGTCAGTGTCAGGTATATTTGATGACATAAAAGCACACAAATTGCACATACGTTGTCCAGCAGACTCCATGCGGCTGGCGGTGTTGACGGTGTCGCCGAACAGGCAGTAGTGCGGCATCTTGACCCCCACCACTCCTGCGCACACCGGGCCTGAGTGCACTCCAACGCGAACCTAAATAGAATACTATTTATTAAACACCACCAGGGTTGCCAGATGGCCGGGATTTCCGAGATTGTCCCAAAATTTTGCGTGTGGTCCCGTGTCCAGTAATTGCACCTTAATGCCTCGGAATTCAAGAATACTAGATATCCCCATAAAGTGAAGTCATAAAGGCGACTCCAAAGCTAGCCACGCACGGTCACGCACGTCACGTCATACTTACCACCATAAAAAATACTATGAAGTGCACTTTGCAGATAAAAAGATAAAAATAATAGTTGTTACATTACTAGCATTTGTTGCTTAAAAAAATAATAAGTCTTTATCTGGCAATAAGTAAGAAAAATATGTCTTTATCTGGCAACCCTACACACGGGTCGGTTTCAAATCAGCTTATCGATAGAAAAGACAGTGACAACGATAGAGATGTAGTGTGTGCGCTGCCTCCCCCCATATAAGGTTATGTAAGTTAGTATATTAGTCTTTAGTTATTGTAATATTAGTAATAATAATAAACCTAACCGTGCGCGTAACACTTGTTTTATTGGCATCTCCTGCGGTCAGCCTTACAATTTCAGACAAAGGTGCCTGGAGTCGAGACACGGACAAAGATTGACGGAGAAGGCTTCAGGGCTTGTACATATTTTCTTTTTACTGTATGTGACAGTCTGTTGAGGGTTTGTACGGTGAATCGCAGACTTTTTTCTCAATGAGTGGAAAAGCTTGCTGAATGAGTATGTCGGTACATCGTATGCCAAATGAAAATGACTTATGATGGAAGTCATTATCTATCATTTTCTGCCTTATTTGACTCGGTAGTTTCTTATGTATCGATTTTTACGGTTCTTATGAAAAATATCTGAAATTCGCGGTCGATCCTATTTTTTTAAACTGTATTTGTTTTTTGCACATTATTTTTGTGTGTTATAGTATATAATGTTCGGTTTTCTAACATCAAAATCATGGGCCACCTAGTTCTTTTTTTAATTTACTTGCAAAGTTGCGGAACCTAATTTATTTAATTTTGGCATGAAACTGTATAAACGATAAAAAACAAATGCGGACTTCATGAAAGCAAACTCAAGAAAAGTTTTCATGAAGTCCGACGAAGGTCGTTTTTTGTTTATTTTTCACAGCCATATAAAGTTACATGTGAAATTTGATGTTCTATGTTTTCACAACAAAGTAAGCAACTAGGAAGTGAATGCAAGTGTCATGATAAAGAAGTTGGTAGTCACTATGTCTCTTCTGATTCCATTTATTACCAAAGTCTCTGTAATGGGGTAGGTATGTGGTGTAGATCAACACATTCGTACGCCACTCAAGTGTGTATGTATCTCTCACCTCCAGCCTATGAGCGGGCCGGTGCCGCACCACGAACCCCCTGACGGCCTCCACGACCGCCAGCGCCATGAGGCATATCTCCCGCGCGTGCAGGTCACCGTTCCGCTCCGGAAGACCAGAAACCACCATGTATGCGTCCCCTATTGTTTCCACCTACAAAATAATAAAGCCTTGCAATGATTTACCTCTGTGGTGTAGTGGCAAAGCACGCTGGGTTTCAAGGCGTCGCTGCTCTGAGGTTCCGGGTTCGATTCCCGGTCGAATCAAAATAGAAATCATCATTTTCGACAGTGTCTTGGGTCTGGGTATTGTGGAACCCCGTTGTGTGTGATTTCCATAACACAAGTGCATTGGCTACTTACTTTAGGATCAAAGCAATGTATGTGAATGGTGTCTAAACACATTTATTATTTATTTCTTATTGTATTGTACCCCAAATATATGATTCTGTGTAAACCAATCACACTTATAAAGAGCCTGCAGTTAAGTTTACACAAACGTAGTATATGCGTCTCGAGGCAATTTAGGTAAGCAAGTACTCTGAGCCTGAGTTAAAGCACGATAAGAAAATCTCAAAACTTGAATAGTGTGTTTCTTCGGTAAAACGAACAGCAAAAGTATACTTCACACTTGGTAACAATTAGTAAAATAAAACTTCGCCCCTTGTTTCCCAGATAGAAAAGTAGGAGCCGCGTAGGAAGCAACCTTTCACACGTACAGACAACAAGGCAAATACTGCGGTGTCTTATTCAGTTTTAATAAGGGCTAGTTTGCAACAAAAGTGAGTAACCTGATATGCTGGCCACTGTACATAAAAAAATAGAGCTACCTAACTGCCTATATAATTAGTATTTGACGACCCGTCTGGTGTAGTGGTCGAGAAATCGCCTACTACGCAGCGGGTGCGGGTTCGAACCCCGCACAATACAAACATTTGTGTGCATGAACATGTCTGTTCGTATTGGTCTAGGTGTTTTTTTTATGTATATAATGTATGTATTTACAAACAAAAAGTATTTTAGTATTATATCCGTTGTCTGGCACCCATTACACAAGCTTTGATTAGCTTACTTTGGGGCTAGATGGCGATGTGTGGAAATGTCCAAAGAATATTTATTTATTTATTTATTGCAGTACCAATAAATAAGTATTTGCGTTCCCCCACGATTTGGTCCGAGAGTTTTGAGTTCGCTCCCTCCCCTCCCGTCGCAGTATAATGTACTAAAGCCAAAAGCCTTCCTCGATAGATAAGTTACCCAACACAATAAGTTTTTTTTTATCAGTTCAGTATTCCCTGAGACTAGAGCATTCAATCAAACAAACTTTTCAACTAATATTAGTATAGGTATACTTTAGTATATGACAGTGCCCTCGATTCGCTTCTAAACGGTCCGACACACAATCATTTGCCACATCCATAAACTCAATGACCCTTGGATACTTTTGGACGTGGTCTCCAAAGAGGTCACACTCAACAGTTTAAACAACCTCCTCGCCTCGCCCCTTTTATTGACTCCGAATCAAAAAATAATAATCAATAAAGTCTGTTTTCCTTTGCTAGTCGAATAATGTAAACAATCTTTTTAAATAATACCAGTGAATAAAATATGATTTAAAAAGATTTCAGTGCTAAACGATGAATTATCTATGTAGTTGGTGAGTTTTGTGTTTATCTTACTTTCAAATTAATTATTTCGTAATTAAGGTATGTCAAGATTGTTTAGAAAATTCGACAAGCATAAAGGAAAGGACTTTAAATCTAAATACTCCAATGCTGACACCAGTGCACTGTAAGCCCAATAAACACTGAATCTTAGTGAGACTTGCGCTTGATGATTTGGATTAAATCTTCATTCTGTCTCTGTCATCATCAAATAAATTGACGAGACGAGACAGAATGATTTGACGACCTCCGTGGTGTAGTGGCTAAGCACGCTAGGTTTCGAGGTGTTGCCGCTCCGAGGTTCCGGGTTCGATTCCCGGTCGGGTCAATGTTGAAACCAAAATTTTCGATATTGTCTCGGGTCTGGGTGTTGTAGCACCACCGTTGTGTCAAATTTCCATAACACAAGTGCGTAAGCTACTTACTTTGGGATCAGAGCAATGTGTGATTGGTGTCTAATATTTATTTATTTATTTAATGATGATTTAATCCAGGATTAGCGTAATATTGGGTCAAATCATCATTGGCCGAGCACAAGTGGGACTCAACGAGAAAAAATCGTGACGCAATGAATCTCACCTTATAAACGTCATAGAAACCAATGATCCTGTCAAACGTGCTGTACAAATAATTCAGTAGGTCCACCACTTGTATGGGCGTGGAAGCGGCACATAGTTCCGTGAAGCCGACGATGTCACTGAAGTACACCGTCACGCACTCGAAACTCTCCGGCTGCACCATCTCGCCGGCCATCAGCTGTTGAGCTACTGGTCTGGATAACGAAAACGATCAGGACATCTCAAGGAATTAGGGACGTAATCTGTTTTATCTTACAGTGCTAACAGATATGTATTTAAATAGATCATGCGAGTGCATGTACTTCGCGGGTTCTTAATTAACGTCAACAATTAAGAACTGTTGCAATTTTTCATTTACTTTGTAGCCCTCGGTACACTAACACTCAATATGTAATATTTGAGTCAAAAACGTAATTTGATGCTATAAGTTTGAACCGACGATTTTTCCATTAATTAGGTTCGATTTTAGCGACGGCAGATAGGACCTATCCGACGAAATAAGTACCTATAAAACGACCGATTTAAAATGATATTTACCTAAATAATTGTTGACAAATAAGTGACGTTTGCAAATTAACTGTGTTAAGTGTTGCTATTTTGTTTGCCTTGTGATGACAAAAATAGCAACACATGGTTTTATTTTATCGAAGTAACTTGCGTCATCTACTTCCATACACATCTGTGGTACGCCCATCCCAGCGACGTACCTACAACAAATTAATCTCGGCATTCCATGCGGGCAGATTCTTTTGTGAGCGCTCTTTATTCACTTTGGATTGTAATTTGCGAACACAAGCTATTTGCGTTCATTAACTAACATTATCATTCAAAGTACGGCAATACGAGAAAAGTAAATATTTTGGTTATATACCTTAAGTCTGATTTTACCAACGTCAGATAAGGAATATTCGTCGAATATAATAAAAATCGCCTAATTTGAAAACGTCACCCGTTTGGTGTAGTGGTCGAGAAATCGCCTACTACGCAGCGGGTGCGGGTTCGATCCCCGCACAATACAAACATTTGTGTGCATGAACATGTCTGTTTGTATTGGTCTGGGTGTTTTCTATGTATATCATGTATGTATTTACAAAAAAAAAAGCTTTGAGTAGCTTACTTTGGGGCTAGATGGCGATGTGTGGGAATGTCCAAAGGATATTTATTTATAAAGGATAAAGGATATTTATCAGCTATAATTTATGTAAATGCCATTTTAAATCGGTCCTTTTATACTTATTCAGTCGAATTAGTCCTATCTGACGTGGGTAAAATCGGCCCTAAATTTAATATGGCTAGTTTAAAATCAACGTCAATCAAGTCATATGACAAAAGGGTGACACACATTAGCCGCATATATTAAAGCAATAGTTCAAACCTTGTTTATTTATTTTTTTGCTTACAAAAAACTCAAAAAGAGAACTAATTTCCTACTTAGTTACTAATATAATAAATGCGAAAGTAACTCTGTCTGTCTGTCTGTTACTCAATCACGCCTAAACAACTGAACCAATTTGCATGAAATTTGGAGTGGAGATAGTTTGATACCCGAGAAAGGACATAGGCTTCTTACGCCTTGGTAAGAAGATAGTTTGAGACTTAAAAAGGATATGAGTTACTTTTGACCGCGGAAAAACCACGCATTTCATTCAACGCATACAAAAAAGTACAGCTCAGGTGTTTTTTCATAATACTATCCAAAAAAACTACCTAATGCGAAGTCGTGGGTAAAAGCTAGTTTATAATCAAAATCACGTATCGTCCATTGCTGAACATAAGTCTCCCCCATTGTTTAGCTACCGCATAGCAAGCGGTACAGACCGCTACAGACAGACCTACAGAGGTGAGGTATACAATGTGATCTTGCGACGAAGCGATTTTTACAAGATCGAATCTCTTTTGGTACAAAGTCCCTATATTTTTTTGGCAGATAAAAAACAAGAAAATTAAAAGGTCACGCTCACCAATGCTACATGTAGGAAATACTAACCTCGGAAGCACCTGGTACAACAGCTCCTCTGAGCGCCTTTTCTCCAATGAAAGCTGTTCCGTCTTCTCTTCCACGAGTGACTCGAGGTTGTTGGCGTACTGCTCCATGCGCCGGAGCAGATCGTCCATCAGGTTGTCGCAGTATCCCCTGTGACAGTCTTTGTATTACATCCTGACCGCTCCATGAGGCAAATTCACGTTGAGAGTCGAGCTTTATAACAGTCGACAGACTATTTGCCGAAAGCATATACATATGTGTCAGGCTCTTCTCATCTAACCTTTTTTAACACTCTAACTGCCTAAAAATTTATTTATTGATTGATTTATTTAAACTTTATTGCACTGTAAAATGTACAATTGGCGGACTTAATGCCTAATGGCATTCTCTACCAGTCAACCACTTGGTAATGCAGAGAGTTTAATCAGTGGCGGAATATTATCTAATAATAAGTGACAGGAGTGGTACAAAAAAAGAAGTAAAATGCACTAACATTACACAAATATATAATAGGATACATAAGCAAAAGACTAATAAACATACATAGAATACATATACTTAATAAATACAAAAATATGAATGATAAAAGTGATGATATTGATGACATCCAAAAAAACACAAATAAAAGAAAATGGTTTTTAATTCTGAAGAGAGCCAAGGTTAAGATAGTGGGTGCTACCTTCTTAAAAATACTAAGAAAAACCCAGGAAACCGCAATTGTTACGCGTAATTTATTAAAAAATATTCGCGGTATTATTATTTAAAAAAACCGGCCAAGTGCGAGTCGGACTCGCGCACTGAGGGTTCCGTGCCAACTTTAACTGAATTAGGGAATCCGCTTACTTCTACTTAGTAAAATAGCACAATATTTTGTTGACTGAAAATTTAACTTTGTTTTTCATAGTGTTTGTATGAAGTACACAGTTATGTTTGCGGTTGTTGAAAATATGCTATATCTCAAAAACTTTTCGTTCGATCCGTCCGAACCAATTTTCGTTGAAAGTATTTGTTAAGATCTACATTATTATTTTTTTGAAAATTTACACTTCCTTAGTTTAGCAATTAGATGGGGGGGGGACGCCCATTTTACCACTATGGAAGCGTCTAGCTATGAAACGTTAGACTTTAAAAGAAAAAGGTTTTAAGAACCTCTATGTCATTTTAAAACATAGACACCCCACACGCATAGGTATGTAAAATATATAAATAGTAAATTTCAATTGTGTAATGCTTATAGTTACAGAATAAAATGGCTGTGACATACGGACGGACAGACAGACAGACAGACAGACTTGACGAAACTATAAGGGTTCCGTTTTTTGCCATTCGGCTACGGAACCCTAAAAAACATGCACAGTGGTCAGCAACAAACACATCCTAATGAATACACAGCGTGCTGGTGGCCAAGCACTCGGGTCCGAGTGCTGTATATAAAATGACGACAGAAAAAGTCATCGCCGTAAACACTCGGGCCCGAGTGCGCGGCACTAAACAAGTTAATAAAAAACCGGCCAAGTGCGAGTCGCACTCGCGCACTGAGGGTTCCGTGCCAACTTTAACTGAATCAGGGAATCCACTTACTTCCACTAAGTGCCGATTTTTCAATGGTCAGATAAAAATTGTCAGACTGATAAATTATAAAGCGGAAGATTTTGAAAAATGGCAGATATCTATAATAGCTGTCAATTAGGTGACGTTTTCAAATTAGACATATTGTATTTTGTTCGACGAATATTTCTTATCTGACTATTGAAAAATCAGTCCTTAGTAAAATACCACAATATTTTGTTGACAGCAAATATAACTTTGTTTTTCATAGTGTTTATATGAAGTACAATGTTTGCGGTTGTTGAAAATGTGCTATACCTCAAAAACTTCTCGTTCGATCCCGTCCAAACCAAATTTCGTTGAAAGTATTTGTTAAGATCTACATTATATATTTTTTTTTCAAAATGTACACTCGCTTAGTTTAGAAGTTAGATGGGGGGACGCCCATTTTACCACTTTAGAAGCGTCTAGATATGATTCGTTAGACTTGAAATGAAAATGGTATTAGGAACCTGTATGTTATTTTAAAAGACCTATCCATAGACACCCCGTATAGGTATGATTTTTGTTTAATGTATCCTCCCCCTTAAATGACATTATTTTTTTATTTTTTGTATGAGAATCGTAAAGAGGTTAACAGCGGATACATACTCCTACCAAATTTTAACAGTGTAATGCTTATAGTTACAGAATAAAATGGCTGTGACATACGGACGGACAGACAGAGGTAAGGATTTTAAAAATAATATATTATGAATGGCGCCTCAATTACCATCACAACGCGCGGCGCGCCGATCTCGCGTGATACCCGTACGTCTCTTATGTCTATCTCTGCTGGGACGAGTTATCACCGAGCTATACATAGCGTAGGGTACAGCTTGGCGGAGCAGCTCGTAGCACGCGGCAAGGTTTAGCTTCAACAACATGACAAGGGATGGAAACTTGGACGAATAAACCACTGGACGCGCAATGACGAGCAATTTCGCTTGTGCCCCCTTAGCCACGAAGCGGGCTTTTTGGCCTCACTTACAGGTGACGTCTTGTCAGTACGGTGATAGAGCTCAGTGAGAAACATTGACGGAAAAAATGGGTAAATTTGGCTTATTTTTGTGAAAAAATTATAGCAGCAAGACAAAAAATATTCATTTTCATCCGTAAGTAACGTTTTATCCCAAACAAGCTGATATTTTTCATGAAAATAGTGAAATGTGTTTCCAAGAGAACAGTAACATTGCCATTTAAAAAAGTAGTGGTCAGTTACTACAAAATCAACGAAATAACGTATACTTTATACGGTAGGATTGTCGTATGTTTATCATTCGTTCTCTTGTCAGTTTTATTTTAATTGTGCTTGAAAAAAAATATTTAATTTTTAATATAAATTCTTTTAAAATAAAATGATAAATCTGTAAAAAGTTTCACTCGAGAGTAGATTAAGGTAATCTTAAAAATACAACAGTTTGCTTTTAAATTTTAAACTTCATATTTTATGACAATACATCTTTAAAATATAATTTCAGATTTCTTGTGGATCCATTAAGTAATATAAAGTGGGTCGAAGGGAGACAAAATGGATCCCCACAAAACATCACCGAATATGTGGTATCCATTTAACACTAGTGTGATTTAATGCTAACGCAAAAATCTACTGCTTAATTATCCCATAGGAGGATTTAAATGGTGCTGGGCTGTATGTACTTATGGGCGGTTTCACAATGTCTTAGGAAGTTCTAGTTAGTGTTACTTGCCAGACCGTTCATATACACGTTCTATGTTTCAGTTGTTCATTCGAATGGTTTGTACATTAAACATGCCCATAATGTAATTTATTGTTTTAGTGATAAAAATTATATGTCTTTTTACAAAAGATTCGTTCATTCATTCGTTCCGCACATATCGATAAAAAAATATCGACACTTACATGCACTAAATGGTCAAAAATTGACACGACAAGCTCCGCCTCGCAGAAATTGGCTAATGATGTTTTCATACATTTGCTCTTGCGTTTCATATCCAGTGGTTAATTCCTCCAAGGATGGAAATAATTTCCGACTCTCTCTTAGAACACTCACTTGATATAATTAGCGTTAATAGTGTCAAACGAGGGTCTATCGTCAGGCGCTTCAGCCCAGCATCTCGCTGCCAAGTCTAGCAGCTCAGCAGCTGCGCCCCCCGCGCCCGCCCCCGCACCCCCCTCGCTTGCGCACACCACGGGGCGGAAGGGGGGTGAAGAACGTGCGCAGACTAGGGACACTATCTCTAAAATAGAAAACGCACACATTATTGTCATTTAGAATTAAGCTATCCTGCAGGCTTAACATGCACGCCGTGATATAAATTTATCGCAGCATTCTATCCCGTTTGTTTGTCAAAAATCGACTTAAGCCACAGTTGCTAGCATGGCTGCCATGAAAGTCATGTCGTACTGTACTGTCAAATTTCGAAATATGACCAAATTATCATTGAACGCTAACATGCGTGCGACACATATTTTTACCGAATTTTGACAATTTGCCGCGAAACATTATCGTCCACCATCAGCGTCGACGATAAATAAAAAACAACGTATTTGGAGCAAAAATATATGACTGTGTCGTGCCATATCTTATCCTAGGGCCCTATTTTTGAATCACTCGCTTCGAAATGGCGAGTGATTTTCGTTAGACAACGAGTTTTTTTCTATGACTTTTAATTCATATTCGAACGAAAATCCCTCGCCATCTTGAAGCGAGTGATTCAAAAATAGAGCTTCTAGGCTTTCAAAAAACAATAAAGGGTAAAAATATTAAAAAGAAAGTCCCGTGGATTTCTTTTATCCCTAAGATATTTATTAGTTTCAATTTATTATCTATGGCCAATATAGAGTCAATCTGTCATTGTGTCAAATTTATCATTCTCAGCCAAATTTAATATAAAATTGAGTGAATGGTTAGAAATTGTCTAATCTCGTTATCGTTTTGGATAAATTTGACCAATGTGGTTGGCATGTTAGGGAATATGATAATATAGCATAGATCGACTTATTTTGTCATGTCGATCGAAATAAATATTGTGTCATGCATGATGCCTACAGATTGATGTGAGGCAGATTAATAAGATATTGTTTATGATATCATCTAGGATTCTAGATGCTTCAGTTTCAGACAGCAACTCTAAGTGTGTGCACATATACAGGTATTTGGTAATAACCTCCTAGTTTTTCGCTATTTACTATGAAGCACTGCAGCTTCGTAGCAAACGTGAAAACTTAGATCCACAGTTTCCTTTCATGCCAACATTCCTGGCAAGTCTTGCATGGGGTTTCAGATGGCAGGCTGACGGGCTGCACAAAAAGGCTAGGCGCACCGCATGGGGCCCTCGGGCTGCAGGTTGAGTATGGCTGCACTAGACTTAGTACTCGTACCGAGCTTTGTTTTTTTGATAGAAGTTTTGAAAGTTTCAATTCGAGCCAGTTAGTGAGAATACTGTAAGCCACATAGATCAGCTTTAAAGGTCATCGTGAATTCGAAAGATAATTGTATTTGAAATAGGTTTGTTCAGAACTGACTCCAGACTAAGCCAACGTAGCTAAGCCCGAGTAAAGATTCAATCAATCAATCAAAACAATTATACTGTAAAGGATTATCTACTTGGTAATTTTATACCTACCTTTGTTAGTCATAGTAGGTGTGTAGTGGTGAAACGGTCCAGCCCTCAGAACGATTTCTTCTAGAATGATGCCGAAGCTGTAGACGTCGCCTTTCAGAGAAGATGCTGCCCCGGGGTAAACACTGCTCGGCAGCAGTTCTGGTGCTGTCCACAACAGTTCTAATGACACACAATATTTATTTTAATGTACGTGTGAAAGCAGTTTACTGGGGTTTTAATATTAAATCACTCGCGTAAGTCATATTTTTTAATTGGTTTTCAACAGAAAATCACTCGTAATTTTGACGCGAGTGATTAAAAAATAGCTCTCTTGCTTGTCTGCGTTCATATCAGATTTCTCGTACAATCGATTAAGATCTATTCCTGCCCTTTAGAAACCATAAGAAAAAGGTTTATTGTATAAAAAATATGCTCTTAACTAAATTTTCAGACGGATACAGTTACTTTTTTCTAAATAAGCATGATCAAAGTCAATCGGAAATAACAATGAAATGTTAAAAAAAACATTTGTCCAGATTGTATATTCAAATCCTTTCTTCATTATTTACAAATCACGATCCCAAGTCCAAGAAGGCTGAGCTGTAGAATATCTAATGCTAGGCTGTTTATTCGGATACCTCCGAGTGTACGCTGAAATTGCTACATTTTCTCAACCGTAGCAATTTCAGCTTCAGCATTCCCCACAACATATCACACTTCTAAGCAAAAGACAACCGTATTCATAAGCGATAATTACTGTAATAGTACGTGTCATCCTTAATCAAGTCGGTGGGTGTGCAGAGCGTGTTGAGCCCGTAGTCGGAGATCTTGAGCACGAAGCGTCCATCGATGAGGCAGTTTGATGAACGGAGCTTCCCGTGGGCTCCCAGTCCGCCGTGGAGATAGCACATACCCTAAGACACGGGAGATTACAAAGGTTAAAAGTCATCATGGTTCGGGGGGACAAAGCTCGAGAGTCCTTTGCTGGTCACTGGAACGGCTCTTTTTGATTGGCTCAATGAAGTAGGCACTCAAGTGAATTAAAATTTTATAATATTTTAACATATCTGTTTTTTACTTAACATAACAAATTTTGTTTATATTAGTAATTGTGATTTGGATTTCAATCATTATTTGATATTATTTTTTATAGAATTGAATGCTTACAATAAATTTCAATTGTAATTTACTAACCTTAACTAAGGAATATTATCAAAACATATGGAATTTTATTTTGAAATCAAAATATTCGAATAGGAATTTCAATACTAATATTCACACATATACATCCCGTTCGCAATGACCGGTAAAATTGGTGCAGTAAAAAGGATCCAGTTTGATAACATCCATCCATCCATTGAAAAATTTATCAATCCAGATCCAGTAACGCAGTGATACCGCAGAAATGTACTGCCGTGGGAAAATAGGCGAACATTACGTATTTGGATTGGACGTGGTGAGATCTTATGTTGTAAAATTTACAGAGTAGAACATCCAGTTCAATTTTAGACATTTCATTACCATTACCAAGTACTTAAAAGCATGGAAAAGTTTAAACCTTTTGGAAAGGCAAAGATACAAATTCAAACTTTTAATTACTTTTCAACCTCATGTCAACAATCTTTTAGGTAATAAATGTTTCGCTTATCTTATAATCAGTCTTGACCTTTTTACTTCGGTTCAGATCCAAATTGGGAAAGGAAAGCTGTAGAACTTGCACGTGGCATAAAGTTTGAAACAAACACGCAACAGCTACAGCTCGAGGCAACATGCCCATACCTAGTATATCTACGTCAACTAAACTTAAACACATGCCAGTTTAGCCCTCGAGATAAGTAGTCTGTCAATACGGCATCCTTATATCCTTAGGACAGTCCCAAAGTAAGCTACTCAAAGCTTGTGTTATGGGTGCCAGACAACGGATAAAATACTTAAATACTTTTGTTTGTAAATACATACATGATACACATAGAAAACACCCTGAAAAATACAAACAGACATGTTCATGCACACAAATGTTTGTATTGTGCGGGGATCGAACCCGCACCCGCTGCGTAGTAGGCGATTTCTCGACCACTACACCAGACGGGTCGTCGTGGGCCCATCGTACGTGGGTTTAAAACTACCTTTGACAAACGACTTTGTTTTTTGATTACAAAAAATATATTTACTCCCGATAGTGGATTCGGTAAGACTTATTTCTGTTCTGAGTTGTTGGTGCCCAATTGTATGCTGAAAAGTTAAGAAGGATAAGATTCAAAAGTATAGTTTATTTATATTTACTAACGTCATTTATAATAATAAAGCTGGCTAGTTCCTAGCTTAAAGGATTAGCATAGCTATCCAACGCGGCAACGCAGCCAGCATCATAGCCTCCTTGCCGCAAGGAAATGGTTACGTTTTTGAATAGGTAGATTTAATGCAAGGTAGATTAATGCTGCATATCTTAGTTTTATTTTTGTTTAGATCGATATCCATACAATACTATCGATATTCTGAATAGTTCCCTTCATCAACTATCGATAATGAAACTATTTATAGTTTTGCAACACTATTTCCAACTTAAAGAATCATGCGTGATACTAATAAAAGTAGTTTTACTTCAGAACATACGTCATTTATTTTAGATTTGGTCGATACTGATGAAAAAAATGATGAAATGAGGCTTGAGGCTATCGGAAATCAGGCATGTTGTAAAAAGGCAAAAGGATACAGTTTGGATAAACATTTATCCAAAGTATACACTTGTTATATTCTGTCTCCAAAGTACCGAAACAATATTAATTTTGTGCTCATTCACGCGTTTAGCGATAAGCGTGAACCTCGCCCTACAAATGGTATATGTTAAACCGATTTCGTGAGATATGTGATCTGCGCTGCGACGTTAACGTCTTGTTGGCAGGGTCTTGCATGTGTCGCAGCCTTTTGGTTAAATCAGTCAGTTAATAGAATGCCTAGGCAGTTAATTAAACGCCGGCATCCAATAAATTACCGAATGTTAACTAACCAAGTCAATTAACGCAACTTTTAGCCAAATGGCTGAATGTTGTTTAGGTAAATGACAGAATTTTGTTAAATTAGATATTGACAAATTTGTGATGTTTGAATAGGGTTTGTTAACTTTGAGTTCATAATTTGTGTCGCACGAATACTTGTACCCAACAATGCAAGAAGCAGTAAGCATGAATTAGATTGAATTAACAGTAAACTAAACTAATACTATATAATATTTATCGTATTTAGACAGTTCGGAATTAGAAATCGAAAAAAAATGTTAACCTCATTCAAACCTATTGTGACAATCATAGCCTAATTACACTTAAAATTGCAAACAGGAACGAAAAATACGTGTATTATTTACTTTATGTGGCATTGATGCTATATTTAATTGATAGCGCTACGGTGAAAAAATGCTGTAGTTCAGTATGTTTATAGCATAACAATATTTTATATATTTTTGGCTGATTCAATTCAGTATTCTTTAAAGTTGTTAAACGTTGAGTTTTATTTATCATTAGCCGAACAAATCACTGGCCTTAGGCATTTAATTAGATGCCGGCGTGTAATTAACTTCCTAGGCATTCAATTAACTGGTTGATTTCATCAGATGGCTGCGACATATGTATTACGTCAAGAGATAAATGGAATCACTTTGATGAATGCGGGATTCGAATAGGTGCGTGGGTATTTTTAAAGTGATTGTCAGTCGATACCGGATTGAAGAGGAGATAGACGTTTGTGTTTCTATTTCCAACAGGAGGTTGATTTCTGTACTTAAACTGCAAGCCAGTAAATAATAGTAATAATATCAGCATCGTTTGAATCAAAATGGATGTACTTTGAGGCACTAACTTAAGAAACTTTTTTACTTAAGTTTACTAAACCACTTTATATAATAATGAAGTGCCCACCTAATATTAATATGCTAGACTATGACTCTTGCTGTAGGAAATAAATTCTTCCTTATATTTTAACTTTCCTGATTAAGGACTTACTAATTTACCAATTGGAATAACTCATTAGATGCGATATTTACAAGATTATATTAGATGTGCACTGCATCATCAATTAACGATACCATAGTACCTCAAGCTAACTGATACTTATTTAAGCGATTTTCTCTAATAATTAATACTTAGATATCAACGAAATATAAATACAAAATTAGACGAGCCTTTTTCGGGATTAATAATAATTAATTTTCAAATGATGACGATGAGGTACATCACTCATAGATGTAGTTTGCGAGAGCTTTAAAGAAAAGCATATTAAGATATATTAAAGTTTGATACCATCACTGACCTGCACAATATCATGAACAAGCGAAGTCCTGAAGTTCCAATCGAGTTGGAGCTCCTCATTCGCCAGCACGTCCTTCAGCGAGCCCTTAGGGCAGTACTCGGTCAGCACGAACACCAGCGGGCAGTCTGCGCACGCGCCGATGAACCGCGCCGTGTTCTCATGCGACACGTTGCGCGCCTAAAGGATTTGCAAACAACAGTGGCCGTAGGCCGAATGGTTGCGAGACTTACTCGATCAAACGCATCGATCGCGTTAACGTGAATTTATATGCGATTGAAGCAGCGCCGTCTAGTGGCTAACGTTAAGACTAAAATAATCGCATATAAAACCATATTTACGCGCTCGATGCGTTTGATCGTGTAAGTCTCGCAACGACTCGCACTACGGCCTCTACTTTTCCGAATTAAATCAATTAATATAAGGTTAAATCGTTTTTAGTAAAAACATTTCAACTGTGTCATTGTGTGCATCATAGAAACTTTTTTTATTTCTTTATTTTTATTTTTTATTTATTTAGGAAACCAACGGCGATACAATACAATTACATTATATTAGTTTGGCTTAAAAGTATGGCTAATAACAGATTTCCATAAGTGTACATATACTGTTATGTTGAAGTTAGAAAAGTGTGTGTGTGTGTGTGTGTGTGTGTGTGTGTGTGTGTGTGTGTGTGTGTGTGTGTGTGTGTGTGTGTGTGTGTGTGTGTGTGTGTGTGTGTGTTGTGTGTGTGTGTGTTTGTTCTATTCTTTTTTATTTAAAGCCTCAAGAACTTTAGTTTTAAAAGTCGATTTACTGTGAGTAAATAAATCAATTTCATTGAAAAAGTCGTTGTAAACTCGCGGCAAACGAGAAAGTGGGGCGTTCCTAGCATACTTTGTAGTGGAGAACGGGACACTCAGAAGCCGAGGCTGCTGGCGCTGGGAGCGGCGACTTGAGACTATCATTATTTTTTGGACAATAGAGATTATCATATTTTTCTTTTCTCTAACAAAAAAATAATATCATTCCTTAAAACAGCATTCAGTCTATTTTAACACTTATCTACGTCATCAGCTTCGCCTCTCACATTTCAATGCCTAATCCTTCTTTTTTCTCATTTTAATGCATAATTAATATAAAATCAAAATCTGAAAAAAACAACGTTACCTTAATCTTATTTTCTAATAAACTAGCGTATAACAATACCAAAGTTGATTAGATTTTTTTTAAGAACTGTCTTGAATCGGCCCTTTAAATATTATCACTGAAAACAATGTGTCAAAAAGACTAGGTACGGCATAGATGCATAGAAATCGTGACCCTGATAGAGCAAAAACTTTTTTTAAATAAATATACGTGCTCCAGTTTTGTTTATATTACGACAACAGTTATTATTTCAAACAAAAACAATTAGTAATAAAATTATCAGTAGCCTATTCTCTAACTAAACAATACATAAGCTTCTTACCAGACGGCCACCGTGAAGTGTTATTAAATAGGTATTAAAAGCCTTATAAATAGGTGGTAGCCTCATTCTGTCATAAGAAAATGCGATCTCTCTCGTCGTGTTAAAGAACAAACTGTCAGTAATGTTCGAGTTTATTTGTTTGACGAGTTGGTATAGTTTCTGAATACAAGGAATCAGGCTGGTTTGGTAAAGTTTTATTTCGATGAACCGTTTATGTAAGTATTTTGTACGTAGTAACATATTACACCAAAAGCTGAAAAGATAAATGTCCAGTACAACGAAGCAGACCATGATCGTGCTAGAAACATAGGCAAAATATATATATATATTTGTATGAAAACTATGACACCTTGTCCAATAGACCGTTCCATCTGACCAACACCGTCGTGCGCCCTGCAAGGAGCGTGTCGGCACCGGCAGATATGTTATTGCTCAATCTCGCTCTCGTTCCATATAACCACAAAATAAAGTAGGTACTATCCATATTTTGTGATATGACGGCGAAACAGAACGCTGTCAATCCATTCAGTGGTCAAGGAAGAACGTATCGTGCAGTGGGAAAATACAATTAAAGTAAATAAGAAGTAGTACACGTCTCGTCTTTGTATCATTCTCTATTAATACAATTACTAAGGTTTAAGACACCAACATCTCTAGATATTGGCGAGAAGTAATAGAGCACATGTACGAGTATAATTCAGACAGTATATCTGAGGTGGAATTGTGTTCATTTGACAGTTCGAAACGTCCGTACAAAGTCTGCGTTTCCACCAGGTGAGCAGCTCCAGATTTAATTAAATGTATATTTATCGTTTAGTTAAAGGTTTAAAACAATTGTAAAAAAAGGTTTTCTTTTTGTAATGCGATTGAATGAAAGATATGTAGTTAAACGTGTGCTCACTCAGTTTACACAAGCGGTCAGCTATATCTTCATACTGAAATAAGTTGGTCGAGTCATTCAGTGTTCTTTTTTTTGTTACACCTCTATTTAATTGGAGCCTGTAATTTCAGATCATCAAGTTTCGTATTAAAACCTTTACTATTAATTTATTGTGATCACTCCATCCACACGCTATTGTATCTCTATGAACCAACTATATATTCGCATTCCATTGTTTACATTGTATGAATTGGCTAGAAATAAGACTATTTAGCATAAAAACAAACCACTTTTACTGTGCGTTCATGAGTAAAACGGATGCTTAGTGCTCACTCCGTCCGCCATCGCTAAATACTGAATTTTTTTGTGCTAAGTTAAGTTAAAAGAATGAGTGAACATATGATTTTTTTGTACAAAAATAATATAAAATATTCGGAAGTACCCAGTTTGATATTTCTTTTTACTTTTAGAGTAAAACAAAATTTCATATTTTGTATGAAGGACATGGAATAGGGTGTTTACACGTGATAAAATAGCAGGACTTGGCTGACTAAACTTCACGTGTTCACGCTAGCTGCGTCATGTCATCCTCGCTTACTTGCCTGAAGGAAAAGGTTTTGTTCTTAATAGGTACTTTGTTTGGGCTGGGGTTTGGGTTTAGTTTAAATTTTTAGGTTTTGTGTACTAAATGTAAAATGAATATATCTGACCGGTCACATTTGTCAGAAACCATACATGACTGGTCAAATAGGGTCAATATCAATCAATTTGACCGTATGTGATGAACCGTAAATATAATTTCCTGACTCAGTTTTCGCAAGAAAAACACATTTTGTGTCGTTGTGTGAATGAGTTATGATTACTTATTATGACTTTTTATTGTTTTTTGTAAATATGGTTGAAATCAGATGTAAAGAACGGTGTTTCACGGACCTGCGCGAAAGTCACGTGACCTACCGAATTCGACCAATCGCGTACGCACAAGCGAAAAAGTAATAAAATATTACTGAATCAATATGCATTACCATTTATGACAGTTAATGACCGTTTCTGACTATTTAACAGTCTTTTTCAACACTAGCTCTAAAGCTGAATGGTAAAATACGGACATTAGGAAAGAACTAGAACAGAAGATAAGTTAAGAATTAGACCGTGTGTGACACTGACTGCCATTTGAGTTTTAACTGACAAGTGATTTTCGGTCAATGTGCGTGATTCTTATCGGTTATGGCTAAACGAAGGAAGATACGCCGTTCGATTTTTAGGTATGTTGGAGATTCTGTTTTTTTAATTGGAATTACAATATAAATGATAATTTCTTGCGGGACTTTGTGAAATAAGGAAAATAAACATGTGGGGAACATATGACCTTAGCCCGTTGGAGCTAAGCGTTTTGTGGGAACTATACGACTTATGCCTGTTTATGTCAACATTAAATAACTTTCTTTTGAATACTAGGTGTTTCTCCTGACATTTCTATGTATTGCATACTTATAACACTTCAGCAAAATGACCTCCTTATATATATAAAGTAATTTAAATTAATTTACAAGAATTATATGTAGCAACAAAAAAAGGAAATCCTTACCCAGGCACAGGGATTATTTCCCACATTTTTTCAGGGTTATTAGTATTTTCTGGACTCTGTTGATGAGAAATGAAACAAAGCATTATCCAAAAACAAAATCTATATGCAACTTTTAATTTCCTTCATCAGTTTTCCGCGGCCTGGAGGCCGAATCTCGTGGCAATCGAACTTTTTTCGTGTGGTACCTCGATTGCGAGTTTAACTTATTTACCTAAAAATCAAATCAAGAATGTAGATACATGTAAAAAACTATCGCACGACCAATAACTAATTATATAGAAATCGTGACTCTGACAAATTTAAAAATATGTTTTTTTATATATTTAACTTTTTCGTATACGAATTGCGCGAAAATTGGTTAAGGATTAAACCGTCTCATTTTTCAGTCTTACTTTATGTCCTCTTATTATTGTCACGTGGAGACACCCTATCATATGTCATTTAAACCAAAAATTTAGTTTTGTATATCTATAAAAGTAAAAAGTAATATTGAACTGTGTACTGCCGAATATTTTATAGTATTTTTGCACAAAAAAATCATATGTTCACTCTTTCTTTTAAGTTAAGTTAGCAAAAATATTTAAGTATTTAGCGATGGCGGACGGAGTGAGCACCAGGCATCCGTTTTACTCATGAACGCACAGTAAAAGTGGTTTGTTTTTATGCTGAATAGTTCTATTTCTAGCCAATTCATACAATGTAAACGATAGAATGTGAATCTATAGTTGGTTCATAGAGATACAATAGCGTGTGGATGGAGTGAGCACAATAAATTAATAATAAATGTTTTAACGCATAAACACCGAAGCGGTCGCATG
The DNA here is from genome assembly GCA_963924145.1 of Pyrausta purpuralis. NCBI lineage: Eukaryota > Metazoa > Arthropoda > Insecta > Lepidoptera > Crambidae > Pyrausta > Pyrausta purpuralis. Next base: position 7,130,102 of record OZ001657.1, on the reverse strand, counting down.
CGACCGCATAACAATAGAATATCCATTGTGTCTCGTTTACATATGCTTGAGGGATTAATACGAAACTTGACGATCTGAAATTACAGGCTCCAATCAAAAAGAGGGGTAACAAAAAAAAAGAACACTGAATGACTCGACGAACTTATTTCAGTATGAAGATATGGCTGACCGCTTGTGAGGACTGAGTGAGCACACGTTTAACTAAATATCTTTCATTCAATCGCATTACAAAAAGAAAACCTTGTTTTTACAATTGTTTTAAACCTGTAACTAAATGATAAATATACATTTAATTGAATCTGGAGCTGCTCACCTGGTGGAAACGCAGACCCGTACAAACCATAAAATTAGTATCCCTTTGGAATAGAACGACAAGAGCGAGATGTCACTAGCGTTTTATTCCGCTCTGATCCTTCTAGTGGTGATCCACCAGGGGGATCACTATTATTTAAAATTATTTTTTATTCCGAACTGATCGTGGTTGTGACGCATAAGGGGGATCACATATTTTTAAATTATTTTCTATTCCGGTTTGATCCACCTTCTGGTTTAAAGCATAATTTTCGTTCAGACGGCAACGGCGATGGCATCGGTACGTTTTAGTTATTTAAAAATAAAGTAACATTTAATAGAGAATTTAAATACGTATTCATATTATTGTACGGATAACAGCACGTCAAGGTAAATACTGCGGTATCCTATACAATTGTAATAAGGGCTAGATTGCAACAAGAGGAAAAAAATTTTTTTCAAAGTATGAAAAGAATAAGAAAATGAAATGTCATCGAAATTATGGATGTAAGTTGATTTTTCTGAGACTTAACTTTTTAATGTAATATGAATTGTAATGTTTGTGTTCGATAGCACAATAAATTAATATTGTATTCTATCGCATAAATGATAGTACTTTAATATTGATAATAAAAGCAATTCATTCAAAATTATTAACTAAATATTCCAAAAAATTAAAAAATTCACAACGTTAATATTCAAGTTTTCACTTCTGCCGGCACTCCCGGAGTGCAACCCGTTTTTTTTATTTTTGTTAGAATCAGGGCTGATTTGAACTTAATCATTAATATCTTTTTGTTACAATTTCAAAGTGAAATGTTATCTGTGACGATTTCTTGTGTATCTGTGATAATTATGATGAATAAATGAGTGTTGATTTTGAACGTAATAGTTTTTTCTCCTGACTGTACCTACACGCTATGTGAAAATGTAGGTAGATCAGTTAGGACGAACAAAATATAAGGCGGATCAGTCCAGAAATTATTAATAATAATCACGAGAAGTGGACCACAACAAGGGGGATCAGACCGGAATAAATCTCACTAGTGTTTGACGTTCACCGACAAGATGGACAGACGAACTTGTAAGATCGCAGCACCAATGTGGATGCAGACCACTTGTGATCGGTGGCTGTGGAAGTCCGTAGGGTGGCCTGCCTATGTTCAGGTGTCGAGGTCCTTTGGCTGAAAATTATGATGATGATCGTGATGATTACCTGCTTTATCTCATATAGCAGCTTCTTATTCAGGTCAAGTTTCTTCCTATGTATCTTTTTCACAGCCACTCGGTTGCCCTTGTACAGGCCCACGGTGAACGATGAAAGGTTAAGAGATGGAGTGTTTACTCCTGATGCTGTGCCGTTGCTGCTACGGGCACTCCAGCCGATGGATAGCTATGAGGAAGATTAAAAGAGTTATTGAAGAAATTTAATGATACTCTATACATCTGGTTAAAAGTTGTTAGTGGCAAAGGTGAAAAGTCGATGGAAGCAACGTGTTTTTGTTCAACACTGCAACAAAGTTATACTCGTATATTTTTGCATCACTCGCGTCAAGATTGCGTGTGATATTCATTGAACAATGACCGCTTTCAATGATAATTAGTACAATTCCCACCGAGTGATTAGAAAAAAAAAATTGTGAGTACTAACGTCTATATTTCGCGTATTTTTCATTGGTTTTATATGCGTTTCCAAACGAATTTAACACGCCATAATCAAGCGAGTGATTCAAAAAAAAGGTCCCTGGTCCATATTTTTACCCGACTACGGCGAATCAAAAAGGAGGGTTATGATTTTGACCTGTATGAATGTATGTACGTATGTACCTATGTATGTGGGTATGGATGTTCATCTGTTCTCTCCTAACTATTAAACTATTTATCATAATTGGACAAATAAGGTGTCGTTGGAAGCTTCTTGATCGCTGGTTATAGGCTACATAAAATTACGTTAAATCGACTACAGCGCCCTCTAGGAGACTTAACGTAAAGAACTAAAAAAAATACGGTATCGTGTGGGGTATCAAATGAAACAGCTCTTGTAGCACATTTCAATTCTGTAAACAATATTAGCTTTTGCTTCACGGCTTTCCTTCCAATCACGTGATAATTGCAAGAATTTATAAACTCATTTATAAACTAGTTAGGTGTTAGATACTATGATAGGTCTACTCTGTATAATAATCAATAATAATCATACCTAACACAAATTTACATAACTCCAAAATAAGTTAAATAAAAATAAAGTTTATACAACTAAACCCGATTACCTAAATCAAAGTGGCATACGACCACGGCTATCCTTCTAGACTTTTTTCTTGTTTCGTACTTTTTAGAGCGTTTTAAGTAGGTTGGGTTTTAGTTTTATACACTTTATTTTTATATATCGTTTACATAATTCATTATCAGTTTATTTATTAGTATCCGCCAGACAACATGCCATTTTTCTGGTTTGACGTAAGGAATTTTCAACCTTGTTTTACGAAATACCAGACAGCGATTATCATGATGGCGTCTTCCATAAATACTTAAATACATACGACATCCACATCTTAGGAACAAGTGCTCGTGCTCATGACTCATCACACAAAAATTTGCCCCTTGTGTTTTTTTTTTGTTTTTCACTTTTACGGCTTCGGAATCTGGTCCATATAGCCAATTCTGAGGTTTTCTGGATTCTCTTTGTTAGGGGTGAAGTCTTGAAATACAAAAAGTGATACATAAAGTCATCTTCTTTCCATCAAATATCTTCAATGGTAGAAATGATGAACATGTACAGATGTTGATACGTATCTTCGTGAGCTAGGAGGGATGGCAGAAGGCGGGGAATGTCTTCTTGGTTTTTAAATGTCTTGATTAAGCCATCCACAAGCAATAATCTTTGTACATTGAAAGAAGGACATTGTAGCAACAAATGATCTAATGTGCCTATTGCGGCATGAAAGTGCACACATTTATCTGATTGAATAAGTTTAATCTTCTTCAGATGTCCAAAACGTAATCTATTCAAAGTTGTTATAAATTTACGACACGGCGACTTCCAACTGTAATACCACGGCTTACGCGGTATTTGTTTTTGTATCTCAGCGTACCACTTTCCTTTGTATAATTTTGATTCTGTCCACACCCGTTTCCACTTTACGAACATACGATTTTTTATGATAGGATAATAATCAGTGAATGGCACCAAAGGTACCACAACATCTTGTGAAGTCATCACATTTGGAATATGCACTTTCATCAAATTATCCACTATTTCGTTGCCAGTTATACCTGAGTGTGAGGGCACCCATAGAAATTCAACAGTGGTATCAGTTTTTGCCATTTGCCAAAAGTTCTCTTATTTTATCTATGTAGAAATTATTCTTATATGTCATTTTTTGAGATTCTAAGCATTTAAGGACGCTGAGAGAATCTGTGACGATCAATATTTGAGTATTTCTATATTTTCTCAAAATATAATCTAGTGCTTGATGTAGCACATATGCTTCAGCCAGCCTAAAAATAGAGGTGTTAGCATCTAATATAAAACATCTTCCAAATTTGACATCAGAATCACAAAATGCAGCTTTTACCGTTTCATCGGTTTTCGAACCATCAGTGTATATCTTTTTGAATGTAGGTTTCTCTGAATTTACATAAAAAATCTTGGTTATTCTGAATAAATGTTGAATTATTAGTAACTGCCTTAAGCAGTTGGACTTCTTAAGAGCCATATTCCCATTTTTCTACTTTTTGTATATTCTTGCAAATGTCTTTTAATTCAGTTTTTTCACTTTCTTCTAAGTAGACCGGGTTCTTGAGATATGCTAATTCATATTGTCTATTACATAAAACTTTAACGAAAAATTTCTCACTTAAATATTTACATCTCACATGCAAAGGTGGAATACCTGCTTCGATTTCCAATGCATTAATAGGAGTAGAGCACATCGCTCCAGTAATTAACCTAAGTCCTCTATTCTGTACAACTTCAATTTTACGAACTAAATTGTTATGTGGGAAAGAATTATATACAATTAATGCATAGTCATAATGGCTACGAACTATGGCCTTAAACAACATAATTACAATTTTAGGATCCATACCCCAACTAACATTTGCCGTATACGTTAGAATATTAACGGACCTTTGCATTTTTTGAACAACATTATTTACATAAGATTTAAATGTCATCTTGTTATCGAAAATTAATCCTAAAAACTTCTTTTCCTGTACAGTTTCAACGTTTGCTGTATTTATATTTATATTTACAACTTCATTACTTATAGTTTTAGAAAACACCATAGCAGAGCTTTTATGAGGATTAATATCAAGGTGCAACTTTGTCTTGTAAAGAAATATAATTCATTAAGAACATTACTAATATTCAATTGAGCTTGAACTATATTTCTATATGAAGTATATACGACAATATCATCGGCATATTGCAGCACCTTAGCTTTTGACAAGTTTACATTCCTGTGAATTTCAGCTGTGTAAAGAGAGTACAGAATTGGAGATAAAGTAGCACCTTGCATTACGCCTTTGTGAGCCAATTTTGGACCATAATATTCATTGTAAAATTTAACAAAAACTTCTCGACCATTAAAAAAGTTATAAATCCAAAGTAAAAGTTTTCCTGGTATATTGTAAGAATGAAGAATCTGAACTAAGGTAGCTAAATTAACATTGTCAAAAGCTTCCTGAATATCTAAGAAAACACTAATACTTAATAAGAGTAATTTAATAAAGAATCTCTAATATCATTACTAAAAGAAAGGAAGCTATCTACAGTACTCCTCCCTTTACGAAACCCATACTGCTGTAACGGAATTATATTATTGGACTCTACATAAACTTCCTGTCTGTTTTTTATCATATTTTCAAACAATTTGCCAACACATGATGCTAATGAAATCGGTCTGTACGAATTTGCAGATGAAGGGTCTTTATCTGGTTTTAAAGCTGGAATTACCGCAACAGATTTCCAAGAAGATGGTATCAAGTCATGAAGCCATAAATTATTTAAAATATTTAACAAAATGCTTTTTGGGACCGGATCAATATGGGTTTCGGCAAGAGAAGGGAACCAGAGAAGCGATACTAGCTTTGAGATTGGTAATAGACAGGAGACTGGATTTTGACATGGACACACATATAGCTTTTATCGACTTAGAAAAGGCGTTCGATAAGGTCAATTGGAAAATAATGATGGAAGTACTCAAAGAAGCTGGATTGGATTATAGAGATAGAAGGATTATTTTTAAATTATATAAAAACCAAGAAACGGTAATAGAAGTAGGAGAGGAAAACGGAAAGGCAAAAATAAGACAGGGAGTTAGGCAGGGATGTCCACTTTCACCGCCATTTTTTTATTTATTCATAGAATGTGCGATATGCAGAATAACGGAATCAAAAAAGGGGGGCGTCAAAATTAATGGGGACGTATTTAAATTCATTCGTTTTGCCGACGATATTGCAGCCATTGCAGAAAACAGATTGGAGTTGGAAGAACTGGTTACAGAAATGGACACTATTTTTAAAGAATTTGGTCTCAAAATTAACATACATAAAACAAAAACACTAATTGCTTCTAAAAAGGAAAAATATAGCCCTATCTCAATAAATAACATAAAAATACAGGTCCAAGTCACTTTCTTTTAAGCATATGTCATTGTATCGTTTAATCTAGCGGAATGGTAGGTAGGTACGCCGTGCGCAGTGCCCGCGCTCGCTATGACCATGATGATGACTCACGAGGATACTCAAGCAATGTTGTTGTTGCAGCTCCCATTAATACATTACTTAATTTTCTTTTATTATAATCTTTATGTAGTATATGCATAAACTTATTTTACTTTTATATTAATTTAAGTAGTTTATAAACGCACTGTTGGCGCCAACTTCTGTGTGCTTCACTCAGTAGGGGCCCACTGAAAACCAGCGTCAGGTTCTCCAGGAGACCTGGCTTATGCTGAGTGAGGTCCTCTTGGGTATAGGCGTCATAGACACACACACGCACACACACACACACACACACACACACACACTGCAGCATGCACTGATTGGCTGGCATGGATACTTTTATGCATCGTAGTACATATACATCGTATATTATTTTTCCTCTCATTTTTGCTTTTTTGTCTTTAGTTTTCTTTTTTTGTTAGTTATGTATAATCTTGTGTATGTGTGTGTTTGTGATGTCCTTCCAATAAATACTTTTTCTTTCTTTCTTTCTTTCAAATAGAACAGGTTAAAACCTTCAAATATCTAGGTAGCGTGATAACTAGTGACTCCAGATGTACACCAGATATAAAAGCAAGCATAGCGATGGCGAGACAAGCTTATAATGCAAAAAAACACCTGCTCAAGGCCAGAATATCAATCAAAGTTCGCAAAAAACTTGTTAAAGTGTACATTTGGAGTATAGCACTTTATGGATGTGAAGCGTGGACATTGACAAAGAGGGACAGAGAGAGACTGGAAGCCTTCGAGATGTGGTGCTGGAGGAGAATGGAGCGTACGAGTATCAGTTGGACGGAGAAGAAAACAAATGAAGAAATTTTGTCTATGGTTAGGGAAAAAAGGAGATTGATGGAAACAATCGAGTGTAGGAGGGGACGAATGTTGGGCCACCTGATTCGACACGACAATTTTATTAAAACGATAATTGAAGGAAGAATAGAAGGAAAAAGGAAGCGAGGAAGACCAAGAATAAGCTACATGCAGCAAATAAAGGAAAAGATAAATGTCGGGTCGTATCAGGAGGTTAAGAGAAAGGCGGAAAGCAGAGAGGAATGGAAAAAACTCCACCGACAAGAGCCTAGCTCTTAAATTGGATGATGAACAAAATGTGTTTACAACTGAGATGTATTTTTTTAATAGAATGTATGGAATTCCGTCTAGGCCAGGAGTAGTATCCTTCCTACTATCAAGAGCGAAATTAAACTCAGAGTCAGTAAAGGGCTGATTAAGATGATTATTTAACACATTATCATTAAAATAACTATTTAGATTAGAGTCGTGGATAGAAGGAGATATTTCTTCCGATGAAATTTTATCTAAAAATGCGTTTACCCAACTGTCATCCCTGTAAAGATTTTTGCTTTTTTCTATTGAATTTACGTACGCAATTCCAAATTCTTGAAATAGGTGTAGTTCTATCAAAGCTAGAGCATAATGTAACCCAACTCTGTTTTTTTTGTTCTTTTATAATAAGTTTCTTTTTTGCATCAATTTTCATATAAATAATGTAATTTTCTATGGTAGGGTATTTTCTATAGTTCAATAATGCTAATTTACTTTTTTCTACGGCTTGGGAATATATCTCATTCCACCACGGAATAGCTTTACGTTTTGTTTGTGGTGATGACAAAGCTGGCAACATTGGGATACATTTTTCTTTTAGAATATTTATGATTATTTGATAACCTGAAATCTGCGAACAATATTTCTGATAACGAATAATAATCAGCCCACTTTGCTTTATGAAACAAATACCTGTTAGTCCGAGTACTAGGTTCATAAAGTTCTGGTTCAATTTCGAGTTCGACTAATGTTGGAAAGTGCAAGCTACCTAAACAATCCGATAGGACTGTCCAGGTACACGATGGAGCAAGACTGGGCGTTACAAAGGCAACATCAATGGCAGAGGGAGTGTTACCCGGACGAGTTATCGTAGTGATTGAGCCATTGTTCAGTATGATTAAGTTTAGTTCCTCGACCATGTCATATATCTGGACACCTCTCGGTTTATTTTGAAGACTACCAAAACATGTGTGGTGTGCGTTTAAATCTCCCATAATTATGATCGGAGCAGGAAGACTACGGATTAAAGTTTTCAAAGTATTAACTGGAAAGCGTCCACTCGGCAATATAAACCAAGAATTGTCAAACTACCTAATTTAGTTTTGACTTGAATGCCTGTACTTTGTATTCTATCAGTAAAGTGAGTATTGAAAAATGAACATTTGAGGTTGTTTCGTAAAAAAATGCGACTCCTCCATATCCATTTGAATTATCGTTAAGCAGAAATGTATAATCAGCTATCTTGATCTGATTAGTAGGCTTAAGCCATGTCTCATTTAAAACTAAAATGTCTATTTCATTATTATAAAGGAAATCTTGTACCAGGTCTATTTTTGGAACTAAACTTTGTATATTGTGCTGACAGATTTTTAATATTGGAATGGGAGATCTATTTCCCATATTCACTAATATTTTCAATAAAAAGTTCTTTTATTGTTTTTGAATTTACTGTCAGTTTGTTGTCTTTGTTTATGAATGTTGTAATAGTTTTTATGAAAGCATTTAACATTTTGTCATTATTTAAAAATTCAGTAACTGGATCATTGTTTACATTTTTAATGCCGCTTGTGGTTGCTGTTACCTGTTTAGGGCTGCTTGCATTTGCAGCCACCTTTGAAAATGATGACTTGTTCAACTGTGGAAAATCTGTATTACTTGACCATGCAGATTGCTTGTGAAATATTTTGCGTTTATTTTCTTCAATTTTCTGTTGTTTAATTGGGCAAGTTTTTGATATAGCAATATGAGTACCTTTGCAATTAACATGGGTTATTTGTATTGTCACACTCTTTATAGTAATTTGGACCACCACAAATTGAACAAGCTGTCATTCTCTTACAGAACTTAGATGTATGTCCATATCCTAGACATTTATAACATTGGAGTACCGGGCGGACGTATGGTTCCACCCTCAAAACACACAGCTCATAAGTCACATAGTCAGGAAGAGAGTTCCCTGCAAAGGTTATGGCAACTGTGCCAAGAGGCAAAAAACCTTCTGCTGTTTTTTTGGTGAATCTTCTTACGCCAAGAATCTCTTGGGAAGTGACGAGTTTATCAAATAAATGTTTGTTGCTAAGTTCTGTAGGCACAAACTTTATATCTCCGACTGATTCAGCATTTGATACCGGGATATATGCTCTTAGATTGTGATTTCCAAGGAAGGTGGAATTGCTTAGAAGTCCATTAGCTGTTTTAGGGCTGTCAAAGTAGGCTGCATATTTTTTAGCATTGATGCGTTTTAATTGCTTAACACCCTTAATGAATCGGCTAAAAATATTATTTAAGTACACTGGACTTTTATTACCCAGGCTTCCATTCTCCTCAGTGCTTTCCAAATATACAATAAATATGGTACCTGGGGAACTTTCAGGGTAGCTTCGGATGTGATTCTTTTTAAGGAAGGGTACACATTTACATTCATCCTCATCATCAGAAAAGTCATTTGTAGTCGCAGTCGTTTTCCTCTTTTAACGTTTTATAGTTATAGTAGTTTTTAACTAGTTTTACTTAAAAAACGCGCTATAAATATAATTAAGGAAAAAGCTTGGAAAAAAATCTACTTTCCGCCTTGAATTTTCCCGCCAGAATCCTTGCCCCTTGTGGGATTTGATAGGGATGCAAACGATACCTCGATGTTACGATTTCTTGTAGAAAACATCGATACATCGTTCATTAACATCGATGTTTCATGAACGATCTTTGATTGCAGCGCCATATTTTTGTGAGCAAAGAGTATAGTTACTATAGAGGAAAAGAGTGGCAACTCTATGGTTAAACTTGCATGTATGGAAAGTGCTGCCAACTGGAGTTTGTGCGCGTGAACTAAATCTATACTACATACCTGCATACCTAGCCATATGTTTATATACGTCTATACCTATTACGATTCTCCATAGAATGTATTCATAATAGAGTTTCTTGGGCGCACTCATGTTTATTACAAAAAAAACAACACCAAATAACAAACTAATTTACTTCACCATTAGATTATTTTCTGAAGCTGGAGCTATAATTACCCAAGAAAGAAACCGGTTGCTCGGCAGTAGATTGTCGAAATTATTATTTTTGAATTGTATAATGAGAAAAACTAATAAATAAGTTTTGTTTAATTCATAATAAATTTGATTATCTTTGTCTTTCTGATATTTGTTTGTTGTTTGTCGTTCTACTACTTTTTATATCCTAATACGTTATAGATGTATCGTTTAAAGTAACTAATTGTTCGACATTTTCGGTAATCATGATTACCAAAATGAATATTAGTAGGTTATCAATATTTTTATAAGAAAAAGCCTTTTCTCTGTATTTCAATGCTGTATTTGCTGACCCTGCTAGTAATTAAAGAAAACATCGAAAAAACATCGATGTATCGTCCTAAAACATCGATGTTGCACTTTAAAAAATATCGATGTTTTTTATGAACGATGTTGCATCCCTAGGATTCGAGCCCGCGACCGTTCGCTCGGTATTCAAGAGCGCTAACGAGTCGCTAAGAGTCAAATAATTGTCTAGTTTATAACAGAGAGATACTTCGGAGTACCTACAAATTAATATTATGATTATCCATCCAACTTGTAAACTCGAGACTCTAAACTCTACTCGTCAGCTTAATAGATAATTTTAAAAATACAAAAAACAATTAAGAGGACATCTTACAGAAATTCAATAAGGGTGTGTAAATAAAACCCAAGGAATTTTAGCAGTAATGTCTCATTACGGAGTCTTTTTCTATTATGGCTGTACAAGTAAAGCGTCTGAGGATTGAATTTCCCTAAGGGAGCTATGAATAAATCATCTGTCGTATTACAAAACAATCCTTATTGTATGCTGAATTTGCCTAATCCTCCGTCGTTTGAAAACAAGAACTGATTGAAGAACCTAAGACGGTACCAACTATGAAAATGGTGTAGTGAGTTAGACTAACGCATTAAAAAATCTGTATAAATTTATACTGATTTAGTACAGTTTTATCTTAAATTATAAGCTTTACCTACTTTTCACATTTTCATGGTTCTGTTTCAACTTCAAAGTTCATATAGTAAGTAGTAAAGTTAGGCTGTAACATCACACCGCTACTGGGCAAAGGCAGTTCATATAGATAATGTATAAAAAAAAAAGTTTAACATTTGTATGTCGTTAATATAATTTTGGACGAACGTTGAACAACTACCATGAAAGACTGTCAAAATTTAGTTTAATGTCATTACAAACACGTCGGATGAGGTATCAGTTGCTTTGTCTTCACAAAATTCGGCACTCATCTATTGACGGTCGAATCCTGGATTGCTCTCTACTCTCAGTATAAATACCCAATACAGGATGCGAGTTCCCAATACATTTGCCATACATGTTTATAAAAACAACACCTCCTACTATAATCCAGTAGTCAGAATGTGCAGAACTTACAACGAAGTGGTCAACAAAGATACGTCTATAGACGTATTTTATAACAGGCTTTCAGTTTTCAAAAAGGCGGTTTACCAATTTTCTTAAAAACTAGGTTTTTGTGCTCTTTTTATTATATGTTATCCGTTAATAAAATTTACAGCTCTTAATTTTCTTTAATTATATTTTAGGTCTTTTCACCTTTCACTAGATCAATCATGCTGTGTATACCATTTATGGATTATCGTCTAGTCTTAAGAGTTAATATTGTATTATATTAAGTGCATGTTTTGATTGTAATCTGTTGGTGTACCTAATAAAAAATAAATTTAAAAAAAAACTAGAAGTATCATGCAGATATCAATTTGTGTGAATTTACACAACGAAAGCATGCACTTTTTGATCGCGACTTTTTACGACTTCTCAAAGAAACAGTAAACCCGATTATTAACAGTAAGACCCATGCGACTTTTAGCAACGATGCAGTCAGATGCTAACGCGCGTTAGCATCGATGCAGTCGCAAAATGTCCACCTTTACACACTGCGCTACTTTTAGCATCGATACAGTCGCGATGCTAACGCGTATTAGCATCGATACAGTCGCGATGCAGAAGCTGGAAATTGACAAATTATGAACTGAATTTTGGCGACTGCATCGATGCTAACGCGCGACTGTTTAGATGCTAAAAGTCGCAGTGTGTAAGAGGTCTTAAATTTTTCGCACGCAATCTTGAGAATAACGATGTTAACGGACAGACAAAGAGGCACTGAGGCCAGACTTTTTAATCACTCGCGTCAATATGGCGTGTGCGTGATTATTTTCGAATAAATCTCGATTTTCGATATACATATATCTATATGATATAAGATATATATTCAGCAATTATGTCAAAAATAAATGATTATGATTTTCGAAATGTATAATTATGATGAACATAAAAATTACTTACGGTATATTGACGCTTTTGATTATTTCAAACAGAGCTACAGAAGAAAAAAGTTGAAAAGAAATTAAACGAAACGTAATTCAGCCGGAATATTGGTACAAATCAGAGACTACGACTACTATCGTTCGTTATTCCGATTCAAAACGTGGACAGAGTAATCGAGTCGCTTCAATTTCCGATGGCGAATTTTAATTGGTGACTGCGGCACACAGAGCAAAAGGACGCACGTTTAATTTAACCAATTACTTAATTAACGACGCTAGTGACACTACTTTCAATTAGTTAAGAGAGTATAACTATCTAAGGGCACATCACTATATTTTATTGTTTTTAAAGAGTTTAAATTAAGGTCGAGCTATGAAAACCAAAAAAAAACTGTATCCAAGTCTCGCTCTCTCACCATCAAAAATTCTGATAGCAACATGATGAAATTAAATTGAGTTTAACTAAGTGAAAACCTTGCTAATGGACCTTATTTTGAAATCTAATTACAGTGAATTACACAAAAAATACTAATAATTTATGTAACGTGGTCTTCGTGCCCGGTTTATGGACACGATAGAGGTTTAAATAAACTGCTCGGAAGAGTTGATTTTTAAGTGCATTTTTCAATCCAAACATCACTCAAGTACAAATCTGAAAGGTTGAGAGTTTTTTCTTTATTGAAATAAAAGGTTAGCCACAGAATATTAAAACTTCGTCTCATATTTATAAGTCTTAATATCCCGTGATTCGATGATTTTTGCGATGGCAGCCAAATAACAAGCTCTCAACTTTGAAGAACTCTTGAGTTCACCTATACTTTATGAAATTCGGTTTGTGCCTATTTGTGAAAGAATGATTTTGAACAAATAAAAATATATTAATAGGTATAATCAAAATATTATGAAGTTTACTACTAACAAAGATCGTCTGAAATAAAGTGAAATGTGGATTGGAAGAATTTTTTCCTAAAGAAAATTGAAAACAAGAATCAACAACTTAACAGACGGAGATCTTTTGGGCAGCCATTGCGAGTGATCGTGCCCTGCATGTGTTGCGCTTGCGCAAGCCGCCGGCAGACCCTAAAAATTCTATTGTTTGAGTGCCCGACGCGCGCGCAAGGGCAGCTTTACAACGAATCGTCTCCCAGTAATTTGAGGCGGTTATTCCGTGTTGCGTTCGTGAATACAGAGTGATAATAATTAATTAAAGCGGCGAAGTGATTTCTTGTGAATGTGTAGCGATGAATTAACTGACAATTGTTTGTTAGACTCAAACGCGTGAACGCTATTTTCCAATGATTACACCGTTTCTGTTAAAAAGTACCGAGTTTAAGTGATTAAATAATTTCATAACTCTTATTTTAAATTCCACCAGTCTTTTTCGTCTTTGTTTTGAAAGTGTCTTACCGAATCGCGTTAATTCTATAGTGATCGGCGTTAGAATCATCGCGTTTAATCCGACGCGGATAACGTAGTGAATCAGCGGGCCTAAGATGCGCGCCTATTTGTCATTTATCGATAAATTTCAAACGTCTTTTTTATCATTTAAAAAAAGGTTTTTAGTTATTTTGTTGTATTTATTAGTTTTAAAAAGAAAAAAGGATTGATATACAAGTGGTAAATATGTGTCAAAACATGTTGTATAAGAAATAAAATTATTTTTTCGACGCGATAAACGGTATCGGGGCGTGCATGTTAGGCTTACAGGTTTATTTCAGTGTGAATGGTGTGAATGTTTTTCAGTAATTAGTGGGTGCTGGTACTGTGAATCGCATCAAATTGAATCCGTGTGTAGAATCTTGTAAACAAAATTATATTTTATTAAGAAAGACCATGTGTTCTATTAAAACTTTTTTTAAGGTAAATAATAGTCGTCGTAGATAAACACCTGGTGTTTTTAGGTGGGACTCAAAAGCAAACCAAACTGGTATATAGAAGCCCGGCAGAGCCAGTGTGGTGTTAAAGTGTGTGCGTGTGTTTCATGGTGAGCCTCATCAGGCGTGAGAGTGCAGTAAGGAACGTGTCCAGCTCCGTCCGTCCGTCCGTCCGTCATCAACAAAGGTTATAGAATTTAACTCAATACAGATATCTAAATACTCCCGAAAATTATGTCACACTCATAATTTTCAAAACTCAAAATATGACTAATAATTTATCACCCAAAACGATGGAAAAAACGTAACATTGGCAGTTAATTTAATATTTTGTTTTTCATGATCATGAATTCATGAATCTATACTAATATTATAAAGCTGAAGAGTTTGTTTGTTTGTTTGAACGCGCTAATCTCAAAAACTACTGGCCCGATGTGAAAAAAAATTTTTACGTTGGATAGACCATTTATCGAGGAAGGCTTTAGGCTATATAGCATAAAGATACGACTCATAAGACCAAAGCAGAAATAAAAAAAAATGCGAAAACGGGAGAAAGATATTCCTTTTGAGAGCTTCCGCTGCATACGCTGCGGAAACCGCTTAAGTTACACAAAAATTATGTATGACAAGATTGTTTAGCATTAAGAGTTCTATAATAAAGTCCGCGACAGCATACGTCTATCTTTTATGGTTGACTTACTACAACCTTTTTTATGTTCATAAATTTGTAAAAAAATAATGCATTATTTTTAGAGGTGTATTAAACACACAGGTATTTATTCTTATCAAAATAAATACATTCATCATCACGAGCATTTCATTTAGAACCAAGTTGTCCTTTATATCATTTGATTTCAATAAATATCTTAGCAGCTATCACAGTTTTAACATAACTCCGCACCAAAATAAT